>JAJEKV010000022.1:6278131-6878131 GCA_021234155.1 Isoetes taiwanensis | reverse complement strand
TGGTTATGCAACCATCTTTTTGTAAGCTAGGTTGCATAAAATTGCACATGCCTCAGGAAACTAAATAACTTATTTCTTACATGTGCATGAACAACCAAATTTTACCATTGACATGGGAGGAAACATGTCATCGGCATTTTTGCTTACAAAGCTTTAAAAAGGACAATTGGGCCCTAACAGGCATAAGCGGATGGAATGCTGGATGGGATATATCAAAACAAATTATCTACATATAGGTATCTCATAGATACACCAATCTTGGTTCTATAGTGTTGAAGTTCTCTATTTATGAACCTATGGTAGAGGTGACCAAACTAAAGAACTAAGAATGTCACGTATCCTTACAAATTTACAAAAGATCGATATTGTAGTCTATATAGATCTGAAATATTTGATTTGCATTTTTTCTGAATTGCTTCAAAGAGGACAATTGTGCACCATACGGTGGATTAATGCATGGAATATATTGTATGCATGTATATTTGAAGAGACTATCTATATGGGTATTTTGCCTGCTTTGATCCTATCTGTCAGCACATTCATAGTTTTATCTTACACCAACAAACCTTAAACACTATGAAGTTAGCACTAAGCAATGACCTTTCAAACTATTACTAGGCCCGGCAACGCCGGGCGCAATAACTAGTTCAAATCAATTTTTAAAATAAACATTCATCTATGTCAAATTTCTATGTCGATCATCTTCTCATTAATTTCTCATATTTCTAGACACACAATCCAGATTGAAAAAGCAGAAAATTAGTAGCTATATAACTACAAACACAAATAAGCTCTCTACTCTTCAGATTTGCGAATTGTGGTATAGTAAATAGATTGATCTTGCAGTTCCACTTGCATTGCATTCTCGATCACTTAATTTGAATTGGATTCTTTTGCCATTCAATACCTCGTGATCTTGCAATCTTGTTTCCTATAACATTCACAAATTCATACATAAGCAGAAAAGGTATCAACATGCTAGCCTAAAGAAGTTTAATCTACAATATACATCTACAAGCCTGAAGAAGTATAATCTAGAATAACATAACCCATTCCTCCAAACTTGTAAGATCTTAAATCTGTTTCTCAATGAACATCGTCTTTTGCTAGTTCACAATCTTGTACTATTTCAGGAATAATTGCTACCCATGATAGATCACGACCTGCATTTCTTTCTCCTATTTATTTATATAAATATTTGATGAGCAGTAGTTCATAATATGCCAGAAATTTATGCTCAACTGGCCCGGTGTTGAACAATATGCAGATAAGGCTTCGATTGAAGAGTAGATTGAAGTTTAGAAACCCAACAAAACCAAGTCAGACGCGGAAAAACCTAAAAAGAACATGGCAGAAGCTTGAGATGTAGACACTAAACCAGTAAGAGAAACCTTTCATATGTAAATTTGCTGCTAACAAATTTGCTAGCTAAATTTCTTAATGATAACGATGGAGTTCTCAAGCATGGAAAAATATATTAGACATGCTTACCTTCAAATAAGCCCGGTGTTGAATAATGCAGATAAAGCTTCGCTTGAAGAGCAAATTGAAGTTTAGAAACCCAAATGATGATCCATGTATGTCGCTCTGATAGGGCCCTGCTATATGCCAAAGTCTCATTTGGTTAAACAAAGCTGGAAATTCTTACCTTGGAAGATCGGCTCCAGAAGCAACTCTAAACGCGCTTAATCCTGAAATAGAAATATGTTCATTATTTTTTAGAAGATCCGACCATCTAATCTGACCATTCCAACCAATGTTACTCATGTTTCCAAAGCTGAGGCGCCAAAATGAGAACCAGCTGAGGCGCCAAAAGACCCAGGAGAATCCTAGTACATTAAATTTTGTAGAGCAGCAACCCATCTAGATTTTTTCTTTTCACTCTACGATTTCTCATTGAATACTGGCGCCTGCTTTCAAATTCTTCGCATTCAATTCGGCCAACTATAATCCTGCAAGGGGAAACACAAAGTGGAAGGGAACGCCGCATGCAGCGTAACATCGGCGTTCCTTGGCACAGAACCCAACCCACTTCAAAAAAAAAAAAAAAAAAAAAAGGATTCTCATGTCATTTGTTTCTGTCTTCTGTTGCCATTTCCATTTTTTTTAAATTTAGGGACCCGTTGCATTTCCCATGGCAGTGTTTCATAATTATGTTCATCTCGAAAAATCAGGCCATCCTTAAAAATTTCTCTGAGGTAAAATGAATTTCGGCTATTTTTGCAAAAAAATCTAGGCTGAAAAAAGGGTGAAATGATTTTTTATCTGATAACATCAAACTGAGGGCAAAATTTTCCTGGTTGGTTGGACCATTAAATTCGAGCCCTGATTATAATCAGAATTTACACCACCCAAGTATGGAAACAATACAACTATCCTTAAGTTTCTTTCAAACAAATAAGACAACCCTTATTTAGCCCGTTTGACCCTTAAAAACCATAACAACTAGGTGCATCTAATATAAAATATCTATTATCTATCCCTGGCTATTCGGTACAGATGCATTAAGCTTTTCACTATTGCATTTTGACACACATAAAAAACACTTAGGAATCATTCTTCCGCATCCGCCAGTAACGTCGTGCCATGTGGCACTGTTTTAAACAATGAATGTAAGTAAAAAAATTCTTGAGCGACAGAGCAGCAACAGAGCTTCTACCTACATTTTGAGGATTTACTCCACATTCTGGCCTGTTTATCCAGCATTCCAAGAACTTACCCTGCATTTTGAAGCCTTTTACTTGTTCCAGAATGCTTCCTAAGTGTTTCCACGTTACAGGAATGAGAATCTACTTGCTTCTCAATATAAGATGAAGTTTCTCCAGGCTTGATTCTGGAGGGGAAACTCTGCCAACCCACGGAGCGAAGAGGCTGGGTTGACCCTTCGGAATCAAGCCCGGAGGAACTTTGGCATAATGTAAAGGGCAGGTGGGCCCAATTCAAGCGTGCCATGTGTCTGCTTACAGGTGGAAATCTCAGAAAAGCAGGTAAAAATAGTCAGAAAGTGGAGTAAATAGTCAGAAGCGGTAAAGCGCAGAGTAAGATATTGCACGACTTTTCAGACATAGAAAAGATGCACGTGTCATCTATTCATTAGATGAGACGGCTGGATTGGACTGTCCTTTACATATAGATGCTTTAAGCTTCTCACTATTATCTATCCCTAGCTATTCAGTATAGATGCTTTAAGCTTTTCACTATTGCATTTTGACACACAGCAGAGCTAAATGCTAGACTTGTTGTTTCAAAGATAACAAAGCCCAAGATTTTATATACCACAAATTATAGCAACCACAAACTCAAAAGAGGAACTTAGGAGAAATCATCTTTTTATATCTAGGTGCATCTAATATAAAATATCTATTATCTATTATCTATTTAGCTATACAACTAGGTGCATCTAATACACAACGAAAAAGATGCTTCTATACCCCAAAAAATACCCCCCAATAGTGCCTATAAAATCCCCTTTTTTCTATAAAACAACGGAGGATAAAATGAATTTTTAGAATCGGGGTATTTGGCCACAATCCCCTTTTCCTTATTTGTAATACAATACCCTGTTACGCTGGTGTCATAATTCCCCATTCAATGGTTGTAAATTTATACCCTGTTCTCATTTGTAAGATAATGCCCCGTTTCAAATAATACCCTCTTTCAGTCATGCCCTGTTATAATTTGTAAGATGATATCCTAATTCATATAATACCCTATTTCAATAACATACCCTGTTGTCATTTGTAAGATAATACCCTAGTTCAAATAATACCATGTTATAATTTGTAAGATAATACTCTGCTATCATTTGTAAAATAATACTCATTATTTTAAAAAACAAATTGATAAGTGATCAGTAACAAATTGATAGATTTCTTATTATTTCAGAAACAAGAGTGCATATTTCAAGATTATATCGGTTACAACTGCTATTAGCTAATAAATCCAAGCAGCTGCTTGAAGATGTTCATCAAATATTTCCTTCTTTCACAAAAGAGTCTACTATTCAAGAATTTAATTAGATTCAGTGTAGTATTTCCATCGCTTTGTGTAAAACGCAGCGCAAGAAACTATAATTTCCCATTCATGCTTCAAACTTGAGAAACTTTTCTGCTGCACCCTAGCCAACTAATGCACTATTATATCTCTGCAATATTTCTGCACCAACATATTTTTGCAATGCTAGAATCAACCTTTTTATATTGGTATCTGATCTTTACCTATTTGGACACATCTTGTTTTTAAATCTGTCATCAGCCATATTCAGATATTACGTTTCTTAAAAAAAAAAAATTATAACATGTTATTCGTGGCTCCTCGCTATCATTCAACCATTGATCTTTTGTTGTCATGTGAAGTACGGAAGCCGAAATTGTTTTCTGCTCTTCAAAATAGATTATTGCTTGAGGGCCATACTCCTATACTCCCTTGCAGATGAAACCTTCAATTCAATATGTGAATTTTGGTTATGGATGAAACATGAATGATTAAAGATCTTCTAGCATGATCTACTAAGTTTTAATAACAATTCTTTTTGCAGAGGTTAATAAAAGAAAACATAGATCAAATCTCCATGCCATTCTTGACCAATTGTTCAATGACCATCCCTTCATCTCCATCTAAACCAAAACACTTTCACTGTTTGTACTTCATAGATGCCCGCTGGTCCTCTGCACCAGGACCTTGCTTCCATTTCATGCATCATTTATTGAATGTAAATCCCAAAGGTCCACATAAACTCAAGCCTTCAATTATTCAAAGCAAGATAACCCTCAAGACTTACCATAAAAACAAGAAGCCTAGCCAAATTTGGACCATAGTCTTCATGCAATTACCATCGGGGTTACTTGACTGCAAATATACAAGCACAACATGTAAGACAATCCTAAAGATAGTACAAGAGTGTTGCAGTGATACAAGAGTGTTGCATTTACAAAGTTTCACCTACATATAGAGCAATGACTGCACAAGAAGCTCTATCCTTATACCTGTTAGCAAGCAAATGAGTGTATTTGTCGTTTATAAAATTAACTTCAAAAAATGTACCTGCATCCTCGATGCATAAAAACATATGCTCCACAGTAACAGTTATTAGGTACGTCCAACCTCTTCTGCAGTCTGCAAACAATAGGACACAAATCATTTAAGCATCCACTATTACATCACTCTCAACACAGGTGCAAGTGAAGCAAGCAAAGTGATACTTTATGGTTGGCCAGTCTATTTCTAGTAGGCAGATCTCCTTGTATTACAAATTGTGGTATGTTTACTTTTCTATCACCCATAAGCATATGGACACTGTGAAATAATAGTAATTGAATCTGTTTTTGTTAAACAGGTCAAACCATTAATTGTTGCAAGAAAGTTACCTGGTCAGCGAGCAATCAATTCCTTTTCGTAGTTGATTTGACTGCACCTACAAAATGAAGCAAAATGCCACCCTTCAATCTTCAAAAGCATGACAAAGTAGAAAACTACACAAACTGATTGTGACAAATGGCTAGGTAGCATACCTGGAGGATGTGTCATCGTCAGGGCCAGTCTCAACAATCACCAGATCTATCTTGTCTATTGCAACCACTATATAGGTTCAATCTTCACATTTGGGAATAGGGAAGTTGAAGCATCATAGGAAACCTCAAGTCGCGAATGATGGATTTCTAGTTGCTCATATATCAAAGCCTAGAATTGGCCATAACATCAAGCCCTCAAATTAACCCTTTTCCTTTTGCCATTTACATGGTCTCTTATAAGAAACTGTCAGGGTCTTGGATTTCTCTGAACAAAGGATTAAAAATTAAGGAGTTAGTGCAAGCTAGAGTTGGTGAAAGCAATGAGTCCCTTAAGGACAATATTTTCAGCTTCTTTCATATTTTAATCGCCATTGTTGCATCAATAAGCTACATGGGGCGATTCATCTGCGGTTGAATAAGATCAGAGAAATCGTAATAAAATATAAGGATGTTTTTAAGGCTCTAGCAGCATATCTTTGTGGCGGGATATTTGTATGGTCCAGCTTCCATCGCCAAAGGCTCCTTGAGGCATCTGCAGTTGAACCGATAAAAAGAAATAGATATAATGTAAAAATCTTGGCTTACGGTGCAAGCGGCTTAACCTTTCTGGCCGGAAATATGTATGGTGCAGCATCAGCAAGCTAACAAGATCACCATAGCTGAAAACTCTGTTTTCAGATTTTATAGAAAACCCTTGAAATGCAGAGCCGGAATGGCATGCAACATGCACTCCAGGGGTATGGGGGAGATCTGTAGCTCCGATCAATATGGTTTTGGCATCCGTTGAGATTAAACAATTAAAAAATCCTTTGTTTCATCGCATATCAGGAGAGGTGTCCCCTGCCCTCACCCTTT
This sequence comes from Isoetes taiwanensis, assembly GCA_021234155.1. Lineage (NCBI taxonomy): Eukaryota > Viridiplantae > Streptophyta > Lycopodiopsida > Isoetales > Isoetaceae > Isoetes > Isoetes taiwanensis. Next base: position 6,871,766 of record JAJEKV010000022.1, on the reverse strand, counting down.
TTCCTTTGAAATTTTAAAGCCATATGATACATTTAGCCTCCTTTAAGAATTTTTTTTTTTGGCGTATATCTATTTCGATACACACCATTAGCTAGACATGAAAAAATGGTTTGCATAATAGAACCCTCATGCAAAGAAAGGCTTTCAAGTTCAACAAGGTACTTTACAAGGGTACTATTTACAAAGAAGGATATTATATATCAACAGAGGACTTCAAGTGCAATATAACGTCAATAGTTGTCCATGAGTGTGAAGGACAACTCAAGAGCTATTACAATGCAGTGTGCTTTTTCCTGCATGGCAAGGAGCCACTCATACAAGCATGGATCCTTTCTTTGGATGAGACCTCTTTGAAGATAGGGTTTATCAGCTTTTTTTTTTTTTTTTTTTTTGTAATTCCCCTTTTATCTTAAAATAGCCCAATTCATTCAGAAATTTCCTTTTGAACCAATCCCCATTCTTAAAAATACCCCAATTCATTCGTAAATTCCCTTATGAAATGCCTCTTTCATGAAAATGCCTCGATGTGCATTTGCAATCCCCTATTTCTCCTAATTCCCCCATTAGAATATACCCGTTTTGTTCAAGAATGCCCTATTTCTACTAATGTTCCTCGTACAATATACCCTTTTTTTTAAGAATTCCTCATTGCAAAGTAAATAACCCATTGTTCTTAAGTCACCCATTGTTCTTAAGGCTGGGATTGCACTTACTAGAATGACCGAAGGTGAATAGAGAAGGACCAAATAGCATAGTGCCATGTGGCAAAATGCAAACAAAGTGGTATCAAGACCGAAACGGCCAAACCGGGCCATGAGCTTTGGGGCGAGGCCAAGTTGTGGCGGGCGAGATTGCCTGCCCAAGTTTGGGCTGCTGCATACGTGGACAATATTTGGAGGAAATTGCAGTATATGATCGGCTTGCAGTGAACGAAGACATACAGTGGTCGAAGCTGTTTCACAAGACAAGCAAATAATCTGCAAATTTTTGTAAAGCACGTCGAATTGCTAAGAATTCAATTATTGCGTGATCTAAAGTGTTGGCATTCTTTTGTTTTGCGTGATTTCCACATGGAGCACACCGATATTGAAATTCAAGCATTTGCACCCGTGACAATCAAATACCATTCTTTCCAAGCCAATTGCCCAGCAATTCCATGTGCACACCCTCCATGCATCCTACTTTTGGGATTGCTAGTCGTAGCCCTCTACCATTTGAGTTTCATCAGCAGCCTAACAATCCTCCTTTGGCATTCCAAGCATCACAGAATCTACCTTCTGCATCATATGGTGTTCATACTTACGCTGGAAATCCACAAATTTCTCTTTCTCAGCCTCCAACAAACCATGTGAATTCAGCAAGTTCTCAAGATTCCCCCATACATATTGCTGATCCTATTGTATAGAAGAAAAAGAGAGGTCTACAGGCAGCCCACTGGGAACAAGTCTGCTACGAAGAAAGGCAGGAAGGTAGACTCCAACAAGCCTGAGAAAGGTGAGAATGAATCCGATGACGAGGAAGGATGTGGTCCTAGAATTTGGCCAGAAAGGCATGTCGTTGCCCTTCTTCATGCTCCATTTGATGCAGGGAGTTCGAAGAAAGAGACGTCTTCTTCGATGGCGGTGTGCTTCGTGCTTCAAGTTTTGGCGCCGTGGAGTTGTTTGATTTCAACGTGTACCGTTGATGTGGCATATTGTTCCCTCCTTAGTGCGATATGAATCTTCGGGCACCCACCTCCACCGAAACCGAAGCCTGCTCCAAATATGCCTAGCGAGTTCGGTCGTTGTCTCTAGTGCGATCCCAGCCTAAGTCCCTTGGTTCCTGAATGAGGGATTTCCCAGGGGATATGAGCACCTTTTTTTTGTGATATAAAATATTTATTATTTATCCCTAGCTACATCTCCAGTACAGATGCTTTAAGCTTTTCACTTCTAATCAGTAAATTGTACATTTGCATTTTGACACACAACAGGGCTAAATGCTAAACCTGTTGTTTCAAAGATAACAAAGCCTGAGACTTCATACGCCACAAACTGTAGCAACCACAAATTCAAAAGAACTTCTTAAGGAGAAATCATCTTTTTATACCTTGGGGTGGCAAAGGCAAGCAAGGGTTTTGCCATAGGCATTGTGAGCCCAAAATTCTCTGAGAGGTCTACTTCCTCAACAGAATCCCAGTCGAAGGAATGGATCAAAGAGGCCAAAATGATATGGACCATGGTAAGTCCAAGAGACAAACCAGGGCAAATTCTTCGTCCAGCTCCAAATGGAATAAGCTCAAAATCCCTGCCCCTCACATCTATGCTGCTGTTAATAAATCTGTGAGGATCAAACACATCTGGGTTTTTCCAAAACTGGGGATCCCTGCCGATCTGCCAAGCATTTACGATCAAACGGGTTCCCTTTGGAATGTCGTAGCCTGCTACCTTACACTCATCAATTGATTCGCGAGGAACCAGAAAAGGACCCGCTGGGTGAAGCCGAAATGTTTCCTTCACAATTGCCTGCAAAAAGGGTAGGTTCGGAATGTCCTCTTCTTCCACCAGCCGTTCAAATCCGACCACTTCATCCAATTCTGTCTGTGCCCTTTGCATTATCCCAGGCGATCGAAGAAGCTCTGCTATTGCCCACTCTACGGTCACAGACGATGTGTCAGTCCCTGCCAATATCACGTCCTGTAATGGCATACAAACTTCTTAGTTAAATTACAATTTAGACCTATTCTAAATTCTTGCAGAAAATGCACAGAATCTGGTCCTAAGAACTATCGCTAGAACCTGAATAACCGCCTTGATTGCCTCGTGCTCCAGCTTCCCTCCTCCCACTTGCAGTTGCAGTAATACCCTTACCAAATGATCTGAATCTGATCCATCCTTTCCGCACATCGCAATCTTTTCAATTTCTTCCTCCAGTATTTCATCCAGAAACGCATCAAGTTGTATATGCACAGCTTCCATTCTTCGCTTGTATCCTTGCAGATCAAACCTTGATAAACATGGCAAATAATCTCCTATGTTAAACACGCCTGACAAGAAAAAAGTTTCTCGAACCATTTGCCTGAACTGCTCTGCACCTTTGGCGCTGTCTTCTCCGAAGAATTTCCGGCCAAGTGCGATTCTGGTGATCACGTTGGTAGCGAGGCTGGAAAGTTTGGAGTTCAAATCCACAGCTCTGTTTGCAAGGCTATCTTCCAAAATAGATTTCAGGGTGCACGAGATTTCATCAACTCTGATACGCCTGGTTCCCTGCAGCTTTCTGGGGGTGAACAGCTCCTGGATGCAAATTTTCCTCATGTGCTTCCAGTGCTCTCCATATGGGGCAAAGCCGATATCCTTACAGTTGTAAAAAAGAATTCTAGATACATCAAGCTGGGGTCTAGAAGCGAAAAAGGAGTCGTGGGTCTTAAGAAACTCTTTAGCGAGTTGGGCGTTTGAAACCACAACGCAATTGACAGAGCCAAGGCGAAGGAAGAACAGGGGGCCATAGCGGATCGAAAGATTGCCCAGATCACGATGAGGCAGATTAGAGAGGAGATGGAGATGGCCTATTATTGGCAGTGATGGAGGAGCTGGAGGCAGGCGTCTCTTTTGTGTAACAGCGGCATAAGAATAAGCTGGAGGAGTTTGTGCTCCCCATTTTTTCCTGAATAACAACACAATAATGAGCGCCAAGAGCAGAAAAATGCACACGCTCAAATCCATTTCTATGGGTATTACTGCCCCTTTCCTTTCTATTTAAACCTCCATCTAGCTTCTATTTTAGTTCACTGTATAAATTTCGGCATCATCACTTGTTTTTTCTTTCTCCTTAGATACGTGTGCAAGTTGTCCATTGCAAAAATCACATGTTTATTTTGACTCCTTAGGCTGGGTTCACATGCACCTTCACGACCCTCACCATCGTGTAAAAGGGCTCACCGTTTTACGCCCACCATCACCCACCATCGCCAATTTCCACTGTGCAAAACAGGCCCCCTCTTCCGGTGATGGTTGCATGTGAACCGGCCCTTAGCCGGTTCACATGCAACAATGGTTGGGGAGGGGCCCTGTTATACCCTTTGTAAATTCGTGATGGTCCGTGATGGTGGGCGTAAAATGGCATGGCATTTTACATGATGGTGACGGTGGCGATGGTGCATGTGAATCCAGCCTTAGGGTGCTTTCCAATGGGCTTTCGACCTCAAGGTTTTCTTGAGGTCCAGATCAAGGCGTGCAGATTCCCGTGGGCGCCACAACCTCAGAGACTCAGGTTTTTGACCTGAATCAAAAGTAATCACCAAGCATTTCTTAACGCTCAGGTTTTTGACCTGAACTTTTTGTTGATACATGTCCATTAATGTCCATTCGACGCAACCCTACATATCCTATCCATATCGGGTTGCGCCAATTATTTTTTCGTTTAAGGTCTATCTGAGGAAGTCACCAGACAATCAAGCCTATTAGACACCTATATATCCTATCGATATCGGGTTGCGTCGAATGGTCCATAGTGGATAGGATATGTGGGTGTCTACTAGGCTTGGCCGCCTGGTGACTTCCTAATATGGACCTTTTGTTTAAGGTCCATATTAGGAAGTCACCAGAATATGGACCTTTTTTTGTTTAAGGTCCATATTCGGAAGTCATCAGGCAGCCAAGCCTAGTAGACACCTATATATCCTATCCAAATCGGGTTGCACCGAACGACGAACCCGATATGGATAGGATATGTAGGTGTCTACTAGGCCCGGTTGCCTGACTCAGCACAACCCGATATGGATAGGATATGTAGGTGTCTACTAGACTTGGTTGCCTGGTGACTTCAATGATTAACCCCGATGTAGTAGAACTTTCTGTTGATACATGTTCACTATGGTCCATTCAGCGCAACCTGATATGGATAGGATATGTAGGTGTCTACTCGACTTGGTTGCCTGGTGACTTCAATGATTAACCCCGATGTACTAGAACTTTCTGTTGATACATGTTCACTATGGTCCATTCGGCGCAACCTGATATGGATAAGATATGTAGGTGTCTACTGGACTTGACTATCTGGTGACTTCCTAATATATGGACCTTAAACAAAACATCCTGATGAGAGCCCGGTGACATCAAGCACCCCTTAGAGTTATATTTAGATTGAGAAAAATATGAAATGATATGCTTGAATCATTTGTTTCAAAGAATATTCCAAATGCTGCCAAAACTAAAATCTCCCAAAAGATACCTTATTAGGTTGGACTACAAATCCTACATTGATAACTAACAATCATTAGACTACAAGACCATTCTGTCCAATAATAGCTTTCTAGTCCAGCAACACTAGGCATTTTACTATGATTTACTAAAATCTAAACCTTGATGTCACTATAAATGACCCTTCACATAGACAATTATGGGATGTCTCACACATCTATATAACAAACAAGGTAACTTTTGCAGCTTGACTTCAACCTCAATGCACACCCTACTATGCACAGTCTATTACGAACTATTAGTGCATTCTATAAACTTGCGGAAGCTTTGAAAAATGAAAAGCATCTCGCCTTAAAAGGGCAGTTCAAGAAGATAAGTAGGGACACTTTCCGACTTGAGAACATTTCAAGAAGATAAGTAGGGCTAGATAAAGCAAATAGGGCAATAGTTTTCGTGAGTTTCGAATTGACCAGATGCATGTAAGGGCAGCAGTTTTGATGAGGTTCGCACTGGCCACATGCATGTACTCTGCTAATGGCGCATTTAATCCGCGTAAGATGTGAACAAGGGATGGATTGGCAAATCTAAATACCAAAGCAAGAAATGATGATATTCCGGATCGACCAACAAGCTAATGCCTTGCATGACCATCCGCTCGCATCAAAGAGTTTCGCCTCTTTTCCTTGTGGCTTACCGTTGTGGTGTATCTTCAAGAGGCCGAAAAGCTCCACACGATTTATTATTTTCTCTTTTTAATCCGCTAGCATAATCAATCTTCTCAGAAAACATTGCAGGCCAAAGAAAGCTTCATAAGTGTTAGCTTATGCCCCTGAGAAGGTTGATTTATTACACAGGCAGGGATTTAATGCGCTTTGGTTTTTATCATGTGCTTAGAGCTTTTGGTTATGGCCGACTTATTTAATAGCCAGGTAACATGTAATGACTTCTGCACGCTCTACTTCCATGTTGACAGAAGCAAAAATTAGATGAAAAGGATTGCAACAACGTTGTTTATCTTAAACTTATGCAAGAAGACGAACAATGCCCTTCTCATCTGATGATTTTCGTTATTTCATCATGCCCAATGAAGGCTTCAATCGTTCCTTGCTACTTCCTTATTTATTCTGCACTCTCTTCCGTGTTGACAGAAGCAAAACCTAGATGAAAAAGATTGCAACAATATTGTCTGTCTTACACCTTTTGGACTGACATTTTTTCCTGATTTCAGGTCATGCTATGGTGACCTTACGCATATCATGGATAGTGGCGCCAAGGGTTGTGAGGTAAATTTGAATTAGCCCTGCCCTATTGCTTACAGAAGAGTTGAATAAATATGATCTCGGAGGCAACAGCGCCACGCCGAGAGAAAACATGAATAATAATTATTGACTCAGAGGCTACAATGCCACACTGAGATAAAACATGAATGAATAAATGAAAAACTAATTATGCCGAAAAAGAGTAAACCACTAAATATTGCCCCGAAGGCTACAGAGCCACATCGAGAAAAGAGACTACGCACAAAACACGGGAGGCCACGGAACCACAACATAAAAATGAATCATAACAAAAACACTAGATATCGAAAACTGCAGATACAACGCACAAGCCCACAATATGAGAGAGGGAGAGGTGGGTGGGAAACTTGTGGAGGCAAAAAAGAAAGAATGGAAAGGAGCTCAAGAGAACGCCGATGACTGGAAAAGAAGAATGAAGCAGTATAAATAGGAGAGGCGAGGAAAGACGTCCCCATCCAAGGAATGTCGGTTCTATTGCTAACGCAATAGAACCGTGGCATTCCTAGGATGGGTCCTATGATACCAACAAGTGGCCGATAGAAGAGGAATCTACCCTAGAAAAATAGAGCAAACCAGGATGAAAAAAGGACAAAAGCCAAAACAAAATGGGGGAAATGGGTAAAACATGATGACCATAATCGATTAAGTGAAAGAGACAACAAGGAAGAAACGGTTAAGCAAGGCTGATGGAGAACCAAGGATAAAAAGAGATCATGGACAAAAGCAAGACATATGGACACCAATAGAGCAAGAAGAACCAAGGCGAATCAAGAGGAGAAACGAAGAGGCCAAACAAGAGAAAAGAAAACTAAGATGAATGAAGGGTCAAATGACAAGAATGACAAAAAGGGAACTGGAGAATGGGTACACAGAAAGATGAGCCTAAGGCAATGCAAGAGGTTAACGAAGGACAAAGAGCAAAAATGGAACTCGAGGGAAAGAATGTGAAATATGGGGCAAACAAAATTAAGGAAAATTATGACATGGAATAAATTACTACTCCTATATTTTTGTGTAGCCAAAATAGGTTTAGCTAAACTATCTTCAAATTGGGACTAGAAGTTTCTAATACTTGGCTAAACTAAATGGTTTTTCTCCATCATAATTTCTTGCTTTTGGCTAAACTTTCACAAAATGGAAAGGCAAATATTAGCCATCACGCTATAGTAATTTAAAAAAATCCAAGCATATTGGCAAAGACATTGAATTTATTGTAAATACATAAATCAAGACACAAATATACATGAACATGTTCAAAAACCTAAAAAAAAAAAGGGACTACATTGTTCCTTTTCCTCTAATGCTTCAACTTTGTACTTGGAACAAGAAAGAAAGTGGAAAAAAAAGAAATATATAAACCCTATTTGAAATTTCTTAAAGTTAGTACATACATTGTTGAATTTCGGGCTAATCTATCCATTTTTCCAAGCCCACTCTATCTTAGGTTTAGCTAATCGACGTCCTGATGGATATGTCTGAAGGTAAAGGTTTGGCTATTCAACCTAAAAACTCACTTGGGCGGCAAAAAAATTGGGCTAAAATTTTCCCTTTTTTGGGCATTTTTTCCATTTACTTTAGCCGTTTTTCTTGGCAAAACTGCTACAAAATAGCCATTTGGCTAACCTTAGCCGTTATTTTATTCCATGAATTATGAGGTGAGATGACCAAAAGAAAGAGACGGGGCAAAAACCTCTAGAATTAGTAATGCAAGCAAGCCACTAGAAAGAGCAAATTTGAACTTCAATGGCATGCTGCGAAATTGAATAAACACGATAAAAAACCAACCATAATGAAATGGACAAGAGAAACCACCTCTAGAAGATAGAAAAGAGACACCCTAATATGAACACTGAAAATAATTGACCAGGAGAAACCTGGCATATGAAACTGGTCGAAGAGAACGGAAAGATAGAAATATTATGAGAGCAAAGCAATCAATTAGACATCCAACTATGGAAATACTATATGTCAAAAGAGTCTTCCTAGCGAGAAACAGCCAAACGCACATATATGTAAAGAGCGAACTTACCAACTGGGCATAAAAGAAACCAAACAAATGTGTGATTCCAAGACCGAGGTCCAAATGATGCTACCATAGAGAATGCAAAGATAGAATTGCACAGAATCGCTAAGCAACAAACGAGGCATCAAATGAAAGAGAGAATGCAAAGATAGGATTGCATAGAATCGCCAACCATTAAATTAGACATCAAACTGAGGTTACGAGATGCTCAAAAGGATGCTCTTAGCAAAAAATGAAACTTCTAGTATAAAAAGCAAAGAGCCAGACTTCTCTTTCTTCTCTATCCTATCAGTTTTGGTTGTATTCATCCTACTCTACTTTGTTTACCCTCGTTCTCCTTTCTGCCTTTAGCGCTCTAGCATTGGATGGATAAGTACCCACATGAATCGTATGAATCGTTGTTTTCTTAGTATTGGATTTGGATTCTCACTTCTGGACTTCGGATATATGATGGCCGTGACATCGACCATAGTGTTTGGCTTCAAAGTTTCAAGTTTCAGGATGGAGTCGGACTGATGTTCGGCCGTCTTCCTGTAGTCTTGGTTTTGTAGTCTTGGATTTGTCGCTTCTAGTTTTTTGCAGGGATGGATATGGATGGATGCTGCGACTCTAGCATTTTCGTATCCATTCAACTCTTGGCGTTCTGCTGCTTCTTCACATCCTGATTAAGAGTTCCCCTCTGTTTCATGGAGTTGTTCCGGTGAGTTAATTAGTCATCATTTCTTTCTATTGATTCAACTTTTGTTTTTTGCACGTTTGGGGCTAGCGTGATTCTTTTTACTATTGGATTTCATCTCCTTGTGTTTGATCTTGTCTATATAGGCTTTGCCCCTGTAGTGCCGAATCCCAGCTTATTTTCTTTTCTGGTTCCCATCTGTGTCGGTTACACTTCCTATTTGGATTCTGCCCCTTGAGTGCCGCACCCAGTCGATTTTCTCTTTTTCCATCTGTGCACACCCCTTTTGTTGGCCCGTTTCCTTGCCTTATTCTGCCTGCCCTGCTGTTTTCCGGCTGTATTTAGCATTTGCCCTAAATGCTCATGTTCGATCAACGATCCTTTTCTTGTCAAGTCGATCTAATTGAAGCCACAATCGGTACATCAGCTGTCCATCCTAATTTGAGGCCTTTTTTCCTTATTCTTACTCTTTGGGCGACTCTTGGTTCAGTTTTGACAGATGATAAAGCTTGAATTCTTAAGATATCCTACCGGATCCATGTTGCCTTATCGTATCCTTCTCTTGGATGCGGTGGATCCTTATGGATAGTTTTACTGCTTTATTTCTTTTGGCTGATTGTCTTCTTGTCCATTTCAATGCCACGGGTTCTTTAAACCTTTCTCTTTGATTTATGTTGCCTTTATCCTTTGATTATCTAGTTCTGAATCATGGTCTCTGTTGGGCATTTGAAGTTTAAGGTCAGTTGTCTTGTCTAATGCTTTAATCTGGCTAAGAATATTTAGGACATGACTGGCTTTTGCCGCCTCTTACATTTCTAGTATGATATGTGTACATTTCTAGTATGATATATTTAATAGCTGGAGCTTCTTTGTTCGATTTGCTCCCTCTGAATTTGTTTCATGTTTCCTTTGTTCGACTTTGCTCAGTTTTAAAACTGGGTTCCAGGTCTGTATCGGTTATGCATATATATTGTTCTGAGTTCATATTTTTGGACTGTTTGAAGGTGGTGGTTTTCCTGAAGTTTGTTTTCTGCATCATGTGCAGGGACCGGTGGACTCAATAGTCCATGCATCCTTGCCGTAGCTTTCCAAGGGTACCAACTATCTAGTTTAGATAGAAGGGAGGCTTACCATGGCTTTTTTTCCAGGTGTACAATACAAGGCTACATCACAGGGCTGACAGTGGGTGTCAAGTAAATTTATTGATCTTACATTACAGGTTTAGCTTTTTTCACCAACCATGTCTTGGTCTATAGCTTTCAAACCGATCCTTTAAATCTGTGGTGTTTTAATTCAGTCACGACTTGCTTCTCTTTAGTCCTTTTAAGATTACATTTGTAGCTCGAGGAGCGTTGAAATTCAAATCGGTTTGCCGTAAATGTAATGCATTGCGATTGTTTGCAGGGACTTATCTTCGATTTGGTAAAGTCATAACTTTGAAATTATTACTTTGTGACTATGCTGCCGTGCACTCCTATGCTTTGTTTTCATTCTATTCCTGCCACCGTGCCTTTATTATAGTTGATTTTTTGTAGTGCACTACGACCGCCACTATCTTGAGTTGGACGTTATTAGCATCTTTATTTTTGCATACCTTACCAAGTATCTCTCATAAAATCGAGCTTGTTCTTTATAAACTTATCTATTTTTGCACACTTGTATTTTGGGTGTGATTGTCTTTTTATGTGACTTTAAATGCGCGTGTCTTTAGGTCCTTATCATTTTGCTTGCATATCTTTTTTATGGCCTTAAATGTTCACCGTAAAGTTGCTTATCGATTTGCATTTCATTCTTTTATGGCCTTAAATGAGATCGGGTCTTTGGGTCTTTATCAATTTGCATTTCTCTTTGTTGACTGTGACGTTGCTTATCTTTGTGGTCTTTATCAATTTGCATCTTATTCTTTTATCCATGAAGGACGTTTTAGGGGCTGAGCTTGTCGATAGGAGCAGAGCCGGTACGCTCACGGTCATGCCCATTTGGTTGCTCAGTTGCGGGCCTTCAGACCAATGGTAGCACCCCCGATATTGGGGTGGTCACCTTTTCTCCTCTTTTTATTTTTAAAACTATGGCCATCGTTTTTAACATATTCGTTTTTGTCCCTCTATGTTTGCGATTGACATGTGTTGTTTGGCTCTAGATACGAACGTTACAATCAAGACATCAACTCCGCAACTTTTAGTGACGAGGTATCAAAGTTTTGGTTCCAGTGGTTGCTACTGGTTACGGTACATTGGCCACATTGGTTCTCTTGGTGCCATGGCCCTGCTGTTGGTGCATCATTTCAGGTGTTTTATCTGGTGATTACTTCATACTTCAGGTCGTGACAGAGACGAGCTCATCTTAGCATGGTAAAGACATGATGCTGGTCTTCTAAACGTATTTTTCTTTTCTTTCATTTATATGTCTATTTCTTGATCAAGTCTGTCAAATGCTAACACATTTTCTTGTTTTTCTTGCTTGTTTGCCATGTGGCATAGTCTGATAAAGTACAGTCCCAGGACTATGGACCACCGCCTTGCAGTTTCTGTTTGTTTGTAATTAATTTGTTTGTGATTAAGGGAGGACCCTGCTTCGGTATCCCTGCTTTAGTATTTTATGGCATTTACATCCTTTTGAAGGATTTTATGGTGGCTTATAGTCTTGATCTCATATGCATGTGCCTTGTATCCTTTACTTATCACGTGGCCTTCCCTCCTGGTGCAAAATGGATTTGGCATTTGTTTGCCTTATTGATTTGTTTGCTTGCACTTGTGGTTGCAAATTCATTTTGAGCCAAACCAGTTAGGAACATGATACCTTGTTTTACATGTTCCTAAAAAGGGCTTGGGGTCCATGGATTGATCTTTGCGTGATGACGTGGATGGAACTTTTTTAGCATTTGTATCTTATCATCTTATGTACTTCTTGAACTCATCATTTTAATAGTATATCGTTGGTTCACTTTTCCCAATGAAGCATGTGGGTTTCTTCGCACAATCGTCCTTTTTGTCGTTTTCTAGTTTTGGAACTATATGGTAGTCATCGTGATCCTACATGGCATTTCATAACCAGGTAATATTCTTTATCTCTCATGGCTTCTACCACTTGTCTTCTTTCCACTTGTTTTTCCTCAACTCTCACGTGTAGTTTGGTTGGTTTGCCTAGTTGGGACCTTGGTTCTAGTTAGGGCCTTGGGGCTTAGATGGTCTTTTTCGGCTTAAACATGTTTTTCTTTGGCCTTCATAACTTTTGCCTTTTTAATTCCCATAGGATGCGAGTTGTGGTTGCCTTATTTGAGGTGCACATTTGGTAAATACAATAGCCAAGATGTGCACATTTTGATGGCATATTTGACCTTTACTTCAAACGAGTTTTCACATGGTCTCATTGGTTCATTCTTTTTAGTGCTTTTGTGTGGATATTAGTTAGTTAATGGGTCGTTTATTGCTTGATTGTTGGAAAATTTAGATAACGTGTCATTTGTGGTTTGTTACATGGTTGCAATCTTCTCCAAGTGCTTCTCTTTTAAGTTGTTGAGTCTTATTATTTTACGAAGATCACGTCCACATTTGGGCAAGTGGCTATCCTTCTTTACTTCATCATTTTGATTACATATACTTGGGTCCTTTCCTAGCTCCGTGTTGGAGTCATTCATTTTTGTGATCATTTGTCATTAGAGGATTTTTTAGGTCAATTAAGGGCCTTCTAAGAAATGCCAACATGGCATGCCGAACCTGTAGCCTCGGGCAAAAAGCCATCCCAAACCTATAATAATCTTTTGTCTTGTTCGTAACTGCTTTATTAATTACAAACAAGACAATAACAACATATGCGTGTGGCGGGAAAATTGGGGGGAAATTGGGAGGTCATATTTCCCTTGTTTGAGTCTTTATGCACTGCGGGATTGGCAAAGCGCATATCGAGCTTCCAAAAAATGGATCAATCATGTTCGGTCATATCTTGTCAGCCGCTTCCCCAAATCCATGCATATCGAGCTTCCTGGATCAATCATGTTATTTATGCATGGAAGCTTACGGTCCAGCCTATGGCGGTGCCCCTTTCTCATGCACCTCTAGGTTCGCTTATATACTCCATCGTATGTTTCTTCAATGGGAGACCTAATTTGCGATGCTTTGATTCGATGCGCCTCTTTCCCCGCGGGTAATCATGGGTACTAAATTTTTATAGTAAATTCTTGGGCACCACTCCCAGTTACTTCAAGAAAAAGGGCTCTAATAGTCCCCTGTAGAAAGGCCATGTGGACCTGTTTCCTCCACCTATCTCTGCGCTTGCCCCTCTTCTATGTACCGAGCTTGGAGTTTCTTTGTGGTTGTTCTATTCCATAGCTCTGATTTTTAGAGATTTGGCGCCCTCTCGCTTTGAGTGCTTTGCTCAGATTTTTACATTTGGCTTCTCTGCGTGGGTGTGGCCTGATCCTTTGTTCAGCTCGGAAGGAAGGAAGGTCCCTATATTGGAAAATGAATGGAATTTAAGGTTTCGGGCTCTTCTTTATCCGGGTCTCCGCATATCTACGAAATCTAAGAAGCCCGAGCCAAAGTCGGGCCTTCAAAATCCTCTCATTGCTCAAGCTTTTAGGCTCAAGATAGCGTTTGGAATACCCGGCAAGAGTTCTTGGGGAGGAACTTGCATAAATGCCTAATTTTACAGAAAGCAAGCCGAATTTGTCAAATCAAGTCGATGAATCTTTGGTTAACGAATCATATGCATGGATTGAGCAGCAAATTGTTTCAATTCCAAAGTTAGTCTTTCAACTGTCTTTAACCCCATATATTATCATCTGCATTAATCGCTTTTTTTCTTCCCTTTTCAAAGCAAGCCCTTCCTCTCCGCTTTGCTTAAAATTAAATCCGGCGGAGGACACAGAAAAAGAAAGCTCGCCATAGCGGAGCTTGAATATGAACAAAGGGTCACTACCCAAAGAAGCGGATATAAACCTTTCTCAGAAATCCCTCACCTTGCCATAGGTTATATTACAAGTATAACCGTTGATCTTGCCTTCCTTATTGAAGCTCAAAGTGATGAAGAACTACCAGAACAGATTTTGGGAGCAATTAGACTTGCAAAAAAGGAAAAAAATGAACAAAAAGCTATAGTGGTCACGGTGCGAAAAGCACGTTTCCTTTGCCAAAAGGAGACGCTTATTCGCACCGTGGGCACTATTTTGTTTAAGCACTTCACAATTTCACAATGGACTTAAAAGTATTTTATTTCACATCTTTGACATTTTTTACCCATTGTAGCAACAAAACGATACATAAAATATTATGGAGTGGCAGAATAGACGTACTAATAAGAGAAGCTCATCAAATTTACTTCAACCGAATCGGGGCAAGCAGATTGATTTGAGCATATCGATTTGAGCTCTCTTGGCACGAATTTGTGATTTAAGTTTTGGAATGAAAAACCTTGGGCAGGAATTGAGGGCGGGAGCATCATTATTGTTTCTGTCCTATCGTACCCACACCAAGAGGCACGGGGCACGTGCATTGCCGAACCTACCTAAGGGTGACACCTGGAAGGCACTTACGAGGCTCGGTATAAAAATTCTGTACAAGCTCGCCTCCCCATTGGGCGCGCGTTTTTTGACGTGGCATGGAGTTGTGGCCCTTAATTGACCTCAAAAATCCTCTAATGATACGTTTTTAGTTTTTGTCATATTGCCTATTCTGTTTTGTTTATTTCTTTATTTCTTTATTTATTTTAATTCTCTTTGTTCTCCCTTAATTCCTTTGCTTTTTTGCTTCATTTTCTTCAAATTTGTTTTTACATTATCCATGCCACATTAGTGCAATCCACATTCCAATAGTTTAACCTTTCCACCGTAGGTTTGTTGACCTCATTTCGTTTTCTCCCATTTTGTTCTTGATATTCCACCCGTTCCTTCGGTGATGGTTGGCCATTCTTTACTCCATTTGGTCCATTAGTCTCTTTAGCCTCCATCTTCTGAGTTTTGCATTTTGTCCCTTTGTCATGGTTTGCCTCAGTTGCTCTTAGTTTTATTGCCGTATTTTCTGGTTTCATGTACACTTTGCTATGGTTCTATTCCTTTTTACTCCTATTTGTGTCGTTGGCCCCTTTGCTGCCCTATGTGCTCCAGACGTCCTAGTGGATTCATGATCGTATATTTGGTGGGTGATATTGGCAGTACATATTTTCTCTTCGTCAATTCTTTTGTAGTTTCGTTCATTTCCTTTTGGCCTTCAACATTCAACACAGTTAGTTTAATACATATTTTGGTCATATGCATCAGGTAGATAATCCTTGTACTACATGGCTTTTTGTTGTACTTTGGGCTTTGTACATGTGTATATCTGGTTTTAGCTAATGCATTCTGCTTCTCTAATCCTTTTTTAGCATTATAACTCATTTGTTTCATTTGATCTTTGATTCATGCATAGGATATCATGATTTTGTTGTTCCAATCATCGTACCTTTGTATGGACATCTGATGTTACCTCTCGCATTTCGCCAGTAGCTTTCTTGTCTCGGTGCCAGTTGTACAACTATTCCAATTGGCCATATGGGTTCTAGTTGTGTCCTTTTGCTATTCCTTATACATGTTCTTTTGATCCTTTTGCATGCCACATTTAGTCCTTTGCTTCAGTTTAACTTTTGCTTCGCATAGATATTGATCTCTTTTACTCGTGGTTGGTACCTCTAGCTCCTTTTATGTCGTCGTTTTAGTTGTTTCACTCAGGTCTTTTGCATAACATTTCTATGCTTCTAACTGCGAGTTGTGCACCTTTGCCAAGTGCGTTGAAATTTTTTATGCTTAGTCCGGTTTATCACAGTTGTCCTTTTTTGCTCTAGGTTCTGTTTCTTTTCTTGATATCATCATTCCAGTTATTTTGTATTCCCTGGACATGCTTTTGCTATTCTAATCCATCCATTTGCCATTGCTTTGTTATCTAAATGTGATTTTTTCCCTCCTTTGCTCATCTTTTTTCCATATTTTCCCTTTTTCCAAGTACTTGGTGCCTTTAACTCCATTTGTTCCAGTCTATCAGTCGATTTGTTTGTTTGTAGGTGTTTTATATTGGGTCACTTGGGTGTTTGTTTCTATGTCTTTCGAATTGATCCTTTGTTAATTCACTCCACTTGTTCCATGTGTCCCATCAGCTTCATTTGTGCATTCTTTTTTGTTGCAGTGACCTTTGTGGACTCGTTCCTCCCTTTCTTTATTCGATTAGATTCTACATGCTTCATTATGGGTTTGGTGCGCTCCATTTTCTATACACTCCTCATTATCTCGGTAGCTCCATTTAATATCTTTTCTCTATTTGGTTGTGTTTGCATTGTTTTCTTAATTTATTTTCTTTAGCTTATTGTTCTGTTTAACTCTAGTGACATTATTACTATATTAGTCACATTGGTTCCTTCTTTGGTTTCTTTGTCTTCTATTGCTAGTTAGGATAGTTTGCTTTTATAGTATCTTTGTTAGTGTAGTATTTATTGGACATTAGTCATTTGAGATCGTTACTTTGATGATGACATCATGTTCGTGGCTCTGTCTGCTCTTGTCCCATAAGTTCCTTCCCTCATCTCTTACTGCACTATTCCATTGTCTTCTTCATTCTTATGTTCCCGTTTCCATCCCTCATAGCATTCCTCCATCGTGTTCTCCTTCATTTTTATTCATTCCATTGTTTGCATTCCGGCATTACTTGCTCTTATCTGCTTCTTCATTGTTCCTTTGTCTCTGTCTTCTCTTTATAACCATCATTCAATTAAATTGGGATTATGTCTATTCCAAAATCGCGCCGTATAAGCCTTTTATTGACCATTATATTGAATTAACCACACTTTTGCACTGAGTTCATTTTCGGGCTAGGAAGATACATTTTATGTTGAAATGCAAAGGCATCCAAATATTCGGTGCTAATGACCCATATTATGAGAGAATGTTGGCAATATAAAAAGTAGGAAATTGCTTATTAATTCGTACAATCACCGACGACAATGAAATCTAAACATTGAAATTGTAGTGCTTTACGAATAAATAACGACAAAGCAAGTTGCTACAAACCGGAGATTTTTCGTGGTTCAAATCGCCGTGGTATGCCGATTTTATTCGCATAAATAACGTATTATAGTGGAACATAAACTTTAAAACTAATCCCAATCATCGTCCGACAAAGCGCCAGAGGCGGTTTGAGATCTGTCGATCATGAACAAACCATGCTCGGATTCCATATAAGATGGATTACAACATCAAAGGGATCGGATAGAAAGCGGGCCGGGATTCATAGCAACGATATCAAACCCGATCCTCGAAGTTCTATTTCTAGCTCAAGGGCACCGCAGTAGGTCGCATGGTTCATCTAGCAGTAATAGAATGTGCCATAATAACAAGCGTGTATATGAGGCCGGGCCGATGGTTTGCCAATTTCATGCATACCTATTTATACACACCTAAATTATTGATGGTATATACATACAAATTATTGCAAGTATAGCAAACCATACACATAATATAAAAACAATACATATCACGAAACCAATAATGTCTTTGATATAAGAACACAATATATATTCGAAAGGTTGGTGTAAAGTATATTTCATATTCAAAACTTTTTGGAAAGTGTATTTCTGTATACATATATATCAAAAAGTTCCCTTTCTAGAACGATTTTCTCTAGGTCCCTATCAATTTCCCCGTCCGATCAAGTTATGTGTAGTGTTTGTATCTCTTCGACCGTTTTTCTCCTCAGAGCTATTTCGGTGCAAGACAATCGACAAAACGGCGGTGAAGTCATCTTTGTCAAAATCTTCTTCGTGACGATAGGATGGTGGATTTAGTGATCGCGGATTGATTGAAGCAACACTTCAAGGCCATCATCAACTATAATGATGTCTTCCTTCTCCCCAACGCCCAAGTCATCCATCATGTCGCCAAGCATTTCACAAAAATTTTTTTTTTTTGTAGGATCCTTCGGTTATTGAATGACTTACATTTGCTCGATCCCAAACGGATGCCCAATCTCTATGTAATTCAGAACTACTCTCAAAACTTCCTCAGATATTTCTATTCGCCATCGACGCACCAAATTGCACAACGAAATAAAGTGAAAGCTTGGTCTAACATCTCCTTCGTGATACTGGCCATGGATATACCCATTTCAGACGCGGTTCTCAAATGGTTTCAGGCATACCATGATAGGTCGAATTGTGCTTTAGGTAACGTTTTGCGTAGCACTCCATTCAAATCGAACACCGTAATTTTGGAGGAAACCGGTTTAGATGCAGAATAAGAAAAGCACACACTTGTCGGACAAGGAAAAAGAAAATTGAAATCGCTGGGGCGCGATTTTCATTTCTGTTTGAAGAACATACCTTTCGGTTCTGTTCAACATCCGCAATGATGAGCTTACTCGGTTGTCTTCGGTCCGCGCGAAGTGTCGCCCACATCACTTAGTGTTTGAACTATGGTACTTCATTACTCTTTATGCTAACTTTCGAGCTTTCCGAATCCACTGTATCATCTTGGATTTTGTCTTCTTCGTCAAGGTTCTCTACATTACCTTCAAATGGGATTTTCCAATGTGATTGGAATTATAGGCACGCGTTCGGCCGCATAGTTAATCGGGCCGGGTTGTCGAGATTCATCTTTATGTGCTCCATCTGCTTTCTCATTTGTTCCCGCCTGCAGCCCGGATCCGGAGGTAATTCGGACTTAGAGGTGGAAGCTTTATTTTTTGCACTACCTATCGGACCCCTAGGTGCCACCTCTAACACTTTCTCGAAAAAAATATCAAGGAAGTCCTTGGCTTGACCATCAGAGACCACACTTTGACATTTCCTAGCTAGCTTCAGAGCTTCCCGCCCGACATAACCTCCAACATGAAACTCCCAACACGTTGACTCCAAAGGGCGTAAGGCTTCAATCGAAAAACTCGAAGGGCCAAAGAAAACCCGGTACTTATTCAGCCTTCCCCCTTTATCGCGGTCGGTAGCTCATACTTGATTGGTGAACAAAGGACGGCGTCGACCAGGTTTTCTTCCTCCTCTTCCTCTTAGGTCCTCTATGAGGTCCACATCCACATCTGGCAGGTCCCTTTCCCTTTGTCTTCCAATTGGATTCGACATAAAAACATTCTTCACTAGGGTTCATCTAGCCGATAGCACGCCAAGCAATCTTCTCACCTTCCGGTTTCCCCTTGAGTATTTCATATTCTTTATCATCCATAATTGCTATCATAAGGATTAGCACATGTGAGATCTTACTTTCTCGTACTAAACTCACTATCTTTGTTTTCATCTATCATTCTTGCTTGCCTCATCACTTTAATGCATTCGAGATCATTTGCGCAGCCTAGTGCATAGGCGTAGGACATGTCGGAGGGCAAACTGTCACGATAGTATAATGCATCTCGACCGTAAAAACCACCGCGATGTGTTGAAGAAGGTGATGTAATCATCTTGTGTCCATCTCGTGTACACGGCTATCAAGAACAAATAGAGTAAAGTATAATTTCATTAATTGTGACTTTGGTCGAGTCCATATGACTCCCAAATGTACCCGTTTTTAGAAAATAAGGGTTTTATTTAGTAGAATGATGCAAATTTTCAAATGTGTGCGTGTAGGTGGGATGGCAGGTGCCTTGTATCTATAAAGCACAAAAAAAGTGCCAACCGAAGTTTGTGTCTCGCCCAAGCGCCTTCTGAGATCGTGGTCTCGCCACGCCGTTGTTCTGGCATTCGCAAATCAAGATAGTGTAGATTCATATTCGCGCTACCGAATGGTCCCAACCAGCGCAATGAAAGCATGGATTCACAATGAGCGAAATGTACATATCACGAGCCAATATTAGCTCATGCGAATCAGCTTCAGGTTGAGGTGCAGAACGAGATAAACCAAAATGGCACAGAAGAAATGAGAAGCCAACTCAGGAAGCTCATTCGTCGTGGAGAGTTGATGAAGGATGGCGATGAGCCGGATGACCTTAGTGTGGTAGAGCTGGAAGGTCGCTTTGATTTCCTTGAAACGCCATATTTACAGGCGTAAGTTCAAGAGGTTGCTGAAAATGGAGGATGTTTGGCTGCACAACACTTTCCTGGGCGTTGTTTAAGAAGCTTTACAAGAAGGAAAAGAGGCAAATGCGGTGGCTTTGGTAATCAAACTCATCCTCGGACTCCCTATCCGATGGCGTAATCTGATGACTGGCCGATCCAGATCGCCGACAAGACATATCGAGTTCCAACCGGGGATCTAATTGCGGTGGAACTGGATATTGACTGAAACGTCCATGTTTAATATTATCTATTATTATCTATTGTCATTCTGTTCAACCTATGCCTTCGACGCATGTTGTTTAGTTGATATTATTATCTACGTAATCCATCCATGTACTCCATTCCTATGTGAATAGAATGTTTTTGTCTACATTGAGAACATCCCAATGACGTGCAACTTCTGAACAGCAATATCTTATTTCATGGAGGCCTCCTGAGGAAATTGGGCGCCCGCCCACTTTCCTTCCAGAGGAAATTGGGCGCCCGCCCATTTTCTTTCGGGAATAGTCTCCTCCAAACCCAAGGTCACGACTTTGCCCCTTCGATGGCCTGAAGGTAGTTTCATGAAGGCTTCCACTTTCGTGAAAAATTACGCCCGCCCACTTTCCTTCTTGCGTGCAAAAGGAAAACGAGAAAACGAGATCGTAACCAAGATAACAACTCGAAACATAACAATGTAATCATGCACAACATGCTTACATCATCATATCATATAAAGTTATGAAATACATGAGTCATAGATTGTAATTATTGGTGATTCTATTAATCTCAAAAGCCTCAAGGAACCCAACCCACACAATATGGATAGTAACATGATACTCACGGGGAGTCTTTCTTTCACCAAGAGCTATACCATACACCAGGATCGAGAGAGATCCTTTCAACTCGCAGCATAAAGATCGCCATAGGTCATAAGGCAAGTAAGGGTGTCAACATGGGGCCTGTGAAGATGGCGAGACATGGCAAATGAATGTGTCAGTGGGGCCGAATGCAGCTATATTTATAGCCAAGGAATTATTGATGACTATCAGAGCAAGATTATTGGTTGTATATACGGTGTACATCCAATAATCTTTATGCATAATACCTTCAATAATGATTGTGGGTATAAATATATCTCAAACCAATTTTGACCATCAAATTTGGCCTTCGCTCAGCCATGTGGTCTCGGGCCTGTCCCGAACGTGATTCCATCAACCGCAAGATGAATCACGAAAACTTCAAGCAAAGGCCGCGAGCGAGAGATACCCATGGAAGACTGGATGACCACAATCGCCTAAATCCTCGCCATTATCCCGATCCCTTCGACGTTATCATCCATCCGATATGGAATAGAGAGCATCAAATGTACATGATAGAGAAGATCACTGGGTGCCCGTGAAAATGACTCGTAAGAGTCCCCTAAATGAACGCTTGTCATCTTGTTGTAATCGGATCAGAATCATCTATGAGATAAAGTATTAGTACAACTTGTCTTCTATATGTGCAACTTGTCCAACATGTCCTGGTGAAATTGGGCGCCCGCCCACTTTGCCCTTGAATGCTCATATCGAGGATGCGCGAAATTGGGCTGCCGCCCAATTTCAAGCAAGGTCAGATAGGTGTACCTTATACTACACCGCTGGGCTAAAGTATGTACGCCAATAATTGACATCAATAATTTCACACGCCTATAAAAGCAGCTCCACCGCATTCATCTCTCATGGTTTCCTTGCCGGATCGTCCTGAGAACATCCGATCCTTCAAGTGCTACTTGAGTTACAACGATATTTGCCCAAATATATGACCGTGTTAGTCTTGATCCATGGCTCCAAATTCCAAGCGATGGACTCAAAGTTAAGAGTAATTGCGTGAAGCTCACCTGCGTGTTGAGGTCCACCAGATATTGGCTTCCCGACCGCCAGATCTTTGAGTCGAATGGCATCGCCTCAAGGACGCTGATCGACGCTACGAGTGACTTTTGTACACTCGGATATGTTAATGTACCCGACAAGGATATAATAATGTTGTAAGGATGTAATAAGCATAGTCAATATTATATAATGTAACGCACTGGTAATTCCCGAGGGTCTCGCTTTTGATCTCCACCGCTTCGCAGCCCCACTTCACTTCATGTTTGATGGCGCTTACTTCGCAAGAATTGGGCGCCCGCCAATTTATCGCGAGGATAGCGAGTCAAATAAATTTAATAAAAGGCTATAGTTTGTAAGGGTTAGCCAAATTCGGCGGGCGCCCAATTTGGTTAGCAAAGTAAACTAGAGAAATTTAAGACAAGGAAATGAGTGCAACGTTATCATTTCTGAAAAAGAAGTATGAACAATTGTTATTAACATATTTCACGTATTTTCAACTCATAAGTCGCCATTCTGTCTGAGGCACATCTTCCGAATGATCCCCATCGGGTTCTCCATGTCAATGAGGTTGTTGTGCTGCCTCTTTGATCAATTCCATTCTTTGCATAAAATCTTCGGGCCCCAGTTCCTCATTCTCATCATGTGCACCTTGATTGTCTTCTGTGTTCGCCACCTCTTCCTCTACATCTTGACTGCTCATCGTGTTGGGGACCACATCCTCTCCATCCTGATTGTCCCCTTCCCCGTGTTTCCATGACAACGATGCAGTCGCTCCCTAGCAACCTCCTCCTCGAACTTTGAGGTCGCCTCAATCATGTCCCCGAGTATTCACCAGTCCCCCCTCGCCAAAAAGGCGTTGATGTTGTTTTTCTTCGCCTAAATAGTTCCAACCGAGAGCCTAGGGTCACGCCTTTTTGAGTCAGACTTGAATCGCGCTCTTGTCCCCGTCCTCGAACTGATTGCACTTCGTTTATAGTTGTAGACGAGAACGGACAAGGTGTCTCGGGGGTGAAGTCGAGGTCGAGGAGCGGTTTTGGAAGTAGAGGCCTTCTTCTTTCCCTCTTTTATCTTCCTCAGTAGTGCCCGAGCTCTTTGATTTTTTTCTCGCCTAACATGACATCGAAGTTGCTCTGAATATCTGCATAAGCTTAATTTCCAGCTTCTCGTCGCCTCTCAAAGACAATGTTTTATAGCTCTTTCGACACCGCCGCCTAAAAAGCACCACCGAAAAGAAGTCGAGAACAAAGGCAACCTTCCAAAGATCAACTGTATTAGATAGGTGCACGCCCTACTTTCCAACCGATTCTCGACCCAAGATTCCTCCCCACCGCCGCACCCTTGTCGCACCAAGGTCGATACAAACCAATAAGCCGCGCACGGAAAACAAATGTTAGAAACATTGATAGTCATCAAAAATTGGGCGGGCGCCCAATTTAAAATGCATACCGCCGCACACCGCGTGATCGTGCAAATTCTTTTCGATGTCCTGCTTTTTCTCAGAAATGCTTGGGAAACTTAGCATATTGCTTTGATGGTCTGAATTGGCGAAGCAAATATTTATTTCTCAGACCGATGGCGAGTCATGCTGCCTCTCGCAACATACATTAGCAGTGACAAGACATTGCAACTCTCGAACTCTAGAGGTAGTCGCAGCTTCGCCGGGGGTCCTCGTAGGAACTAACCCAAACACGGGCCACCACCGCCTATTGTCTTCATGGCGGATAGGCACTCATTGAGGCGGTCCGGGTAATAAATATAGCTACCAAAGAAAGTCACCTTGGTCCGCTATCGTGCTTAGCTGGTCAAGGAATTTTTCATAATCTTCCTTTGGCCATTTCTTCGTATATCCGAAGTCGCATCCAATGAAGCGGGCCAAGTGTTTACCACGCCCACGCACAAACCTCCTGGACTAACGTGGAAACACTTGAAAGGTTTGCCACCCTCCTCAACCGCCCTAGAAGATATTCGCCTACTTTGTCAGAGGGACTCCTAAAGCTTTCCTTCTCCATCTCTTTATGCCCTTCGCTTCATCCACCGATGCTACTTGTAACATAAGCATCGATTCTCCGTGAATATGGGGTGAGCTTGCCTCAAGGCAGCCATGTCTTGAAAAGGAAGTTTCTTCACCTCCTTCATGTATCCCACAAGGGCCCGCCCCATTGTTCCAATCTTCTTCAGCTCACCGGGCTCGACTTTCATAGTGCGCCTCCCAAGATAATCCTTGCTTCCTTCAGAATGTGGTGCCATCCTTGATCTCCTTCAAAGAGCCTTTTGCGCATCTAGAGGATGCATGGACTTTAATGGGCTTATGTGAATTATTGGTGAAAAGTCTAAGCCTATCCTTCACCTCAATTTTTTCTCCTTCGCGCCCTTCAACCGGCTTCGTGAGAATAACCGGGCAACTTTGTGCATATATTCCACGACTCGTCATCAAGATATACAAAGTAGTCGAGTCACGCATAGTTGACTTCTTAATCGCTTGCAGCGCCATGCCTTTCCAATCCTCGCATGACAAAGAAGGCACCAGATAAGGCGATACACATCATCTTAATTTGCTTGCAGAAAAGACGAAATTGGGCGCCCGTTATTTTCCTACCCCTCGCATCATCCGACACAACCCATTGTTAAGGGAGAAAAGGCGGAAAGACATATGTTTTGTATTGAAATACAATTTCCCAACGCTTTCAAATTGGGCGAGCAAAGATTTACAGCAATGAAGTTGTTAATGTCGCACCGGATGAAATTGGGCTATCCTCAATTTGAAAAGAGGTTAATAGGTTGAAATTGGGCGGGCGCCCCCGAACTTGTGGATAGCAGAACCAGTAATGGTGGTAGTGCACTTACAGAATACGCCCACCGACGGAGTGCCCGGCGTTTGCCCTTCCGTGGCTTCCCGTAGAATGCCCATTGGTTGGGCTGCTAATTTCTTCAAAAATACTTCCTGTATAGTCTTTGTTATGTCATTATTCTCCCGGCTTACACGAACGCATTTCATTGTCGCGGGAGATTTCCCCGCCAGACTCCTGCGATTTTTTTGGCATAGAAAAAGAATATCGGGCTTGCCAAGTGCTTCTTTCAGAGGCCATGCCAAAGCTTGTGTGACAAACGCTTGAGCAACCGTGGTCGAGTGGTTGCCATTAACAATCCAAAGATTCGCATTTTGCGCATCCTCCCACTTCTTCCACTTTATTGCTCGCCTGGCCCGTGGATCGAACGGCACGACATCAGCACAGGAGGGTGCATCCGATGGCTGATAAACGATTCGTAGAGAGTGTCCAAGTGCCGGACTTATGACCCTACAAGTCATATTTGCGGGGCTTTATGCATCTTGAACACATCGACTTCAATCTCGAAGCCCACCCCCGCAGGGTAGATTCTCTCCCTGCTTGATGCTTGCTATGGCGCTTGTGACAACTCATGTCTCCGCTTCCCCCCGAGTGACGCCGCCACCGCATGGAGTGAACTTCACGATCCGCCGGCCACTCTCCCGGTTGTTCGGGATGAAGAAGAAGACAAGGACTCCCTCTCCGCTTTTTTGGGCTCTGCGATAACACGCCCCGCTTTGCGCCTCTTCATCGGACCACCCAAATCTTTTCCCATGCGCTTTAGGGGGTTCCTCTTCACGCCTTTGGTCCTTTCTCGACTCGTGACGGGCGACCTTTGATGTTCTCTTCTTCTTATTCCACCAATATAAGTTTAGTGGCAAATTTTACAAGGAATAGCCTTAGCGTGTCCTCGCTTTCTTTTTGACTGCCAGATTCGGGCTCCATTTGCGCCGCCCCTCAGCTTTGTGCTGTCTCTCACCTTTCTTGTATCTAGACTTAAGCCACTTAGTATCGTACACTTTAGGTTGGTTTTTGCCCCGATACTCGCGGAATGCTGCTTTTAGACCTGTTCGCTTGTGCTCTAATATCCACTGCCCGACAAATAGTAGCCATCCAAAATATCGGGTTCTGATTTGATACCCGAAATTTTAAACTTTCATATGAGTCCAAATACCATCCTTTCTCGAAATAAGAATGTGGGCTTTCCTTTATACTTGCGCTTCATCATACATGGCTCGTGCTTAGATAGTGGAACTTTATAACGGACAAAAGTCCGATCTACGGTGTCTTCAACGCCGATGAGGAAGTCATCATTGTTCGCAGCGACACCTCCATGTCGATGACGATACCCGGCCGAATTCATTTTTCCTGCCCCTATCTTGCCAAAGAAAAGCGTAAGATCCTTGAGGTGGTTTGTCCGGGACCCGTGGATGAATATTCCTATCTCTATGCACCCGCACCCCATTCGTGAGAACCGGGCAAAACTTCATGGGGCACAACCTCGATGCCAAAGAAATGATCTTTCTTCTTCTTCTTTTGCATTCTCTATTGCAATAGCCTCTCGCAATTTGGGTCCCAGACGGAACCCGAGCACCGCTTTGTTCAAGGCGCATATTAATTCCCTAGAATCCAAAGTAGTGTTAGTACTTGGGAGACTTGGGGCTGAAGAGACTGTTGTGATGGAGGCAAATTGGGCCCGCCTAATTTGCCCCTGATCCCCATCGCAAGACACCAAATTGGGCGCATCAATTTCTCGCTCAACTCATGGTGAGCCTTGAGTCCGAGGAGACGATTAGGGTCATTGGGCCAAATTGGCCACCAATTTTGCCGTGATCCCCACGATACCAAATTGGGCCTACCAATTTTGCCGTGATCCCACAAGATATTGTAATTCTACTTATTTTGTTCACACTGTGGAAGATCGCTTCGCTTTTTATTCGTGAGAGCACGACATTTTGATGGTAGATTTGGTCAGATTAAATTGGGCTTCAATTTAGCCCCACCAAGCCTACCATCCCGGGTAGTCGCGGGTTCCCAGATAGGTAACCGGCTACCGCCTGGTGTCTGGATAGGCAAATCGGCTACCGCCACATTGGGTCCAATGTCCAATGTTTTGCAAAATGAAACACTCTAAGGGGAAGCAAATTGGGTGCCCTATTCCGGCCCGCATACGTATGCATGACGTGGGGGAAAGAGGCATCTAGAAGATGTTCATATGTCCAGATGTTATAGGGGATACTTAATCAACAAGCGCTCAAGTTTATATTTAGAAAGTAGTCCACCTTACCTTGCCACCGGTGGTGGGGCGAGATGCCATCAACTCCAGGAATTCCTTGGTGTACAGGGTACCCGTGCGATAGGTCAATGCAGAGGAAGGCGCCAACAGATGGCTTATAAGCCGGCCGAGACACAAGGCCAAGAGCTCGAACATCCGGGGTTTCGCATACCGGTTCGGGAGTATAGTGCTGGTCGAGAATCCACTTTCGTGGTTAAGAAATATGAAGGCGACAAAGTTTAGCGGAGCACAAAGCGCCAAAGAAGCACGTAATTTTCTAAATCTGCAAATGAGGAGAATGAGGGGCTTTTAAAGGGTTATGGACCTCTTGGGGCTAAGACAAGTGTCGCGGTATGTAAGCGCTTGGCCCTTTGAAATAAAATGGACCGTTGATGGCTTCGAAGCGTGAGGAATTAATTAGGACCTTAATAATGAGTGCTGGATTTTTGAATTTCAAATCAAGCTATTTAAAGCCTAAAAAATTAATTGAAAGTCATGCACGTGTCGCACGTGCTTTAGGCGGAACTCATTTTTGAAAGTTCCGGACTGACACATTATTTTCAAATTAGGTGGGACATTTAACTTAAAAAATTGGGGAAATTACATTCAAATTTTGGGGAATTCATGTTTAAATGTAAATGCGCCTTCAAACTCGTTGTTTTTTCGGCAAAGGCTTTGTTTGGCTACTATCTTTTCTACAAGACGCAAAACATCTTCAGCGATTCATATTCATGGCCACGAGATTCCAAAGGTTTGTGCTGTCTCCACGCTTAAATTCGCCATAGCTCGATGTGTAATTGCCGCAAATGTGATGTTACCCGATTTTATCAATCACGCCTTTCCATTCACTACTGCTCATTCGCACCTCTTCAAGCACGCCTGCTCATTCACACCTTCCATTCACGCTTCGGCGGCTTGACCTTTGATTTACCCCTCCTCTTCAACCTAAGCACCGCTTACATTTATATAAACCCAAATTTTCGGCGCGTAGTCCGCCTCTTTCGCTGGAAATTGTCATGCAGGATTTGTGTGCTCGCTTATTTTCTCCATTAACCTTGTTTGTAGTCGCCCTTTCCAATGCTCGATTGTTTTGTTTTGGGAGCTCAATGATAAATTCCGCCAGTGTCTCCGCCTCTTAGTTCTCTTTAGTGTGTATGTGTAGGTGACTGTAGGTGAAATCGCCTCGGATGGGCAAACCAGACTGGTGTTTTATCTTGGTGACAACTAAATTGGCGGGCGCCGAAGTTCGGGCTTA
Source organism: Isoetes taiwanensis (assembly GCA_021234155.1). NCBI lineage: Eukaryota > Viridiplantae > Streptophyta > Lycopodiopsida > Isoetales > Isoetaceae > Isoetes > Isoetes taiwanensis. The sequence continues at coordinate 6,843,368 of JAJEKV010000022.1, read as the reverse complement.
CTCACAAGTCTTTAACCACCACCTAACAACAGGGCGATTTCAATTCCAGAAGCGCCGATATGTCCCTCGCCGCAATCCACAACCTTCTTTTTGTACCCATTGAGACCGACCGTGATCAATAATACCCTTTTTATAAGCCGATTCGTTCAAATCGGCGTCACCATTCTGTAAGAATGGGACAAATTGGCTGGCCGCCCATATTGTCCCTTTTCTCGCACATGACCGATAGGTGAACCGTCCGGTGGGCCACCAGATCTCTAATGTGTTTTCTTGGTGATGCTTCTAAATATCAGGGAAAGTGAAAGTGTGCCTACTTTACAGCCCTCCACCACCACGAACAATTGGGCTACCACCACCCAGCGCTGATATGGCCTCTTCAGTGAGAACTTTCTTTTTCTACCCATTGTGAGAGACTCATCGCAGATCCAATACTAACCTTATACAAGGGGAATCCAAACCCCTTACACGCAGGGCACCCTACCAATTTTATTGTCCTTGTAACCATTGAATGGGAGTCCCCCAGGTCATTTGCATTGCTTTCGCCTTCCCTTACCGATTTTAACACTACTGAAATCCTGCAGGCTGGTGTATCTCTTCCTTAATGAACATCTAGTAGCAAAGGGGTTGTGGGGCAATGACACATACCACTCTATGTGAGATATCGAAGGACTACCGAGCGAGTAGTGTGGAGGAAGTGTTCAAGGCTACCACGTCTTCTTCCTGAACGCCCAAGTCATCCATCGTCGCCTGCCATTTCACAAATTTTTTTTTACCTGTAGGATCCTTCTCGTTGAATGACTTACATTTGCTCATCCCAAACAGATGCCCATAATCTTCATGACCGGTAGAACTACTCTCAAACTTCCTCAGATATTTCTATTCGCTTACTCCATTTACCAAATTGCACAACGAATAAAGTGAAAGCTTGGTCTAACATCTCCTTCAGACACGGTCATGAGCATACCCATTTCGTGACGTGTCTCAAATGGTTTCTCGCATACCATGATAGGCCTAATCATGCTTTAGGGTAACGCTTAGCACTCCATTCAAATCGCATGGTCGGAATTTTGGAGGAAACCAGTTTAGATCTGGCAGCACATACTGTCGACAAGGAAAGAGAATTGAAATCGCTACCGGGCGCGATTTTCTGTTTGAAGAACATCCTTCGTTCCTGCCTAACATCCGCAATGATGAGCTTACTCCTGGTTGTCTTCTGTCCGCTAAGTGTCACCTACATTTACCTAGTGTTTGGAACTATGGTATTTCATTACTCTTATGCTAACTCACTCTCGAAGCTCAATCCATCAGATCATCTTGATTTTGTCTTCTTCTGCTGCTGTTCTCTACATTACCTTCAATGGATTTTCCAATGTGATTGGAATTATAGGCATGCCTCATTTATATTAACTCACAAGCTGTCGAGATTCATCTTTTATGTGCTCCATCTGGCTTTCTTTATTTGTTCCCGCCCGCACGATTCGGAGGTAATTCGGACTTAGAGGTGGAAGCTATTTTTTTGCACTACCCATCGGACCCCTAGGTGCCACCTCTAACACTTTCTAAAAATATCAAGGAAGTCCTGGCTTTTGACCATCGTGAGACCACACTTTGACATTTCCTAGCTAGCTTCGTAGCTTCCCGCCCGACATAACCTCCAACATGAAACTCCCAAATGTTGACTCCAAAGGGCGAAGGCTTCAATCGTAAAACTCGAAGGCCAAAGAAAAACCTGTGATTATTCAAATTCTTCCCCTTTATGCGCAACAAGAGTCTATACTTCTGATTGGTGAACAAAGGATGTCACGACCCGCTTTTTCCTCCTCTTCCTTCTTCGCCCCTCTATGAGGTCCATATCCACATCCGCAGTCCCTTCTTTGTCTTCGCAATTGGTCTCGACATAAAAACATTCTTCACTAGGGGTTCATCTAGTCATAGCACCGCCAAGCAATCTTCTCACCTTCGTTTCTTGAGTATTTCATATTCTTTATCATCCATAATTGCTATCATAAGATTAGCATGTGATCTTACTTCGTACTAAACTCCACCATCTTTGTTTTCATCTATCATTACCGCTTGCCTCATCACTTTAATGCATTCGAGATCATTCCAGCAGCCTAGTGTATAAAGCGTGAGGGACATGCTCTGAGGCAACCTGTCACTAGTATAATGCATCTCAACAGAAACCACCGACAAAAAGTTGAAGAAGGTGAGGGTCTTGTGTCCATCTCGCGGCTATCACATCAAGAACAAATAGAGTAAAGTATAATCATTAATTGTGGACTTTGGCCGAGTCCATATGACTCCCAAATGTACCCGATTTTTAGAAAATAAGGGTTTTATTTAGTAGAATGATGCAAATTTTCAAATGTGTGCAGTAGGTGGATGGCAGGCCTTGTATCTATAAAGCCCAAAAAGTGCCAACCGAAGTTTGTGTCTCTTGCCCAAGCGCCTCAGAGATTTGTCTCGCCACGCACCGCATTCGCAAAATGATAGTGTAGATTCATATTCGTGTTATGTAATGGTCCAACCAAAGCAATATGGATTCACAATGAGCGAAAATGTAAGCTATATCATTGAGCCAATATTAGCTCATGCGAATCAACTTCAAAGTTGAGGTGCGTAATCTAGATAAACCAAAATGGCATGTAAGAAATGAGAAGCCAACTCGTGAAGCTCATTCTGGCCGTGGAGAGTTGATGAAGGATGGCGATGAGCTTGATGACCTTAGTGGGTAGAGCCGAAGGTCGCTTGATTTCTTTGAAACGCCATATTTACAGGGCGTAAGCTCAAGAGGTTGCCGAAAAATGAGGATGTTTGGCTGCACAACACTTTCCTTGGGCCGTTGTTTAAGAAGCTTTACAAGAAGGAAAAGAGGCAGCGGTGGCTTTGGTAATCAAACTCATCCTCAAAGACTTCTATCCGGCGGCGTAATTGATGACTGGCCGGATCAGACGCCGACAAGACATAATGAGTTCCAACTCGGGGATCTAATTATATGGAACCGATATTGACCTAAAACGCCCATGTTTAATATTATCTATTATTATCTATTGTCATTCCTGCTCAACCTATGCTTTCGACGCATGTTGTTTAGTTGATATTATTATCTACGAATCCATCCATGTACTCCATTCCTATGTGAATAGAATGTTTTTGTTCACATTGAGAACATCCCAATGACGCGCAATTTCCTCGAATAGTAATATCTTATTTCATGGAGGCCTCCCTGCAGGAAATTGGGCGCCCGCCCACTTTCCTTCCAGAGGAAATTGCCCGCCCATTTTCTTTTCTGGAATAGTCTCCTCCAAACCGGGCGGGTCAGCGACTTTTGCCCCTTCAGGGATGGCCTGAAGGTAGTTTCATGAAGGCTTCCACTTTCAGAAAATTGGGCGCCCACCCACTTCCTTCTTGCAGCAAAAGGAAAACGAAAAACGAGATCGAATCAAGATAACAATCAAACATAACAATGTAATCATGCACAACACGCTTACATCATCATATCATATAAAGTTAAGAAATACATGAGTCATAGATTGTAATTATTGGTGATTCTATTAATCTCAAAAGCCTCATCCGGAACCCACACAATATGGATAGTAACATGATACCGGCCGGGGAGTCTTTCTTTCGACCAAGAGTTATACTTGATACAGCCGTGGATCGAGAGATCCCTTTCAACTCGCAGCATAAAGATCGCCATAGGTCATAAGGCAAGTAAGGGTGTCAACATGGGGCCTGTGAAGATGGCGAGACATGGCAAATGAATGTGTTGTGGTATGTCGTCAATGCAAAATATATTTATAGCCAAGGAATTATTGATGACCATCAGAAAGATTATTGGTTGTATATAATGTACATCCAATAATCTTTTGCGCATAATACCTTCAATAATGATTGTGGTATAAATATATCTCAAACCAATTTTGACCATCAAATTTGGCCTTCGCCCAGCCATGTGGTCTCATTCGTCCTGAACGGATTCCATCAACCCGCAAGATGAATCACTTAAACTTCAAGCAAAGGTTGCCAAGCTAGAGATACCCATGGAAGACCTGGATGACCACAAATATTTAAATCCTCGCCATTATCCCGATCCCTTCGACGTTATCATCCATCCGATATGGAATAGAGAGCATCAAATGTACATGATAGAGAAGATCACTGGGTGCTCGTGAAAATGACCTTAAGAGTCCCCTAAATGAACGCTTGTCATCTTGTTGTAATCGACTGTAATCATCTATGAGATAAAGTATTAGTACAACTTGTCTTCTATATGTGCAACTTGTCCAACATGTCCTGTGAAATTGGGCGCCCGCCCACTTTGCCCTTTGAATGCTCATATCGATGATGCGCGAAATTGGGCGGCCGCCCAATTTCGCGTGTGGTCAGACAGGTGTACCTTTATACTACATCTGCGCTAGTATGTACGCCCAATAATTGACATCAATAATTTCACACCTATAAAAGCAACCCACCGTGATTCATCTCATGGTTTCCTTTGCCGGACGTCCGGAGAACATCCGATCCTTCAAGTGCTACTTGAGTTACAACGATATTTGCCAAAGTATATATGACCTGTGTTAGTCTTGATCCATGGCTCCAAAATCCAAAGCGTATGGACCCATGAGTAATTGCAGTGAAGCCCACTGTGTTGAGGTCCACCAGATATTTCCCCATCGCAGATATTTTGAGCCGAATGGTACGCCTTTGGCGCGACGACGAGTGACTTTGTACACCTCGGATATGTTAATGTACCGGACAAGGATATAATAATGTTGTAAGGATGTAATAAGCATAGTCAATATTATATAATGTAACGCACCGAGTAATTCCCCGAGGTCTCGCTTCTTTGATCTCCACTGCTTCAAGCACCCCACTTCACTTCATGTTTGATGGCGCTTATCACAAGAAATTGGGCGCCCGCCCAATTTCCATCATGTGAGGATAGCGGTCAAATAAATTTAATAAAAGGCTATAGTTTGTAGGGTTAGCCAAATTCATGGGCGCCCAATTTGGTTAGCAAAGTAACTAGAGAAATTTAAGACAAGAAATGAGTGCAACGTTATCATTTCTGAAAAGAAGTATGAACAATTGTTATTAACATATTTCACGATTTTCAACTCATAAGTCGCTTTTCATTCTGTCTGGAGGCACATCTTCCGAATGATCCCCACTGGGTTCTATGTCAATGAGGTTGTTGTGCCGCCTTTTGATCAATTCCATTCTTTTGCATAAAATCTTCGGCCCCAGCCTCATTCTCATCATGTGCACCTTTGATTGTCTTCTCGTGTTCGCCACCTCTTCCTACATCTTGACCGCTTCATCGTGTTGGGGACCACATCCTTCCATCCCGATTGTCCCCTTCCCCTGTTTCCATGACAACGATGTAGTCGCTCCCTAGCAACCTCTTCCCGAACTTTGAGGTCGCCTCAATCATGTCCCGAGTATTCACCATCTGGCCCCCGCCAAAGGCGTTGATGTTGTTTTTCTTCGCCTAAATAGTTCCAACCGAGAGCCTAGGGTCACGCCTTCTTTGAGTCAGACTTGAATCGCGCCTTGTCCCTGCCTCGAAATGATTGCACTGCTTATGGTTGTAGACTAGAAACCACAAGGTGTCCTTTGTAAGGTGAAGTCGAGTCGAGGGAGCATTTTTGAAGTAGAGGCCTTTCTTTCCTCTTTTATTCTCGTAGTGCCCGGAGCTCTTGATTTTTTCGCCTAACATGACATCGAGTTGCTCAATATCTCGCATGCTTAATTTCCAGCTTCTCGTCTGCCTCAAAAGACAATGTTTTATAGCCCTCCCAGACACCGCCGCCGGGCTAAAAAGCACCAATTTAAAAGAAGTCGAGAATAAAGGTAACCTTCCAAGATCAACTGTGACTAGATAGGTGCACGCCCTACTTTCCAAATCGGGACCGCACTTTTCAGATTTTCCCCACCACACCCTTTGTCGCATTCAAGGTCGATATGCCCAATAAGTCGCACGGAAAAAAAAATGTTAGAAACATTGATAGTCAATACAAATTGGGCGGCGCCCAATTTAAAATGCATACCGGCCGCATTACTCGTGATCAGCAAATTCTTTTCGATGTCCCTGCTTTTTCTCAGAAATGCTTTGGGAAACTTAGCATATTGTTTTGATGGTCGGAATTACGGGTTAAATATTTATTTCAGACTGATATGAGTCACCAAGATCTCCTGCAACATACATTAGCAGACAAGACATTGCAACTCTCGAACTCTAGAGGTAGTCGCAGCTTCGCCGGGGGTCTCGGGTAGGGAACTAACCCAAACACGGGCAAGCACCGGGCTATTGTCTTCATGGCGGATAGGCACTCATTGAGGCGGGTCTGGGGTAATAAATATAGCTACCCAAAGAAGTTGCTGGTCCGTCATCGTGCTTAGCTGGTCAAGGAATTTTTCATAATCTTCCTTTTGGCCATTTCTTCGTATATCCTAAGTCGCATCCAATGAAGCGGGTCATGTTTACCACGCCCACGACAAACCCTCCCTTGACTAACGTGGAAACACTTGGAAAGGTTTGCCACCCTCCTCAATCGGCCCTAGAAGATATTCACGTTACTTTTGTCAGAGGGACCCGAAAGCTTCCTTCTCCATCTCTTTAAGGCCCATCCCATCCACCGATGCTACTTAAGAACATAAGCACTGGATTCTCCGTGAATATGGGGTGAGCTTGCCTCAAGGCAGCCATGTCTTGAAAAGGAAGTTTTCACCTCCTTCATGTATCCGATAAGGGCCCGCCCATTGTTCCAATCTTCTTCAGCCACCGGCCTCGACACTTCATAGTGCGCCTCCCAAGATAATCCTTGCTTCCTTCAGAATGTGGGTGCCATCCTTGATCTCCTTCAAGAGCCTTTGCAGATCTAGAGGATGCATGGACTTTAATGGCGATGGAATTATTGGTGAAAAGTCTAAGCCTATCCTTCACCTCAATTTTTCTCCTTCTCGCCCTTCAACCGCCTTCGAGAATAACCGGGCAACTTCTGGCATGCTATTCCACGCACTGGCCATCAAGATATACAAAGTAGTCGTGTCACGCATAGTTGACTTCTTAATCGCTTGCAAATTACAAATTTTCCAATCCTCGCATGACAAAGAAGGCACCGGGAGCATATGACACACATCATCTTAATTGTTTGCACTAGGTCGACGCAAAATTGGGCGCCCGCCCAATTTCAGATCATCCGACACCTCAGTGAATTGGCGTAGCCCCAATTTCCCTAACGCTTCCGGAATTGGGCGCAGCGCCCTATTTGCGTACTGCTCCGGAAATTGGGCGCCTAATTTGAAAAAGAGTGTTATCAGCTTAAAATTGGGCGGGCGCCCAATTTCGCACTTGTGGATAGCAGAACTAGTAATGGTGGTAGTGCACTTACGCATCACGCCCACCGACGGAGTGCCCACGCTTTGCCCTTCTTAGGGCTTCCCGTGAGAATGCCCATTGGTTGCGGTTGCTGAATTTCTTCAAAAATACTTCCTCGCATAGTCTTCTTTGTTATGTCATTATTCTCCCGGCTTACACTTAACGCATTTTTTGTCGTGGAGATTTCCCGCCAGACTCGCATTTCTTTTGGCATAGAAAAGAATACCGCTCGCCAAGTGCTTCCTTTCAGAGGCTATGCCAAAGCTTGTGTGACAGAAGCTGAGCAACCGTGGTCGATGGTTGCCATTAATAATCCAAGATTCTGCATTTTGCAGATCCTCCGACTTCTTCCACTTTATTGCTCGCCTCGTCGGGATCGAATGGCAAGCATCTACATCAAAGACAGGAGGGTGCATCCGATGGCTGATAAACGATTCGTAGAGAGTGTCCAAGTGTTCGACTTATGACCCTACAAGTCATATTTGCGGGGGCTTTATGCATCTTGAACACATCGACTTGAACTCAAGCCCACCCCGAGGGGGTAGATTCTCTCCCCCAGCTTGATGCTTGCTATGGCGCTTTGTGACAACTTCATGTCTCGCTCCCGAGTGACGCCGCCACCGTATGGAGGAATTTCACGACCGCTGCTACTCTCCGGTTGTTCGATGAAGAAGAAGACAAGGACTCCCTCTCCTAAGTTTTTTGGCCTGATAACACGCCCGCTTGTTCCTTCGACGGACCACCCAAATCTTTCCCACGCCTTAGTTCCTTCTATCACCGGTCCTTCTTCTCTGCACTCGCATCGGGCGACCTTGATGTTCTCTTCATTCCACCGAATATAAGTTTAGTGGCAGCTTTACGGTGAATAGCCTTAGCAGGTGTCCTCGCCTTCTTGACTGCTGTATCGGGCTCCATTTGCGCTGCCCCCAGCGCTTGTGCTGTCTCACCTTTCTTGTATCTAGACTTAAGCCACTTAGTATCGTACACTTTAGGTTGGTTTTTGCCCTGATACTCCGTGAACAAAGGCTTTCTTTAATTGTTCCTGCTTTGTGCTCTATCCACCGCCCCATTGTCAGAGAGCCATCCAAAATATCAGTTCTTGATTTGATGCCCGAGCGCTCTAAACTTTCATATGAGTCCGGCCCATCCTTTCTGGAGCGCAAGAATGTGGGCTTTTTATACTTCAGTTCATCATACATGGCTCGTACTTAGATAGGTGGAACTTTATAACGGACAAAAGTCCCATCTATGCGGTTTCAACGCCGATGAGGAAGTCATCATTGTTCGCAGGCACCTCCATGTCGATGACGATAACTCACCGATTCATTTTTCCTGCCCTATCTTGCCAAAGAAAGCGTAAGATCCTTGAGGTGGTTTGTCCGGGACCCGTGATGAATATTCCCTATCTCTATGCACCAGACCTATTCGTCAAAGAACCACAAACTTCATGGGGCACAACCTCGATGCCAAGAAATGTATCTTTCTTCTTTCTTCGTTTTTGGCATTCTCTATTGCAATAGCCTCTCGCAGAAATTTGGGTCCCAGACGGAACCCGAAAGTACCGCTTTGTTCACACGATATTAATTCCTCGCAGAACTGGAAAGTAGTGTTAGTACTTGGGAGACTTGGGGCTGAAGAGATCAAGAAATGATGGAGGCAAATTGGGCGCCGCCCAATTTGCCCTGATCCCCATCAAGACACCAAATTGGGCGCCCGCCCAATTTCCCCGCCAACTCATGGTGAGCCTTGAGTGCAGAGCGATTGTATCCTGAGGGCCAAGTGAAGGCAGCCCAATTCGCCGGATCCACGCGCATACTAAATTGAGGCGGCGACGGAATGCTAAAGTGAGCGCCCAATTTACCCTCACACAAAGTGGTGGCCTTGATTTGCCTATCGGCTTACGACACCTTGGATGGTGGGCTTGGTCCGACTAAATTGGTGACCCAATTTGATGCGACCAAATGCATCTGAAGTATGCTCGATAACAACTGACGTCATGGCTATTAGGAATGGATAGGCAACTGGCCGTACATTGGGTCCAATGTCCAATGTTTTGCAAAATGAAACACACTCTAAGGGAAGCAATTGGGTGCCCTATTCGGGCCAAGATCTGGTATATCTATTAGAGGACTAAGTGAGGCATCTAGAAGATGTTCATATCCGAGATGTTATAGGGGATACTGAATCGGGCAAGCGCCAAGTTTATATTTAGAAAGTAGTCCACCTACTTTGCCACTGTGGTGGGGCGTAGATGCCATCAATCGCTAGAATTCTTTGGTGTACAGTACCCAGCGATAGGTCAATGCAGAGGAAGGCTCAACAGATGGGCGGTATAAGCGTCGAGACACAAGGCGCTAAGAGCTCGATCCGTCGATGCCTGGTTCGGGAGTATAAAAGGGCTGGAGAATTCCACTTTTCATAAGAAATATGAAGGCGATAGTGTTTAGCGGAGCACAAAGCGCCAAAGAAGCACACGTAATTTTCTAAATCTGCAAATGAGGAGAATGAGGGGCTTTAAAGGGTTATGGACCTCTCTTTGGGGCGGACAAGTGTCGCGGCATGTAAGCGCTTGGCCCTTTGAAATAAAAATGACCGTTGATGGCTTCGGGAAATGTGAGGAATTAATTGTGGACCTTAATAATGAGTGCGCTGGATTTTTGAATTTCAAAGTCGTCATTTAAAGCCCTTCCAAAATTAATTCGAGTCATGCACGGTCGCGACGCACAGGAAGAACTCATTTTTGAAAGTTCCGGACTATACATTATTTCAAATTAGGTGACATTTAACTTTAAAAATTGGGGAAATTACATTCAAATTTTTAAAATTCATGTTTAAATGTAAATGCGCTCAAACTCATGGTGTTTTTTCCGGGCAAAGGTTTTGTTTGGCTACTATCTTTTCTACAAGACGCAAACATCTTCAGCGATTCATATTCATGGCCACTTAGATTCCAAAGGTTTGAAGGCTCCACGCTTAAATTCCGCCATACCGGCGTGTAATTGCTGAAATGTGATGTTACCCGATTTTATCAATCACGCCCCATTCATTCATTGTTCATTCAAGACTCTCTTCAAGCACGCCTGCTCATTCACACCTTCCATTCACGCCATGGCTTGACCCTTGATTTACCTCCTCCTCGCATCAACCTAAGCATCGCTACATTTTACATAAATCCTAATTTCGGCGTACCGCCTTTTCCCCGAAATTGTCATGCAGATTTGTGTGTCATATATTTTCCATTAACCTTTGTTTGTAGTCGTGCCCTTCCACGCCTCGATTGTATTTGTTTTGGGAGCTCAATGATAAATTCCGCTTAGTGTTCCATTCTTAGTTCTCTTTTAGTGTGTATGTGTAGGTGACCGTAGGTGAAACCGCCCTGATGGGCAAACAGACTAAGGTGTTTTATCTGGTGACAACTAAATTCACAAGGCCGAAGTCTCCGCCTACTTCACGTTTTAACTACCACGAACAATAGGGCGGGCGCCCAATTTGTGCGCCGGATATGTCCCTCGCCGTAATCCATAACCTTCTTTGTACCCATTGTAGACCGATCGATCAATAATACCCTTTATATAAGGATTGTTCAAATTGCATGGCCACTAATTTTGGTAAAATTAATGGGATCAAATTGGGCGGTCGCCTATATTGTCCCTTTCTGTACATGACCAGATAGGTGAAATCGTCCGGTGGGGCCATCAGATCTCAATGTGTTTGGTGACAAAATTGGGCTGACGCCGAGTGTGTGCCTACTTTACAGCCTTTCCACCACCACTGAACAATTGGGGCTGGCTCAATTTGTGCGCTGGATATGGCCTCTTCAGAGTGAGAACCTTTTTTCACCCATTGAGACTCACCAGATCCAATACTAACCTTATACAAGGGGAATCTAAACACCTCATACGTAAAAAAGGGCACCCGCCAATTTTATTGTCCTTGTAACCATTGAATGGGAGTCCCCAAAGTCATTTGCATTGCTTTCTCGCCTCCCTTACTCGATTTTAACACTACAAAATTTGTGCAAAGTTGTGTATCTCTTCCTTAATGAACATCTAGTAGCAAAGGAGTTGTGGGCAAATGACACAATGCCACTTCAAGGAGATATCGAAGGACTACAAGCGAGGTGTGGAGGAAGTGTTCAAGGCCACCACACCCTTCCCCGCCAACCCGCATGCAACCACAACAGCGTAGCCGTGGGCTCATTCGCCGAGAAGCGAAGATGCCTCGTGAGTCGCCTGCTAATGACGCCCCCAAAGAAAAGACAAATGGACAAATGGGGGGAAGAGACACAACCGGCCGACAAGATATACCCTTTCTAGAAAAGGATTGTGAGATATGGCACTCATGCTAATTCCATTATTGCCGGAAAGGGATTCATATCTTTCACCGCCCCGATGATGCCTTTGTGACCGGGCCGGTTTCAAGTTTGTGGGAGTATCAGAACCGGGTTTTTCCCTCCCCTTTCAAAGTGAACATCCGCTGCCGGGTTGCTTGCAGGTGCCGGCCGGGGATGCTCGTGAGATGGAGCAATGACTCGCCCTGTTGGCGATGGAGTAAGTAAAGGTCTCGAGATATTGACCGCAGCACCGCAAACAGAAGCGATATTGTGTCCGCCCGGGGAGCTCGCATCGTGGCACCCAAATTATGAGAAACGACATTACACTTTTCATTCCCGACAACCCAGAAGGTTGTTAGGCCACCAAAGCTTGCTCGCCTCACCACTCGTAATGCTATCCTCACTTACAGTGAGGACCTTGTGTTGCAAGAATAGGTGTTGTGTCGCCTCTAGGAATCTGTTGTTAACATGCTAAAGGAATTCCTTGCCATGAAATCAAGTGATAGGGTTACTTTTGTTTATGACATGTTCGCCAACAACATGAAAGGTCAAGAGTGGGACGACCGGTGTAAGCGGGGGAATCTCGCTTATAAAGGGCGTGGTACCTTGGTCTCGGGATCTCAAAGTCGGCCAGATCTGAAATGGAAGGCCCAATTTCTTGAGGGTGCACGCAAGGCCGAACATGGTAACTGTGGCACCTTGAAGCCTCGCCCCCGACGCTGGCATGTGAGGCCGTATTTTCCATGTTCGTGAGGGAGAACGGTGAATCCTTGCCCCACCGTAGCAAGAGAAACGAGGAGGGATAAGAGAGAATGTCGTGAAGTTGCCTCGCAATGTTTACGAAGTCCAAAGATTCTAGAAGAGGTTAATGCAGAGGTTGTGGCATTGACCGCAAGAAGGTATCACCGACCGGTTTTCATAGAACGCGGAGGCGAGGTTCCGGACGCCGATCGCGAAAGAAAATTGCATTCTCCAAATGCGATACATGTGAGGTGATCCGCATAAAGTTACCAAGACCAAAGATGAAGGAGAGAGGAGGTCTGTTGCATGATGAAAGAAGAGCGATAGACTCGAAAGCGTGCCCTCGTGGTCGCACACAAAGATCGGGTCGTGGAGATTATACTCCCACGTATCCCGCCAATATCTTTGTATTATTCATGACAAAATGGATCAAGCCAAAACAATGATTCCAAAATTGCAACAATCAGAAAGTCTCTCCGAGACTTGACAAGCTCAAAACGACATTGACCGGTGCATTGACTCATGGTCATGGGAATGGATCTTATGGAAACTTTGCCCGACTTATGGGCGATGACTCCAACTTCCATGTAGGTTCTTTGAATAGCATCTTGAAGAGATTAGAGATGGGGCACGAGTATGCGGTGGAGGCCACCCGCCGCTGCTCGAATCATCTCGCCCAAAATGGGTCTCCCCATTGGGAGACACAACGCCTTGGAGTCAAAGTTGTCACTATCCAATACCAAAGATACCGCTAAATTTGCCACGTGCACAAAATCTCATCATTGAAGCCTCTCTGCCAAGATACTTTATTTGCAAAATTGACAACGATCCGGACAATGTAAGAATAGGTATGTCTTCCTATCTTTCTTACCTAGTATATCTTGGTGTGTTTGAAGAGATTGAGCTAGGGTTCATGATGCCCACACACACATGATGATATCGATGCCTTGTTTGGTAACTTCTCTACATCTTTAAAGAAGGCGAGAGGGTGCTCACAATGCCGAACCACCGTATGAATTCCACAAATGCAACTTGAATACACCCGCCCCTATGTTGTTGACAAAGTTCCTGGATTGAAGGGTTTTATAGAAGGCTACATACCGATGGGATGATAGATTGACAGTCATACCACCCTCTAACTTTCAGATTCGCTATGAATGGTGATTGGCCAGTCATGTATTAAAAACTAGACCCACTTTACCCGATTGGTTGCCCGGCCGGTGGAATAAAATGTGGAAAGAAAAAGAGGACGGGAAGCCCATGATGCCGCTTGGATATCCTAAGTCGCTTCCTCCCAAGAAATCGGTGAAGGACCTTGGCCCGTTGCCCGGCAAAGATCCACAAGCATATATTGCATTGGGTTGCTTGTTCAACGCCTAACAAAGGTGCTCCAAACCGCCAACTACTCGCACACAACACGGCCACGCATTGAATATTGGATGAAACTCTTGCAAGAACTCGAACATCAGCCAGCGATTAAGGCACTTATAATGACTTCTCGCCATGTACTAGGCAAGCACAAGCTCCACCTCATGTAGTCAGAGTGGTAGAGCCAATTGCTACTATCACTCCTCCTTATGTCGGCCCCGGAAGGACAAACCCGCCGGAATTCAACCCATACAAAGATTTGAAGAAAGGTATGTTTATTATGGCACGCCCTGATGATGTGCTGTGCCCAACTTGGGTGGGCCTAGCTACCGAGGACCCACAAATGGATGATAAGAAGGAGAACTTTGAGACTATTCTCGGTGACTTGGTGGGGAGCCAATCCCGCGAGGAACCAAGTCTACCCAAATTAATTATGCCAATTGTTGGAAGAAGAGATGGAGGCCAACGAATCGCAAGTGACCGCATAGAAGTGGAGACTATCGACTACGCTTTGGGAGCCATCAAACAAGAAGAAGATACCTAATACTATTAAGATACCTGCAGCATGCCGGGCCGAGGCATATGCAAAGACTCGCAGGGATGTCAACTAGTGTATGAAATGAGTCATTCATCCAAGTCTACTAAAAAATGGTCCATAAATTCAGGTATTGTCCATAATTAATGAAATTGTGCTTAGTAGTGTCGGTTGGCCCATCACCCACGTCTGGTAAGGCACACTTAAAACCAGTGGACACCTTATAGAAAAAAGGAGACTCATCTTCTGGCGTCTGTTTCACCAAAGCAACTTTTCTTTTTAGGGTCGACGCCACTTTTAAATGTGAATCCCCTTTATAGTTGCCACATTCTTAAGCCTTTTGTTTTGCTTCACAAAATCTTTTGACCAAACACATATTTCTTAATGTCATCATCGACATCGTTGTACTTTTGCATTAAGCCTATCTCTGATAACATGAAGTCTCCTGTGAGCCTTTGCAGTTCTTCGCCAACAACCTTTTTCAGGACTTTCATATTTTTTAGCGATTCGCATGCATCTTCGAAAGATGTCAAGTGCTTTGTCTGCAGACGTTTTCTCAGAGACAACTTCCTTCTCGATGCACCTATCTAGAACGTAGAGTAATTACGCATCATCCAATCCTTGTGCCTTTCTCATTTTTACAGTGATACCTATATAAAAATAGACGTTATCTTCTTGGAGGAAACCTGCCATACGAATCTGGAAACTTCTTTTCCCATACCTGGTCAGAAGAAAAAACAATCTTGCAGGCATCCTTTGGAACCGTTTGATCTTCTGAGCTAGCTTGTGCATCCCCTTTTTTCTTCTTCAATCTGGTGCCCTTTATCTTGTCTTGTATTATGGTTTGGCACAGTGTCCTTTCTAGTAATTTGAATTCGGCACTCTTAGATTGCCCTTTGTCCGGGTCGGCATTGGTTTTCCATATTCGATCCATTGGTTACGAAAGCGATGCCGCGAATCGCTCCACATACGGACTGCAAAATATGGGCCGTTAGATAAATAAAAAAGACAGGCCGTCAAAGCATTTACAATATAAAACGCGCCAGGCGCGTTTTCGTTAATCACGGTTTTACCAGAAATGCGCCTGGCGCGATTTCTTCATGATGAAGAAATCGAGCCAGGCGCGTTTCTGGTAAATCCGTCAAAACAAATCCTATATTATAAAATTATGGTGTATGTCTGTCTTGAATCTCGCCCTAAAATTGGATGGCTTAGATTGAAGCCCTAAATCGGGCGGTCCTGGAAGAAGGAAAATTGGTCCTCTGCGTGATCGAGGAGTGGAGAGGAGGCAGCAATTGCCGGATCTACTTGCCTTACCATCAATTGCTTCTGCTCCAAAGCAAAAAGCAGGGTAGCCTCAGAACAATAGAAATACAAAAGAAACAGATGGATTGTTCCAGAAAGATTGTGCCACCACATTCTTGAGCAACGGAAGTGCGGTGACTTTTTGCTTCAACTTCAACCTCTGCTTCCATGGAAAACGTAGCTTCCTAGCTGCCGGTATTGCTCTCTTCTTCTCGATACTTCTGCATCTTCCTATAAGCTACATTTCCTCTTTCACATGCATTCTCAAGCTTTACATGCATCGAGTGGCCCTCTGCTCCGTCAAAACAGGCTGTCTTTTGGATTCCCAGTTAGCGAGCAACAATGGATAATCTCCCAGGCAGCCACTATCTAGGGCCACTGTGAGATGTATAGCAGAGGTAAAGCTTCAAATCCACTGCTATTACAGGATATATGAATAAATGATGTGATGGATATTTGAATGGTAACCCATATCCTTGGGATTAATTCTTCACGCCTATCATTTTTTAGGTTTGACAAAGCTTTTGGCCGATAGCATATCGCGCTTCATTGCATCGTATTTTATGGCGGCCTCCACGTTTCATACTATTTTTCTTTTACAAACTACAAAGTTGCATTTGATTCCGTTGCAATAGATATGAAGCGGCAAATCAGAAGGTCCCAAGCATCGTTGTAAACAGTGCAGAATGGCATTCCTTTGCAAAAAATTGTCTCCAAGCCAGCAAGGATGCGTTTCGCCGGGGGGATCAGGTTCATCGTTACTATGTTCTTCGGATCAACAAGATCCAGATCTGTTCCTGTGCCAGAGCCAACAGGTAACATGCAGAACTTAGGCTAAAATTTCTTTGTAAGTAATGTACATGAGTAAATTTATGAGATTGTTCATACATATTTTTGATCTTTATAGGCTTCAGACTGGCATGAGGCATGCTTTTTCAAAGCCCCAAGGGACCTGTACAAGGGTCCTTATAATCATGTTGCCTATAATAACTCGGTACCTTGCATGTGAAGAAGTTTAAGACATGTACTCTGTTGGGCAATATGATATATGGTGCAAGTTTGTTGGGCTCTTCATGTGGAATCTGACTTGGCTTTTCACATTGTCTTGCAATTCTTGAAACAAGTAGTAAGGGCCTCAACCCGCATGTTATTGTTTCTCCAGCTGAGTTTTGTAGAGCATGAGAAAGAGGGTTAGCTTTTGAAGCATTTAAACATCTCAATGCAGCTGGACTCTATTCTGACATCTCTCTGCAAAATATGACGTCATCAGGACAAACTCTCTCTGCAAAATATGACGTCATCATGACAAACTCTCTATGTAAAATATGGAGCTGATAAGGCACATGATCTTTCTCTGTAAATGAACAAGGACATGATTTGCATGTTCAATGGATTTTTGTAAAGACAATGATTTTGATAAGATCTACTGTTGGTGTGGTGAAATGGATGCATGCTTGAATGTACCTTGCATATACCTTGCATATGAAGTTGTTTAAAACATGTACTCTGTTGGGCAATATCATATATGGTGCAATAAGAGAACAATTTCTGTTTGGCAATAAAACCCTGATGTGTGCCAAGTGATATTTGTTAATTAAAAACACAAGTACAGTTGGAAGTTAAAATGGGACATGTCCATTACTTATTCTAAGGAAAAAAGGTTGTATTATATAATAGCACCTTCATAATTCTACTGCACCTTTTGGCAAGCACCGTTTGGCATGGTAATAAGTTTGCAAGGCATTATAAAGTTGCACATTCATTATTCTACTACACCTTTTGGCAAGCACCTTTTGGCAAGGTAATAAGTTTGCAAGGCATTATAAGGCTAAGGCTAGATTGATTCTTGGAAATGAGGCTTCAGATGCTAGACGCGTCTGATCCGAAGTTCATAGTGATGCTTAGCAACCAAGCTCTTTATAAGAAACAAGCAACTAAGTAAATACCCAGTAAGTAAAGTGAGACATTTCTCTCACAATTTCCTCGCTCACAATTCAAGGCTGTGATATAACTGGTTTCACTCTGTTTTTTGGAACCCAATTAAAACACACAAACAACTATTAGAAATGGAATATCTATTACATAACATGGATATCCATAGGGCTGATATATGTAATTATTCCCTCCGTCTTGAACATAGACAATTGCCTATGCCCTATATTAGGGCAAAGGCATTGAAACATGCCCCTACATAAATCAACCTACATAAATCAAATATCAATATTGACACACAATCTATGTATGCCGCAACGTGCAACTGCTATCCCCTACACGATCGTGCCGCATCTTCCATATCGGATTTTCTTAGAATGACTAAATTTAAAAGAAGGAATTCCCTATTTCTCACATTTTTTTTTTCAAGAAATGTTTGACTGTGCGTGTCTTTAATGAAAGTGATCCAATGGTCAAAACTTGATGCTGCAAAATGCCTAAGATTCCACACTAGGCTTAAGGTTTAGATTTGTTGCAGTTTTAGGTGTGTGCGATGTAGACAGTAGGTGCATGCATGTGTATTATCTACGTGTTTCTAAGTAAAACCCAACAATTCATGCGTGTGTATCATGTACATGTTTCTAAGTAAAGCTCAACAATGTTGAGCATCGTTATTATTGCATACTTTTCTCATTGCAGCCAAAATATCTACAGGCTTCCAACTTATGCCCAGCAACGCTGGGCACCGTTACTAGTAACAACATAAAACGCGCCAGGCGCGTTTTCGTTAATCACGTATTTAGAAGAAACGCGCCTGGCGCGATTTCTTCATGTATGCCACATGAAGAAATCGCGCCAGGCGCGATTCTTGTAAAACCGTGATTAACGAAAACGCGCCTGGCGCGATTTGATAGGAAATGCACATTAAAGCAGCAAATCGCGCCTGGCGCGGTTTGGAAGTTCCAGACTAACTATGTGCTGGAAAATAAAATACCTTTTGTATAGGAATGTCTTTCCCATGTCATTCAGTAGCGCGCTGATTTCGGCTAATTCTGCTGCTGTTGTTGAGCCACTGAGGAACCGGCAATTTCTGACTGAATATAGTCTATGGAATAACTGATTTCCAGTTTTTTGTGCTTGACTGATCAAAAACCTTCAAGCCTCCATGAATGCTTGCCCGCCGATTATCATGAAGTGAATATCCAGGTTGCCAATTAAATCTTCAAGTTTATTCCATATCAACACCTTCTTCGTCTTCATATCAAAAGGCACCACATCTGCCGGCATTGGCACCTGCCCTGGGTTTTCTATCATGTTGTTGACTATTTCCATTGCGTGCTGCTTGTCGTATCTTCTGCTGACAAACATAGCCTTCGTGGACCTAAAAAGCCTGTCGACATGGATTGGATGCGTGAAGTTAAGGCCCAGTGGATACTTGTCAGCATACTTCTTGAGTTTGCTCATGGCCTCTAACTGTCTCGCCTTATCGTCATCACTAGTCATATCTGTAATGCCGAGAACATCTATTGTTTCCCTGCCTCTAGAACTTGCATCTTCCTTCTCTTTTAAAGTTTGTAGGTACACACTAGCTGATGGCCTTGTTTCCCTGCGCAGGCTTTGCTTTTCTTTTCACATTTTTAGAAGGTCCTGAAAGTTACAATCATATGGTGAGTAATGAAATCGCGCCGAGCGCGTTTTGATAGAAGCCTTACTACGGAAAACATACATGGTATACAAGAAAAGTAGCAGAGACAGCCAAAAACAATCAGGGGTTCATGACGCTCTATATTATAAATCGCGCCGAGCGCGTTTTTAGAGAGGCCCTGCAGACGCTCTTTATTATAGGAGACATACTAGGCAGGGATAGGTTCTATACGTACAAAATCAAAATTCCTGACGTATAAAGTAAAAAAATACGTATTTTTTAATAAAATACGTATTTAACGTATAAAAACCTCGCCGGCCGGAAAAAAAAAAAATTCGGCAGACGCGAAAGCTTCCGTCGAAAGCGTCTGTGAAACTTTTTTTTGTCTGTGAACGATAAAAACGTACAAAAAAAAAAAAAAAAAAAAAAAAAATTTAGGGCGTTCAGCGTCTGTGAAACCTTTTTAAGCGTCTGTGAAAAAGTTTCAGCGTCTGTTATTTATCTGATTTGCGTCTGACGCTTTTAATTTGAATTTCAAATTCGTAAAAAAAAAAAAAAAATTGAAATTCAAATTTAACGTCACGCGAACCCCGCATTTTTTTTTTTCGCGACTGTGGTTTTACTATTTCACAGACTGTGAAAAACTTTCAGCGTCTGTGAATTAGAAGGTTTTTGACGTCTGTAAAATCTTCCGACAGCGAATTTTTTTTTGGTCATTTTTTTACGTTTTATACGGCAAATATGTGCCGTATCATACAATTCATACATATTCCGTATAAAACGTACAACGTATTGAACCTATCCCTGATACTAGGCTAGAAAAAGACTTATAGAAAGAACTGGAGAATACAGAACAAAACAATAAACAAATAAGTGCAAGAAACTCTAATTAAATGGTCAACATTATACGAACTGGAGAATACAGGAGAAGCTTATAAAACAAAAAACAAAAAACACAGAGTACAGGAGAAGATTATAACAAAAACACACAAAACAAGGTAGTAAAAGAGTAGAAATGACACAGAAACAATATAAAAGGTAGAAAATACACAGAGACAGTAGAAAAATGATAAAAAACCACACAGACAGCGGAGAAAACTTAAAAATAACACAGAAACTGTAGAAATCGAGAAGAAATAGTAAATACCGCTTCTTCGAAGTACCGTCGACTTGTTCGGGAACTTTCCGAGTGTTGGGTCTGTCCGCCCACCTTTCCCCTCGCGCCTCCCTCCGCCTCTACCTCTCGTTCTTGGATCCTCCCGGACGCCATATCGCTGCAATGTTCAAATGCAATGTTATGGGACGCAATTCAAATTTATACTTATGGGTGCATTATCTGAACCGTCAGATTGCTATCCAATTTTAAATTACAATTTATCCCGCCTATATTAACCGCTTATCCCGCTCATTTCAAATTAAAAACTTAATTTTCTTATTAAAGCACATCCACGGATATTTATTTTTATTATTTTCAAGAAACGCCTATGTGGCACGCCGAATTATTCATTCGCCACCGAATTTTTCAAGAAACCGCATCGACTCGCCGACTTCTTCCGGTCGAGCGCCTCCTTGCCTGATCAACTCGCCTGATCAACTCGACTGATCGACCGCCTCTACTTAGCGATCGGATCCTCGACTGATCGACACGCTATCATGTCGGCCGAACTATGGTGAGTACGATTTGAAGACTGTTCTTGAAACATATTATATTCTTGAAGACTGTTCATGTGAAATCATTCTTTTAATATTTTCAATTATCGGTGTCGGAGAAGAATGCTATCTATTGACAAAAACTTGAAGCGCCGACTTGGATTATATAAAAATCAAGACCGGACCTCGAATCTAAGTGCCATGGCGTCCCTCTTGGAAACAGTTTCTGTAAAGTGAGCATTATAAATTGCAACTATGAGGATGAAGCTCTTCCAAGAAGACATCCAGGTGGTGACACAATCGGGGAGAGCGTGGGCACATTTGTGGCGTGGCCAAAAGAACGTCTAAAAAAGGTATGTACAGACCTTCTGATACAAAGAAGCTATAATTTTATAGATCTTAAATTATGAAAAGGTATATATATATGAGAGGACAGTCAAAAAAAAAATATATCATAACATCTGCGTGATGTTGTGAATTTTGAATTCTTTTGATGTTCTTTAGCTTGATCTTATCAACCCCATGAAACTACCGTTAATGAAAATATGTAGTTTCTTGGGGTTGGTCATACCGGGCCGGAGGGCATCAAAGGATTCAATGTTTTCGACATTGCATATAAAACAAAGATAATAAAATAAAGCGACATTAAAGTTTAAGCCGCAAAATTGCGCCAAAGCGAGTTTGTATTTATAATCAAAAAAATATATACATCTCCATCTCAGGAAAATGCGCCAGCGAGTTCTTCCTATCTTTACAAATGTCACATAGGCCCACTTCATCGCCCAATACCGGAGTAAAGTGCCAACTGGACCAACGTGATATGACATCATCCTCTTCTTCCCTTCTATTGTCGAGTCTCCAAATCAGAATGCGGTATCGATCCTTGATACTATAAATCAAATCCTCGTATTTATTTGTTGGCATGAGCCTTACTAAGAGCATGAGGAGCCGATATGTCGGTGATGCGATGGTAGCATTCCTATGGCCCCGCTATCTGACGACCATATAATATGGCTTCTTCAGCTCCTTGTGAATGTTTTGAACATCACAATTAAGTAGTATCTTGTACAGGGTCCAGCGTTGATGGTCGTCCAGGGGAACTATATTTGAACTAGCAGCAGCCATGTGTATGCACTAGAACGAGATATGCACAAGGATTCAATATTTTCGACATTGCATATAAAAAAACATAATAAAATAAGCGTGACAAAAGTGTAAAATTTGGAAAATTGGCGCCAGGTAGCGAGATTGTATTTATATTCAAAATAAATATATGTACATTTTCCTTTTGTGAAAATGCGCCAGGCGCGTGTTCTTTCTGAACTAACATAGCTTGCTCTACATATCTCTACAAAATGTCGCATAGGCCCACTTCATCGGCCCAATACCGAGTAAAGTGCCAACTGGACCACTCTGATATGACAACATCCTCTTCCTCCCCCTCCTGAATGTCGAGTCTCCAAACCCAGTCTTTCAGATCGATCCTTGATACTATAAATCAAATCCTCGTATTTATTTGTTGGCATGAGCCTTACTAAGAGCATGAGGAGCCATATATGTCCAGTGATGCGATGGTAGCATTCCCATGGCTCCACAAGCAGACTGTCATATGGCTTCTCCAGCTCTCTGTGAATGTTTTGAACAGCACAATCAAGTAGTATCTTGTACAGGGTCCAGCGTTGATGGTCGCCGAGGAAGTACATTTGGACTAGAAGCTATGTGTAATGCACTAGAACGAGAGAAATTAACTAATTAGCAGATGATATTCCTCTCCCCAGAAAACGATTCTAAATATACAAAATCCAAAACGCGCCAGGCGCGTTTGCTATATTGATTTTTCACATTTGTGTTATTTGGCGCGATTTGTGTAAAGCAGTATGACATAGAAAGGCCAAACTACAAACGCGCCTGGCGCGATTTGACTAACCTAGTGCGAAATTAGAAGCCAAACTAGAAATGCGCCAAGCGCAATTTAAGCCCATTCTAACTTTTCATTCTATAGAAAAAATCACGGAACAAATAGAATCTGAAGCCGGGGGGAATAGATAGAGCAAATCTAAGAGCAGATAGAATCGAACAAGAGAAACCTTGAATACAAATAGTAATACTCCTTGTTTAGTTCATTATTTAGTTCATTGTTTTGGTTCATTATTTAGAGCAGATAGAGCAAGATCATAGAGCAAGATCATAGTTCATTAATTTTGTTCATTGTTTTGGTTCATTATTTAGAGCAGATAGAATAAGAGCAGATAGAGCAGATAGAGCAAGAGCTAGTGAAATAGAATAAGAGCAGATACAACAAAATCATATAAGCAAGATCATAGAGCAAGATCATATAAACAATAGAAACATGTTTATAAGCAATAGATCTGTATCCGAAGGTGCTAGGGCAGTATAGGACTGATGCATGTAAAAGTCTAAGCCGTAGAGATAGAGAATAATTTTGTTCATTGTTTTGGTTCATTATTTAGAGCAGATAGAATAAGAGCAGATAGAGCGAGATAGAGCAAGAGCTAGTGAAATAGAATAAGAAAAGCGGACTGAAAGAAATCATATAAGCAAGATCATAGAGCAAGATCATATAAACAATAGAAACATGTTTATAAGCAATAGATCTGTATCCGAAGGTGCTAGGGCAGTATAGGACTGATGCATGTAAAAGTCTAAGCCAGAAAGCACTCCCCTGAAGCTCGTATACTACTTTAAGTAAAGAACAGGAAATACTAACCTTAAGAACAGCAGATGATTTGAGCCTTAAGAAGCCGAGAAGAAGCAATAGAAGCTAATTTGGAAACCGTGAAGCTGAGAAGCTTTAACACAAAACCAAAAAACCAGAAAACTTTGTTATTCCAAGCCAGAGAGATTGTAGAGAGCCGAAAAGCCAAAAAAACCAGAGACTTTTACCCGAATGCTTTGTAGAAACCTTTGAGCCGAAAACCCTAAAGCAGAAAGATTGTAGAAATAAAAGCTCGAAGCTAAATAAAAACAGATAGAAGCCGATAAAAACAGATAGAAGCCGATAGTTTAAAGCAGATAGAAGCCGAGATTGAAGCAGATAATAGAAGCCGAGAAGCAGATTGAAGCAGATAGAAGCCGAGAAATTGGAAGCGCCTAGAAGCAGAAACAGAAAGCCGAGAAATTGGAAGCGCCTAGAATGCCTGGAATTGGAAGCCCCTAGAATGCACAGAATTGGAATTGGAATTGAAAGTGAGAGAGAAAAAGTTCGAAAACGAATGCTAACTTGAAATAATAACTGCTTTCAAAATTTCATACCGCGCCATTATAACTTCCGTGAAAATTTATTGCAAGGGTTAATTGTTTTAAGGACTGCGAGTTTATCCCTTGTAATAACAATGTTAAATTTATTATAAGGGTTATTATAGGATATCAAGGTTATCCCTTGTAATAACAAGGTTAAATTTATTATGAGGGTTATTATAGGATACTAAGGTTATCCCTTTAAGGGTTAAATTAACCCTTTAATCCCTTATAAGGGTTATCCCTTATAATTACAAGGTTAAAATTTATTACAAAGGTTATTATAGGATACAAGTTAGAAGGTTAATAAGTAGAGGGTTTTATTCATATATAATGTTGAGGAAAATAACTTGGGGAGTCCCATTATATAAATAGAATGATCAAATAGAATAAGACATACTAGAAACGTGTGCCCGGCGATGCCGGGCACTAATTGTGGACGTGTGCAATAGGTTTAGGGCAAGTATGTGTCCCAGAATGTTATCAATAAAATCGTCTATTTGATTTTGTAGATAAGGTACTGATTGCATGGCAGCATGTGGACTTTCATGTTCAAATGAATGTAGTTGTAGATGTTGTTCTGTTAAACAACCTTCACACCATAGTCCATTATGTTAAAATTTTTATGATAACGGATCCTATTAAATATACTGTTCACACCATAATTTGTTATGTTAAAATTTGTAATATAACGGATTCCATTAAATATACCTTCACAACATGATCCGTTATGTTCTGAGCTGTATAGGAAGATCTTCTTAGCTGAATTTAAATTCCCTACATATGGATTGGTATGGAGGCTTTGTTCATGCAGATTTTATAACCGTTGAGAAAAACGTACACTTTGTAGCCATGCAAGAATGTCAGTTCAGCAAAATCGGAAACACAATATCAAACCATTCAGCAACACATGCAATATTAAACCATTCATACATTGATATAGAGCAATGCCTTGCAAGAGACATATGATGCCACATGTATAAATTTAAAATCAGTGGCCTTCTTTTGTGATTTTTGCACCATATATAGGCAGAAGGAAATCTTGCTAAACTTCAAAAACTCGAAACCAAAAAGCTTGGAGAATACAATGCTTTTTGCATATATGGTTGCTAGAAAATATGGTCGTACAAATTCTTGTTAACAGTCACTATTTGGTCTACTTATAGAGTATTAGAACATTTCACCACCTTCTTTTCTTGCAGCAAGCAAACAGTATAGTACAAAATATTAGAATAATGCTTTTTAAATGACCACTGATTTTTCGTTTTCCAAGAGACCAGTAAGAACGCACATCAACTCGATAAAGAGCACATGGTAAGAGGGCACCATATTCAAATGGATATATCCATCCTGTCTCATCATAGATTAATAGGCCTCTTCCATTTGTTAAGCACAGATCATGCCCAGTAGAGCAAGGCATCCCGTGCTGATTTGTAAGGACAATACATCAGATACGTAATTCATGTTTGAACAAATGAATGAATTGTGCTAGATAGTTAAATTCTTATCTTCTTCAATCCTTAATGCTGCAACTCGACATAGCCATCTTCAATAAGGATCAATGATTTTTAAAGGCACGCTTTGCATAGATTATATCCACATTACACTATTCCAATGAATAGTAAATGCAAGGGTATGAATATTTTTTTTAAGAATATTTTCTCAGTGCTCCAAGCCAATAGGATAAGTTTCGTGTGGGTCCATATACCAGAGTGCACTACCTTGTTCTATATGTGCATTCCATCATGTTGATAAGGGCCCCTTCAAAGAACAATAATGATGTAGATGTTAAACATGGGTCCAACTCCACAAATTAGGGCAGAAAATAACCATGCCAATGACATTAACATTTGATGATGGTGCGGTACCTGCAAGTAAAGAAGCATGAGGCAAAGGCTGCATGCTTTCCACAAACCAAATATTCAGTGCACTACTTCAATGAATAGCAAATGCAAAAATTAAGAATACATAACCGTTCGAGTGACATGTTTATACCAAATCAAAGTTCCATTCAGTGCACCCCACTTTTAAAGATATATGGAGCTCATAAATTTGCCCTAAAGAGTTTAAAACTTGCTCCAAAATGTTGTGAATCAATTCAAAGCTGCAAATGATGTGTCAATTCAAGTTGTTCATCAAATATCAAATGTTTTGTGCATTGTATCTGCAAAATTAAAAAGCCATGATAAATAAAAAATCTGTTGAATTTATTAGTACTAACTGTTTGTTTTCTAGTTTCTCTGTAGACCAAGTATTTATTTAAGCTAGCAAATCCTACTTCTTGCTCAAATCATCTGTGCCATGCAGCTAAAGTGCAAGGGTTGAGCTTATTCACCATAAAGAATGTCTCTTCTGCAATAAGACATAGCAAGTTTGAATTTATTTATGCAACCATCTATTATTCGCCCTAACGTACAAAGAGCTTCATTCAGATCTGTTACTAAGCACACCGGCTGAATATTGCTCTGCAATAAACCTACCGAAGATAGACATGCTGAAGAATATTGTCAATATATTGAAATTGAAGACTCAACTTGATCAACGTAAGTTAGATTACAGACTTAATCCACAAAAGCAACTGCAACTGCAGGGCCCAACCAAGCAATGTAGTGTGGTGTGTGGTCACATGTCCAGTTGGATGCTGCCTAGTGGCGTGACATTAAAACTACTATCTATCTATCTATCTATCTATCTATCTATCTATCTATCTATCTATCTATCTATCTATCTATCTATCTATCTATCTATCTATCTATCTATCTATCTATCTATCTATCTATGTGTTCTTGTAGAATTATTTAAAATCCTGAAAGTGAAATTTTTTATGGAAAGGGATAATATATTACAAATAAAAATGCATAAAACAACTATATTTGAGAAGGCTGGGCATTTTTTGCAGGCATCAGAAGATATGCAAGTTAAAATCCATTTTTTGTAGGCATCCAAGTTAATGTGTTGTTCCATTCTTTAAAAGCTCAAAATATAATAAGTCAAGCTCTGTGCAATGCCTATTACTGCATGAGTCTCTATTAATGCATGTGGAACAAAGAAAAACAATCAACCTCACCTATGTTAAGAGTCCATATGATTGAAAATGCCAGTAAAGCGGTTTATCTCTGGTTTTAGAGGTATGCCTTTGGATAGTGAATACAATGTGCTCTGCTTCATACCTTTCCGGGCACAGTACTGAAAGAAAACAATTATTCCAGCATCTTAAGCAATTGCTACCTCCAGGTAACTTGATAAGTTGCCTCCTCTTCCTGAGTTTCTGCACAGAATTTATATAGGAAAAAAAATGCACCTGAGTTCCTACAAAACTATTTGCAAGATGTTTCAGTCAAAACCAACAATGGTGAGCAGTGGACCTTGAGAATGAGCCTATGGTTGAAAGATGAATTGTTAAGTTTGTATTGAATAAAGGCAATAGTCTCACAAGGTTGTTGTTAGATTCAATAAGATTGTCAATCTAAGTGATTGAATTTTTGCTCTAATTCTCACATCTGGTATCAGAGCAGGATTCAGTGTTAAGGAAGCTATTCAAAATGTCGAGTAGATTTGGGGCAAGCCTGTTAAGTGCTGTTGAGGTGTACAAGGGGGGTCCTGGTTTCCAAGTGTGGAAGGACTCGATTGTACATATTCTGGAGGTGGAAGACCTTTGGGACCTGGTCAATCCCTTAGGAGAAAGCTCACCTAGTACTGTCATAAGATCTACTGCAAGTGTTGTTGCAAGATCTGGAGGAGGAGCTAATGAATCAGAAAGCTCAGGAGAAGTGAATTCAGCAGAATCTCTTGAAGGAACAAAGGGACTAAATCTGAGTTTGCAAAGAAGAAGCCGCGAGGGGAATTATTTCTTCAAAGGTAAGCCCTACCATAAGACTAAAGTTAAGAAACAAAAGTCCAAGAGAAATGTGGATTTACTTGATCAAGCACTTTGAAGAGAAGACATCTTCTCAAATAGATCTGCTTGATAAAGAGCTTAGAAACTTAAAGTTGCATGATGAGGATGATTTGTCAGATTTTTTTAACATATTTGACAATATTGTGGCTGATTTGGCTGCTGCTGGAGTAGACTTGTCTGAAAGGTTTCAAGTTCTAGCCATAGCTAGGGCAGTGATTGAAAATGAGCAATTGGGATTGTTCATAAGGAATGTTGCCAAGAATAGGGATGAAGCAGAAAACATTCTGAGAACTGAAGTAGAGCAGAAGAAAGTTGCTAGAAGTAATGATGATGAGGCAGCCGAGATTTTATATGCTGGGAAAAAGGGGAAAAGCATAAACAGGAAAATAGTTTGCTACAATTGCAATGAGGAGGGACATATGAAGAATAACTGCCCAAAATTGAAAAGGGACTTTAACTGCTATAACTGTGGTGGCAGGGGGCATTTAGCAACTAAATGTCCAACACCTAAGGATTACAAAGGCAAAGGTAAAAAAGAAGATGCAAAAGGAAAAGGGGGAAGAAAATCTGCTGGAACTTTCATTGCTAAAGAACATGGAGATGAAGATAAAGAGTGCACTGAAGATGAGGAAGAGGTAACTAATGAATTTGCTATGCTTGATGAAAAGATTGCTAACAAAAATTCTCATTCTCTTGTAGTTGATAGTGGAGCTGAAAGATCAGTAGTGCAAACTATTGATCTACTCAAAAGAGTCTCCAAAAATCATACAAGAAGTATCCAAGTGGGAAATGGAGCTTTACAAGCTATTGAAGCAAGGGGTTTATTGCAGTTGACAGACTTAGAAGGAAATGTAGTTGACATTGAAAATGTTTTGTGTGTGCCTAGCATAATTAAAAACTTAATTTCTGTTAGTCAGTTGGTGGATCTTGGCTATAGAGTCAATTTTGACTCTCATGGATGTAATATCTTTTTGGGAAATGAAAAGAAGTTTATTGCCAAACGTGTAGAAATCTTTTCTAGTTGGAAAATTCAGTCTACAATGAAGTTAATGCTGTATGCACTCCAGATTTCAAACTGTGGCACAACCGGTTAGCTCATACCCATTTTAACAATGTTAAAGGACTAACCAAGAAAGGATGGATTGAATGTGATAGTGCAGATTCAGGAAAATTAGTTTGTGAAGGATGTGCCTTTTAAGAGAAGCAAGAATAGAGCAGAAGAGATATTGGAACTTGTGCACACTGATCTATGTGGGCCACTCAATGTGAAAGGTAAAACAAACAAAAGATATTTTATATCTTTCATAGATGATCATTCTAGAAAATGCAAATGCTACTGTTTGGAAAGAAAATCACAAGCATTGAATGCTTTCAAACATTATGTGACTGAAATGGAAAGACAAACAGGGAAAAAGGTAAAGTGTATTCGATCTGATAGGGGAGGAGAATATCTTTCCACAAAGTTTAGATTATTTTGCATTGCTAATGGGATAAAAAGGTAGTTGACTTGCAGGTATACCCCTCAACAAAATGGTGTTGCAGAGAGAAGGAACAGGACCTTGATGGATGCTGTCAGATCTATGATCAAAGCCAGTGGTCTACCTAACTATGTATGGGAGGAAGCATTAAAGACAGCTGTGACTATAAAAAATAGACTGCCATCTTCAAGTTTGCAAGGTAAGATCCCTGAACTTGTGTGGTCAAGTAGCAAAAATGTTATAGAGTATGACATGTTTAAGGTATATGGTTGTTTGGCATACACTCACATACCCTCTGAATTGAGAAAGAAACTGGACAACAAAGCAGAAATTGGTTTTTTGGTGGGATATGATGAAGAAAGTAAGGGGTACAGAATTTTTATCTCAAGTTCAAGATCAGTAGTAGTTGTTAGCAGGGATGTACTTTTTGATGAAAATGTGGTTTACAAAGATAGGCATCTTAAGATAAAATCTGAACAAAACAGGGATATCATTCAAGAAACCTGCAGTAAACCATTAGACACCATATTAGATGGTGATGATAATGAAATTGCTTCACCAAGTAATCGGGATCTGCATCAGAAATAGCAAGCAGTAAGGTTACTAAATTTCTTGGTTTTCTAGAACATGTGGCTACTGCCACGGGCTTATGGACTGTCCAAGATGTTCAGTTTTCTTGCGGTTGCTAGAGCCAAGTGAGCTGATTGTGGTTGCAACTTTTCAGTTCTGTATAAGCAGGTTACTCACAAGTTCCTTCTTGCTGTACTCATTGTAGCACAAAGACTGCACTCACTGCAGAATGGAGACCGCACTCATTGCGGTTTTGGCAGGGCCATGCTTGTGTAGGATGCAGGGCAATGCCCCAGAGCTTTTCTGTTGTGCACCCAGTTTACTCAATAGTGCTTTTAGTTCATCCTTTCCCTTCTCCATCCCAGCTGGAGAGAGAGTTAGAGTCTGGCATAGCAGATCAGGGGATGTTACTCTTCCGGTTTGTCTATACGGGACGGGAGGCTCATGGCAAACTGGTTGCCTAATCTCTCCAAGGTTTGTGTTTGTCTACCTATCTCTTTGGGATGCAGTCTCTTGCTGGAGGCTGCTACTTGGGTGGTGTTTCTTGGAAATGTGACATGCTTTCTTCCATAGTATCCATGATTGTCTGAGATATGAGTCTTTACTTGTAGCTTCACGCGGAAAGGGAGAGCATGGCCTATAGTACTTCTGGTTTGAAGAAGAGGTTGAGGCGTTGCAGGAGCAAGGTTGCAGGGAGCTCTAGGAAGTGCTTCTGAATGAACACCTATAGTATTCCACTAGCGGGAAGAGGATGGCTAGCTTTCTTGGTACAGCTGTATTCTGCCTAACACTTTTTGGTCTAGACTTCATGGTAGCAGAGTACACTTTGGAAGGGATTTTTAGCAGCTATAGTACTCTAGTGGAAGAAGACGGCTGATTTTCAGAAATTCTTTTGGAGCATTCTTGGTTGAGCATATCTTATTTTTCCAGGTATATTCTTCAGTTGTGCTTCTTAAGGTCTCGGAGAAATATTTGTTGCTTCACCCAGCGATTGTCATTGCCTCCCGTAGTACTCTCAGCAGATGGGAAGAAAGCCATGCCTACTTAGTACCGGGCAGTTTAAAAGAGGAGGCTCATACCTCTTGCAATGATGAAGAAGAGGTTGAGGAAGTCTGGATCAAAGTACAAGAGCATCATTCAATGGTAGTCTGCTAGCTTGACAACTGTAATATGAGCTTCATCACTTAGACATCTGGCTACTAGAGTCATTTCTGTTACAATTCTTCCTATTTGGCCTTTGTGGGGTCTAAATAAGGTCTTGTACCATTACTTTATTATTAATAAAAATCTTGCCTTCAACAAAAAAAAAAGAAATAAGCCAAGAAGAACATCCAAAGGATGCAGCAGTGGTAGAAAATGACATGCAAGAGAGAAACACAGAGGTGCCAAGTGTTAAAATTAAAAGAAGGTCTCAAACTGAAAGGCTACTAGAAGAAGCTAATATAGACAAAGAAACTTATGGAAGGAATGACACAGGGAGGAGCAGGAGACTTGAAGCTTTAGGTCATGATTATGATCAAATTATGGCACTAGTGGCAGATGAAGAAATTCCAAGAACAGTTGATGAAGCATTAACTTGTCCAGACAAAGACAAGTGGAAAGAAGCAATGAATGATGAGATTTCTTCATTTGAGGAGACAGAAACATACGAACTTGTTGACTGCCCAGCTGATCATAACATAATAGGAAGTAAGTGGATCTTTAAAATTAAAGAAGGAATAGATGGTGGAAAAAAGTACAAAGCTCGCCTTGTTGCTCAAGGATTTACACAAAAGAAAGGAAGGGATTTTGAAGAGACCTATTCACCTATTGTCAAACTTACAAGTATAAGAGTACTTTTGGGACTAGCAAATGCTTTAAATCTAGAGCTGCACCACATGGATGTGAAGACAGCATTTCTTAATGCAAAATTGGATGATAAAGTTTACATGAAGCAGGCTCCAGGTTATGAAGAAAAAAAAAAGGGTTTGGAGGCTGAACAGGGCAGTTTATGGTCTCAAACAAGCTCCTAGGGAATGGTATTTGTGTATAAATAGTTATCTTAAAGATCAGGGCTTTGAAAAACTACAAAATGATGGAAATATATATAGATACAGTGTGGGGAACAAGTATTGCATCATTGCTTTGTATGTAGACGATTGTATCATGATTGCCAATGATACAAAGACACTAGAATTATGCAAAAACATACTGAAGGCCAGATATAAGATGACTGATTTGGGAGAGTTGAAACACTTTTTGGGAATTGAGGTTACAAGAAATAGAGAAGAGAACTGGCTGAAATTGTCCCAAGGCAAGCATATTGATAATATGTTGAACAGATTTAATATGGGAGATGCACATATTCTTAAAATACCAGTAGTCCCAGGACATAGACTGACAGCAGAAAAAGAGATGACTGACAAAGAAATCAAAGAGATGGAAAACACACCCTACAGGGAGTTAATTGGATGTTTATTATATCTGGCTAACAATAGCAGGCCAGATATATCTTATGTAGTTAACATTTTGAGCAGAAAGTGCAATAATCCAACAAGAGAACACTGGTTAGCAGGGAAAAGAGTGTTAAAATATCTCAAAGGTACCAGGGATCAAGGAATAATGTATGATTCTAAGGATCTCAATATGTATGCTTATAGTGATGCAGACTGGGGTGGGGATTTAGCATCACGAAAATCCACTTCAGGCTTTGTAGTATTCTTAGCAGGAGGAGCAGTGAATTGGAAACGTAAAAAACAAAGTGCAATAGCACCATCTTCTGCTGAGGCTGAGTATGCAGCATCCTCTTTGGTGGCAAGAGAGATTGCATGGTCGAGAAGGTTGCTAGAAGAATTGAATTACAGACAGGAGACACCCACAGAAATTTTTACTGACTCACAAAGTTGTATAGCAATTGCAAAAAATCCCATTGATCATCAAAGAACAAAGCATATTGAGCTGAGTATGCATTTTGTTAGGGATTTGGTTTCAAGAAATTGTATCAAACTAGTATATGTGAACACATCAGAACAAATAGCAGATGTGTTCACAAAAGCTTTGCCAGAAAGCAAGTTTGTTTTATTCAGAAATGCACTTAAGGTTCAATGATACAATGGAGGAGGAGAAAGTCTGCTGGAGACAGTGCATTTTTATTTGAACTTAGATATTTATCAGAAGAAAATATGTGACTTGGAAATATGACTGGAAATGTAGTGCAGTACAGACTTGCACAAGACATTTACTGTTACAGCATAAGGAGTTATGCAGCATGGGCTTAAAGCCATTCTTAACAGAATAGTGCATTTCAGATATGTACATTACTGTTTATA
Organism: Isoetes taiwanensis; assembly: GCA_021234155.1. NCBI lineage: Eukaryota > Viridiplantae > Streptophyta > Lycopodiopsida > Isoetales > Isoetaceae > Isoetes > Isoetes taiwanensis. The sequence continues at coordinate 6,809,963 of JAJEKV010000022.1, read as the reverse complement.
TTGTACAGATTATGCAATAAAGGAGGAGTGTTGGAATAATTTATTGCATAATCTCCTTAGGCAATGCCACACCTGGAAATGCTAGCAAATGATCAGTATGCCTACTCTTGCATAATGTGTGAGCTAACACAGGCTCAAATCTTGAATGGTAGAGGTTGCAACCTAAGGTTCAACTAGGGAGAGAGAAATATTTGAATTTAATGGTCGAGTTACCTTAGGGGTGACTTTAACCATTATATTTATTGGACCATTGAAGTATTGAGTTGGCCTTATCTGAAGAATATGATTGAAGGAAATTTGGTGGCAACCGAAAATTAAATATAGAAACAGCGAACCGATCTGCTGAACCTGCTGCTTAACCGTCGAAGCCAGTGTGAATAAGAGGTGAAAGAGATAAGAACAAGAGATAGATCAAATAGGGGATTTCGGCCTCAGACGACGAGCATTTCCGGACCACAGATCAAATTGTATGAATGTATTATTCATTGACCATTGAATTGCTACAGTGATTTTGCTTAAATGAATTTTATTCCTACCTATGGTTGAAAGATGAATTGTTAAGTTTGTATTGAATAAAGGCAATAGTCTCACAAGGTTGTTGTTAGATTCAATAAGATTGTCAATCTAAGTGATTGAATTTTTGCTCTAATTCTCACACATGCCAAGGTGGCTCCAACATGCCACCTAGGCTCCAACATGCCAACGTGGCCCAAACATGCCACTTAGGCTCCAACATGCCAAGATGGCTCAAACATGCCATGCGAGCTCCAACATGCCACCCAGGCTCCAACATGCCATATAGTCTCAAGCATGCCAAGGTGGCTCAAACATGCCAAGGTGGTTCCAACATGCCACCTAGGCTCCAACATGCCAAGGTGGCTCAAACATGCCACCTAGCAAGGTGGCTCGAACATGCCACCTAGGCTCCAACATGCCAAGGTGGCTCAAACATACCAAGGTGGCTCCAACATGCCAAGGTGGCTCAAACATGCCACGTGGTCTCCAACATGCCACCTAGGCTCAAACATGCCACGTGGGCTCCGACATGCCACCTAGGCTCCAACATGCCAAGGTGGCTCAAACATGCCACGTGGACTCCAACATGCCATCTGGGCTCCAACATGCCAAGGTGGCTCAAACATGCCATGCGGGCTCCAACATGTTACATGCCACCTGGGCTCCAACATGCCAAGGTGGCTCAAACATGCCAAGGTGGCTCAAACCCCAGGGACCAAGCTATACAGTCATTTTTTGCAACAAAAGAAACACGAACCCTCTACATGGCAGTATTCCACAGCCAACTCTTGGGCCAATTGACTACGAACGTGTTGGACATGAGCTACTTTGGCGCTTCTTGGAGAAGGGGTGGTCTTCTGCCCACGAAACTTGCTCTTTAGGATAATGTCAATGTCTTGAGTCCGTTGGCAGAGTCAGTTCACAGTTCCGGAGTGGGACAGTTGCTCGTCCGTGGCCAGGAGCCTTTGGGAGAGGACCTTTGGGGCGAACTGTTTCCGGAAGGTTTTAAGGGTCCATCTTCTGGCATCAACACCCTCCCTCTACATGATGACATTGTGCAAGATCTTGGTCGAATCTGGCTAGGATATGGCCTCCGAAACATAAACCCTGTGTGTTGCTAGGTTATTGAAGGGTTTACGTTATGGAGGTCGAGTTTTAGTCGGTTGCACTTGGGACATGGTCGAGAAGTTGCAGTTGAATATGCGAAGCAATAGGAATTGACGGAATGGGGTTTGGATTTATCCTCCTCCCAGTGTGGCAATTAGAAGTCAAGAGTGTTTTTTGTAGTAGCAAAATTGTTTGGGATCATTCGGGATGGCCAATAGATCCAAACTCTGTTATTTCAGTTGCTATGGATCTGTTTGCATGTTTAGAAAAGGTGCACCTAGTTATCCAAGAAAATGACCACGTTTTAGTCTGCGAAATGTAAACCCTGTATGTTGGTAGGCCAAGGTGGCTCCAACATGCCAAGGTGGCTCCAACATGCCAAGGTGGCTCCAACATGCCAAGGTGGCTCAAACATGCCACCTAGGCTCCAACGTGCTCAAACATGCCAAGGTGGCTCAAACATGCCACGTGGGCTCCAACATGCCACATAGGCTCCAACTTGCCATGTGGGCTCCAACATTCCAAGGTGACTCAAACATGCCACCTAGGCTCAAACATGCCAAGGTGGCTCAGGCATGCCACCTAGGCTCAAGCATGCCACCTAGGCACCGCAAGTGGTGACATGGCATGCCAAGTAAGCAAGGTCAAGTTTTGACTAGGCCAAAAAACCAAAGATGTCCATCTTTGGTCTTTTCATTGGGTGGTGTTGGCAAATTTTAGGTGACATGGCTAGATGATGGTGACATGGATATGATGACTAGGACTTTATGCAAGAAATATGATAACCTTTGAAATTTTTGTAGAGGAGTTTGTCAAGGGATAGAATAGAGGGATCCTGGAGAACTTAAAGCACTGATACCCTTCCCCAAATCGAACTAGGACAGGACTTTGTGCAGCTTTCTCACCAGAGGGGAGAGGCCAGACCCCAAAAGATGGACCTCAGAAAGATTTTTTTTTTTTTTTTTTTTTTTTTTTTTTTTTGAGAGTAAGGGTAGATTTTTCCATTAATTAGATAAAGTCATACAATCCTTTTGTCCACCTATCAGGTATGACAATTGGAGAAAATTGATACTCTTTAAGAGCATCAAGTAGAAGTGGTAAAAATAATATGCAAATATAGGTAGAAGTAGATAAGTAGAGTAATGTAATCCAATAGTGAACTTAGAGAACTTAAGTGTAGTTCTTCTCCTTGGGGTAACGGTTGCAGTAAAAAGTCTTCAAGTTCCTGCTCTTAATTTCCTGTAAAAGCAAACAAAAAACAAACCATGATTTCACAAGAGCTGTTTTCTGGAAATCATAGAGATGGACTTGGATGATAGGAATGATAGGATATGTAAAATGAAATGGAAGGCTGTAGTGAGAGATCAGAGGTTCAGATTTGGCTGCCAAGGTTGTTGTTAAACCATTCATTGTAGTGCTGGTAAAACTCTGCTGTAGAACCCAGGATGTAACTGCCTTGTCCTTTATCATTTTGCACCAGTAGCTTTGTCAAACTTTCCCTCCCCATCAGAAGAAGAAGTGTACCATACAAGTCTGTCAATAGTTTGTGGCTGTAGTACATTTCCCTGAACCTGCTCAACTGAGTTTCTGTCATACTGAAATGAGTATTAAATAAGAATTCAAACAAGATGTGCATCTGCATGAACTCTCGAGTATATATTTCTGCCCATACTGCTTCTCTTGTTCTAGCTCTTTCAACCTCATTCAAAAAATCATCTGTCAGCTCACACAGTTGCTTCAATGTTAATTTCTTCCCAACTTGTTGACTCTGATACATGGCTAACTCATAACTGTCAACATCTGTGTCCAGCTTTGTGGCACCTTCACCCTTAAGAAATATTAAGTATTCTGTCACAGTCAGAATATGGAGCATTAGAATCAATAACATTAAGGGAGGACACAAACAAATCAAAATGGCCCCTGTATAGCCCAATAGAATTCCAGCAAGTATTATAACTGTCACCAGATTTTCTTTTGTGGCACGTTGCAATGGCTTCAATATCTAATTGAAAGTGCATTTTGATCCAGAAAATGGAGAGAGGTTTAGATGCATAGAGAACCCTATTTCTGGATTTCCAAATATTCCACAAGGCAGTGTGCACAAGAGTGTTTGCAAAGATGTCACCTTGCTGAAGGAATTGAATAATATTTCTAAAATTTCTATTTTTCAAATATGAGCCAAGCTTATTCATGAACCAAGTCCAGAAGGGTCTCAGCTTGGGACAAAGGAAAATATGCTGTAGATCCTCTTCCTGAAGACATCCAGAGTTACATATTGGAATTACATTGCATCTTCTAGATAGAGAAACCAAGTTTGTTAGACTTTTATGGGCAATCAACCAAATGAAGAAGCAAATTTTAGGAGTACAAAATGACTTCCAAACATTTTCAAAAAGAGACTGAACTTGAGCTTGATCTAATGACCATTTCTGCAAAGCCTTTAGTGGAGCATCAGTCACATTAATCAAGGTATAAATTTCTTTGACCCTGTAAGCATGTTTTCCATTTATAGAGCAACCAAGAGATGTACTGTAGTCACCAAAATTATTGAAGGAAGACAAGATATTCTTAAAATGCAAAAAAAGCTTCTTATCACTAGAGGTACCCCTTAGAACAGTCTTCAGAGAAGTCCAAGTTATGAAGGTGTTATTCCCTCTGTAAAGATCTTTTATAGCAGTGATCCCTTTGTTAGACCATTTTCTGTAAATCTTAGGATGCTTAATGGCCATTGTATTAGAGAACTGATCAAAGAAGATTAGTGACTAAAAAAGATCAGTGTTCATAGTGGCTTGAAGAACATTGTCTCTCAGAAGCACTGAATTTTATTCCAGGCCATTATTAGATTTCTCATCAGAGGAGAAGTATTAGGAGCAGGGTGAATGTCCACAAAAGCAGATTGAGGAAGGGAATGCTTAATAGAGGAATGTCCAGTAGGGTAGGAGCAATTAAGCCAGTACTCGATGAACTGAGATGCAACAGAATTATTTCCCATGATAGTTCTCCAAATATATTTTCCTGCCAGAGAACAAGCCTGCAGGTGAAGATTTTTACAGCCAAGACCCCCCAAATTTTTAGGCCTGGAGACAGAATTCCAATTAACCAGATGTGAACCATTCCAGATGAAATTTCTAATAACCTTTTCATTTCGAGTAAATTGATTTAGGAGCAATTAGAGCGTAAGAAGTATACATGAGAGGAAGCTAGAACCGAGTTTTGCAATGATTGTCCTCCCCGCAAAAGATAGGCAATTCCTATAATTATTCGGTTTCCTTTTGATTTTTGCAGATAGGATCCCAAAGGCCCTTTAAATTTGGACTTAGAGAGAGAGGCATACCTAATAATTTGGAAGCTTGATTAGGATTCAGAACCTGGATGTCACAAATATAAGACTGAGTGACATCACCTATGATCTTACTTTTATCAATATTGAGATGAACACCTGATGCTGCAGAGAACTCCTTGAGAAGATCTAGAAAGGTATTGATATTATTGGGATTGGAATCCAAGAATACAAAAGTGTCATCAGCATACTGTGAAATTGTAAGCATATCCAAGTTATTGGGAAGAGATAAACCAGTTAACAGTCCAGAATTTTGCATATGGAGAACACATCTTGTGAGCATTTCAGCAATAATGAGAAAAAGGTAAGGGGCCAATGGGCAACCCTGTCTAACCCCTCTTGCCAGGGGGAAGAAATTTGAAGGAGATCCATTGATCAGGACAGCAGAGTTGGACATAGAGTTTAGACCATGAATAAGAGATATGAGCTTGGAGTGAAAACCCATTTTTTTGAGAGCAATATCAATGAAATCCCAACTGACAGTATCAAAAGCTCTCTTGAAATCTAATTTGAGCAAAATGCAAGATTGATGGGAGATCCTATTCCAATGCAAGCCTTCCATAGCACTAATATAATTATCAAGAATAAATCTGTTTGGAAGAAATGCAGATTGGTTGATACTTATATTTTTCTGGAGAAAAGCCTGGATTCTTCTAGCAATAATTTTGGCACAGAGTTTGTAAGTAGAATTGGTGAGAGATATTGGTCTCCATTCATTGAAGGAAGAAGGATTATCCACCTTTGGTACTAGAGTAATGAAACCAGCAGAAATGGAGGAGTGTAAATGCTCAGAATTCCAAAATCCATGCACAAAGCCAATAATATCAGATTTCATAATGTCCTAAAATTGAGAATAGAATTCTGGGGGGAAACCATCAGGACCAGGAGATTTGTTCTTGGAGAAGCTCAAAAGAGTTTTAAGAATTTCCTCCTCCCCAGGAACTGCAGTTAGAGAGATATCCATAGAATCAATAGTATTTGGAAGAATGGAGTCCAACTTAGCCAGAAATTTATCTCTGTTAATAATATCAATGGCAGTAAGATCATTGCCCTTGAAAAGGAAAGAGTAACTGTCATAAAAATACTTCTTGATCTCATGATTCGAACTGAGAGTAGTGCCAGAGTCATTAATTACATGATTTATAGAGTTCTTGAGAAGTCTGGACTTAGCAACTCGGAAGAAAAATTTAGAGCTCCCATGGTCAATCTCACTATTGTATTTGATTTTACATTTTATTGCAGAGAATCTAGCCTCCTTTTCCTCTATGGATTTAAGATGCCTCTCAATTAATTCTTCTGCTATGTGAAGACTAGAATTATAAGGGTCAATTTGCAGCAGGGATCTCATATCTTTCATCTTATGAAGAAGATTTTCTTTTTCTTGAATTTTGGCCTTATTTTTATTTTTTGCCCAAACCTTTATCCACTCTTTAGCCTTTTTTATTTTGGAATAGAAATTCTTCATGGAAGTATTAGGCAGCATAGAGTCAAGGGACCTGTAGAAATCAGAGAACTCTTCATGGAAAGAGTTGTTTTGAAGGAGAGAACAATTAAATTTGAAAGGAATATTTCTCTCCCTTGGTGGATTAAGCAAATGCTTGGTACAGAGAAATTGGGGCTGATGATCCGAGATGGAAGTACCTTCATCACTTATGACATAGCAATTATCCCGTAAATCGGAGTTTGGATTCGGACATAAAAATCTATCCAAGGCCACGGAACACTCTGTCAAGATTTTTTTGTTTATTAGACCAAGTATAAACAGAGGTAGAAGAAGGAATGTGAATGAGAGATGAATCAGAAATAAGATTATTCCACCTCACCCTTTCTGTCACAGACATATTGATTTTATTTCCCAATTTCATATCCCAAGTAGGGGTATTATTAAAGTCTCCTGCTAGAATCCAGTCAACAGAGGAGTTTTGAGTAATCCAGGAACTGATGTTGGGCCATAGATTTTCTCTCTCCTTTGGACAGGTGGAGGCATACACATTTATGACTCCAAAGGAAATGTTGTTCACAGAGAAAGTGACAGACTGCCACATTTTAGATAAACTATTGCAGAAGGAGACATGATGCAAGTTTTTCCAAATGATGGCCATTCCACCTCTAGTACCATTAGCTTAAATCCAGATTGATGAGGAGCCTGGGTAAATCCAGTCTCCCAAATTAGAGGCTTCAAACTTAGGAAGTTTGAGCTCCTGAAGCATTATAATGTCAGCATCATACTGTCTAATTTGAGCAATGGCCCTCCTTCTTTTCAAAGGTCCTTTAATGCCTCTTAGATTCCAACTAAGAATCTTCATTTAAAGATGAGATAAGAAATAGATGGAGGGAAATTATGTGGATCTCCCTAAATTTTTGCCAGCCTTTTTATTTCTCTTGTTTAGATTTTTGCTTCTTATTATTGGCGGGGTGTTGGCCTCCACCAATTTTAGCAATGTTTTGGAATGGGGCTTAGCCTTCTGAGAGTCTCTCAAGAGTTCATCATCTCCCCAAGTATTATCTCCTAGATTTTCTTTATTAGAATCTAGATCTTTCTCACTCTCTCACTATCGGCACCCCGAATAAACTCAAACATCCTATTTAACGAGTTATCAAACAAGCATTTCTTAGCGGGCATTATGAAAAGGTACTTGCACAGGCATTTGAGTATCCATAAGAGAAGTTTGAGGGTTGATCTGCGCATCTCGGGACTAAGACTTGGAAGAGTTTCGGGAAGAACTTGGACCTGATCTCTTTACGAGTATCTAATACCATTGCATTCCACGAGCGACTCGGAGGCGATCAATCTTTCCAACATCCTGAGCCTGAGTGCCAATATGAGTTGAGTTCATGCAAACTAACCCTTCCTGCAGTATGGCCATTTGTTGCTCTATATCTGCTGAGATGGATTGTCTCTTTAGGTTCATAGGGGGAGTGGATATTTCAATATCAATCAGAGGATGGGGCTGAGATGGAGGAAATGAACATGGAGATTGGGGGGGTATGGGAACATCACTGAAAGGAAATGATGGAGTAACATGAGGTGAAGCAAGGGAGTCATGATTTCCAGCAGACAACAATTGATCATCAAGGTTAGTATTTAAATCTGCAAGTACCTGAAACTGATTGGAGCAGAGAACCATGGTTTCTTGATCAGGTTCATTTGAAATCACCAATGGAGATATTTTTTCTCCTTTGTCTAGGTCGTGTTGGGGAAGAGTTGATGCAGAATTCTTACATTTATCCACTGCTTGTGTTTGCCTTTGTAGAGATTTAGAGATCTCTTGTTTCTCCAATTGTTTCTCTTGAGTTTTTGTAGAACCCAGGAGTTGGGGTTTATTTGCATGGCTTTCCCTAATTAATAGATCTCCCTTACTGCTTTTTTGAGAATCCAATTTTGAAGACAGTTTGGAATTATTCAAGATTTTTGCATCTTGAATAATTCTATCCAGAGTTGAATGCAAAACTTCTGTTGATGTTGCTAACTGTTCCATGGGGGCTTTCCCTTTTCCAATGTATTCACCATACTTCTGAATCACATTTATTTCTGCAGGCTTTTTAAACATTCCTGTCAAAGCACTTTCATTTGAAAATGTTACAAAAGTTTGATGGTCATGATTTTGCTTTAACTTTTCCTTTTCCAATCTGTTCTTGTGGATTCTCTTTTGAGAACCATTCTCTTTTCCAGCTGAAATCATTATGATCCTTTGCATTTGAAGCATTACCTAATAGTGTCATCCCAGCTGTTTCATTTCTGTCTCGAGGCATAGCACTTCTGAATGCTATTGTTTCATGTGAGGATCCAACTTTTTCAACTTGACTCATATCCTTTAATGGAATTGAATGTGTTGTCATGTTCACCTGATTCTTAGAGCATGAACTGCAATTATCATACCAAAAATGCCTATTCTGACATGTTTGACATTGAGGAGGCAAACCTGACCACCTTAGTGATAGAGTTGACTTCTGTCCAAAAGCATCAAGGAAAGGAATTTGAGTTGGAATATCTTTGGAAAGGTCAAGTTGGATAAAGGCACGGGGTGGTCTCTCAGGGAAATATTCAGTAGAGATGTAGGTGCCAATGGAATTAAATAAAGATCTGAAACAATCTTCATTCCAGTATATAGGATTCAAGCCATGCAAGGTAGTGGAAGCAATGCATAAAGAGTCAAAGGATTTGGTTTCAAGTCTGGGATTCCATTTAAGAAAGGAGATTTGATAATTTTCAAATACCAGAGGACCATGGTTCAGAAAGAAATTTGCTGATCTTTTATTTTCACACTCAATCATGATGAATGGATAGTTTAGCCAGTAAATAGCTTTGATAAGAACACCTTTTTGGAGCTTTTGGCAGAAATTCCAAAGCTTTCCTAGGTTAATGCCAGACTTGTTGACCTTAACTAGAATAGCAGTATCTTTAAGAATTGACATCTTTTCATGAACAGAGGGAAGATTTAAAGAAATACCATGATAGAGTGGTTGCTTGCTTCCATCAGGAGATCGGGTCTCCAATAAGGCTTGATCCAAAGCTTTGTCTGAGATGACACTTCTTATTGGTTTTGGCACCCCATAAGGCAATGGGATCTGAGTGTTTGGGTGCAAGATTGGAAGACGACCATAGAGACCCGGGTCCTTGGAAAGATTATCCCAGATTGGCACCTTGTGAGTTCTAGGGTGCATGATCTGATCAGAAGATAGGAGGTTAGCAAAATCACCAAAGAGCATACATTTTTTTGGATTTTCTTGGTAAAGACTTAACTGGTGAAGCAAGGGAGAGCGCTCAGAGTCTTCAAGCTGAGCAAAATCGTGAAGAAAGGCTAGGAATTTTGGGCTAAAATTGGCTAAATTATCCATAAAAAAGATCAGGGGAAGAAAACAGAGACACGTGAGAAGGAAGTGAAAGGAGGGAGCGAAAAATTTGAAAGGGAAAAGGGGAAAAGGAAAATCAGGGGAGAGGCAGATTGAAAGGAAATCAACTCAATCACTAAGAATTCAGGAAAGCACTCTTCATTGCCCTTGATCTGTCTCGGAATACAATTTGACTGTCAATTTTGAATCTGTCCAATCACAATTTACTCTTAGAATAGCAGTGGCTTCAGAATTTTTGTTTCCAATGAATTCTTCTAGCCAAGAATGAATGATTTCGATTTCAAATTCTTCACAGCTTGGAACAAATGTGTATTCCAGATGAAAATTTTCCTCCGGGAAGAATTGATTTGTTATCAAAGAATGCCAGAGACAAGTTGCAGATCCACACAGATATCCACAAGTTAATCTGCCATTATCCTGTAAAATTACAAAGATTTTAGTGTCCATTTGTAGATAATTTGGAGAGGATTCATATGGCAGGAGGCAGTAGATAATTTGGAGAGGATTCATATGGCAGGAGGCTCAAAATGCCTCCTGCCCTTCTAACTCTTCATTCAATCGAGATTTGTGCTAGCCCTGTAGGGGCTAGCAATTTGACCTCAGAAAGATTGTCGAGGCAGCCTTTCCTAGCAGCGCTCCTCTGGGAGGGCAAATGCCAATTCCCCCCCTCCGGGGGCTCAAGTTTCCTATTCGACCGTTGAATCCGTCATTCAAGTAACCTGCTTCGAGCAGGCTCAAAAAAATCCAAGATCCGTCCGGGAGAACTTATCAAACCACGAAGCCTCCTGCGGGTTGACCGCGTAGGAAACCAAGTGTTTTGTCGTTCGGGCAGTACAAAGGCTCTGGAATGGAGATTCGCATTAGGGATTTTTTGAGATCATAAAAGGGCCTTCTAAGAACTGCTGACTAAGCTATATGAACTATCAATCAGAAAACAGAACTGGTAATCCAGTCAGCAAAACAGTTATAACTAACTCACTGGATCACATTTTCTAGTATAAGTGTTGATAGAAAAGTCCAAATAAGCTCTTGTTTGGTGCAATAGATAGATCTCATTGAAATCTTTCCAATCTTGGATGGTTTGCATATTTTTAGCCCCGTAGGATAGTAAAAAATGGTAAAAACCATATTTTTTGGAGTTTTGACAATCATAAGTGGTTAAAATATGTGCAAAGCACCTAAGATTGAAAAGATCTCGACGAGATCTATCTATGAGCTCATTTGGACTTTTCTATCAATAGTTATACTAGAAAATGTGATCCAGTGAGTTAGTTATAACAGTTTTGTTGACTGGACCCGTCAGGCTCTGATTTCTGATTGGTAGTTCATTTATCTTCATTTGGCTTAGTTGGCATGTTTTGCAGGCCCTTTTTTAATCTCAAAAAAACCCTAATGACTTCGTCATGTCGTCTAGAATGGCGAAATTACCACAGGGACCAAGTTACATGGTCATTTTTTGCAACGAAAGAAACACGAACCCTCTACATAGGGGTATTCCGCAGCCACCTCCTAGGCCAATTGACTACGAACGTGTTGGACATGAGCTACTTTGGTGCTTCTTGGAGAAGGGGTGGTCTTCTCTCCACAAAACTTGGTCCCCAGGGTAATGTCGACATTTTGAGTCCATTGGCAGAGTCAGTTCACAGTTTTGGAGTGGGAAGGTTGCCTGTCTGTGGCCAGGGTTCTTTGGGAGAGGACCTTTCGGGCGAACTGCTTCCGGAAGGTTTTAAAGGTTCATCTTCTGGTGTCAACACCCTCCCTCTACATGATGACATTGTGCAAGATTTTGGTCGAATCTGACTAGGATATAGCCTCCGGCGTAAACCACATTGTATTGCTAGGTTATTGAAGGGTTTGAGTTATGGGGTTAGGTTTTTAGTCGGTTGCACAGGACATGGTTGAAGGCGCAATTGAAAACATGAAGCAATAGGAATTGATGGAATGGGGTTTGGAGTTATCCTCCTCGGTGTGGCAATTAGAAGTCAAAGCGCCTTTAGTGCCTAAGAAAATTGTTTGGGATCGTTCGGGATGGCCAATAGATCCAAACTCTGTTTATTTCATTGCCATGGCTCCGCATGTGTGTTTAGCAAAGGTGCACCCTGGCTATCAAAAAACGACCCGCGTTTGGCCTCCAAAATATAAACCCTACAATAATCTAGCAACACACGGGGTTTACATTTTGAGACCAAAACGTGGTCGATTGGATAGGTGCACCTTTACAAACACATACGCTTTAGCTATGGTAATCGAAATAACAGAGTTTGGAATTGGCCATCCCGGTCGATCCCAAACAATTTGCTACCGCAAAAGGCTAACTGCAAAAAGGATTAACTCCAAACCCCATTCCATCAATTCCTATTTTCAGCTTTCAACCATGTCCCGTGCAAACCGACCAAAACTCACCCCCATAACTTAAACCTTCAATAACCTAGCAACACACAATGTTTTACGTTTCGGAGGCTATATCCTAGAAAGATTCACCAAAATCTTGCACAATGTCATCATGTATGAGGGGAGGGTGTTGACGCTTTAAGATGGACCTTTTAAAACCTTCCCTGAGGCAGCCCCAAAGGTCCCTCCCCAAAGAACCCCCTCGCCACTTTATGCATAACTTTCCCACTCCAAAAATTGTGAACTGACTCCGCCAATGGACTCAAATGTCGACATTACCCTAGGGACTATGTTTTTGTAAGAGACCACCCCTTCTCCAAGAAGCACCAGCTCATGTCCAACACGTTCGTAGTCAATTGGTTTGGAGGTGGTTAACCTAGCAACACACAGGGGTTTACATTTTGAGGCCAAAACGTGGTCGTTTTCTTGGATAGCTAGGTGCACCTTTGCTAAACACATATGGAGCTATGGCAATCGAAATAACAGTTTGATCTATTGGCCATCCCAATGATCCCAAACAATTTTATCTTTGCAAAAGGCTCTTGACTTCTAATTGTCACCCTGGGAGGAGGATAACTCCAAACCCCATTCCATCAGTTCCTAATACTTCATGTTTTCAATTGCAGCTTCTCAACCATGTCCCAAGTGCAACCGACTAAAACTCGACCCCCATAACGTAAACCCTTCAATAACCTAGCAACACACAGGGTTTACGTTTCGGAGGCTATATCCTAGAAAGATTCGACCAAAATCTTGCACAATGTCATCATGTAGAGGGAGGGTGTTGACGCCAGAATATGGACCTTTAAAACCTTCCGGAGGCAGTTCGCCCCAAAGGTCCTCTCCCAAAGAACCCTGGCCACGGACAGACAACTTTCCCACTCCAAAATTGTGAACTGACTCTGCCAATGGACTCAAATGTCGACATTACCCTAGGGACCATGTTTTGTGGGCAGAAGACCATCCCTTCTCCAAGAAGCACCAAAGTAGCTCATGTCCAACACGTTCGTAGTCAATTGGCCTAGGAGGTGGCTGCGGAATACCCCTATGTAGAGGGTTCGTGTTTATTTCGTTGCCAAAAAATGACCATGTAACTTGGTCCCTGGGATAATTTCGCCATTCGGGACGACATGGCGAAGTCGAATCTCCATTCCAGAGCCTTTGTACTGCCCGAATGACAAAACACTTGGTTTTTTACGCAGTCAACCCGTAGGACGCTTCGTGGTTTGATAAGTTCTCCCGGACGGATCTTGGATTTTTTTGAGCCTGCTCGAAGAAGGTTACTTGAATGACGGATTCAACGGTCGGATAGGAAAATTGAGCTCCCGGGGGGGGGGAGGGGGGGATTGGCATTTGCCCTCCCAGAGGAGCACTGCTAGAAAAGGTTGCCTCGACAACCTTTCTGAGGTCCATCTCCTGGGGTCTGGCCTCTCCCCTCTGGTGAGAAAGCTGAGCAAAGTCCTGGCCTGGTTCGATTTGGGGAAGGGTGTCAACGCTTTAAGTTCTTCAAGATCCCTCTATTCTATCCCTTGCCAAACTCCTCTACCAAAAATTCCAAAGGTTATCATATTTCTTGCATAAAGTCCTAGTCATCATGTCCATGTCATCACCATCTAGCCATGTCACCTAAAATTTGCCAACATCACCCAATGAAAAGACCAAAGATGGACATCTTTTCATTTTTGGCCTAGTCAAAACTTGGCCTTGCTTACTTAACATGCCATGTCACCACTTGGAGTGCCTAGATGGCATGCTTGAGCCTAGGTGGCATGCCTGAGCCACCTTTGCATGTTGGAACCTAGGTGGCATGTTGGAGCCTGCGTGGCATATTGGAGCCACCTTGGCATGTTTGAGCCTAGGTGCCATGTTAGAGCTTATTCGGCATGTTTGAGCCACCTTGGCATGTTGGAGCCCGTGGCATGTTGGAGTCCACGTGGCATGTTTGAGCCACCTTGGCATGTTGGAACCTAGGTGGCATGTTGGAGCCCACGTGGCATGTTTGAGCCACCTTATCATGTCGGAGCCTAGGTGGCATGTCTGAGCCACCTTGGCATGTTTGAACCACCTTGGCATGTTGGAGCCCATATAGCATGTTTGAGCCACCTTGGCATGTTGGAGCCCGCGTGGCATGTTTGAGCCATCTTGGCATGTTTGAGCCACGGTGACATGTTTGAGCCTAGGTGGCATGTTGGTGCCTAGGTGGCATGTTCGAGCCACCTTGGCATGTTGGAGCTTAGGTTGCATGTTGGAGCCTACGTGGCATGTTTGAACGACCTTGGCATGTTTGGGCCGAGTGGCATGTTGGAGCCTAAGTGGCATGTTGGGAGCCGACGTGGCATGTTTGAGCCACCTTGGCATGTTGGAGCCTAGGTGGCATGTTGGAGCCCACATGGCATGTTTGAGCCACCTTGGCATGTTTGAGCTACCTTGGCATGTTTGAACCTAGGTGGCATGTTGGTGCCTAGGTGGGGAACAACTCTCCGGGCTCTGTCACAGAATTTGGTTATGCATTGACATTGTATAATTTGGTAGTTGAAAACCACTGAATTGGTTTTTTGGTACCCATTGACATGATGGGGTCAAAACATGGCCGTTTGACCCCATCTTCTTTTCAGGCGGATGGCCTGTATGACTCCACAAGGAATATTCTACAGGATATGGCATGACCTAAACAGCGAAGGCGGACCCTAGACATTATTATAAGCACCTAAAATGCAAGTAACCAGTGTTTTTAAGGGATTGAGGCTCAGCAGGCCTGCTCTATTCTTATTGTTTGGAAGAAGGCTATGCCCATAGTACTGCAGTAATGGAATAAGGCCAAGTTAACGCGCAGATGCCACTCCCTGGATGCTAGTTTTTCGGAGGGTGCTTAAAGTGGTTCTTTCTCACTAAGGCTTCTAGCCAGCCAATCTAATCTGAACAGTTGCTGCTTGAACTCTGCTCTTGAGCCTGGGCGCTTGGTGATCCATACAGGGATCCTCACAGGTTTAAAGTCCTCTTTTTGGTGACCATGTACGTATAGCTTATATCAGGCCTATTGTGGAGCCACTATAATAAGGTCATAGACCTTCATTGTAAAAAATTTAGTCTAGGAACAGAGTCCTCTCTCCTATAGTATCCATTGGAGAAGAAGTTGAGAGAGGCTCTAAGTACCAGGCTCAGAGTCTGGACTACTATCCATGGATTCGAGAAGTGGTAGTAGTTCTGGACTCGACTGTATGTGTAAACACTCTTATCCTCTGAATACAATACAGACACTCTTGCCTTCAAAAAAAAAAAAAAAAACCAGTGTTTTTAACGCTCTAACTATCGGATGTTAGGCACACATTTGCTAGTGACCATTGTACTGAAAATTAAAATAATATTTGTATGCATTGAAAATTAGAATAATACTTGTATGCATTGAAAATTAAAGTAATACTTGTGTGCATGCGTGATAATGTGATAACGTAGTGTTCTATCCAACGGCTAAGATAAAACTAAGATAAATGGCAGAGATCTTGATCCCAATCCTATAATATTATTGGCTATTGAATGAATGGTTGGATTGATGGGAGAGATCAACAGCAGAGATTGTGATCCGAGCCCTTTGATTTCATTGGCTATAATAAAGGTCGAGATTGGCTTTTAATTTCATGGGCTTTCCCTGCACATGATTTTCCTCTCTCTTTCCTGGCGATGGCGACCTTTGCTATGGCGATGGCAAATTGGAGGGAATTCCATCGCCCTTCTAATATTCTGCCGCCCTAAAACCCTAACATGGAATCCGGCATGAATCGCATGAAGCAGGTCAGGAGTTTGGAGGGATGGCTGAAACTCGGCAACAGGAATGCCTGTTTCTAATTCTTACTTCTTCAATTCATCTGGTCTGCAAGAAGGAAAGGTCTGAAACTATCAAAATCGTATTTTTAGCCTGTAAGGTTTTAAGGCGAGATGCAAAGCTAATGGAAATGTCTGTTGCAGGAGGATGCTTGGAAATGTTTCATTCTAATCTATGGCAGAGCTCTTTGTTCATTCTAATCTATGGCTGTCACATATACAGAGCAGGGCTTTGTGTGGCTTTGTCGTCTTCCTTTGCTATTTTCCCTTTCTGCCAGTTACTCTCTGGAGGGTCTATTTTAGCGCCATAATTTTCCTTTTGGCCATAACGGCCCTTTTTCCCTGGTCTACTTCATTCCGGCCTTGCTAGGCTGTTGCTTTTCAGGTTTTTGTGCAGTGGGCTCTTCCTTGGAATTTGTAGGGAGTTTCTGCCTAAGTGATAGTCAGCTTTATCTGAGTTATATAGGTCATCCAATTCCGATTACAGGCTCTACTCTAGCCATCATTCGCCCCTTTTTGCTGTAATCGGGTTGATCCTACAGAGACTTCTTGTTGGACTGCAACACCAACTTACATTCAGAGTAGTTTTGATAGGTTCTTTGCAGCCTTTTGTTTCAAGGCAGTCAACCAATTACAGGTTTTAATCAAGTCGTTCAGAGATTTTGCTGCAATAACCAACTCTTGCTCTAATGGAGAGTTTTTGCAGAGTTATTACTGGTTTCGGTGGGTTCCTTGCAGCCTTATGTTTCAAGGCAGTCAGCCTATTACAGGTTTTAATCAAGCATTCAGTTGTTCCTTTGCTGCGGGAGATTTTCAATCCTTTGTTAACCTTATCTAGGCAATAGGATCTGCTAATGCAAAGCATCTGCCGAAACAGAGCAGACTTTTATTTGCTTCTCTAGATTTTCAAGATAGCATCTTGAATACTTTTCAAAGATCAAGGCAAGATGATCTGCTGATTCATTTGTATCTAATCTCAGACTAGTTGCAGTCTGCATTGTATGAGTAGGCAAATACTTGCCTTTACGAAAAAAAAAATATCAACTTCAGGGTTTTAAATCTACAATTTTTTATCACTATTTCTCTTTTCCAATTCTCGATTCTGCTGTAAATTATGTACTTCATTTTCCCTCCAATGTTTTTAATGGCATGTATTTATTTGCATATAATGATTTATCAAAAAGCACTTAGACTTAATAATCCACTAGATTCCTACAAGCTTTCTTATTTTAAATACAATCATATTAATTTTTAAATTGTGGTATATATTATTATTTGAATGTATGCCATGTGGCAATATTTGATTGGTTAGAAGATATGTTAGAAACACCAATGTTTTTTCTATATGTCATAATAATAATTCTTTATTTAAAAATATATGCCACGTGTCAATATTTGATTAGTTAAAATAACTTTTTTTTTATTTAAAGAGTATACTACGTGTCAATACAATTACAAACAACGCCTTGTTTTTTCTATATGTTCTTATAATGCTCTTTTACATGTCCTTATTTTAGAAAAACAATACTTAATAGCACTAAAAACAATAGATAGATTTCAATAACACGTGTCGTTCTTTTGTAAATAACATATGGTTTTTTTAAAAACCATTGTTGTAATTTAGTCTTTCATGTATAGCAATATTTAAATCTACGTGTCTTATTTTAAGGAAAAACAACGCGTGGCTCCTCAAAAAAACAGCTGTCAAGAAAAAAACCACACGTCGAAAAAGATCGGTAAAAACAACACTGAAAAAAAGGACACGTTGACAAAAAAACAAAAAAGTGCCAGAAAAACAACAGTGGTATTTTTTTGCCAAAAAACCACTGTCCCTTTGTGCAAATCCGGATAAACGGGCCACATGGTCTTTTGGGGCCATTTTGGTGTTGTTTTTGACATAAAACAACACTTCCGTACAACTAAAAAACAACTGTGGACCAAAAATTGGGGTCAGTGTGTATATTTGCCTCTATAATTTGCATTGATGGGTCTTCCTGCGGGGGTAATGCTGCACGCACCCTGAGGATCGTAGAGCTGCTGTAAGTATTGCATCTGGTGCTTGGGAGTGATGTTCCCATGTAGGATGTACTGGCTTTCTAAGTACCCTTTAAGGTCCTGGATGTCGTTCCATGAGGTAGAACATTTTCCTTTGATGCCTTGTGATGTACTTGGCTTTCTTAGCCTTAATGAAAGATTTAGATTGACGTAGGGGTCCACTCTATCCACATCCGAGTGGGTGTGATAGAAAGTTGCTCTCGACATGTGGGAAGTAGCAGGCCGCCACAAATTAAGAGAGAGCTGCCACTGCAGTTTTACATGCACACCGTAGGTACCGTTTGCGTCTATCCATCTTGCACAAGGAGATTGACTATGCGTGGTCGTCATCGGTAGTAGCATGTGACTCCCTCCCCATATCCCTCAGCCATCGTAATGCGGTCATTGAAGCACTGGTGTCCTGCATGCTCCCATGTTTCCATGAGGAAGATGAGGTCCATATCTGTGGAAATTGAGTTGAGACTATCTCCCTTCTCCATGGAAAGCCCCGACAATTCCAGGAAACCATGCAGAGGTACAATTCCTTGCCGGCAGGAGTTGTAGCTGCAAATGCAGTGGTGGCAGCAGAAGGGAGGAGCGGGGAGGAAGGGGCAGTAGAAGTGAAGCAGCATGTAGCGTGTGGATAGCAACAAGTGAGCCAACCGAAGCATGGTATATGACTATAACGGGTCAGAAGCGGTTGAGGCCTCGACAGAAGGGTCCCGAGGTTTTGCATCAGTCGCTGCAGTATTTGACAGTCAAAAGATCTGCAACTTGCCTCGGGTCAGTCCTATAGCCCCCCCCCTCCCCTGGAACACTCTTAACTTTGGTCAACTCGTGTTTGCAATGTTGTTTTACTGGAGTCAGATCTCAGTCAACGCATAGGGCAGTCCCCTTATTCACTTTATGTAATGCAAGATAGCTGCTCGCACTTGCACATCCTTGACCGTGAATATGACTATCTGGGGGTGATCAGGGCGCTAGGTGCCATGGCGACTTGCCAATGTGCCATTAGGGATTTTTTGAAATTGTAAAAGGGCTTGATAAGAAGCGTTCACTAGGGTCCCTTTCTTATTCTACAAAAATAAGCATGTTGGTTACAAGTAGTAGTGGGGCAATTAAACCAAAACGAATTTTGTCTTTTTCTAACCCCACCTGACTTGCATTTTGTTGTTTACACCATTACCCATTATGATAAACATAAAAAAAAAAAAATGAAAAAATAGGAAAAAAAAAGGGGAGTAAGAAACGATGAGGGTTAGGCTTCGTTTCGCATGACCATCACAACTCTGGATTTGCTTGGAGGTAAGCTTTCCTGCATCAAATTTTATTCGAAGGCAAATTTTCCCTCTGTTCACAACCATCTTTGATGATGACAATTGGGAAGGAGGTTGTGTGAATTTCGTCGATGGGTATCTTTCTCTCTGTTCTCATCCACATTCATGCGACTTCCTATCATTAGAAATATAAAATAGAACTTTGTGCTCCTGAAGTAGATTGATATTTGCATTTTGAAATGCTTTTTAAGACTAATCACATGCAGCAGTCAACAAACAATGGAAT
Source organism: Isoetes taiwanensis (assembly GCA_021234155.1). Taxonomy (NCBI): domain Eukaryota; kingdom Viridiplantae; phylum Streptophyta; class Lycopodiopsida; order Isoetales; family Isoetaceae; genus Isoetes; species Isoetes taiwanensis. The sequence continues at coordinate 6,790,339 of JAJEKV010000022.1, read as the reverse complement.
ACTGATACAAGATGCAATGGTAAGGCTTTATTACAACTTTAGCATTTTGTAAGTAAGATGTATTGTAAATTTCTATTTTCTGAATCCAAAATGCAGATAAAATTCCTGATACAATTTACAGTGGATTATTTTGGTCTAAATCTGAATGAGGATGATATTCCCTACTAAAATAGATTGCTTTTGCTGCCATGAAGTCAAAATTTCAGCATGGGATATGCCATTAATCTTATCCAAAGCAATTGAACTTGTCTTAACTTTTCCACACTTTAAGAAATGAAGACTAGATTGATTTTAGAATCAGGGAACAATTTTAATGATTGTAATAGTAGCCATAATCTGAAAGTACATAACTAAAGGTGCATAAACGAATCATTACTAGCTATGCTGCTTAGTCATTGGGCAAAACATGAAATAATTGTGTCATATACCAATTTTACATGGTCTTTTTTTACTGATATTGATTTTGTTTTCCTCCAAAAAATGTAAATCCTAAAAAGGTCTATCAATTTCGTGTTGAGGTGCCAGATGCATTTAGGCCTGTCTAAACGGTGACTAAGACAAGGCAGTAACTGATGAAGACGCTTTAAGGGCACAAGGTGCACGCAATATTGACCTTTAGGCTAAGGGGCACCTATATCCAAGAGATCCATTCCATCAAATTCAACCTGAATTTGAGTGTACCATTGATCTAGTTAAATTTATTGGCATGGGAAATGCAGGCCTTTTAGGGTATTACAAAAATTTGGCACATGGATCTTCAAATAGAATAGATGTTGTTACTATGCAACAATTACAAGGTGCTAACTTTCAGCTTCATGCGCGTAATCATCAGTTGCAAGCAAGTAATTATCAGCTTCAATGTGAGTTTCATGGGTTATCTAAGCAAAATACATTCTTATCTCATTCATGTAGCATATTGTAAAAGCAAGTAGATGATGCTGCTGATACACACGCATTGCTAGAGCAGCGATTGCATTTGGAAACTCAGAAAACTAAGCGCTTGATGGAGGAGAATGAGAAGTTAGGACGAAGACTAAAAAGATTAAAGATTACACCGCTCGGGAGAAGGGAAAGACAGCGATTCTGTAAGCCAATACATCTTTTGGTTCCAGGTGGTGGAGCAGCCAAAAAACGAGTTGTTGCCATTAAGTGTAATGGGCCCATAGTAGACCGCTCGAGTATTCGATCCTTGAATGTGCCTGTGGGGCGTTCCCGAGACACCGGCATAAATGGGTAGAAGCGACTACTTATAAAACATCTAGACGGTTTTGCCCAGTTGGTTAAGGGCATGTCGATTAGGAATGTTACAGTTGGTATCAGTGCAGGTCTCGAGTTCGAGTCTCCATGGGTGCCTATATGCATGGGTAATTCGCAAAGACTTGATAATTATTGTGACATGGTATGACATAGACATGGTATAGCCTTGGATGCTCGAGGACGAGCATAGTTCTAGACATGGTATAGCCTTGGATGCTCGAGGATGAGCATAGTTTTAGTGGGAGAGACTGTAACGGGCCCATGGTAGACCACTCGAGTATTCGATCCTTGAATGTGCCTGTGGGGCGTTCCCAAGACACCGGCATAAATGGGTAGAAGCGACTAGACGGTTTTGCCCAAATTGGGTAAGCATGTTGGTTAGGAACGTTACATTAAGACACTAGTTGACACTTCAATTTGCTCAGACAACAAGAATGAAGGAAAAAGCATTTGGCTGAACTTTTGAAGAAGATTTCTACGAGAGAAGATATCTTAAGATTAATCAATCTTCCTGGTATGTATTTCCACTTATTACATGGAGGATGTCGTTAGAATCATTTTTTTAAGACTCAAATTGTTTCGTAGGTGCCAATCTTTTAAGGAAACAATCGAATGAAGTTGTAATTGGTGGCCTACATGACTCTACAATTGCTGAAAACCTTCAAGCATCATGCGATAACTCTGGGGCAAGTAGGAGAGCTTATCTAGATTCGTTCAAGACCTTGAAGGTAGCCACAAAGAGCATGGGCGTCAAAAGCCTATGTTGCCTAATTTGGCCAGAATATAGGCATGTCGGTCGAATAGAAATGCAATGGTTAAAGAATTATTGGGTGATGTGATTCATATTGATGCCTGTGTGGACTTAGACTCTTTGAAAGGAAGCAGCAAGAAAAAATCCCAAAAAACCAATAATATGTTTATCCTAAATAAACAAGAGGAACAATTGTTGGCTTGATGTTGAGAATGTACTTAGACTTATGATAAGATACTATGATGTGCGACTTGATGAGAACAGCAAGCTTGTCATTGATGTTGAGAATGTACCTAGACTTATGATAAGATACGAGAGCAGCAAGCTTGTCATTGATGTTGAGAATGTACCTAGACTTATGATAAGATACTATGATGTGCGACTTGATGAGAGCAGCAAGCTTGTCATTGTCATTAAGCTGGATGAAATGGAGATGATCAAAGGAGAAAAATATGTGCGAGTCTCACTTACTTTGATGAATAGAACTCTAGGTAGTAATGAATGTGAAGGGGAAAAGGTGTTCTCTGTGCAATCAGAAGAAAATATTTGGTGGATTGGTATATTTCAAGTTACCAAGGAGTTTTACAGTATCTTAAAATGGGTTTTTGATCAAACACCCGTTCCTGCACTAATAGCTTCACATACACTTGGCGTGAAACTTGAAGTGGTGAGTACGACATTGAATGGCATCTGGCTGCTGACTTAAAGACCATAAAATGCATGTACAATATGAAACATGGCGCTAGAAAAACAATTGAAGCATGCCCTTTTTGTGACTTCACATCAGAAGAGAAAGCTCCTATAGATGTGACTGCTGCTACAGCCAAAAGCAAAGCTTGTAAAAATGCTAAAGGCAAGAATGTGAAGGCAGCCAAAGAGAAAGCTCCTAATGCGAAGGGCATAGCCAAAAAAAAAGCTTCTAGCAATGCAAAGAGTGCAGCCAGAGATAGAGCTCCTCAAAATGTGAATGTTGCAGCCAAAGAGAAAACGTTAAAAAGTACATTAAGTTCCGATCAAATTTCAGGGTATCTTCAACACCAACACATCCAGTAGGCAAATCCAGTGTAGCAGTGCCCATGCCTTTGATATCCAGTTTGCCTTTACCAATCTTCACCTTTGAGTTGCTGCTACACTCAGTCAATCCCTGTCTAAACAAACTCTTTTTGGCTGTCATGTGGTCACTAGGCCCCGAGTCCAAATACAAAATCCCATGGGTTACATCAGCTATCATACCAAAACAGGATCCTCACCACGAATCATCTTCACCGTCACGCATTACTTGTTTGATCTTCTCCAGGAAACAAATGACTTTCTGAAATTACAAAGACGAAGACAAGGCAAAGCATTTCCCAAACCGTCTGTTTCAGGGATTTGCTTCTCGGTACAGCTTGTGCCATGAAAGCTCTTGATGCTGAAACCAAAGAGTCACTGCTAGAATCATCAATTCCCTTGGAATCACTGCTGTCCTCCTTAGTTGCTTTGTGTCCATAAGCATAAGCAGATCTCTCAGGCTTTCTCGATCTTTTGACATCATCCTTTTCCACTTCTTTAGATCTTTTCTTCCTTTTGCTTGGCTCTGGACAATCTCAAGCAATATGTCCCACCTTATTATAATTGAAGCACTTCCGAGTTTCTGCTCCTTCTGCTCTTCCTGTAAAGGCCTGACCATCTCTTAAATTTCCTGCTGGTTTGCTCCCTTTTTGGTTTGATTCTTCCATTAGAATCTGTTGACATGCCCACTCCAATTGTACATGTTCCGATGATCCAATCAAGTTCTTTACATTGTTATATGATGAAGACAATCCTAGTAATAGTGCTCCTACTACCACATCATCTTCTAGCCCCTTTTCCATCCCTTGCAATTGAAGAGCTGCAGATTTAATCCTTGAAATATACTCCTCTCTGGAGGCACAATCTTCTAACTTCGTGGTGAAGATTACGGAGTACAAATTCGTCTACCACTGAGAGAAGTGTCTCTTCCGGTAGATCTTTGACAATTGCTCCCATGCTTCTTTGGCACTGCTAGCTGCTTCAACCTGTGCTATCATAGTATCATCTAGATAGCGCATCATTCAATTTCTGGCCTCCCAATCTCGTTGGAGCCATTTCAAGAGAGCTTGTCTCTCTGCATCATTGCCTTTGAAGCTGATAGCACTGGTTTTGGCTCATCTCTGAAAACCACATGCCAGAGTGCCAGAGTCCCTTCTCTGCATCATTGCCTTCGGAGCTGATAGCACTGGTCTTGGCTCATCTCCGAAAACCACATGCCAGAGTCCCTTCTCTGACAATTTGCCTCGCACCTTTATAAACCAATAAAAGGCATTAGCATGCGTTAGTATTTCAATTCTCCCCATCTCTGCCTGGCCAGGATCAACAATCCAACTCCAGGGGATTGACTGGCTTTGATACCGTATTAGAGGCTGAGAAAAAAATACAATCCAGCAAAAGCTTCCATCTATTCAAGGAATTGTCCTTTTATACATCTCAGGCGGTGTATCCATTTATGGGACCTCACCGCATTGCTTGATTAATGGAACAGTTAAAAGCAAGCTCCTTAACTTCTGGAATTCCAGAAATAGCTAACTCTATTTTGACTGAACCCTAACAACCAGATGTCACATGACTAATAGTCATATTTGTTACAATATCAGAGTTCCAATACGCTGAGACATTTGCACCCAGCGAAGTGCCTTACCAAGGACTGTGCATGCAGCAAAACCATATGCAGCTTATTTCTGACCCTCTAATGCTTTATCAAGGGGGCCTCCATTGCATCAAAGAGGTGCTTATACACCTTATCCTCCTCAGCTTGCAAAGCTTCTCTTGCTTACCAACTGTAAACAAGATACAAGACAGACGTAAATTTGCATAAATTACCATATCAGCTTCAATAACAAGACTTACAAGCTCCTCTTCAAGTGCTTCATTTGTCTGCCTCACCGCACTCCATGCCTCGGACTTTGCTACAGCTTTGAAGTTTGATAATCAGGCGTAAGCAGATTACATTCAAGCGAGGGCATCACATAGCCTTGCTAATTACAAAACATCAACGACATTCTCAATAGTAAGAATTTTATGCTCCAATTCATAACTGCAGATCCTTTTCAGATAAGAAATGCAGTACAGATGTGCCAACGTCAACAAGTGAAAAGCGTATTTCTTCATGTCATCATTCTCAAATCTGCAACAGGAACAATACTTGCATATAAAACGTAATTAGCTAAGTTTATATAGTAATGGACAACTGAATTGAGCAAATGCCTGCAAACGAGTCTATTGCAACAGTAGCACAGGTTTTCTCCCACCTAAGTTATTCCACCATTGTTAAAATCACGTGAAATATATTAAGCAACCATCTTGCATTTTCTTAAAAGCAGTACATTGAAGCAAATACAAAAGAATTATGGCTTTATGCAGCATATACTTCCCAGAAGATCAAAGATATTATTCATTTGCACAGAGGGAAAGCACCAATCCTGTGAGTGGTAAACAATGTAGATGCTCAATCTTGCCCATTTCTATTATCCTTCAAAGATGGCATAAGCATTTATTTATAGATGTGTAGCACCTTACATTCTGTGTGGTAACGTGGGCTGGGCTCCTGACAAGTGAAGCATGGAAGATAAAGAAAGCTAAATTAGTGTAAGGAGAGATTTAAACGAGGTTTGGCAAAGGCAAGCAGGGGTTTTGCCATTGGCATTGTCAAGCCAAATTTCTCGGTAAGGTCCACCTCTTCTACAGCTTCCCAGTTGAAGGTGTGAAGCAGACGTGCTAGAATTATATGCACCATGGTGAGCCCTAGGGACAGACCAGGGCAAATCCTCCTTCCAGAGCCAAAAGGAATAAGCTCAAAGTCCCTGCCCTTCACGTCCATGTTGCTGTTCATAAACCTCTGGGGATCAAATACCTGGGGATCTTTCCAGACCTTAGGGTCCCTTCCCATATGCCAAACATTCACAATTAGATGGGTGCCATTTGGGATATGGTAACCTGCTACAATACACTCTTGAGTTGATTTGTGAGGCACTAGCAAAGGCGCTGGAGGATGAACCCTAAATGTTTCCTTCACAATTGCGTTCAAGAAGGGTAGGTTAGGCACGTCATCTTCTTCGACGAAGCGCTCAGATCCAACCACGTGGTCTAATTCTTCCTGGACACGTTGCATGATCGAAGGAGCTCGAAGAAGCTCTGCAAGCGCCCATTCCACCGTTACAGCATTTGTGTCAGTCCCACCCACTATCATGGCCTGCAGCACATAAATTTAATTCACGTTTATTTTCCCTTCCTCGGTTAATTATAGAGGTTCTACAAGGCACAGACAAAAATTACAACCAAAAATTACAACCCGAATTCTAACCTGAATAGTCGATTTCACTGCCTCCAGCTGTAGCTTGGATCCCTCTTTCGCACCTTCGGCCTCCAGCAAAACTCTCACTAAATTGTCCGATTCATCCCTTCTGCACTCGGAAATTTTTTCCAATTCTTCCTCAACAACCCCTTGCCAAAACCCATCCAACTTAAGATGCAAATTCTCCGCCCTTCGCCTGTACCCCTGCAGGTCAAACCGTGCCAGAAACGGCAAATAATCTCCTATATTGAACTTACCAGACAAGAAAAAAACCTCCTCGACCATTTCCTTGAACCCGTCTGCATCTTCTGCACTGCCTGGCCCGAAGAATTTCTTGCTGATTGCCATTCGAGTGACCACATTTGTGGCAAGGTTAGATAGCAAAGAGCTCAGAGTTACTGCTCTATTTGCAAGGCTATCTTCCATAATAGACTGCAGAGAGCCGGCAATTTCTTGGCTTCTGATACTCCTGGTTTCCTGGAGCTTCTTTGCGGTGAAGAGCTCCTGGCTGCAAATTTTTCTCAAATGCTTCCAATGGTCTCCATAGTCGGCCCTATCACGGCTCGCCCAATTGTAAGCAATTATTCTAGCAACTTCACCCTTGGGCCTAGAAGCAAAGATGGCATCATTGGTCTTAAGAAACTCCATAGCCATTTGGGGAGATGAAACCACCACATAATCTCTAACTCCAAGCCGAAGCGAGTAGAGAGGGCCATAGCGGATTGAAAGGCGGCCCAGAGCTTGATGTGGTAGACTAGAGAGGAGATGGAGATGCCCAACAATTGGAAGTGATGGAGGAGATGGAGGCACCCCTTTTCTTTGTGTATGTTTAAGCATGCCATAAGAGAAGAAGAAGATGATAATTGCTCCAAGGCTTATCCAAATGGCCTCCATGCCTTCACAATGAGCATGTTTGAATTTATATCCATTATAGTGGAAATATAGCCCCACACATGTTATGCGTGTCGCCTTAAACTTTATTGATGTATGGTGTGTGTTCAAATCAATGCACACGATTTACACAATGTTCCAATGTAATCTAAGGTGTTGATTCTTGCCAAATTGTCATAGTGTTATGGTGTAGATAACGATCTAGCCGAGGCTGTTTACTAAAGGAAAAAAAAAAAAAAATATTTGAGGGCCATGTGGCCACGCCCGATGGTCTGGACATTATCACCCTTAACCCCTTGCTTCAAGATTTACATAGACCAATCCGGCAGAGGTTTAAGTTTACCAATTTAGAGCTAGGAAGACAGGATCTAATGCAAATTGTTTGGGCTTCTTGCTACTTAATAGGTTCATGCTCGAGTTTTTTAGCTTGTTTGCAGGGAAAGCTGCTCCCAAGGGGACAGGGCAAAGTAAATCCCTAGGATGTTATTCGGCCTAGTGCCGAAATCCCTAGAACATTAGGCTCCCAATCTCTGCAAAACAAGGGTGCAGACAACGAACTGGCAGACGACAAAGGAAATCCATAGTATATTATGTGATTTTCATTCCAGCGATTATCTTAGAGTGTCATAGGACATCTTCGTAAAGTTTGAGCCACATGCATATTATCAGCTGGTCACAACTATCAAGTCATGGGTCCAGATCAAATATGACTGTATAAACTCGAGATCCGGGGCGTTAAGATAAATTAAGGTGTTTGTTGGGGTCGATGCAATGGAATTACACTTCAATGTTCCAATTTCGTCTAAGAGGTTCACATGATCTTGCCAAGTTGTGGAAGAAGTTCTATTATATATTTGGATGCAAAAGGATCATATGTAATTTGTTATCTAGAATGAACGAGGCAATATCTCATTTTGTTTGTCAAGGAATGAAACCATTATTTTTACAAGAAATTTATCGCGGCGGCCAAGGCCGCCGCGAATATTTCTCTTTCCTATGAAACGAGTATTGGGAAAACGAGTAAATTGAGCAACAGGCGAAGCATGTTGATGGGTACTCAATCACGATTTCACATACAACCCAATATATGTTTACGTCAATAATACTTTGACTACGCATCCAAACCTGCACTTCAAATTCTCAGGCCTCTCCCTTTACCTAGAATCACTTATAGTTTCACTAATAAGTTAATAAAGAAATTTTATTGACAATTCAAATGCCCCTATCGAAACATATATAATCATACATAATCTTTAACTCCACCACATAATCTTTAACTCCGAGCCGAAGCAAGTAGAGAGGGCCATAGCGGATCGAAAGGCGGCCCAGAGCTTGATGTGGTAGACTAGAGAGGAGATGGAGATGCCCAACAATTGGAAGTGATGGACGAGATGGAGGCTTTCTTTGTGTATGTTTAAGCATGCTATAAGAGAAGAAGAAGATGAGAATTGCTCCAAGGCTTATCCAAATGGCCTCCATGCCTTAACAATGAGCATGTTTGAATTTATATCCATTATAGTGGAAATATAGCCCCACACATGTTCTTATGCGTGTCGCCCTAAACTTTATTGATGTATGGTGTGTGTTCAAGTCAATGCACACGATTTACACAATGTTCCAATGTAATCTAAGGTGTTGATTCTTGCCAAATTTTCATAGTGTTAAGATAAATTAAGGTGTTTGTTGGGGTCGATGCAATGGAATTACACTTCAACGTTCCAATTTCGTCTAAGAGGTTGACACGATCTTGCCAAATTGTGGAAGAAGTTTCTTCAGCTGCAAGCAAGCGGACTTACCTGGATTAGATAGGCATCAAAGCATTCTGTCGTGTCTTCACTTTGGTGGATAGGCATCCGCTGATAAAACTTGTGGTCGATAGGCATCGAAGCATTCTGCTGCCATAGCTTGTGGTCACGACCACGACAACGCGGCTTCAATCAGGTCTAAGACATACCCAGATGGCAGAATCCGGCTGCATGAAATTCGTATATATAAGTGCAGCACTGCCAGTTAATAGATAGATCGCTATTCCGGATGCTTGGGCGAAGGTTTCTTCTAATCTAGTGTTGTTCTGGCTTCATAAGTTCAGATAATGCTCTTGAAACTTTTGTTCTGTTGCAATTAATGCTAGTTAGGCTTTATCCCAATTGCAGATCTTGATTGTGGTCCAAATTCGACCACATCCCTAGTATGATGCTTGCATTTTGCACTGAGCATGGGTTTCTGTATAAAGCCCTGGACCTATTTACGAAAATGGCTTATAATCATTATGGCAAGGCAGATGGTGCTATCCAGCTTTTCCAGTTAATACTAGAATTCTTGGACAACGGGTTCAGGGGATGGTAAGACTGAAGGAAATACTTTCACAGTTTTTTCCTGGAATGTGGTTTCACGGACAGCTTTGTTTGAAATTGTAGGAATGTGGTTTCATGGACAGCTTTGTTTGAAACTTACTACACGCAAAGGCAGCTAAAGGATGCATTACCTCTATTTAAAGACATGCAGAGCAATATGTAGTAACTTGGAATGAAATCCTTGCAGTTCCTTCTGAGCAAGAATAGATTAAGGAAGTCTCACGTCATTTCCATCAAATTCCATAAAGGAATGTGGTTTCTGATTGCGCATATACATTTGAAGAACAATTTGAAAGTATCTTCTATCTTTTCCAACAGATGCAAGATTGAATGAATATTGACAAAATAATAATTTTGAACCTTTTCAATCCATGTATGTTATCCGAAGGTCAATATATACATTTTATTATAAGGAGGAAAGTGCTCATGCAGTGTTTGAAATTTGTCTTGTTTGGATGCGATCGTTTGGACTTCAATGCTTATGCATAGTTCCAACATGTTAAACTGCAAAAGTTTGGAAAAATGTATTTAAGTAACATGGTTGCTAATGATGTCGCATTCTCTAGTCTATTTTTGCATATACTCTTGCTGGGAAGTAAAGTGATGGAGGCCACATATTTGTCTCCATAGGATATGATCATTGCATCTCTCCCAATTGGAGTATTACAGTTGCATCATCAATCTTCTAAGAAAGGCAGGTAAATTAGATGGTTCTCTTGGTAGCATTATGGTTTTGTGCTAGAAGCAACATAATTATGTGCATCTAGAATAAATATGATTGAAATGCAGCTAATCATTTGAAACAGATGGCCTATCTACATGTTAGTGCAGTGTGATTTGAAGAAGTCATATATTTACATTGCAGAATCTCAGTTCTCCTGATCCAATGATTCTCTAGATCGATATTTGTATCATGTAGTTCTATTATGCAGTCTCATATAAGAAGGTAATGCATTCACACTAAGATGGTTTTTGTTTCTTCCCTTGAAATGTCCAGAGCAGGAATTTTAGTGCCAATGGTCAAGTTTACCATAGGAATGCAATATTCCTATGGTAGAGTTTGGTACACGGAACCTGTACATTAGACAACTACGTTGTTTCATTTAGCGTGGTCTTTATTGTGCACTATCTTACCATCTACCCTTTACATCCCTTTGTGACGATTAACTATCAGGTCTGGAGCGTGTGATTTGGTTTCATCCAAATCATCGTGGTCTTTTCAGTTAGGATGCACAACTACCACTCCAAAGGTAGTGGGTTCAAGTCTCGGTCAGACCCTTAAATGTGACAGCCTTGGTCAAAGTACTCAATCCAGTACAAATATGATTTTCATCAAATACCCCTCCAGTACTTTGTATTCCACAGAATGCACTTGCCTTAATTATTACTTGGTCTGTGGATTGTTACCAGCCTTAATTATTACTTGGTCTGTGGATTGTTACCATTCATTTTTTGTATGATTCAAATGGACATGAATGCTACCATGATCTTATGTTAATAAATAACTTTGTAGCTGTTGATATGTGCAGATTATATTATTATATTCAAAGATGTAATATTCTTCGTCACAACAATTTTCATTTCAAGAATTTGGAGCATGTTTTATTCATTTCGTAGAAGTATAAGTGATGATAAAGAACAGTGTAAGTGAATTGTATAATATCCAAAAGGGTGCTTCAAATTTTAAAGGCGCTTGTGGCAAAAACAAAAATGGCTCTATGCATGATAAATTACATATCGAGGATTGCAAAAGCATAGCCACATTAGACACATGCTCTACTAGCACTAAGAAGATATGACATGTACTCAATTATAGATGGCTTAAAGATGGATAACATGATTGTACTACACTGGAAAAAAATAATGCAATGGCACACTTGCCAATTTCTTTTGCCAAGTAAAAGACAACAACTATTTCTACATAGCACAAGATGAAACAACTAAAAATCTCTAGATATCAACCATGTGATTTGATGTGATTTGCTGTATTGAGGATCCAGCTTCAGTTAGACCTGTCTTTTACACGGCACCAAACCCATCAGTTAAGGGCTCAAATGAAAGCTCTCGACCTTTGTTTGAATAATGAATATGCTTCGTTGCAAACTTGACATCCACTTTTCGAAGTAGATACTGCGTTGTTAAATGTTGGACGTTAATAGTAGGTCCAACTGCGTAGGTTCAAACAATGCCGCGATAAATTTCTTATAATATTGTTAACTCCCCGATCTTATATTATAATGTTTTGCTGTAATTCCTGGATTTGGATCCAGCCCTAGATTGGATGGCTGAGATCCATCTTAGTAATTTCGACGGTTAGGATTTCGATGGTCAGGATTTTTAGGACGATTTTTAGGGCTTGCCCGCATCTATAGAACTCCCTGATGCTTTTAGAATGCAAAACGGTTGTGCGTGATCAGATCTGCCGGAACAACTCCTTCTGCTTGGTGATGGTAGCTCAGGCTCCAGCTTTGGCGACTGTCGCATCTTTTGTTTTTGCAAAATTTCTATTATGGCATCTACAGATTAGAAACAAACGGTAGCTCATGCTCTAGTGCGAAACCGTATTGCTCTGTCTTGCAATGGTTGTAGATGATCAGATGGCAAAATATAATGAGGAAATATTGATCTTCTAGAATTATTTTCACATATTCCGGTATCCACCACAATCTGGCCGTCATAACGTGATTTAAGAAGGGAGCGTTACAAGCTTTGAATGCTTTTTCCACGGATTAGGGTTCGCATTTTCTTTCTTTTGTTTAAGAAATTGCTCCTACTGCATATATGCTGGACGAAGCCTTTTTTGGAGTTCTGCTCCCACAGTGAAGGTTTCTTTATATTCTTCCTTCTTAATTGTGGGAGTAGATCAATAGTTTCATATAATGCACTAACCATTGATGTGTCAAATTGCAGTTCCAGCCATATTCTCTTTCAAACAATCTGAAGCACCTATTTAGGGAGGCGTTTGTGAAGTGAAAGTTTGAAAAGCATGACGGTACAGAAAGAGGTGAAAGTTTCCCCAAATGGCCAAAGCTCTACTTCATTTTTGAAGCTTCACTGCGTCTGATATATATTCTGCTCTCATCAGCTGAGTTATCTGTTGCCATTTGTGATTCTTATTTTTGGAGAATGCAGTATTTTGTTTGTCTTTTGTGACAGACTTGAGCTTGAGCATGAAACTACTTGAAAGCTAGAAAGATGGGACTTTTCAGGTACATAATGGAGATTCTTCCTTTATATTTTTGTTTGTCAGATCGTCTTATATACATGCCAGTTACTGACTATGAGAGAACATGTATTATGTTGATCTCTTCACTCCTCTTCTTGACAGATTTTATGTGCATGCATATGTACACATTTTCATGGAAACAATCATTCATATTGACTTCATCACAATGTTGCAGCTATTCATTTCATGGAGGAATAGAACAAAGCTGATGCAATAGCATATGCAAGTTTCTTTTATTACTTTTAGTAAATTTGGAGAAGGCCCTTCCGCATATTTAGTAGATTGCAAGCCAAGATTTGCAGATTTGCATATTTAGTAGATTGCAAGCCAAGATTCTGCATTTAAATTTACTGCTTATTTCTAATTTAAAATGTTCTGATTCCCTACCTTTGTCAATAATAATGAAGATTCGAGCCTGTTGTGGAAGTAGATTTTTTGTTGGGATCATTTTGCACATATGACTTTGTTGGGAGGTTTTTTGCTAGACATATTCCATGTGTTCAATTTGTTTGCATTTCTTGCTAATGCAAGGCCTTCTCCAGCTTCTAAACAAATGCATATGATCGCTACCTTTGACGCCTTTAATATCTATGGTTTGTTATCTGACAAGCAATGAATTTTATGCCCTCTAGCCTACTGATAAGACCATTCAAAGCAGTCTATGAGGTTATTGTATTGCAGCTGAGACCTAAAGCACCATGATAAGTTCTTGGAAATCCATTCCTTTATGAAACTGCTCTTAGGATTCACGGCAGAAGATATTATCTGCATGTGTCTCTATTCATAGGAACCCTCATTTGCCTCAATTTAGAGAAACTATAAGCAAAACATGTGCAATAGAAACTACAAGCAAAACATGTGTGGTGTGAGTGGTGTTATACATTGGAGTAAAATATGGACTATGGTGTGGTGCTATACGTTGCAGTAAAATATGGACTAAGGTTTTGTAATAAAATTATTAAGAAAGAGTTCAAAAGGCCAATGTGTTCCACTTTCGATGTACCTTTGACTCCTACAATTTCTTTTATTCTCAATGGTTTGTTGTGTGAATTTTAAACCTCCTTGGGCATTGTTAAGGCCATTCGGGTAATATATGGGATATATGGTTTCTAAAGTGCCATGTTGTTGTAAGCAAAGAAACAGCTACTTTAAACCTTCTTGGACATTGCTAAGGCCATTCAGGCAATATATGTGATACATGGTTTCTAGAGTGCCATGTTTTTGCAAGCAAAGAAACAACTATTGTACACGTACACATGACATTGTCAAGTGCATTATTAATCATAACCGTGAAGTATATAAATTCAAACCATATATAAAGGATGTTCCCCGCCTATTTTCTTTGATGAGAAAAAAACCTGGGGTCGACACGTGCCCTTGAAGAAGCTGGGTTCGACACGTGCCCTTGAAAAAGGGAAAAAAAAACTTCGGACGTTCCCCGCTTATATAGGTTCGTTTGATGAAGCAAATCCTGAGATCGACAAGTGCCCTTAAAAAAAAGGAAAAAAAACTTCGGACGGTTCCCCTGTTGGGTGAGTCTGCCTCAAAAAAGCTCTGCACAAACATGCAAATCCGTCCTCTTTCCTATTTTGTTTCGTCAAATTTGGGCGGCCAGCTTTTGATTCTGGGATGCATCGTCCCTTAGGATTCACGAATCGCGAGAATTTTTGGATTGGCGGTGAAGAATACTGCCTTCCCTGCCTCCTCCAAGGTTATCATCTTCCTCTCTATGCATCGGGCTACAAATACAGAAGAAAAGGCTATTTTAGATGCCAGATTTACGCATCCCGCTACAAAAATAGGTAAGAGCAGAACATAATCGATGTTTGAGGGATTAAAATATGATGAAGAAAGGGTGAAATCGATGAAGGGGATAAACACCCCAAGGAGCCCCCTTAAAGTTCTTTACAGGGCCTGGCGGCAGTTCAAGCCATGCTCTTCAACGTCAATTACATTGCATTTTTTCAGTATCCCCTTTTTACTCGTGCATTCTTGTTTCTAAGCTTGGCGAGATATGGCATGTAGAGCAAACGAGCAAAGGCACGACTATGGTAAGCTTCTTTCTTATTTATTTCCTTCTCCGTTAGAATGCAGCTTCTATTTGGTTGTTAGATTTGATATAGATTCTTACCTTTGTAAAAATGGACTGCCATAAGTAGTCATCCGACAGCGGCTAGAATTATTCGGCTGATGGATTTTGATAATGTCGACTTTACTGGCTTAAAAAAAGGACATGCTAGCAGGTTTCTGAGACACTCCCCAAATTTAAATCCCGTCTCTCCCAAACTTGCAGCAAATCCTTGCTCAAAAACCAAAATGTAGGCCAGCCGCTCATCTTTTGGGTGATTGTGCATAAAATCCTCAATTTAGGGACCAGAATCTAAAGAGCGATGCACTCATTTTTCCTGATGCGCAGAAAACAAAAAAGAACGGTTGTTTTTTGGGCTGATACAGAAAGCTAAAAAAAGGGGTTTTTGTTCTGCGCATTCGAGCAAGTTCTTTCAAGAGATTTTAGACAGGAAGAGAGATGGATGGCACCATGCAAGCTTTTGGATACCAGAACATGACTTTGTTGTAGGAAGCTATGACAGTTCAAGAAAATTAAATTCAGAACCACTTCTGATTGGATGTGCTGGATCCGACGAGCACTTATTATGCAATGATTATGTGTGAAATAGTTATTTTCAGTCCTAAAAGCTGTATAGGTTCGAAATAGTGGCGAGAAGTTGGGTCCTAAACATTTTCAACCTGTCAAACATGTTGGGTATGAAGATACTTGAAGGCAGGCTTTTTTAAATTCCTAGCATGTTTTTGTATAGCGTATGAGAAAAATGTTACTCTACAGCAAATCTGAGTTATTTTTAGAGCATTTGTAGGCTACCATAATTTTGTTTGATGAAAACAGATGATTGACCATTGCTTTTGGAACTTTTCTTCATCAATGTGCACTTGGTTGCTTGAGTTATTGTGCACTTAGTTGAATTACACTCGGTTGAGTTAGAAGATACTGCCCATTATTTTGGCATGAAGGATATGGACAAATCTGTTATAGTGAATCGCAACAAGGTGTGATTCTTAAAGCTTAATCTTCCCCTTTTCTCTCTAATTTTTTGAGGCCTATGTAAGATGGTTGCCCTTTGTAGTAGACAATACCTTAGTATGATTTAATTAAATTCAACTGAGCACTAAGGGATATACATCTATGATATATCAAATATGCATGGTTTGTAGTAGAAAACTATTAATCATAAATTGGGACCACGTAATATACATTAGCTTAGGCTTTCCCAGAGTTGCATATGGAAGCATCAATTTAGTTTTTTTCTATAATTGCATCTTGAAGCATCAATTTCCATAATGAATTAACCACACGAGCAAAGCAATATCCTCACAATGTTGTGAACCACACGATTAGGCTACATGAAATACAGCCACTTTTGTTTGATTATCGACACCCACATTTCTCAAGCAAAACTCCTTGATCTTTTTAGGCAAGTACATGGGTTTCTAGGCAAATGGGTCGGATTTCCCAGCCCGATTGGTGGGTTTCTCGAGCCAATCTGTAGGTCTCAGCCCAATCGATGGCTTCCTCAATCCAACTTGTGGATTTCTAAATCCAATCTATGGATTTCTGCTTCAGCAACATGCAATATTGTTTGAGAAATCATATCAGCAACTAGAGATTCCGGCTGTGGCTCTGCTTCCGATATATGGTGTATGGCTTGAACACTAATCGAAATATTTACAGGTAGAGTTTCTTGGGATTATATCGCTAAACCTTTCGTGGTTCTGTATCAGATTGGATGTTCTGATGAAATCCCAGAAATCCCCTGTTCTTTATCTGCTAAAGGGCAGGAGTTTTTGAAAAATGTCTTTGCACGCGACCTTGATCAATGGACTACTATCCGATTGCTTGCTCGTCCTTTTCTTGCCCAAAATTTGCCTGTTCTCTGCTAAACTTTCCCTGTCATTGCCCCTGGCTCTCCTAATAGTGTTCTTCAATTCGACAATTCTAGGAATTTTGAATGGGAAGAGGATGACTTGAATTGGAGCAAAATGTTTTTTCTGGAACCTGATTCCTGTTGGATTTGTTCGGAATTTGGGTTGCCCAAGCATGAAATTTTAATGGCAAGTGTGGAATCACCGGTGTTGCTCGGATCCAAGAAATTTTCAAGTAGTGATGCGAGAATTGAAATGGGTGTTATCTTTGCCTCTTGCCCCTTCCTTTCCTCCCCGTAACATATTATCTCCACTGCCTCTTCTATCAAAACTCTTGCCAGCGTGGCAAAGCGACCTGGCACAAAATTTGTAGACAAGGTTTTCTGCACGTTGGTGAGCCAGCCACCCGAATTAGGGGTGCTCACCTTTTCCATTGATGGTTATTAGAACCATTGCCCATTAAAATAGTCGTAAATAATTAATGGGCCAATAAACCTGCAATGTTTGCATTTGGTATTGGCTGTCAGCATTTCTGGCCTTCCAGATAACAGCCCAACTTGCTGATCAAAGAAGAGGTCAATAGGACTTGGCGCCCACAAATGAGAACAAAAGCAGGAATATCACATTAGGCAGGTCGAAGCCTGCTTGATCAGCTTGATTTTGTCTCTCAGATCGAAATGCTCGGGCAGATTGGTTGAGGATGAAGCACATACCCTAAGAAGGACAAAAGAAATGTTTGCAGCGGATTAAAAGCAAGCTAAGGATTTAATAATATATTTGAAAAATGCGTAAGATAGCAAGCTGCCAGGTAGATACGCTAGTGTAGGGTTTAAGTTTTGCAGACCTGGTAGATATGCTTGCTGATAGCCAGTGTTTGCTAGATAATGTCGTTGCGTGTTGTTCCTGTCATGTAGATGCCCTGCTACTATATTGTGGCTTTTGTTTTGCTGTATTGTGTAGGTTATTGTTGTTGTGTAGACCGTGCATGAAATGCTACATGAGATGTCAGTTGTTATATATGCCTAGATGGAGTAATGCTTGCAGTTGGAGTTCGCTATGCTCGCAAGCATTGCTACATATTATGATCTTAAGGCATAACATGACCTTATTTATAACGTTATGTGCAGGTTCAATTCCTGTAGGTTGTAGCTTAAAATAGACAAGACCGGGAAGAGAAACGTTCGCGGCGGCATCCTATAGTCGTTATGGTTAGCATCCTTCTATCGTGCAGGCGCTGAACACAAGCGCAAAAAAAAAGTGAAGGTTCAAATCCTGCACGTATAGATGAGTTGGTGAAGAGAAACGTTCGCGGCGGCCGCTAGGCCGCCGCGATAAGTTTCTTGTAAATATAAACTATTTGCAAGATATGCACATTTGGTGTAGTTTGACATTTGACAAGCTTAGTTATGGCACATAAACATAAACTATTTGCAAACTATGCACATCTGGCGTAAACTATTTGCAAATATGCACATTTGCTGTGGTTTCACATTTGGCAAGCTTGGTTACGGGATGTCTCACAAGGCATCCAAAAAATTAATCACTATAGTAAACCACTAAAAGACCACTATAGATGTGGTTTTTAATGCTAAAAAATTCTATCTTTATATAAACCACATAACATAGTGGTTTTTATAACTAGTACGTGGTTATTCATGTTGATTTTTGGGTTGCCCCTAGGGGGGCAAACCCTTGTTTATGTGGGCTTTTAGCATATCCTAGGTATATACTAGAATATCCCTAGGATATGCTGGTGACTGCTCAAAACCTCCTATTTCCTGTAAACTCTCGGTCACCTGGTAAAGAACTCGACGGACGTTCTAACCGGGTAACTGGCAGGGCAGATCGAAGCTGCAATCTGATGCTGGGCCACACACGATTCTTAAGCTTGTGTTGCAGGTGATTAATTGCCGAGGGCTCTTGGTTGATGCACGTTTTTATGCATGAAGAACCACAAACAGGTTGTGCTTATTGATGAGGATTTCCTCTGCGACTTCATTTTGAGAAGGGAATAGCATCTGCCTGTATTAAATCGGGCCGATATGCCTCTGGGCTCTGTGCCAAAACCTGTAGCATAGAATCAGGTTTATAGGGAAGAGTAAACCGTTGCCCAATAATGCACTTTGCTCTACTGCTTTCGGTTTGATTGGCTACTCATTCATCCTGAGCATTTGTTAAGATTGTTGTGATCGATCTTCTGTATTTAACCATGGCTTTGTTGGATAGAGTTTGTATTACCTCCTTTGATCGGGTTTTTTTGTCTGAAGTGGTTAAGCTCCCATAGAACACAGATATGGTAATGTAAAGTAAGAAATTTATGGGAAACGAGTAGCCACGAAAAGCAGCACAAAAAGTGATGAAGATTAGGATTCGAGATGGGTATAGCTTCTGTAAGTATTTGTATTTACTTTTATTCCTTGATCATACTGCGCTAAATTTTAGATATTATTCTTGCAACAACAATGCAATTGAGGAAGCGTGAGCCGCATAACCTTTGTAAGGATCCACTATTTTCCACCTATGATACTGATTGTTACCAAATGTATTCCTATTATCTACATTTATTACTAAGCTTTATGCTGGATATTATGTTGTAAATGATCATGGTTTTACTTGGGCATAAAAATCACTTAACGATCTGACTTTCATGGCATTGCACGTGAGATAAACCTGTTGTATACATGCTGCTTTGGCTTGCTTGGAGGCAAATCAACACCCTGAGCACTGCATTAATGTGAGACAGATTATATGCAATGGCTGAGCAGTAACTTTTTGATGAAATAACATGGCTCAATAGTGTTGCTATTGCGATTTGGTGTACTTTTTTAAATGAATTGTTTATGTTATGCATTTGTACAGACCTTGAATCTTATTTAAAATAACTAGGTTGTCTTTGGCCATGATTCGCTTCTCTAGTTTGGCTGGATTCTTATTCATCTTTGTTTTGCAGCAAGGGTTTTGTAAAAATTTGACTTGCCATTTGATTTAGGGCTTCCGCGTCTATCTGAAATTTTGCTTCCGATCTCATTGGGTTTTTTGTCCTATCCATTTGGCATGTTTGACAGCCAACTATTGGGGAATTCATGCAAGGGTCTACATGCTTATTCATGAAAAGGAGTTTGCTGCATCAAGTGATAAAATTATGATATGGGACCTTATTTTGCCAATTGAATCTGGTAAGGCCGATTCTTTACTTGTTCTTTTAAATCTCACCTACAGCTCGCTTCCTGCATTTAGTTCGTTTGCAAATTTCTAGATGAAAACTTGTGATCAGAGTAGTATATGTGCACAAGATCCTTCTTTAGGTGTGCCAATCTGGGGAAGTTGAAGATCTATAACTTTTGTTTATGGGGAAAGAATTGTAATAATCCAGCAAGCATATGCTATATTAAATTAGAAGAAACCTAAAAATAGTTTGCCATACCTCTCCAAACTTGCTATGTCCCATGCTAGATGTCTCTTGCTTTGGTTGTTCCCCCTTCATGTGGCTGCGAACTTGTGATATTATTATGGTCTGAATCTGTATATATATATATTCTCTGTGATTCAGTTATAAATCATTATCTAGACTATAGCATCTAACCTGTTTGAGACCCAACAGGAACCTGTTTTATGCTTTAAATCATAGTGCATATCTCACAATGTCTTAGAATTCCTAGATGCCGATATATGCTTATGGTGAATGACCTTGTTTGTTTTGCTTTTGATCTGAATATCTTTTACCTATGACAATATGCCTATTACGGAATCTAGTTGCGAGGGAAGGTCAGACTTGATCTGATGAAAGACAACAAATGTCTCCGTCTTATTTTGGGCCATCGTCTACCAAACACGCCCTTAGATGTCAAGGATACCATTTTGGTTCGATCTTTGTGTTCCTTTCTTGTCTTCTAAATTTGGCAATTTCTTCTCTATTTTTGATAAAAGGCTATGCAAAATAAACGTGCACTTTAGCACATTAGGGCGATTACTAAGAAATCTGGCGGGCATGATGGCCTTGTTTTGTCTTGGCGACTTGTTGCAGTTCTTTTCACATTCTCAATAATTGCAGGCAAGTTGATTATAATTTTCAAGTAGACGTAAGCTTGCCATTCATATTAATGATATAGATGTTTCTATTTCCTCCCTGTATGACTTTGAGTTATATTCTAGAGTTCAAGAATGTACGATGATTAGATGCCAACGCAACATCACAAGAATTCTAATTTCTCATCTGCTTGAGAAGTCAGCCCCTCATAACGATTATGTTTTCTAGTAACATTAGGATTATCCTGCCTGTGAGCTACAGTAAATGGACCACTTGTACATACTTTACAAACAAAGCTGCAGTCATTTCTCTGCCTTTAGTCATATATATTCTTCATATGCAACTTCCAGGCTTGTTATTCTGCATTTTAGAGCCTTCCAATATGGAGTATTGGACCTTTTAAGGTAATAGTGAGAAAGAAGTCTCTTTAAGTAAACCATTAGTAGGACCAGTATTATGGCAGATAGTAATAGTATCATAATAGTAAAATGTATTGAGATTTTTCATTTTACTTTGAAACTTGAAGGTGTTACAGTTTATGTACATAAAAGTAGCTCAAGGAAGAATGTGGATGCGCCATATTTTAGTGCAAAGCGTGTGTGCAGCTTGAGAACGGCCGATATGTAGCATATGATTGATGCATATGATTGCTGGAATGGTATGTATTATTTTTTATTTTTTTTTAGCAGGAATCATTTGTTGATGAAAGACATAGACATCATTATGAGGTATCTTCAATTGTCCTTTATTTCGGCGTTTGGTTAGTTTCGAAAATCGAGTGATAGTGGTTACTTGTGGTTCTTGGAAAACTCAGTTATTTCACTTCTAGAACTACTACGGATAGACAAGGCAAGGATGCTGAATGAATGCTTCTCGGCATCTCCTTAATAATCAAGAAAAATACATGCTGCAGGGACACGCTAGCGAGTTAGTAAAACCATTATAATCGGGATTAAAAAACCTCGCCCTCACGGGTTTTCGAGGAAAAACCCTAACCATAATGGCATCACTAACTTATGCTAGAGCCCAAAGTCATTACAGAGTACAAAATGCTATACCCTCATGCTCACCAGCCTTGTCGGGTAGGAAATACAATGAATAATGAAATAAAACTCCATGTTTGCATTGCCTTCTCTATTAGTCTTCAACAAGTGCCAGAGTACGGTCTGCTTGACAAAAATTCCAAATCATTTTCTACGTGCTCTCGACCTGCTTTCTGCAAAATACAACAAAGAAAAGAAAATCCACTAGGGGCCCATCCAGGCACGAGGGCCTCCAACCAGGCACGAGGCCTCCATCCACGGCACGAGGGCCTCCATCCATGGCACGAGGGCCTCCATCCACGGCACAAGGGCCTCCAACCAGGCACGAGGGCCTCACCAAATACCAAATCACATCAACCAAGTATGCAACATCCAATAAGGAAGGGCGGGTGGGTGGGTGGGACCAAACACCTAAGACGGAGATGCTAAAATGAGGAGCTGATGAAGAACGTAGTAATGTGGAAGAAGCTAAATAGGGGAGGATAAGGAAAAAGACAAACTAACTAACTAACCAACCAACTACCTCCGTAGTTCTAGAACTTCATTTACCTTCTATTCTGTGAAACGAAGGTAAATTCCATTTCTAGAACTACTACGGATAGACAAGGCAAGGATGCTGAAAAAGAGGCAGAGTAGAAAATAATGACAATTTAGTTAAGCAAGGCCAAGAGTAAAGATATACTGGAAAAGGTATAGAAGATGAGGGATAAAAGATTTCCATTGGAAATCACACACACAACCCATGGTGGGAAGCACTAATGGTATAAATACAAGGTATACATGACAAAAGACTTATGAGGCACCAAGGTCAAGGTGGGCAATGATCACTGTGTTGCTATCTGCGCAACCTTACTGTCAAGTGAACCCAACATTCGAGCCAAAAACAACACATTAGCACTTAAAATAGCCCAATTTCTTAATTATCATTGAACCTACCAAACAAGCCTTGCCACTATGACTACCTTAATAACACTTTTAGAAGCCATGGCAAAGTGCAAGGGCGACAAGGCAAGAACGATCAGGCTAGGCAAAAAAGTCGGCAAGACTAGGAGCAATAAGAAAATGGACAAGGGCTTCTATGACTTGTAACAACGACCCAAAACATTTATGCGAGAAATTAAGAAGTCACCATCTTAGTAAAATCAAACTTTTATATTATTATTTTAAAACATTACTATTGTTATTACGAGCACACAAAACCATTGGACTAAACCGAGTAAACCCGTACACGGGTTATGCCTCAAAAAGAAGTCCCTGGGCCTTTATTATTTACATAAGGCAAGGCCAAGCGGTAATAAGAGGGGAAATATGAAATATCTCTTTATCTCTAAAAACATGGCATGATCCGGCTACGGCCTTGCTTCTGTTCGGCGATCTGAAGGGGCCCTCCGCAAATCTTTTGACAGGGAGACACAAATCAAAGATCAAGCAGAAGAAAAGAACAGCAGTTAACACAGGCAGGCAGGATTGATTTTGGAAAAGCATACACAGGTGAAAACCGTTGAATTATCAAAAGGTTGATTCCAGAAGATAATCCCGAAACTGACTGGCCTTTGTTACAGAACAAACGAGGTAGTCACAAACGCATATTCAGGGATCACATGATTATTAGAGGTCAGGGTTGAACACAAGTAACCATCCCAGCAGCCCAGGTGGACACAGACCAGTAAATTTAAGTCAGCGAAATCATACATAGAGAAGCTAAGTTATTTCAATCTTGGTAAAACCAATCAATTCTTTGAACTCCTTATAAAGCTCTGCTTTCTCCAGAATAGCCAGAAAGTAACCACCAATCAGAGACTAACGCAAAGGGTAGAACCCCCACTCCAGAGCGATTTACTTTATCAATAACAGCCTTGGTTGCTGCATCCACGTTCCAAATCCTCAAAAACGTCCTCTAATTGATTCAAGAAATCAAATTGTTTAATATTCTCATGATATTTCAGGATAGGGACTCTCGATTTCTTGCTCTTTTGTTGAATCTCTTCTTGCAGAGAAGAGATGGACTCCAAAGCTGCAACGATTCTAGCCATTCAAATCGTCTATCTATAGCTTTAATCCATGTTGGAACTTGCTCTGAATTCACTACATGCTTCTTCTTAAGCTTAGGATTAACTCTTGGAGCCGTAGACAATAGCAGAATGCAGTAGAGGCTAAAATCACGAAGTTTAAGTAAGGAAGAAGAAAGCCTTGCAGCACAACAGGAAAAACAAAGGAAAAACTTGGTAAGCACAGCAAGACAGGGAAAAAATCTTTGATAAGGATCTTGACACAGTGAAACCGAGGGAAAAAAAAAAAAAATACGCAAAAAAAAAAACGTTGTGGGCTGTAGTGCTAAACACAAAAAGTTTTGCAGACCCGGATCATGAGCACCAAAAAACTCCGTGAAACCGGAATTGTTTGCATAGTTGTACTTTTGCATAGCTGTAACCTCCCAAGAGAAAAGCTTGGTGGGTGCAGATGAAATACTAAGGCATCTTGGTGGATAGCACTGAAAACCTAAAAATCGGCAACCACAAGCGCTGAGACCAAACACCTAAGACGGAGATGCTAAAATGAGGAGCTGATGAAGAACGTAGTAACGTGGAAGAAGCTAAATAGGGGAGGATAAGGAAAAAGACAAACTAACTAACTAACCAACCAACTACCTCCGTAGTTCTAGAACTTCATTTACCTTCTATTCTGTGAAACGAAGGTAAATTCCATATAGTTTGTTCTGGCTCCTGACACTTAAAATGAATTTGTGGAAGGTGAATCCAAAAACGGTACGCCAGCTGGAGAATGCAGGGCTTCGATTTGTTGGTTGGGATAAACCTGGAGAGAGAATGGAGGTGATACCTCAGATTGAATTTCTAATTGTATAAATAATTACCAGCCCCATTCTGATATTATGTGCATTTCACAGATTGCGGAACTACCAGAACATCTATATTACGTTGATGTTCAATTTCATCCAGAGTTCAAATGAAGACTTGGACGTCCTTCTGCAGTCTTTTTGGGTGATCAAGCTTTACCGTTATTATTTGGTCCTTCACTACGTAATCTTGTTATTATGTTCAAGTCTTCTTTTGGCAGCTTCTCAACAGCTGGAATCATACTTGAAGCAATACAAAGTAAGGCCTCAGAAGATTTTACGAGAAAATGGAGTAAATGGCAAACTCATTATTTGTAATGGGATTGGAGTACAATAATCATTTTTGCAATTGCATTTATATTGCGAATACACAACTGGCATATGGGAAATATGAGCAAAGGCTTTATTCAAGTTTTTTTGAGGGATGCATACATGCTTTTGTGCAAACATCTACACACTTGTAGAGGAGCATATAATACACAGGAAGTAACAGGTTATCCTACGTCTAATGATACATGAGAAGTTGTAGACGTTGAGGTCAAGCTTGTTGAGGTCAAGCTTCTTCGATGGTAGGTGTAAAGGGTAAGTAGATGAAACTGGGAATACACAATGAAATGCACATCTGGAAGTTGGCCAATATTTTATGTAACGATTGCAATGTAGTTGCCATTGTACCATTTTTTGTTGGGCGCAACGGCTATTTCTTTCGTGTTTTGAAGGCACTAATTCCAATCTCAATCTTGGAAATTTACAAATTTGCCTACATTTCAAGCTGAGAGTTATAGTAATGTCTTACACATATTGCTAGATCACAGATTTACTAGTTATCACAGATATTGGAAATTACTAGTTGTCAATGGATGTTGAAAAAGTACCTTCCGGTACAGGAGGGATATATTAATCCAAAAAGTTGGTAGATGAACTGTTATTTTTGCTCTTTGAAATAAGCAAAGTGCCAACTAATCAGTTCCATATTATCATGGACTAGCTTCTTATATTGTAACTAGAAAAAGTGACGTTAAATGATGTTGGAAGCTTTCAATGGTTGCCCTTCCGGTACCTTGGGCTTAAGATAATTTTGCCCTGGTTGCGGGAATTCTAATGGTCGAATTTTAGCCGATGGTGTTTGGGGTCACATTGCAGTCAAAATGGTTATGTTTGCCTCTTAAAGGGATTTGAGTTGAATAATTTCTACTGTGATACTCAGCCATTTCAGCTCACTCCACTTTGAGGTGAATCCAAATGGGATGCTGCATAAAAACAATAGAACTAAGAAAAATGAATTAAAGTGCTTCTCAAGCCCAAAGATTGCTAAAAATTATGTAGTAAGCATCTAAGGGTGGAATCACTCTATAACCCATCCAAGCTCAAAGATAGGTGAAAATTGCACAGTAAGCATCTAAGAAAGGAATCACAATGTAACCTTACCAAAATGAAGTTTGGACGAGGTGATGTCCAAGAAAATGATATCACACATGCGCCATTTCAAAAATTCAGTTAAGTGAAGCATCTAAGCCCAAAAAGAAAAAAAAATGAAGAACCCTATAACTCTTGTTGTTTTTTGGGTTGAAGTTATAGAAAAAAGCTATCGGATTCATCACGAAGAAGCTTATATAATCTTTATATCCCGCTGGAAATTTGAAACCAGAAGTTGTCAATTCAAGGAGCTTTTGGACCTTTGGATTTATTAAAAGCAGCTATCGGGTTTTGATCTCGCTTAGTGATTAACAGATGCTGCAATTTATTATAGGATGTATTAGCCACTTGGAGATACCAAATCAATGTTTTTTTGAGGTTGGAGAGTGATCACAAATACATGCTCGGCCCTAAAATCCCGATTTTTGCAACTGCAGTAGGTTTTGGTCAAATCTCATGGGTTTTCAAATCATTTGTGATAATTTAGGGCAGTAGGAACACTTTTTTTCTCTTCCACCCTCCGTTCCCTTTTATTGTACAAAAGCAAAAGGTTTATCAATCAGATATAAAAATTACAGAATTTGCATGTCTCATCTAACTGTGTAAGCACAAGAAGATGCCATAAGAACACAAGCCTAAAGCACAATATACTTAACCAATTTGAAGATACTAAATCCAAATACGTTGTTCCTCACTTCTGGCTCAAGGGAGGAATACTTGTAAGCCATCAGTATCTTAGCTTGGGCCATAGCTACCTCCCACGAGCCAACCTTCATAAAGCCATAGTATCAACAAGCAGCAATTCCCATGGATAATGATAATTTTACTCTTCCCTTTTTCTTGCATACTGCGCATTCATATTGCAGCAAACTTTTATGTTTGTACATGTACGTGGCATCATTTAAAACCTGTTGTTCTTCATTTTTTTGTTTTTATTACACAAATATAAGTTGCATATTCTAATGTATTGCATACCATTCATAATCTCCAAATCTCATGGAAGATTTATAGCCTCAAGCACAATCACTATAAAAATATGACATGTTATGCCATCTTGCAACAAGCAAAATGATCTTCGGACAACAAGTATAAAAAAATAAAATAAAATAAAATAAAACGAAATAACAAAGAACAAATATGATTCATGGTGTCGATTAATATTCACTATGGCTACCCTGTCTCTATTGGATCCTGATGCAGTATTAGACTGAAGAAAATAGCATTCGTCGGGCCTTAATGCTAACCTGCAATATTGTTGAATCAGAGCATTGAAGGCTTGTGTCAAGTTGCACATTCCCCTTCTCAAAATAATGTGTGTTAACCTAACATACATATCATGACGCATAATGCCATGCAACAGAAGCAAATAGAGTACTGAAATTTGAAGCTAAACTTAATGAACTTGTACCTTGATGTGACCAAATAAACCCTCTCGCTTAGAGCTCATTTCTATGTCTTGGCCTGACACATTCATGACCTTTTGAACCAAAGGTTTCTAACTTAAATTAGGATTGCTGCTCATGTATCTCAAAAACAATGATATACAAGACGTAACCTATATAAGCAAATTACCTACGTTTTGGTCCCATGTAAACAAAATGACAATCAGAGCAGTCAGCTTCGTTATGAGGAGTTTGCTCCAGAGAATTGGGCTTGGACTGGTCAAATAACAAGCAAAAATAGTCATCCGAAAAGAATCTTGGTGTTGAGTATGCCTCAGAATATCGATAATCGAGAACATGGAATAATTTAAGGGCTAAACTTAGCTATTTGGCGATTTTTTAGCACATTTTCAAAAAAAAATTGGCTAAAGTAAATGGAAAAAATTGGAAAAAAAAATTATAGTTTTAGCTTAACTTTTTTCGGGACTGCATCAACCCTAGAACTTTTTAGCCAAACGCTAGAAAGTAAGAGAGTGAAATTTTGTATTGTTTAGCTAAACCATAGAAAGTTTTAGAATGAATTTCGGGCTAGTTTAGCTAATATTGTTCTAGTTTATAAGAAATATATGATTAGTAGTTTAGTTTCTAGCACTATAAATTGATTTAAGTCATAGATTTTGCTAGCTAGCATTATTTTACAATGTTTTCACAAAGAAAATGACTAAAATAAGTGGAAACAATTGAAAAAAAGTATAGTAATTTGGCTTAATATTTTCTGTTGGCCACACCATAGAAATTTTGGGATGATGTTTGGGTTAGTTTAGCTGAACGCTAGAAAGTATGAGAGGAAAAATATGTAGAGTTTAGCTAAACCACAGAAAGTTTTGGGATTAATATTGCGCGAGTTTAGCCAAAGTCATTCTGGCTAATAAGAAATATGCGATTAGTAATTTATTCCCTGATCGAGAAATCAAATGAATGCCACTATGTTACACCGAAACTCCAGAGTCCATATGTCCAGCTGGATCCTAGTCCAAGAGGAGCTCAACATTTAAGGAGGAGTTAGTGATGAAAATGGGCACCATCACCTTCACAAAATGTCAATGTTTTAAAATAGCAATTTTGATTGATTGATTGATTGTAACCCAACAAATACAAGGTGTTGTTTCATTGGGTTGTCCTTGAAATTTATTTGAGATTTATGCCTTGAGTTCTAATTGGAGCTATGGAGGATGTAGAATCAAATCAATGAAGAAGTTGAAGCTTTGAAACGAGCAATGTGGGAGTCTAAAATTAAAAAAGTGTGCTGAAATGTGGGAGTCTAAAATTAAAAAAGTGTGCTGAATTGCTTTAGGTTTTTGAGGAAGTAATTATAAGAACTAATGTGAGGAAGTGTGTAGAAAGAAAGGTCGAGGAAAAATGGAATTGTTCATCCAAATCCATCTTATTCATGTGCTAAATGGTAGCTTTCTAAGTTTGAGCCATGGTTTAAAATCTGAGTCAATCCGAATCATTTTCACCTCTTTAATATCCATCATGTTGTTGATATCTCTAGAGTAAAATTCTCCATAGAAATAGCATTCCACTGATATGTTTGAGTCCAGTTTTTTGGGTTGCCCCTAAGGGGAAAACCCTCATCCATGTGGGTTTGTGGCATATTCCAAGTATATGTCAGTATATGCTTGAAGCTGGATTTTGCAAAAGCATATGACAGTGTTGACTGGAGTTTCCTGGAGCAGTGCCTTTTACGTCTTGATTTTGGTGCCCAGTTCGCAACAGATGTTATGAAACTTCATTATTCTGCTCGTTCTTCAGTTCTTTTCCAAGGAGAACCATCAACATTTTTTCAGGTGGGACGTGGCATTCGCCAGGGCTGTCCTTTGGCACCGTTGCTTTTACAATTGTGGCGAAGATTCTTTCTCAGGTATTCTCTCTTGCAGTGCAGGAAGGCATCCTGCATGGTCTTCCCATGAATAATGGTTCACAAGAGATCTGTAATCAGTATGCAGATGACACTTTCTTGTTCTTAATGGCTGATGAGAAGAATTTGCAGAATGCCATTTCCTTGTTGGACAGTTTCTCTTTGGCTTCTGGTATCTTTGTGGGGTGGCAAAAGTGTACTGCCCTGTGGCCCCTAGACTCTCCAGTGCCGTCTTCTATGGTTGCATTTCCATGGAAAGTTCTTCCTCATGGGAAGGCAACTAAGCTTCTAGGCATTCCAGTTGGTATACACCTCTTATCTGGTGACGCGTGGGATGTCATTATTAAGGGGTTGGAAAGGCATTTGTTACGGTGGTCCACGGCTAAGTTATCCATGGCTGGTCGTAACCGTAGGTAAAAGTGAAGTTGAGTGGTACACATGTCTACATGGCATCCATCTTCTTGCACCGATCAAAGATGCGACTCATTGTTCGTGACTTGCCGGGAACTTCATCCTGGGTGGCAATCAAGAAGGAGCTGATGTTAAAGTTAGTTGGGCTAAGTGCATTATGCCTAAACTTTGTGGGGGGATGATTCACTTTCTTCTCCAGAGCAAGGTGTTGATCTCTAAGTTCATGTGGCGGATTCTCAATAATGCTGATAATTCTTCAGGTCTGCGTCTCATTCACGGTCTTCTGAGGTGCATTTCCTTTGGCTCTCCATCCATTAAGCCTCTCCTCCCATGGCCATTATTCTATCCACTTTCTCCATATCCTAATGCATCTCCTTTCCTCAAGGGGTTGCTAAGCGCCTTGGAAGACTGCGCACTTTGTTTGATTCCATCCAATGGCCCATCTGATCCCTCAGCCCGGTTGTTGGTGGATCCCTTTGGGTGACGGTCATGCGATGTCCCCGGTCTCTTACATCCATCCATTGGCCTGCCAATGTCGGTGGCGGCGGCCCAGTGTGCTCACGGTATCTGCATGGTATAATGAGACAAGATTGTTGACGTGGAGTGAGCTCAAATTGAAGTTCCTTCTCCTTCGTTGGGACCGGAGCATTTGGGAAAAGTAGTTGCTACACTTCCTCCACACCCACAAGGCGTGGCTCCCCAGCTCACGGATGGTTCATGGCGGTGTTAAGGAGGAGCACCTGGTGCACTCGATGTATGTGGTCCTGCTTCATCCTGAGGTGTTGCCTCCATCGCCAAAGTGGCCTTTAGTTATCCCCGAGCCTCATCGTAAAGCAGTTTGGCGATGGGTATGGGATAAATTGCTTCATCCTAAGCTATCCATTTTATGGTGGCAGATCACTCATAGATGCGTCTTGTAAACGTTGTTCATCGATTTCGTCCCAAGTCTCTGCGGATCGCCCTCTTTGCCGCAGAGGGATGAGACAATTGAGCACTGCTTTTTCTTGTGTCACCATGTTCGACCTGCTTGGCAGTGGCTTCTACGTCTTTTCCATTGTGACTTGAATAGCCAGCAGTCCTTTTGTCAGTCTATCCTAGTTCTTGGGACAAGTTGGCAAAGAGGGCTTTCCACTTAGCATCTGCTTGGATCATCCGGGTCCATCCGGAAGAGACGAAATCTCCTCATCTTCAAAGGGGCGACTCTTTTGAATCACGCAAGTGCTTAGCGATGCCCGTAGTCGCATTGTGAAGGCGTACAAATGTTCTTCCTTGAAGGATGACATCAAAAGTGTCATTTGGGAACAATATCTTCAGATTCACACCTACTCATAGCAAACAGTTGTGCTCATGGTGGTCTGTATTCTCTGCTTTTCTATGTTATGTATGTGGTGGGTAGTGTTGCTCTAGTGGATATCTTCTCCACTTTGGGTTTTGAGTCCCCACGACTCTTTGTATTCTTTTGAGCATGGTTTATTAACACGTATATTAGTTTATCACATGGTTTCTAGCATCAATGTTGGTCATTTGTATTGGTTTTTTAATAGAATAGAATAGAATAGAATAGTTTTTGGGTTGCCCCTATGGGGGCAAACCCTCGTTTATGTGGGTATGTGGGCATATCCAGTATATCTTGGCATATGCCTAGTATATCTTGGTGACGCTAAAAAGCGGCCGGTGCACTGTAAGTGTTAGGGTCATCCCGCCCATTCCTTCGCGACTTCGGACTCCGGCCCGGCGGTTCGAGGTCCCCCTGCCGGTGCTCCGGTGGTTCGTGCATTTCTGCCAAGTTCTTCTTGGTAACGGCAAATAATTAGAGGAGTGTCTCTTTATAGTGGAAAGGATTTGGAAGGGGAGCGGAGATGTCAAGGCTATGGCGTAAGACCTTGAAAAATATGCTTTTTTGTAGCCTCGTGAGTCGCCTTGGAATTCGGGGTTCAAGCGAGATGTTGGCTATGGCGTAAGACCTTCGAAAATATGCATGAGATATTCATGGTTCGAGGATGATCTGTTCTTTGACAAGAAACAATGGGCTCAGATCTCGACTTTTGCATTAAGCAAACTCGTGGATCAGTCAAATATTCGGTATGGCGTCGAGGTGGAAATCCGATCGCTAGCAAATCATTTCTTCTATGCTTGATTAAAGATCGATTTCATGATATGAGTTGGTCGCATATAAATCCACATTCTTGGCATTTTTTAAGCTCACAATCTATCAGAACGACGGGAGATGGTTTATTGGCAATCTCTATTACAAGCTTTATCCAGCAGAGCAACCGGATTTCTTGCTATTTTTAAGATAACCATATCTATTTTTTATCTTGCCTTGCCAAACTTCTAATGGCCAGATATTGCTTGCTAACTTTTTTGCTTCCTCTTCTGCAGGCAAACAGGACCTGCCTATGACAAAAGGGCAAAAGTTTGCGAACCAAGCGGCCCAAGCATTTGTCCAAATTTTGGCGACCCCTGTGCAAAAAGGTTATTACTCATTATTTCATCTTTCGGAATCTTTTTACGGTCATTATTGGACTGATTAAAGCATGCAAAATCAATGGATTATGGTCAAACAACACCCCTTTCCATTACTCAGTTCTAAAACAACACCCCTTTCCATTACTCAGTTCTACAAATGCACTACTCTGTCAATGCCAACTAGCTATTGCAAGCGAACTGGCCGGCACTTGAATCCATGCTCTATCTTTTTTTTCTTCTAGATCTTGCCTTTTGATTCTAGAACCTTGAGACAGCTGTGACAGATCTTTCAATAAATACTCTGCCATTGAGAGGTTATGACAAAGTTTTCCAACTATGATTCTTTGGTCCCGGTAACCCGGGGGCGAGAATTGGAATCTTGGTCTTTCTTTGGTGAAATTGAAAGTTTGTTATCCCTATACTTTTTGAACATTAGAGGGAAACGAGAGTTGTGTGACATGATTGAGCAATCATTGTAAAATGGGGAGCTGAAAGGAACCGACAATTTCTGTTATGCCTTCAAATGGTATCCTTTGGCTTGATCGCATCGGTCATCCAAATGGCAGATCATCACCATGGCTATTTTTATATTTTGCAACAACTCAGATGCCCGATTATCACCATGGCTATTTCTATGTGCCAAGACTCTTCTTGTGTCTTTTGCATTGCTAAAGTCGGGCCTTTTTTCTTGATTCGAAGTTCTTGCGGCTTTCAAATAAGTCTTGCACAAATAAATGGTTCTTGCACAAATAAGTCTCTCTTTCAAATTTGCATTGGTTAAGCTCTTTTATCCAGTTTCTTTTTCATTCTAATAGATGCAATGCCCATGCCACATCCGGATAAGGTACCTTTTTAATTTCAATTATGGAATTTGCATTTCTTAGCCACCCTAGCTCAGTTTGTTATATAGGTGCTTAAAGGTGGAGAAGATGCATCTTTTACAAATAATCCTAATGGAGGATCATTTGCCATTGTAGATGGAGTCTCCTCTCCCAGTAAGTATATATCCAAAGACGAAATATTGAAGGAATATGGGGAAAAAAAATACTTGCCGCGCATATTCATTGTGTGGATATGATAATTATGGATTCAATGGCCAAGCCTTGATATTTATACGTCAAGTCTTCTCTTCACAATTTAGAGATCATATAATCTTGATGCTTTCTCTAACTAAAATTTTCAAACCTGTTTTTAAGCAATTAGGCGATGAGGGTGTAGATCCAAACTTTGTTTCCAAAAGAGATAATAGGTCATTTGGCACGGGGACTATACATGATAATGGCGTATACTATGATGTAGCTAATTTCACTTGAAACTTATCTCTAGGTGGATTTGGAGATGCCTTCAAAATTTTGCTTGCAGGATGACCTGACACACAATTGCTACTCGGAAAAGCTCATACTGACTACACACTCAAAACATGCCACAAAAAAGGTGAATGTTTTAGATTTTGTGTTCCTTTGTTCTTATTCTCATCTACTTACGGTTTAAAAATAAGCATTATTTCTTGGGAGATGTATATGCATGGCGCTAACATAATCTTTTATAGGCAATGCCAAGGATGCGGGACCTAACTATTGAGAATAGAAGAGATTGGGGAAAGAGACAGGATAGAAGAGACGGGTTGTTACTTATATGGTGGCGTACTTGCTGATTCTTTTAGTATAGATATTAAGTGTCACTCCTTCTAGTATTTATTTAATTAGCTGAATTTACGGAAAGATGCTACGATTTGTATTTCATGCTAGGTTGCTAAAGGATCTTGGTTCAAATGTTTTGCATTCTCCTTTTCCATATCTTAGACTTACCTACAACACGGTGTTCAAGAAGCGAGGCATATTAATAAGCACGCAGGGACATGCGGATGCTTGCCTTTGAGAATTGAAAGCTCTTAACATGGTTATAGTGTTGTATAAATAAATGTCAAAGTTCATTATTGTTGTTCGGTATCAAAGGCACTTTATGTTTAAAGAATGTAGCCTATGTGCATTCTCACTTTTGAGTTCCTTCACAAAACCATGATATGTTTCAATGCAAATTGCGGAGAGCGCATTTTAGAAGTTAGACCAAAACTTATGTTTTAGAGACTTCAAACATTACACCAACAATTTATGATTTACAAATTGACCAATCAAGAATTTAGTGCAGAGTTCTTCCTTTTACCAACTCCTACAAAGCTAAACCCTTCAAGCTTCACTACTTCTTACTGACTTTTCATATTCACATATACAAGCTTCAAGAAGTAAGAAATTGGAAAAGGAATGGGACATATAGTATATTCCTTTTGAGCAGTATGAGAGCCTATACGAAAAGCTACTCCAGGTGGAATACTAAACATGGGCACAAATAGCATTGAAAGCATTACTTGCACGTCTGTGCTATGTCCTCCAGCAATATATTTTCCTTAGAGCTTGAAGATGAATCCTATAAATTTGCAATATTGAGTTTTGTATTGCAGGAGGTCTAATTGACAAGTTCAGTGCAGAATTGTGGAGGACATCCATATTATTTTGGCATGTGGCTAACAACTTTGGAACTAAGCTGTATTTAAGGCAAGAAGGTGCAAAAATAAGACGTGTTCCTATTGCCGTTGGTTATCATTGGCATCCCGCATTTGCATGTGACCAATTGCAAAAACTATTGAGCAGATTCGCTGCATCACTCTCTCGTGTGTTTATACTTCTATGTATGTAAATGCTGCTATTAAGGCGGAAACATATCCTGCTATAGTTACTGCCAATCATCAAGGTGCTTTTGAGGCATTGCGTTCATATCATTTACACAACTCCACACAAAACAAACAAGTTCCAATACAAAAAAAAAGGAAACATGAAAACACACTTTCGGGCCACCGGAGGGCAACCCGTCGTGCGCAGCACCTTGTTTTTGTAGTATGGTTTTTCAACGCCACTTTAAATCTGACAATGGTTGTTTATATTGGTTTTCTATTGGCACAAAGCAAAAGTAGTTTATGACGTGGTTTTTTATACCAACTTAAATGCCATAATGGTTATTCATGGTAGTTTTCTATTATCAGGGTGTATGTTATAAAGTGGTTGTGGTTCATGGCATAGTGTCAGTACCGAGTTAATTGTCATGGTAATTTTCCATAGGTATCACTTAAAAGGATGTGGTTATCTATAGTGGTACTCATAAGGCACCCAAGAAAATAATTGCCATAATTAACCACTACCAAACCACTATAGTTATGGCCTTTTGTAAATTTTTTTAAGGTGTCTGTCGTTTAGTACTTTGTCATTGTTTGGTCCTTTATAAATTGTTTTACATCTTTAGGCCGCCAACATATAGTATGAGCTTCTAAGCATCTATGGTTGAGGCTTTGGGCTTCATAATAGTTAGGCTCCTTTCATAATAGTTTGTTCACCTTTCAATTTAAGTTCTATCCTTTGTATCCTTTCACAATTTTTTTTTTTTTTTTTTTTTTGAAGCCAAGGTTGGCGGGACTTGCACCCACCCACGTCTCCCACCCGATGGTAGCTAGTGGGTTTTGAACCCTGGTGGGGGTCACCCCAACCCAAGGCCTTACCACTAAACCACCACCGCGATGGGCGCTTTCACAATTTATTGCATCAGTATTTAGTATTGTTGCTATAGGAGCCCCATTTCTTGAACCAGTATTAGTACCAATGGTTTTGTTAGGAATGCTAGTAATGCTATTAGCACTAATTATGTAATGCCAATGGTTGAATCACTAGTTGTGTTGTGAGATGGTAGATCGCCATTAGTATCAAGTATAAACATCATTTATTGCTTAGACATTAGAATCAACTATTCTTTCAAATGTTTTTGTGTTGTAACATAATGCATATACTTCGCGCGCTATAAAATCTAAAATATAATATCCAAGTGCTTCTTTTTTGATGCATATGTTCTCTAGCTCGATTTCCTTACGTGTTGATTCAGTTATGCCTGCAGATAACAAGCTCATAGTAGTGCATTCATTTACTTTACCAAGTTTGGTTCCAAGACACGGTATATCCAATTTCGTATTTAGAATTGTCTTCATATACTCTCTAATGTTGATACCCAAGAGCATGCAGAACATAGCTAGATTCATTCTTGTCCTTGTTGGAGCCAGAATTAGACATTGTCTTCTCCCTCAATAATGGGAGTCCAATCTGGAGGGCAGGCTTATCAAAGAAGAGTTGGAATGAAACTGAAAAGGTGCAGAAGATATTATTACTTGGAGAATTTGGGGCAAAACCTCAAATGCCATATGAAATGTTATTAGTAGAGGCGGGCATGCTTTTTTAGACATGGAAGAAGCTTTGTTCTCACAATGTCTAGGTGTTAATGGTAAAGGTTCCATGTCGATGGGCAGGCAAAGGCATTGTAATTTAATTATTTGAGAGTAAATGCTTCTCTTGGTCATGTTTCATGATATAATTCTAGTCGCTTTTGCTGCGAGTATTTGTAGCAACATGAAGGGTGCCTTGGATTTGTTGAGCCAGCATCTCGAGTGCTTCAACGTTGCAACTTCTATCAAGTGGTCAGAAAAACTTGGAATGTAGTGACTTCTGGTTATTGAGTAGTCATTTTATGTAAAGCATTTTGAGGAAGGTGGTAAAGGTGCATCGAATAGACTGTAAGAAGCAAGATGGGCTTAGTTTGGAGCATGATTTTGGAGAAGTGGTAGCCTTGAGTGTTCGAATTTGCAATATATTTTAGTCCTTCAAGGGACGATTCTTGAGTGCAATATGTGGATTTTATGGGAGCTATGTTATTTTATGCCCCCCTCCTATTCAAGCTAGGTGGTGGTGTGGAATCTAGAGAAAGCATAGTGTCAGGAGCATGCATAATATCCAGTAGCCTTAGGAAAATTTCCTATAGAGGTAAAAAGTGTTTTCCCAACATTGGTGCCAAATCCACGATTTCATTTTGCATCATATGTAATTAAATGGGAAAAGTAATGTTTGTTTGGTTTAACATGCTTATTGTTAAACATATAAGAATGTTTTATGGTAATGCAATTGAATTACTACTTGATTGAGTAGTTCGAGAAATTCTCTAAATGCTAACCTCTAACCAAAATGTAAAAACGTCCTTCGAAATGCTGCCGCACATGACATTTTAAGAAGTGGAAAAAAGCAAGGATTTGAATTTTACTTTTGAATTTTTTCCAATTTCGTTTTTCTCATTTCTTTCTTCTGTTTCTTTAGGGTTTTGTTTGCTTTAGGTCATGTGGCGGCGACGGCAAAGGTGAGGAGCAGATCAGGCATTTGATGATTCGTGAAGCATTGTTGCTTGTGGTTGTGTTAAATATTGGAGACTATTTGCCATTTTTACAAGGATTGATCTGCAAGTATACAATCGAATATTGGAAGCTTGCACTTACAATTTGATGGCGTTTCTAGATGAAATCCAGGAAAGAAGACATTCATAAAGTTGCACTGGGAAAGGATGGATCAGATTCAGATAATCTGGTAAGGTGTTGTTGCAGCAGGAGGCAATCAAGGCGCTTATCCATGTTATATTTTATGCATTTTTGCAAGATCAGCCTTGTCTAATTTCATAAGAAACAGGGCATGACATTGGGAGGGACTGCACATCGTCTGTGACGGTAGAATGGGCAGTAGCAGAGCTCCTCAATCGCCTGGAATAATGCAAAGGGCCCAGAAAGAATTTGATCAAGTGGTTGGATTTCAACAGGTAGAAGAAGAGGACATTCTGAATCTACCATTTTTCCAGGCAAGTTAATTACTTTCTGCATAATCTGTGTTATTTTAACATGATCTGATCATATAATATAATGGCGCCACTGCAAGTAGCACAACAGATAAGAACAACCTACATTAGCAGCATAAGAATATAAAATGCAGATTTATTAGTGTTGAATTTGCAAAAACTGGAATCAAGGTGGTGGTAGGGCTTTGAATGAGAATCTGCCAAGGCTGATAGATGCAGATCAGACCAAAGCATTGATGAGCCATTATATCTTACCCTATGGTCTCCCAAATAGATATAGTCAGTAGCAAAACCTACTGTTTCTTGGATTTGTTTGCTGTTGCTTCTTGGCCCGTTTAATCAGATTCTGGGTTGAGATATTGTCATTAACATGTAGAATGGCAAGGCGAGGGACAAGTATGACATGCTTGGGGGCAATTTAAAGATAGTTCTCTCTAGATTTTGGAAGTGGGATTGGCGTAAATGGGCAAGTATTATTTTGCAAACTCTTGATGAGTTTGATTATCGAATGCTATTTCTCTTACTTTTAATTGCTTTCAGGCTTTGCAAAAAGAATTATAAGGAATAAAAAAGATACGATTATTACCAGTTTTTTCAATCCGGTGGCCAGCTTTATTTTCACTTGTATCTTGGCAATGAACACATGATGAGCTGGAAGAAACATAAATTGATTGCTTTGATTCTGAAGCTCAAACTTTGTTTTGCTGCAATGCAATATAGGAGCAGCTTGTGCAGATATACTTATGCTCACGCTCTATAGTCTGCTCTATAGTCTGGCTGGCCTCAAAGTAGGTTCCATTGAAAAGTTACTATTCTTGCTTGCTTTCATGTTAAGTTGTTAATTGTGCCAAACTTTCCAGCGATCAGGTTACTGCATAGTCATTTGGGCTTGTAGATATGGTTTTTTGCAGGCAATTGAGGGAATGCAATTGAGGAAAAGGAAGGTGCCACTGGTATTTCAACCAATGTGGCTACTGGAATTCCTCACAAGGTTGTTTCTATCCTAGACTAGTTTGACAGAAAGTGGTGGTTGTTCATTTACTCTTGAAAACATGTTTTTTGTTTGCAGAACAATATGTGCAATTGGGATTGCCTTCAGAAGGTACTTTGGGCTTGTAGATGTAATTGCAGGGCTTTGTTGCTTTAGTAGACCAAAATAGAGGTGATTCGATTTAAGCTGTATTA
Source organism: Isoetes taiwanensis (assembly GCA_021234155.1). Taxonomy (NCBI): domain Eukaryota; kingdom Viridiplantae; phylum Streptophyta; class Lycopodiopsida; order Isoetales; family Isoetaceae; genus Isoetes; species Isoetes taiwanensis. The sequence goes on along the minus strand of JAJEKV010000022.1, from coordinate 6,751,159 downwards.
ATATGTATGTACTTAAATACAAGGCAAAGTTTGTCATTTCTTTTTGTGAGTACTTGCGAGGTCAATATTTTCCTTTTGTACTAGATGTTTGCTATTTGATCTAAACCTATTTTGTGCGTATTTTTGGAAACAAATTTATTATATGAGTTTTGGAAATGGTTGGGGTTCAAATCCCTTTGCTGTCTAATTTTTGATGCTACCGAGGACATAGCCATAAGTACTATCACATATATAAAACCATTCACAATCTTTAATGGTTTATCTACTAAATTTGAAATGCTTCAACTAACAGAACCCTCAATGGTTTGTCTACTAAACTTGTAATGCCCTCAAGGGTTTTGTCTACTAAACTTGAAATGCTTCAAACAATGGAATGTTATTGGTTTATAAATGTAACCATGAAGCTAGCGCATAACAAAACCATGTATATTTAGAACAAACACATTGTGAACCATGTGCATTTACCATTACATTTTGCCATGCTAGTTTACCACAATAACCAACCACGTTATAAAACCATATGAATGGAGCACTATATTAAAGCACATCCACAACCGTTATGTTATACTACACAGACAAACCATACTATTAAAATACTATAATTATACCGCATCCCGTCACCAACATGTAATACCACTTTGAAAAACTCTACAAAGAAGCCATTTGCAATTACAATGCCATAATACCATCCTAACAAACCTTACAAGAGAAACCATTAGTTTAGCCACATATGGTTTTTAATGAAATTAACCCCCAAATACCCATTGGTTTTGTAGAATGGTTTTCTAGTCGTAACCATGGAAAAAACCATGTAGTGTTTTAATTTTGGGTGCCTTGTGTCTCTTAGAGAGAAAATTGGATAATATCTAGAGTGCCATGCTAGGAAATGTTGCAAGCAAAGAAATGAAACTATTATACACATGACATTTGTCAAGTGCATTATTAATGATAATTATGTGAGAGTTGGGTGTTGTGTTAGTGAATTTAGTGTGTGTTTGTAGCATCTTCAATAAAGAGATTATCTAAATTATTATAAACACACACGAAAAATGCAAGCATGAACCTATTAATAAACAGACACAAAAGATAGTTTCTATGAAAATTGCAGAATATGTGGATTGAATCAAGTAAGTTTGAATCAAGTAAGTTCATAAACAGGTTCCCAACGTTAGCCCAACAACGCTGGGCACTCTCCGTGATCAATCACGTCTCCTGCTTGAAAAGGATAATCAGATCCGCGACCTAGAACATCAACTCCGGCAAGCTGTTCAATCAGCAGAAGAAGCCCAAAATAAACAAGAGAGCTATATTGATATTGCTAGCCGCATTCCTGTGGATTTCTCTACTCCTTCCAGTTATCTGGATTATGTGGTTGCCCGACGCCACCTTTTTTTCTTCCTCTGGTATCGCGCGACGGCCGTGTTAATGCACGACCACTCACGCAGTCGGATTTTCTAAGGATGCGGCCGATCTTTTCGTCAAGACAAAGGTCTACTGCGTTTCTTTAGTATTTCATCAAATCAACTGTGAAGATCCTGATTTGGTCATCTTCCGAGTTGTTCAGCCTATGGTTTACATTTTCCATGATTTCTACCTAGCTGATACCCAAGACAAATTCAGAGATGAGGCACATCGAATTTTTCACGGCAACCCCCATGCTCACTGGTTGTTGTTGGACACCAACCCGTATTTACAGGATCATGATCGGTCTCACACTCTTGGAACAGAGTACATGCCTGAGCTTGCTCATCACTTACCTCTGTGGCAAGCAGAAACGCTGGAACATGTGCGGAAGAATTTAGCGCATCCTGAGGATCTTCAATTTGCACAAATTTATATGCAAAGACTTAGAGGGTACAATCAACTCAAGGCCCTTCGGAAAGCAAGACCATCCCCACGGGTTGGGTTAATCCTCCCCGCCTATACTCGGCTCTGCCCATTGGGACCGGTGGTGCGGTTTCTTGATCAAGACTTTGTTCGTGAATTCAGGGAGCAGGCTCAGCAGCCCACGCCCACGGGCATGGCTCACTCTCCATATGCTTCATTAGGTGTCCCTCCATGCCCAAGGTTTCTCACCTCCGACTGGCGTCTTCCCTTTTGGACTAAGGTCCTTGACGGCCACGCTGGGTGGACTCCTCCTCAGATTTCCACGGACCTCCGATGGGATCCACATTTTGTTCGACGCTCCAATTGAAAGAATGGTGCCACTTTGGACCACACAGAAAATTGGATCTACATCCCGAATGAACGTGGATGGCAGACGCCAAGTCATGCAGTCCATGGCCTTGATACCTTTTTGACAAATGCTGCCACCTCCCCGGATCCCTCAGTTCATCGACAAGCAGGCTTCTGTGCTGCTTTAAAGTATTTTCTAATCAGCTCTCTAAATCGACAGCGCCCTATCTTTTATTGCAACCCTAATGCCCGCCGCCGGTGCCTTAGGACTCAGTTCGCCTTCGTGGAATGCCGGTTTGTACTGGGCCGAAGCACACACTACCCTTGAAGACATGGTACGCTCAGGATTTCTCATTGATGCTCATCCTGCCATCGGTCTCCACACTCCTGACGCCTCTCGGACCGCCAAGATCTCATTGGCAACTATCATAATGGCCCCCGCCCTCATACCCGTGAGGATGAATTTCGCCCGCCAGTTTCGCCATCGTAAAACACTTCCCCCCTTTCTTCACCCCGAGTGTCGCTTGGTGGGGGAGTGTTAGTCTTGTATATCCCCGTACAGACTATTCATGCACACGACGGACCGTGTCAAGGCCAAGGATCCACAGGCGCCGCAGTCGATCGTCAAAGGTCCCGCCAGAAGACCAAGCGGCCAGACCACGCACGCTACCGCGCCAAAGAAGAGGCAACGCGACACAAGGACGTTGTCACCGCCGCCATTTCAGGCTTTCCAAAAGGCACCGCCAACAAGCCTACAAATCAGGCCTCCTTCCAGGAGTCGGTACCGAGAATTGACAGAGTGTCTATATTGGGCCAAAGGCCATTGTACTATATATATGAGTAGAGCTAGCCTTCACGGGTTAGATGAGTTTTTGGTCTTATCTCACTTCTGCTTCCTCTCGATTGCGAGAGCTCATGTATCATCATTGATGTCAAAGAGTTTTGTTCTCATCATTGTGTTCTTATTGTTTTTCACTCGTTCTATCTTTCTTTCTTTTCCTTGTTTCTTTTGCAAATCCCGCGTGACACATCTACCGGATTCTCCTGTTTGATCCAAGGGTCCTCACAGCAGGGCTGTCTTGCAAGAGTTCCCGAACTCAGACCCCAAACACTTACTTTGATGTATAGAACTCTAGGTAGTAATGAATGTGAAGGGGAAAAGGTGTTCTCTGTGCAATCAGAAGAAAATATTTGGTGGATTGGTATATTTCAAGTTACCAAGGAGTTTTACGGTATCTTAAAATGGGTTTTTGATCAAACACCCGTTCCTGCACTAATAGCTTCACATACACTTGGCGTGAAACCTGAAGTACCAGGGTATGGTGAGTACGACATTGAATGGCATCTGGCTGCTGATTTGAAGACTATAAAATGCATGTACAATATGAAACATGGCGCCAGAAAAACAATTGAAGCATGCCCTTTTTGTGATTTCATGCCAGAAGAGAAAGCTCCTATAGATGTGACTGCTACACTCAAAATCAAAGCTTGTAAAAATGCTAAAGGCAAAGAATGTGAAGGCAGCCAAAGAGAAAGCTCCTATTGCGAAGGGCGCAGCCAAAAAGAAAGCTTTTAGTAATGCAAAGAGTGCAACCAAAGATAGAGCTCCTGAAAATGTGAATGTTGCAGCCAAAGGGCAAACTTTAAAAAGTACATTAAGTTGCGATCAAATTTCATGGTATCTTCAAGATCAACACATCCAGTAGGCAAATCTAGTGTAGCAGTGCCCATGCCTTTGATATCCAGTTTGCCTTTACCAATCTTCACCTTCGAGTTGCTGCTATACTCAGTCAATCCCTCTCTAAACAAACTCCTTTTGGCTATCATGTGGTCACTGGCCCCCGAGTCCAAATACAAAATCCCATGGGTTACATCAGCTATCATACCAAAACAGGATCCTGACCACGAATCGTCTTCACCGTCATGCATTACTTAATGTTTGACCTTCTCCAGGAAACAAATGACTTTCTGAATTACAAAGACGAAGACAAGGCAAAGCATTTCCCAAACCGTCTGTTTCAGGGATTTGCTTCTCGGTGCAGCTTGTGCCGTGAAAGCTCTTGATGCTGAAACCAAAGAGTCACTGCTAGAATCATCAGTTCCCTTGGAATCACTACTGTCCTCCTTAGTTGCTTTGTGTCCATAAGCAGATCTCTCATGATTTCTCAATCTTTTGACATCATCCTTTTCCACCTCTTTAGATCTTTTCTTCCTTTTGGTTGGCTCTGGACAATCTCGAGCAATATGTCCCACCTTATTATAATTGAAGCACTTCCGAGTTTCTGCTCCTTCTTCTCTTCCTGTAAAGGCCTGACCATCTCTTAAATTTCTTGCTGGTTTGCTCCCTTTCTGGTTTGATTCTTCCATTAGAATCTGTTGACATGCCCACTCCAATTGGACATGTTCCGATGATCCAATCAAGTTCTTTACATTGTTATATGATGAAGGCAATCCAATCAAGTTCTTTACATTGTTATATGATGAAGGCAATCCTAGTAATAGTGCTCCTACTACCACATCATCTTCTAGCCCCTTTTCCATCACTTGCAATTGAAGAGCTGCAGATTTAATCCTTGAAATATACTCCTCTCTGGAGGCACAATCTTCCAAATTCGTGGTGAAGATTACGGAGTTACAAATTACCAAGGTCTTAAATATAGAACAATGGAGAAATATTGGATAATGATGAATATGAGCCAAACGTGGCTTGTACACAGATATAGGTAAGTACCTACAAAAGGACACGTCTCTATACTAGAGGACATGTCTTTTCACATGACTAGGATTGCCACTTAGGCGTGGTCACATGGCACTTGCCATGTCATCAATCCTTGATCTATATGATCATATGTCTATATTCTAACACCCCCCCTTCATCAATAGATCAAGAAGGATTGAACTCTCCTTTGGCAAATCTCCCCCTTAATGGAGAGAATTCAAATGCCCTTCAAATTTGAGAATTCAAACTCTAAACTCTAGACTTACTAGATTATAATGCTACGAGGATGCCTAGATCATATAAGTTAGGCCTTCTCCCCCTTGATCTATAGCATCCGAGAAATGCTAAGATCGTACAATGGGATCCTCACTATTATGACTACTATCTCAGATTATAGACCCTAGAACACTGTACATAATAATTCAGAAGAAATTCGTCCCAACAAACGTGGGCCTTCATCATGACAAGAGTTTCCCAAATTTAAATAGAGAAAATGATAATGCTTGTCCATGTCATACCTATGGGCATTATCACTATGTTTTCGTGGTGTATAGGCAAGACATCTTGTTCTTCCATGTAACGGTTCAACTGGTCCGCTCCATATTTTTGAAATTGCACCAGGCACCCATCCACTTAATTTAGGGTATTTACTAGGCTTTAGCACAATTTTCATGGCTTTAACGTCTTCATATTTTTGTGGCGTATTGCACTGAATCCGTGACGGTTTTGGGGCTGCCTTTTCGCCCCAAAAACTCTCAGAAATTAGGGCTTGCTTGATTGGCATAGCTCCAACTTCCCTAATGCGTTCTGGAGACAAATGTGATTGGCATAGCTCCAACTTCCCTAATGCGTTCTGGACAAATGTTCAGTCCATTCAATTTTTGTGGGGTTTCTGAAACTGGATGATCCGCTGACCCTGGATGATCCGCTGACCGCTCCTCTTGGTTTACCATCGCCTACGGGATATGCTGCCTTCAATCTGCCATTTGCCCCAATATCTAGGGCTTCTTCTGCGGCTTCCATCATAGCGAACGTATAGAAATGGGCCTGCACGATTCTACTGGTATTCTGCTGGTGTTGGGCCGAAGAAATTTGTTTCTCTTGCATACTCAAATCGATCTCTGCTATGCCATTCTAGATTCAGGAGTTTTTCCAAGTTCTGTAGGATGCATGCCAGCGCATCTTCTGGAATTCCTTCTGGCAGGGACTCTAGCTTCACACCCTAGCTTCAAGTGACTTCTTCTCCTCTCATAAGCATTAATTCAGCGAATATGATAGCTGCGGCAGGGACTCTCATGATTTTTCCCTCTCCATCTGACTCCAAGGCTGCAGAACTTCATGCTTTGAATTCAATTTTTCATCTATAGGGAAATTTCGGTCTCCTGTCACGGCTGTCATGGCTTGCAAGGCATCAACAACATCTGCCTTTTCTTCGTGTGGGTCTATGCTTTGATCATTTGTCTGATCAGCACCAAGATATCTTCAACAGATATCTCTGCCTTGAGATGGGCATGATTTTTCCCCTTCAATTTTTCTTCTACAGGTGGGGTCCTTTCTAGAATTTCTACGGCTGTCATTGGTGGTTTATGGTGGATCTCTTCTTTAATATCTGCTTCAAGAGAGTACCTTTCTAGAAATTCTTCAGGGAGCGCATCTCTGTCTGTGGTTTTATCTGCATCAATTTGAGGCAAGTTCTTCCACCATTGCACCTCCTCCTCTTCTGGAGCATACAGAATTTCTGATTCCTGGCCTTGGTTCTTCAGGATCATTTTAGTTCGTTTTGCCTGCTCTGCCTTCTCTTTTGCAGTATCAGCAACAGAATCCTTCGCTCTTACAGAAACATCGGCAACAAAATCCTTTGCCTTAGTGGGAAAATCCAATGCAGTATCCTTTGCTCGGGAAACGGATTTAACAGCAACATTCTTGGTTTCGGCAGCCTGGGCACTTCTGGCTGCAATTGTGGCAACATTGGATGCAGCAGTTTCGGAATGGGCCAATACTTCATAGGCTGCAGATTGGATTGTTGCAGCAGCCTGCCTGGCCTCTCCTAATTCCTTCGATGCCTCCTCCCGTCTTGCCCTAGATTGATCGCCATAGCTGGGTTGATCCCTGTTAAGCGCTTCACATAATGCATCTTCCTGAACCGGCACTGAAACCACCTTGTCTTCCTGCTGGAATAATGAAACGTCTCCCACCTCCATTCTACTTGGTTGATCTTGCTTTAGAAAATAATCCTCCAGCCATTCTTCTGCTTCCCTCTGCAGAATCTTACATTCTTCAAGAAGCTGTTCTTCCTTAATAACTTCTCCCAGAAATGAAATCGTTACTAATTCCTGGTCCATAATCAAATAATCTGATTCTCCAAATCCCTTACTTCTATCTGATTGTATTGCTGCATTATTAAGTCTTCTCCCAGGATCGATTCAGAGCTCGGGCTCTGATACCATCTTAAATATAGAACAATGGAGAAATATTGGATAATGATGAATATGAGCCAAACGTGGCTTGTACACAGATATAGGTAAGTACCTACAAAAGGACACGTCTCTATACTAGAGGACATGTCTTTTCACATGACTAGGATTGCCACTTAGGCGTGGTCACATGGCACTTGCCATGTCATTAATCCTTGATCTATATGATCATATGTCTATACTCTAACACAAGGACTGTGCATGCAGCAAAACCATATGCAGCTTATTTCTGACCGTCTAATGCTTTATCAAGGGGGCCTCCATTGCATCAAAGAGGTGCTTATACACCTTATCCTCCTCAGCTTGCAAAGCTTCTCTTGCTTAGCAACTGTAAACAAGATACTTGTCCAGACACAAGACAGACGTAAATTTGCATAAATTACCATATCAGCTTCAATAACAAGACTTACAAGCTCCTCTTCAAGTGCTTCATTTGTCTGCCTCACCGCACTCCATGCCTCGGACTTTGCTCAGGCATAAGCAGATTACATTCAAGCGAGGGCATCACATAGCCTTGCTAATTGCAAAACATCAACGACATTCTCAATAGTAAGAATTTTATGCTCCAATTCATAACTGCAGATCCTTTTCAGATAATAAATGCAGTACAGATGTGCCAACGTCAACAAGTGAAAAGCGTATTTCTTCATGTCATCATTCTCAAACCTGAAAAACAGGAACAATACTTGCATATAAAACGTAATTAGCTAAGTTTATATAGTAATGGACAACTGAATTGAGCAAATGCCTGCAAACGAGTCTATTGCAACAGTAGCACAGGTTTTCTCCCACCTAAGTTATTCCACCATTGTTAAAATCACGTGAAATACATTAAGCAACCATCTTGCATTTTCTTAAAAGCAGTACATTGAAGCAAATACAAACGAATTATGGCTTTATGCAGCATATACTTCCCAGAAGATCAAAGATATTATTCATTTGCACAGAGGGAAAGCACCAATCCTGTGAGTGGTAAACAATGTAGATGCTCAATCTTGCCCATTTCTATTATCCTTCGAAGATGGCATAAGCATTTATTTATAGATGTGTAGCACCTTACATTCTGTGTGGTAACGTGGGCTGGGCTCCTGACAAGTGAAGCATGGAAGATAAAGAAAGCTAAGTTAGTGTAAGGAGAGGTTTAAACGAGGTTTGGCAAAGGCAAGCAGGGGTTTTGCCATTGGCATTGTCAAGCCAAATTTCTCGGTAAGGTCCACCTCTTCTACAGCTTCCCAGTTGAAGGTGTGAAGCAGACGCGCTAGAATTATATGCACCATGGTAAGCCCTAGGGACAGACCAGGGCATATCCTCCTTCCAGAGCCAAAAGGAATAAGCTCAAAGTCCCTGCCCTTCACGTCCATGGTGCTGTTCATAAACCTCTGGGGATCAAATACCTGGGGATCTTTCCAGACCTTAGGGTCCTTTCCCATCTGCCAAACATTCACAATTAGATGGATGCCATTTGGGATATGGTAACCTGCTACAATACACTCTTGAGTTGATTTGTGAGGCACTAGCAAAGGCGCTGGAGGATGAACCCTAAATGTTTCCTTCACAATTGCGTTCAAGAAGGGTAGGTTAGGCACGTCATCTTCTTCGACGAAGCGCTCAGATCCAACCACGTGGTCTAATTCTTCCTGGACACGTTGCATGATGGAAGGAGCTCGAAAAAGCTCTGCAAGCGCCCATTCCACCGTTACAGCATTTGTGTCAGTCCCACCCAGTATCATGGCCTGCAGCACATAAATTCACGTTTATTTTTCCCTTCCTCGGTTCATTATAGAGGTTCTACGACTACAAGGCACAGACAAAAATTACAACCAAAAATTACAACCCGAATTCTAACCTGAATAGTCGATTTCACTGCCTCCAGCTGTAGCTTGGATCCCTCTTTCGCACCTTCGGCCTCCAGCAAAACTCTCACTAAATTGTCCGATTCATCCCTTCTGCCCTCGGAAATTTTTTCCAATTCTTCCTCAACAACCCCTTGCCAAAACCCATCCAACTGAAGATGCAAATTCTCCGCCCTTCGCCTGTACCCCTGCAGGTCAAACCGTGCCAGAAACGGCAAATAATCTCCTATATTGAACGCACCAGACAAGAAAAAAGCCTCCTCGACCATTTCCTTGAACCCGTCTGCACCTTCTGCACTGCCTGGCCCGAAGAATTTCTTGCCGATTGCCATTCGAGTGACCACATTTGTGGCAAGGTTAGATAGCAAAGAGCTCAGAGTTACTGCTCTATTTGCAAGGCTATCTTCCATAATGGACTGCAGAGAGCAGGCAATTTCTTGGGTTCTGATACTCCTGGTTTCCTGAAGCTTCTTTGGGGTGAAGAGCTCCTGGCTGCAAATTTTTCTCAAATGCTTCCAATGGTCTCCATAGTCGACCCATATTAGGCCCGCCCAATTGTAACCAATTATTCTACCAACTTCACCCTTGGGCCTAGAAGCAAAAATGGCATCATTGGTCTTAAGAAACTCCATGGCCATTTGGGGAGATGAAACCACCACATAATCTTGAACTCCGAGCCGAAGCAAGTAGAGAGGGCCATAGCGGATCGAAAGGCGGCCCAGAGCAGATGGAGATGCCCAACAATTGGAAGTGATGGAGGAGATGGAGGCACCCCTTTTCTTTGTGTATGTTTAAGCATGCCATAAGAGAAGAAGAAGATGATAATTGCTCCAAGGCTTATCCAAATGGCCTCCATGCCTTCACAATGAGCATGTTTGAATTTATATCCATTATAGTGGAAATATAGCCCCACACATGTTATGCGTGTCGTCTTAAACTTTATTGATGTATGGTGTGTGTTCAAATCAATGCACACGATTTACACAATGTTCCAATGTAATCTAAGGTGTTGATTCTTGCCAAATTGTCATAGTGTTATGGTGTAGGTAACGATCTAGCCGAGGCCGTTTACAAAAGAAAAAATAAAATAAAAAATTTATTTGAGGGCTATGTGGCCACACCCGGTGGTCTGGACATTATCGCCCTTAACCCCTTGCTTCAAGATTTACATAGACCAATCCGGCACAGGTTTAAGCTTACCAATTTAGAGCTAGGAAGACATGATCTAATGCAAAGTTTTTGGGCTTCTTGCTACTTAATAGGTTCATGCTCGAGTTTTTTAGCTTGTTTGCAAGGAAAGCTGCTCCCAAGGGGACAGGGCAAAGAGAATCCCTAGGATGTTATTCAGCCTAGTGCCACAATCCGTAGGACATTAGGTTCCCAATCTCTGCAAAACAAGGGTGCAGACAACGAACTGGCAGACGACAGAGGAAATCCATAGGATATTAAGCGATTTTCATTCCAGCGATTATCCGAGAGTGTCATAGGACATCTTCGTAAAGTTTGAGCCACATGCATATTATCAGCTGGTCACAACTATCAAGTCACTGGATCAGATCAAATATGACTGTATAAACTCGAGAACCGGGGCATTAAGATAAATTAAGGTGTTTGTTGGGGTCGATGCAATGGAATTACACTTCAACTTTCCAATTTCGTCTAAGAGGTTCACACGATCTTGCCAAATTGTGGAAGAAGTTCTATTATATATTTGGATGCAAAAGGATCATGCCTCGTTCATATCTAGAATGAACGAGGCAATATCTCATTTTGTTTGTCAAGGAATGAAACGATTATTTTTACAAGAAATTTATCACGGCGGCCAAGGCCGCCGCGAATATTTCTCTTTCCTATGAAACGAGTATTGGGAAAACGAGTAAATTGAGCAACAGGAGAAGCATGTTGATGGGTACTCAATCACGATTTCACATACAACCCAATATATGTTTACATCAATAATACTTCGACTACGCACCCAAACCTGCACTTCAAATTCTCAGGCATCTCCCTTTACCTAGAATCACTTATAGTTTCACTAATAAGTTAATAAAGAAATTTTATTGACAATTCAAATGCCCCTATCGAAACATATATAATCATACATCCTTCTTTGCCCCTTCTTTTTTTTTTCAATCCTATTTTTTCTGGGTTCTGCCTCACGCGAAGTCGACATGTATGGACTTTTTGGTTTTCTTCGGCTGCAAGCAAGCGGACTTACCTGGATTAGATAGGCATCGAAGCATTCTGTCGTGTCTTCACTTTGGTAGATAGGCGATAAAACTTGTGGTCGATAGGCATCAAAGCATTCTGCTTCCATAGCTTGGGTAATGGGTTGCTAGGCGAGGCGCTAATATGACTAAATATTAGCGTGGCAAGAGCTAGCAGGGTTTGTCGAGGCAGTAGACCTAGATGGTTGCATGGTTAACGTTAGTATATTAATGTTAATGTAAGTGGCATAGGCACTAGGGGTTAATGATATTAATATATAAGATAAAATGTTAGCTATGGTTTTAATATATAATATTAAAGGTACACGTGGCATGAAAGCATTGGGTGGGTCTTCAAACCTAATATATATCAGGGAGATGAATTCGTGCATGGAATCTGGCCTGCCAGATCGATTAGATAGCTCCAGAGCATGGAATCAGATCGAATCAAGGCCTAGTCTGGCCGGTTTTGGGCATCTGAGACTGATAGTGAACTCCAGAAAGAGTTCTATAAAGCCTAGGAGACGGATTTGAGCAATAGAGAAATCTGGAGCAGAAACATTGAAGCCCGATTTCTGATATAATGCTTAGAGAATCGATCCAAGAGTTAAGCCCTGAGCTTGGAATTGGATTCCGAAGTTGATATTGTGTCCCCAAGGCAGTTTGATTCTGCCAAGAGCCGGATCAACATTGGACCCATAGGGTCGGATTGGCAGCCCAAGGCTGTGATTGATCTTTGCTTGATTCATGGCTTGGCCCACAGGGCCGAAATAGCAGCCTAAGGTTGTGCTCGTGATCCTAGGGCAGTTTTCTACTGTCAAGGATTGAATTGGGGAGGAACCGGTTGGTGCTAACCCAAGGGGATTCTTGCAAGAATTCGGATTGCTGGTGAATTGCTGCCAGGGGCCAGACCAAGGCTTGGGCCTTGAGGTCGGAATTACAGCCAGGGGCTGTAGCAAAAGTCCCAAGGCAGATTGTGCTGCCAGGGCTGGATTAGCCAGTGGATAATCTTCCAAGGAGGATTCTATGGAAGAATCTAGATTGCTGTGAGAGCAGCAAACAAAAGGTCAGGTGGGGGATCAGGGATCCACGGTGTGGGCGGTACTGACCGGCGTGACAACGCGGGCTTCGGTGTGAAAGTTCATATAGCAGTAAGCCGTTAAGGCTAGCGAGGGGGATCCGGGATCCAAGGTGCGGGTGGAAGCTAGTCGGCGTTAACACGCGGGCAGAGATTGTCTTAAGGAAAAATTTTTGTGTTGTAACATATTATAAGGAGGAAAGTGCTCATGCAGTGTTTGAAATTTGTCTTATTTGGATGCGATCGTTTGGACTTCAATGTTTATGCATAGTTCCAACATGTTAAACTGCAAAAGTTTGGAAAAATGTATTTAAGTAACATGGTTGCTGATGATGTCGCATTCTCTAGTCTATTTTTGCATATACTCTTGCTGGGAAGTAAAGGTGATGGAGGCCACATATTTATCTTTATAGGATATGATAATTGCGTCTCTCCCAATTGGAGCATTACAGTTGCATCATCAATCTTCTAAGAAAGGCAGGTAAATTAGATGGTTCTCTTGGTAGCATTATGGTTTTGTGCCAGAAGCAACATAATTATGTGCATCTAGAATAAATATGATTGAAATGCAGCTAATCATTTGAAACAGATGGCCTATCTACATGTTAGTGCAGTGTGATTTGAAGAAGTCATATTACGTTGCAGAATCTCAGTTCTCCTGATCCAGTGATTCTCTAGATTGATATTTGTGTCATGTAGTTCTATTATGCAGTCTCATATAAAAAGATAATGCATTCACACTAAGATGGTTTTTGTTTCTTCCCTTGAAATGTCCAGAGCAGGAATTTTAGTGCCAATGGTCAAGTTTACCATAAGAATGCAATATTCCTATGGTAGAGTTTGGTACACGGAACGTTGTTTCATTTAGTGTGGTCTTTATTGCTTAAGTTTTGCACTATCTTACCATCTACCCTTTAGATGCCTTTGTGACGATTAACCATCAGGTCTGGAGCGTGTGATTTGGTTTCATCCAAATCATCGTGACCTTTTCGGTTAGGATGCACAGCTACCACTCCAGAGGTAGTGGGTTCAAGTCCCGTCCAGACCCTGAAAATGTGACAATATGTTTTGGATGACTCATGGTGTGGGCAACCTGTAATAGGGTTGGGGGTCCAGATGGTTGTCGTCACACTCCTCGATTTCAGTCCCTTGCGGTCGGTTCGATCCACCCCAATTCCCCCCTGCAAAGCCTTCAAGGAGGGGGGCCTTGAGGGAGGATAATGTGACGATTAACTATCAGTGCGGAGCGTGTGATTTGGTTTCATCCAAATCATCGCGGGCCTTTTCCGCTTAGGATGCCGTGGCTACCACTCGTGAGGTAGTGGGTTCAAGTCTCGCCTGAGACCCTTAAATGTGACGGTATGATCCTCGGGTTTTAGTCCCTTGCAGATCGAGTTCCGTCCGCCCCCAATTCCCCCGGTTGCAAGCCTTCAAGGAGGGGGGGCCTTGAGGCGAGGATAATGTGACGATTAGCTATCAGGTCTGGAGCGTGTGATTTGGTTTTGTCCAAATCATCGTGGCCTGTTCGGTTAAGATACTCCAGAGGTAGTGGGTTCAAGTCTAGTTCAGACCCTTAAATGTGACAGTATGATTTGGATAACTCATGCCCTAGTGGTGTGGGCAACCCGTAATAGGGTTGGGGGTCCAGATGGTTGTCGTCACACTCCTCGGTTTCAGTCCCTTGCAGATCGAGTTCGGTCCGCCCCCAATTCCCCCGGTTGCAAGCCTTCAAGGAGGGGGGCCTTGAGGGGAGGATAGTGTGATGATTAACTATTAGGTCTAGAGCGTGTGATTTGGTTTCATCCAAATCATTGTGGCCTTTCGTTAGGATGCACAGCTACCACTCCAGAGGTATGGGTTCAAGTCCCGTTCAGACCCTTAAATGTGACAGTATGATTTGGATAACTCATGCCCTAGTGGTGTGGGCAACCCGTAATAGGGTTGGGGGTGTCGTCACACTCCTTGGTTTCAGTCCCTTGCAGATCGATTTCGGTCCGCCCCACATTCCCTCGGTTGCAAGCCTTTAAGGAGGGGCCTTGAGGGGAGGATAATGTGACGATTAACTATCAGGTCTAGAGCGTGTGATTTGGTTTCATCCAAATTATCGTGGCCTTTTTGGTTACGATGCACAGCTACCACTCCAGAGGTAGTGGGTTCAAGTCTCGGTCAGACCCTTAAATATGACAGCCTTAGTAAAAGTACTCAATCCAGTACAAATATGATTTTCATCAAATACCCCTCCAGTACTTTGTATTCCACAAAATGCACTTGCCTTAATTATTACTTAGTCTGTGGATTGTTACCATTCATTTTTTGTATGATTCATATGGACATGAATGCTACCATGATCTTATGTTAATAAATAACTTTGTAGCTGTTGATATGTGCAGATTATATTATTATATTGAAAGATGTAATATTCTTCGTCACAACAATTTTCATTTCAAGAATTTGGAGCATGTTTTATTCATTTAGTAGAAGTACAAGTGATGATTAAGAACAATGTAAGTGAATTGTATAATATCCAAAAGGGTGCTTCAAATTTTAAAGGCGCTTGTGGCAAAAACAAAAATGGCTCTATGCATGATAAATTACATATCGAGGATTGCAAAAGCATAGCCACATTAGACACATGCTCTACTAGCACTAAGAAGATAGGACATGTACTCAGTTATAGATGGCTTAAAGATCGATAACATGATTGTACTACACTAAAAGAAAATAATGCAATGGCACACTTGCCAATTTCTTTTGCCAAGTAAAAGACAACAACTATTTCTACATAGCACAACATGAAACAACTAAAAATCTCTACATATCAACCATGTGATTTGATGTGATTTGTTGTATTGAAGATCCAGCTTCGGTTAGACCTGTCTTTTACACGGCACCAAACCCATCGGTTAAGGGCTCAAATGAAAGCTCTCTACCTTTGTTTGATTAATAAATATGATTCGTTGCAAACTTGACATCCACTTTTCGAAGTAGATACTGCGTTGTTAAATGTTGGACGTTAATAGTAGGTCCAACTGCGTAGGTTCGAACGATGCCGCGATAAATTTCTTATAATATTGTTAACTCCCCGATATTATATTGTTATTCTTATTTATTATTATTTTTAATGAAATTCCAAACTCCAAATCGGATTGGTTGATCTTCCTAGGTCTCGGTAGAACAGCCGCATTTCCACAGCAAAGCGGCCCTCTTAGCCTAGATTCCGACTAGTTCTGTATGCTATTTTGTTGTGGCATCATCGATCTGCAGCCTTAATCTAGCCCAACAAAGGTATTCTATTTTTTTTTATCCCAAACTCAAGTATGGCAAAATTCACCATTCCCAAGCCCAAGTATGGCAAAATCGGAAATTCCCTCAGGCAAATTGACTTGTTTCAGGTCATCTCAGGAATTTGATTCTGGCTGGGACGAATTTTGTATGGCAGGTTCGAAGCCTTGCCACAGTCTTTAATCTCTCTTATCCCTTTGGGTGATTTCTCCCCAATCCAATTCCTTTCTAGCACATCTTGCATGTCGTTTGATGGTCTCAACTCCAATTCTACAATACAGAAATAATTTCAATACCCTAAACTGGTGCTACTTTGTATTGTAGTTACATGCCTCTAAGATTGTCTTTGCATGATCTGCGAATATATTATTCCTGCCTATGATCAGACTATCCAATGCAAGTGAAGAAGAAAACTATGTGGGTTGGATGCCTTACAACAATAAGCTATCATACAGGAGAAAAACGATAGCGAGTTGTCCAAATCTTAACATAGAAAAGACAACAATGGATTCACTTGGAGCAGGGAAAGTTAAGAAACAACACGAAAAACTAAAACCAAGAAGCCTTTCCACCTTCACTGCTATAAAAGATAACCTTATCAACAACACAAACTGAGCTCAAAAGTGGGAGAACCTCCTCCTAATTGTAAACATGGAGAACGAAAAGGAACAACAAAAAGGAGTACTAGAAGCAAGAGTAAGGAAGCCCATTAATTGGGATCAATGCATTAGAGGCATTCGGCAGTTTGTAAGCGATGACAACCATGTAGCGAAGCGACCCAGAGCGCTGGAATGCTAGGCGCAGAAGAACCAGAAATGGAGAATGACAGAGACGGACCCAATTGAGTGAAACTGTTATAGAAGGAGCCGCTGTTACGGGCTCTGGAATAGTTGGGGAAGAAAATCCTCGAAACGTTTCTTCCAGTGTTGCTCAAAGAAATTTAGATGGGGTCCAGTGGGAGCTTTGAGATAGGAAGGGGTTTGAGATGGAAAAACTGCCTCATCGGACCGGTGAGATGTAACCCGGAGTAGTCCCAAAGGGTGATTCCTTGGGATTGCGTCTCGGAGAGCTACAAGCACGTCATAGCATGATTTAGCCGATCTGCAAAGTGTGCACAGAAGGGGCGGATGGAGTGGACTACCCTAGCCATTGTCTTATACCAGCCAACGCCATGTTATACTTCCGTCTGTTGGTATCTTGAGGCCCTGGCTGTCAGTTGACCCCTTGGAGTCTGAGCCCGGGTAGCGCCTTATCATGTTGTTTAGTTTATGTTATTAGGATTGTACTGTCTTTTCGTTGACGATGATGGATGGGCCACCCTTCGTGGTGGTATATTATTTTAGCATGATTGTTGTATGCTAATGTGTATGTATGCTTCCGCTGTATAGGATTTCCCATAGAGGACGTGGGACGAATGACACCTCCGTGTTCCTCGCCCAGACACTTGGCCATCCCAAGTGGTCCGAGTATGACGAAGGGCCTTAGCATGGTGATGTAGTCGCCATGGGAGGGGAATTCCCGTATTCGTACGATGGGAGCATCGTACAGATTCTAGGAACAGTGGTATCAGAGCATGATTTTAGTGGACCAAATCATTGCACTGGCCATAATCTAACTCGTTAGTTGATGGTACTTTCTCTTAGGTTAAAGTATTCCAACTCTACAGTTAGCATGGGAGTTGACCTAGTTATGGGAGGAATAACCTAGTTGAGTAGGAGAGTGCTCTACAGTAGAGTGGTTAGGTTTAGATGGTGGAGCCAAAGGTTCATGTTTTGCAAGCGTCATAACTTTCTCCAAGTAGCTCGGATGGACGGGATTTTTGCTCCAGCGTGTCGGCCATAGTCCAAATACCCTAGGGGCGTCGTTACCCGGCAGCAAAAGGGCAAAAAAATGGGTCCAAAGTCTACTCGGGCGCCGCTCTGGTCCGAGCGTCTCAGATTTTCGAACAGGGGCCGTACAATCACGGCGGCACCCGGGCGTATAAAATGCATATACCACCATATAAAAATTTCTTAAAAAAAAAAGGTTTTCAAAAAAAAATTGAATTTTAAATCAAAGTGACGTTTTTTTTTTGTTTTTTCCTTTTTTTTTGCTCGCCTTGCCTTTGTCACGCGTTCGCCTAGCCCATCTACCATAGCCGCCGGAGCTGAAGCTTGAAGCGCCTTGCCTCCACTGCTGCCCTACGCCACCATCATCTCCTAGCGCTTCCCTTCTCGTCCTTTTTGCTTAGCTCCCATATATGAATATGGCACGCATCAAAGGTAGCCAAAGCTATGACACTCTTACTGTACCTCAAATCTTTGCGGAGCTTGGAGAGCATTTAGCTACTGACCCTGCAAAGGTCGAGCTACTCTTAGTTCAGCTCGGGCAACATTTTGTTGCCGGCTAGGATACCCTACCCCGTCTTCCACCTCTCTGAGCATTTTCTAATCAAGCTTAACCTTCTCCAGCAGCCTTATACCGTGGTCGAGCAACCTGACCAAGTGATGATGCTGGTTAAGTTTTATCCACTCTCGTGCGTGGAGGTCCATGAGGAGGAAGCCATCCAGAGGGAGGCTGCTAGAATCAGGGAGCTAGCCCACCTGGATGATACCCGGAGATGGAGAGGGGTGACCGAAAAGCTCGGGGGCTCGAGTATATTTACCTAGGTGATGGGAGGGCTATTATTAACGGCAACCCCTTTAAGCTTCCCCCTTATGAGTATGATGAGGCTACCCAGAGTTTCACTTGGGGTGAAGTCCCATCGTACATTACTACAGATCATTTGATTGATCCCGTTGGACATGCAAGCCCAACCGGACCGTTATCATGCCGAACTGCTTCGAAGGATCACGGCCCGATGCTTCACCAAACTGGAGGAGAGCATGGCCGCTGCCCGTGCTGCACGTGAAGAGGCCGAGAGGGCCGAGCAACAACGACAAGCGGAGGAGCTTGCCAAGCAGAATCAAGATCATCAGCAGCATCAACCGCCAGATACGGAGCAAGAGACCCAACGCGACCCTGGCCAGATCGAGAAGCCTCCCATTAAGGGACGGAGGAAGTCCACCGCCCATAAGCCGGGGAGCCAATACAAAGAGAAGCTCAAGGCCGTTGGGATTGTCGGGAAGGCCACGAGCTCTGGTCGCTAGCAAGACCGACCCCGGCCTCACCCAGTGTCAGGGGGCAAGACCTTGCCCAAGAAGCCGATGCAGACTTAGAGGGCAGTGGTCCCAAGGAAACTGCATCGGTTCAAACCGGGCACAGTGGCCTTACGAGAGATCCGTAAGTACCAAAAGACCACCAAGCTCCTGTTAAGGAAACACCCCTTTCAGCGGTTGGTCCGCGAAATCGCCCAGGAATTCAAGACTGACATGCAGTTCCAAACTTTTGCTATACTAGCACTGCAGGAGGCTGCTGAGGCTTACCTCATAGCCCTTTTTGGCGATGCTAACCTTTGTGCTATCCATGCAAAAAGGGTTACTATATGACGAAGGATTTGGCTCTCGCCCGAAGAATCTGGGGAGATCATAACTAGCTTGTCCATCAAGCCTCTTTCTTGTATCAATTTTGTATAATATATGAATATAATCGGGTTTTGTCTATTTAAACTTTGTTTTACGAAAAAAATAATAATAATAATTATTTAAATACTGACGTTGACGTCAGCATAAAATTAAAAAGGTATTTAAAGATCTTTAGGGTTTCATTTCATATCTCTTGAAGTGGCCTTCGGAGGATGACACTCTACCGGCAGAGAAGGGCAAGGTACCTGAGTCCTCGGACGAGTACATCCGAGAGGATGACTTTGCCCGGTGGAAGCAATTGATTGAACAGATGCTGCCACACCGAGATCAGGGGCACGGCTGACTGGGTTGGACGCTCTCCCAGTCATTTATCACCAGGGGCAGGAATACCTCCTATTGGAGGATATCATGTGGACGCACCATGTAGTGGCTGGCATGAAGGGCGAACTAAAGCACAAGTGCTTTATGAGCTCGCTGAGTATTGTATGGATAATTTTATTGACTTAACGCCAGTCGAGCTTCCTACAGTAGTACAGCAGCTGCTCCAATTCCATCAAGAAACCATCGAGCCGGCTGATACACTCCTTAGGCTTAGGGATCTTATGCTTCAATCCTCCATCCCAGCCTTCTCTGGAAGCTTTTACGGCCATGGCTCATGTCCCAAATATCAATATAGTCGATGTCCTTTCCAAGTCGGATGAAGAAGTGGAAGATCTCTATCATAACCCCAGCCATGCAAAGGAGGAAAAGCAAGCGCTTAAGGAAGAAGAGGTCACCATGGACCTCGATAAGGAAGTTGCTATCTCGGTCACACCAGAGGTCAAAGCGTTGGGGAACCACCTCACACGCTTCTTTCTATCAGCCTTCCGGCAGGGACCTTTTTGTGCCACGAGACTTGGCCCCAGAGGCCGAAACATCGTGGTGGAACCTTCGTGCCTTGTCCACCCTGGCCGGCCATAAGAAGCTTCCTTATCGCACTTTCACTTATGTGCTTGTGCGTCGGGACTTCGCTCTTACGGCCTTGGGACAGGACATAGCACCGTGGATGAGCATGAAGCTCTTAGTGGCGGCCCCATTGGCCACTGCTTATCCACCAGAGGTTGTTTCTCTTGCAGCCACCACATTGATCCAGGGGTTACATTACTGTGCCATCGGCAGCCACTACCACCTCCTACACCAATGGATCAAGATGCAGAGCCTAGCTCCTAAATATGGCCTTTGGCCACTACAATATATGTATTATTGCCTCAAAAATTTTGATGGCCCTTTTAATACAAGAATTTGTTTTCGTATATTCCTTGTCTCTCTTTCTTGAGGACTTTGAAGTATAAGGGATGACTTATGAATTGTATATTTATTATCGGTTTGCTGCAGAATTGGAAGTACCCTAAGACGCGGAAAAAGAATGAGAAATCATCACGATTCTCCGCGACCACGCCTTCCAAGACCTGAAACTCAAGCTCCATCGATCTTAGTTTGACCATTTCCAAAGCCTAAAATGCTAGTTGATAGCATTTGAGAATTAGCAAAGGACTTGTCGTAGTTAGTACATGGACTCTTGCCAGAGCAGAAAAGTGTAAATACCAAGGGCTTTCACAGTGGCCCTAGTGGTGTGAGCAGGATGATTAGAGGAAAGAAAGGGCCATGTTATCGGTGTGGCAAGCCAGGGCACTTGGCTAAAGATTGCAGGACGAACATGATTGACAGGAATAGAGCAAACTCTACTGATGTCAAAAGACCAGAGAATAAGATTTTGGAGAAAAGCTTTTCATGATAAGCACTTCATTGAATTTAAACAAAGCAATTTATTTAGATTCAGGTGCATCCATCCATATGACGCCCTTCTGAAATGTCTTCTTAACCCTTAATGAAAACCAAGTGTATGTGGGAGACAACACTGCATTAGACAATAAGGGCAAGAAAACTATAATAGTACAGCTTGAAGATAATGATCGCAAGATTCATGATGTGTACTTTGTTCTCAGATTAGCACATACTCTCTTTGTCAGTAGGGAAAATGGCAGACGTTGGCATGCAAGTAGTGTTTGCACATAGCAAATGCCATATACTGAATTCAGAGGGATATCAAGTAGCAAGTGGAACTCGAAGGGATGGGCTTTATCATCTTGGTGCCCAACTCAAGGCTCCCACAAGCATTGTCTATGATGCAACCGAAATCTACTTTACACTATGGCATACAAGATTAGGCCATCCACATGTATATGCTTATAAATTGGTTCAAGATAAGCTGGTAACAGATCTGCATTCTTTAGAACAAAGCGAACTGGCATGCTGTAATGCATGTGTCATGGGAAAGCAAAGAAGAGACCCCTTTGTAGTTGGAGAAAGCACTAGAGTAGAAGAAGTGCTGGATTTAATCAATACAGATGTATGCGGGCCAATGCAAGCAATGACACGTGGCAAGAAGAGATATTTTCTTACTTTCATAGACGATTTCTTTCGTCATGTGACAGTAAGGTTGCTGGCCCAAAAATCAGAAGTACTTGCAATGTTCAAAGAGTTCCAAATCCAGGTGACAATGATGGAGAGTTCACGTCCAGGGCATTTGAGAGCCCTTGTAGAAAGACAGGGATCCAGCATCAGTTGACAGTTGCATATACAGCACAACAGAATGGTGTCGCCGAGAGGATGAACAGAACTTTGATGGAATGTGCCAGAACATGCTCCATTATGCTGGGATGCCTAAACAGTTTTGGGGCAAAGCGGTTATGATAGCAGCCTACTTGAGGAACCACCTTCCCACATCTACCTTACATATGCAAACACCTCATGAAGCATGGAGTGGGAAGAAACCACCAATTGGTCACTTGCGCACCTTTGGCTGCTTGGCATTTGCACAAGTTCCTGATGCAAAGCAACAGAAATTGGATGCTAGAAGCATACCATGTATTCATGTGGGATATGCCCAAACTGCTAAAGCGTACAGGTTGTATAGTCTTGAGATAGACACCTTCCTAATCAGTAGGGATGTGGTCTTTGACGAAGATCAGTTTTATGGGGGAGCAGCAAGACAGTTTACAAGCCAAGATGTTTTGGATATAGACATGTTGGATGAATGGTGCCTTGACTCCAATGCACAGTCCGCAGTTTGGTCTTTTAAGTTTAATAAAACTTCTTTTTATTTTAGATCATTTGCCTTCAAGTGAAATGAGCCCCAGGTTATAAAACTTCTTTTTATTTTAGATCATTTGCCTTCAAGTGAAATGAGTCCCAGGTTATGCATAATTGTATTTTTTATCTAGCTTTTATTTAGTTAGCTTTTTGCGTCTTAATCATGTTAGTTCTGCATCAGTTGAAGGTAAAGAACAACAATATAACACGTGGTACTGGTTAGAAAGTTTGTTTGCAATAAAATTACCTTCGGGATGTTTTAATTTTTTTGCAGGAACACATCCAAAACGATAGATGGTTCTTCTTGATTTCTATTGCAAGATGCAGAAAGGGATACATCTTATATGCAACATTTGATGAGGAGCTTTGCAGACAAGATTCACTACCTTTATGTCATTTATTAATGTCATAACTATTATGGAAGTCAACATGCCCAACACCTGCGTGCCCTAGCAAAGTATGCGAATCATAAAATGTGAGTAATTAATTGTTGTCCACTTCATTTTTGCTAGATAGTGTTGTGCCTGCTATTTTTCATGGATTCTCAAGGCTAAAGATGCTGATTTCGTACGTTGAAGGATGGATTTGAGCTAGTTAAGATTCAACCTCAAGCACGCGTGGCGAGTAATTATTGAAGAGTGGGAGCCAATAATTACTCTTCAAAATTTGAATCTAAATGCAAATAATTTCTTCTCCCTTTTTCGTTCTCTGCCATGGCTCAAACTGTCGTTGTTTTTAAGCAGATAAGTCTACTATTCCTTCTATTTGTTCCAACTTGAACGTGAAGGAGCTCTAGGAATTGAGGAATCAAATTTGTTTCTGCTATTTCAACTTTATAATATATACTATTCTTTCTATTTGTTGTCATCCTTTAGAAAGAATTATTTCATTTATTTATTGTAGGGTCATGTTAAAGTTAGGAGCTGCTGTATACGGGTCCTTAGAATTGTGAAAGCTTCAAGGGTGAAAAAATGTTTAAGATAGTCTCTTGCTTGCGCATAGTGTCGACATTTATTTGTTGATGGAGTTCTAGATTAGTTCTTAGAGATGTCTCAAGAAGGGATTAAACAAAACATAATTATTTTTATTGTTACTTTAGTCTTATATATTGCATTCTTTGATATGTAACTATTATTACTTGAATAAAGGAGTTCAAATACTCACTTATGTCTATGAATTTGAAAAATATATTTATGTAAATTTAAGCATCATCATATCCAGAATACACATGTGACAAATATGCTAACAATAATGTTAGCAAAAATATTTCTGATGCGTTCTTTGATGAAAATCCTGACGCATATTCTAACAATTTTCCTGACGAAACTATCAGCAAATATTTTGACAATTTTGCTGACAAAGATTTTGACGATTTTGCTGACGAAAATTGTGACGAATTTTCTGACTTTTTCTTTGACGTTTTTTCTAACGATTTTTTTGATGTCTTTTTTTGGCGATTTTTTTGATGTTTTTTCTGACGATTTTTTTAAAGCTATAGAAACTCTATTTTGACTTTACTTCTGATCCTCAAGTCGATGCTAAGGCTATCTAAATAGTTGACACTAGTTCTAACACTATGATTGACTCTAGTTATGACTCTAATGCTGACTCTAATTGTGATGGCAAAGTTTACCTTTGTGGTTCACGCTTGACCTTCCAGTTTACTGCTGTGTATGCTAGCTACCCTTTACCAACTTTCTATAGTTTTTTTTTTTTTTTTTTTTGCCTAGTCACCTTGTTACCTTGTTTTGACAGCTGGTCTCCCTCAAAATCATTTGTTTGTTGACAATATTCTAGTATTTCTTATTACATTTTCTCTTATACAGCCATTTGGTGCAACAACTAGCCTTTTGCATGATCTCTAGTTGCCTTGTAAACTCCTATGTCTGGAATATTCTATTCCTGCACAATGTCTTGTGATGTGGTATTCATTTGGGCATGTTTTGTTTGTGGACTTGGTGGGTGGTTCTTGTTGTATTTGTTGTACTATTTACTACTTAGATGGGTGATTCTCTACAAGTCGTAGGTGAGTCTAATCAAATATGGAGCATCCTTTATTTCGTATTTCAATTTGGTTCTCGCTTTGCAGATTGCAAATCATATATTAACAAGATTATATCTAACTAGTCTAACTGTAAACCTAGACGGTTGTTAGAGGCTTTTCAACAGGTTATTTGATGGAGGTAAGAGGTCTTCATTATTTGGTCTTGCCCATTCATTTGCCACTATACGCTACCAGACTGCCAGATAGTGGATATAGTTGCAACATATAGGTGTTGCAGCTGAGGTGTTGCATCTCTTAGTTCTATGGGTATAACGTAAGCCTTTACAAGTCAGCCACTATACTAATCAATTGTCTGGATTTGTTACAAGGAAGCTCCTAAAAAGCTTTTAGGCTTTCAATCCGATGGACCTATTGCAGATGGCAATTTAGATAACTATTGAAATAGTTGGACATCATACTACTCATGAAATGATTGAACATCTTTCTGGCAATTAAATAACTATTAAAACAGTTGCACATCTTTCTGTTCATGAAATGGTCGAAAATCGGTTTGCTCGTGAGTCCACACAGGGATATGACTTCTACGTCCTTGGAGAAGCTCGGTGCCATTTTGTCGTGAACCAGCTTTTGCCTTCTTGCTATCTTTATGGACATCTTTATGGAAGCCCGGTCTATTGTCATGAACCAGGCTTTGCCTTCTTGCTACCTTAATACGTTGACAGTGAGTAGCTGGAGAGTAGCTGGTAGTGTTTCTTTGCTTTTGGCAATTTCACTTTTAGCATTTAAAGTTTTAGAGTAGTGCATTTCATATGTTCTATCAAAAGCAGCGAATATGCAAGACTTTGAGTTGTATTCAATGTGTTCTCGTGAATGTTTAGTCGTAAAATGGTATATGTTCCTAGACATTGGGCTTGCTTGTGGATAAAAATTGATAAGCACCATGACATTTTGGGGTGGTTTGTTCTTTTTGGTCAATTTTTGTCCTTATCATTAGGTCCATTCCCTAGTCGGTTCTTTATTCCACATTGTAGATTGTATCTCTTAGGCAACTTAGGTACATCTCTTGCTCTTGTCATTGTATACATATCCAGGCTTCACTTTTCTAGTCGATTCCTTTTCTCACATTTTAGTCTCTTATCTCAGACACTTTATTGCCTCTCTTAAATCTCCTGTAGATTGTCATGTGAGTTATTCAATATTGCTAAATCAAGTTGTTTTCCAATCAAGTTAGGTCCTTGTCTTCAAATGTGCATCTTATTGCAATGTTAGTTTTTTTTTTTTTTTTTTTTGAAGGACGTCAAACTTTATTAATAACACTCCATCATAATACATAATACAATGCAGAGACAGGAATAGAAAACCCAGTGGACAATCAGGTCCAACTGAGCAGGGCCACCCATCTAAGCATGACAGTATAATGCAGTTCACACTATTTTCCTCTCCTACAAAGAGAAGAATAATATATAATCATATTTATAGAAAAGTTACTTTAACCAGGTCGAACTTCCACATCCATAATCATTAACAACAACTTGATCTGCTCCCTGGTGTCTCAATGCCACTGAATCGGGAACATCCACTGTAACAATCGTAGTAGATACTGGCGCTACAGAGTGAACTAATGCAGATTGAAGAGCCGAGCTATTTTTGCGACGTGCAAGCTTCTTCAAGCGTGGAGTAGACCATCCTTCTTCCAATAATTCTTGCTTGTTAGCAATGTCCAGAAGACGAGCGTGCTAATCCTTATTAAGAGGGTCTACTGATATAAACTGAGATGGAGATGCACTCAAAGAAGGCGACGGTGCAGAAATAGCTAGAGAAGAACGCATACGAGCTGGTAATACTGGCGGATTAACTAGTGCAGAGGCAGATGGGGAAGAAGATGATACAACACGACACTCGAGTGAAGTGGCTGCTATGTGACAGGGGATAGGAGCAATTGGGGAGGTAGACAAAAGTATGCCTAGACCTGTAAGTAGCAAAAGCCTCAACATTGGGAAACATCTTGGCAAGCTCAGATCCATTAAGCAGACGTAGTTTGTACTTGAAAAAAAGTGGGCCACTTTTGACCACTACTGACTGGGGAATAGAGACACAAGTAGGAAGAGATACACAAATTCGAGGACCATTAACAATAGAATGGGCAAGATGCATACCCAATCCATTGGCAATAGCAATCATAAAATCAGACACTTGCAGTTCTAGTGGAAAATCCTCTAAGGCAAGCCAACAATGCATGTGCAATGCACCAGACTTACTTGGCAAGAATCCAGGAGAATATACCTGATATAGAAGATAATGTCCCCAAAGATGTTAGTTGTTTTATTTGCACCATATTTATGTGTAATTTCGAGGACACCTTGGACTTTTTTTACCCTTATAGTTGGCTTGCACCCTAAGTTTATGATTTTTCTATGGGAGGGTCGTCCCCAAGTTGAGCTTCCCTCCTTTGGTCACTTGGTCTACCGCTTTCTATCATGGGTAATTGTACCTAATTAGGACCATTTTATAGGCATACTAGATGTGGTCTAAGTTTATGGCATCTTCTTGATCACGTTAAGAGCTAGTTAAAGTTGCTACATGGTAAGAGTCCACATTGTAAGAGTGCGAAGTATGTGTATATTAACACAATTTATTGCATGTGTGTGGTCTTAATGGGCAGGGCAACAAGTTAGGGAGCCTATTTATTATAGGTTGACATGATTTTAAACCTTCTAATTCAGATTCCACTCTCGTTGATCAAGTAATCATTTTGGGATGGGAGTTGCTTTCCTTGAAGGGCGTCTTTGCTTTTACGTAGTTTAGTTTGGTTGCGCCATAGTGATCTTGAAGCTTTCGTAATTTGATGTGGTATGTCGTTTTAAGGTTTAACAGTTCGTTCTTGTGTGATTCTCACATTGGTTTGCAATGTTTTTTAATTGTTAGTCCACTGCTTGTTGACCTTTCTAGCTTGCTCTTCTGTTTTCTTTGGAGTTGATAGTTACATGCTTTATCCAAGAGGCATCTTCATTTGGGTTAGTTTGTTGGGTTTTGGGAGAATGATTTGCATCTTGTCATGCATTTTTAGATGGTGTTCGAGCTTTGTCTATGCATCACATTTTATTTTTGACACTATAGCCTAGTTTTTTACAATGCCTGCTAATGGTAATATAGTCCTTTAAGCTTATGTTGCTAGTATATTATGGATCTTGTAGCTTTGTGCTTGTTAATTACAAGTTGTGTCGATGTTCCCTCGTGAGGGTTTGGAGGCCAGTCCGCCTTGGTCGACTCTTGTGCCAATATTGTGGTGGTTCATGCAAGATTGTTCAAACTAGCTGTCTTTTGAGCCTTATGTCCACCTTTAGCGTAGTCCCATGTTTTCATCCCTTTGTAGTGTTGTGTACATGTCATATCATACCCCATTTGAGTCATTAACTCTTATACTTTTGTTTTCCAGAGTTGTAATTCTTAGCCCACTTCTTGTTAGTCCTTTCAACTCATGCTTCCTATTTTTGCTCTAGAGTTGTTTGTTACCTGCATGATGTGAGAGGCATCTTTTGTTGGTGTTAGCCCGTCGGGCTTTGTTGCGTGAATTGCATTTGTAGTGCTCCTTTGGAGGGTTTCTTACAGTTATTTGTGTGCTTATGTTGGACCTTGCAGTTATGTGCTTGTCAATTTCGAGTGGTGTCTACGTGCTCAGGTGGGGGTTCGAAGGGCAGTCCACCTCAGTTGATCCTTGTGCCACTGTGCGGTTGTATGCAAGATTGCTCAGACTAGTTGTCTTTCGAGCCTCCTTCTGCCTTATAGTAGTCACTTGCCTGCATTTGTTTTGTCGTGTTTTATATGTCATATCACTTTGTTCTATGTCCTGACCCTGTATTCATTGGAAATTGAGTAGGTGTTGGGTATATTAGCTTCATTCTCTTGTTTCCATGGCCTCTTCTTCTCTCTATCCTAGTCGTTTGGATCTACTCTGCTCTAGTGCTCATTTTTCGTTGCCTCCTTTGTTTTTAAGTGATGACATGGTACCCTTAATTTCTTAGTCATTCGATTTCCTAATTTTCTGCCCCTTTTTTTAGCATGGTTATTTGGTAGTGTTGGTTGAGTGCAACTAGGCTCTAGAAGTATGATTTATCTGCGTTTCAAGATTAGCAGATAAATCCGCTTCTTGAGGCTAGTTGAGAGAGTTCCCCTTAGAGTATTTATAGCCTTTTGCATCTCTTTCATTTCCATCAGCCGTCTTTGGGCCTCTCCCTTTGTGGTCGCCTATCCTACCCTCCTCCCCAATTTAAGTTTTTTAGCCCCTTGAAAGACTATTGAAGTTTCTTTTAATTGGTGTCTTAGTTTGCTTATGTTGATTGTTTTGTTGTTGTCGTCT
This sequence comes from Isoetes taiwanensis, assembly GCA_021234155.1. Taxonomy (NCBI): domain Eukaryota; kingdom Viridiplantae; phylum Streptophyta; class Lycopodiopsida; order Isoetales; family Isoetaceae; genus Isoetes; species Isoetes taiwanensis. Next base: position 6,722,374 of record JAJEKV010000022.1, on the reverse strand, counting down.
TGATCTTGTTATGCTATCTTGCGCAACGGGTTGGGGCTCTCATGCCAAGCATTGCGGTTGTGGAAAGTCTCAAGTCTTGAGTCTTGGGATTTTTAGTGGATGGTAAGGCCTTCATGCCTAGTATTTGCATTGTCGTGGATCATTTGTTGTGCTTATTTCAGATGATGTTAATGGCCCTTGCGCCATGGTGGTTGGCCCTCATGTGTTAAAGATGTGGTGGTCCTCATGCGAAGATTGAGGTCCTCGTGCTAGGTGTTTCATTTCCTCATGCCAGATGTTACTGCAGATGTGCTCAAGATGGATGTGGATTTGGACTTGTGACTATGCTGATGTTCATGAAGATTCATTATGGGCCAAGCATTCGGAGGATTTCATTCAAGTTTTACTAGAGTCTTGGCATGTTGGAGTCATGTTGGACATTAGCAATGAAGGCATATGATTCTTCATGTAAAACTTATTGAGTTTTGAAAATCTCTTTGCGGCACTCTGATACTTTTGTATGCCCAAACAGGTCGGTGTGCATGAAGGATTATTGGAAGTGAGAAAGTATTGTAACACTATTTTAGAAATAAAGGGGTCATATGGCTTATTATCTCAGCATGGTTATTTGGTAGTGTTGGTTAAGTGCAACTAGGCTCTAGAAAGAGCCAAAAAATAGAGGAAAAAGCACCCCTTCCTCGCCGGAGTAAGAATCAAAGGAGTTCGACAGTTCATTGAAGTTGATCTCCACCGTCTAATCAAATAAATCTCGGGCGTCCAAATTAGGGTGCCATTGAAGACACACCGTATAATTTTATAATATAATATATAGGATCTAAGGTACTGATTCTTGCCAAATTGTCATAGTGTTATGGTGTAGATAACGCTCTAGCCGAGGCCTTTTACTAAAAAAAAATTGAGGGCCATGTGGCCACGCCCGATGGCCAGGACCTTATCATCCTTAACCCTTTGTTTAAAGGTTTACATAGACCAATCTGGCAGAGGTTTAAGTTTACCAATTTAGAGCTAGGAAGACAGGATCTAATGCAAGTTTTTTGCTGTGACGTTCCACGTATTTATACGCCTTTTTAAGTATAAATACATGACATGTCACTATGAATAATTAATGGCACATTAATTATTCATAAGCTAAGGTTAGCTATGTTGATAATTAAATTATAAAGGTGGAAACCTAACCTTAAACCCTAATTCGAATTTAGGGCTTATCCTAATGTTAAAAAGGGCTAAAATACCCAATTAGTTAATTAATGACATGCCACTTGGCCCAAATCGATTGGGCAAGGCAGGGTTTCCATTTTGGACACCCAAATTAGGGCTTTTGTGCCCCAATTCGAATTAGGAGCAATTGGAGATGGAGGAGGAGGAGCAGCAGCCAGGCACCCTTCAGCAAATCGAGATGGAGCCATCCCAAGCCCGATTCGACCCGGTTAGTCTCAGAGCTTAGTTTGTGTTATCAGAGGGTAGCGCCCCTGTTGGGCACTTGTTGTGTGTATTTCTTCTGTTTCTCTGTGTTCTCTATGCTTTACATGTAGGAACTAACCCTTGATTGCAAAGGTGAGTTCTCCTTATCTCTGATTCTGTACTTGCTCTTAAATGATGGATTGATAGTTCTTTGCATAGTATTACTCTTGAAATGGGGTAATTAAGGGGGGTAGAGACCTCGAGCCATGTTTATTAGTATGCTCCTAGGTAGGATCCCAAAGATTTCCCATTATTTGCGACTGTGTACAAAAAGACCACCGAAGTCGTGGATGCTATGGAATGACTTAGCACCAAACAAGGGACACAAAGGTGAAGTGGGGGTGGGGTCTTGCACGAACATAAAAGGCTCCCGAGACTCCTACAAGGGGCTAGGCCTGATAGCCGTCCGCGTAGGGGCCGGGTATGGGTCCGACACTCCACAGGTGTAGAGGTGTGATCCGTATGGAGCATCTTGCACTTTGAGTAGATTTAGGGTGAGTAAGTTGGGTACGGATGCACGGGGGTGCTGATGCGGCACGTATTCTCTAGCTCACCCATGGAACCACCGTGGATCCCGGAAGGGGACACTTCCCGACCTGCCTCATCGGACGGGGCTTCATGAACCACCGAGTAGGCTCGAAGGGGTGATACCTTGAGTCTAGCGTGTCCCGGAAGGCTATAGTGATGCCATAGCATGATTCGACTCATCCGCAAAGTGTGCAGGAGGGGCGGATGGAGTGGACAACCCTAGCCGATGTTCTATGCCAGCCAACGCCATGCCAAGATTCGGTCTGCTGATCTCTTGAGACCTAGCCGTCAGTCGATTCTCACTGGAGTCTGAGCCAGGGTAGAACCTGGGGTTTGGGTATTTTCCTTAGGATTAGATGCATATTCTTTGCCGTTAGTACTTGAATGGATGTGCCACCATTCGTGGTGGTTATTTATATATGATTTATGCTGTGTGCTAACATGTATTCATGCTTCCGCAACTTAGGAGTCCCATTGAAGGCGTGGGCCGAATGACAACTCCGTGTCCTTTACCCGGGCATCTCTCTACGGATGGTCCGGGTTAGACGGAGGGCCCCTGCTCATGGTGAGCTGATTGCCATGGGAGGGGAAAGTCCCTGTATGTATACGTCCGGAGTGCCGTATATATTCAGGGAGCGTCACATTTGCGCTTCATGCTACTTAATAGGTTTGTGCTCGAGTTTTTTAGCGTGTTTGCGGGGAAAGCTGCTTGAAAGGAAAGCTACGTTCTGGTGAACACCCAAGGGGACAGGGCAGAGGAAATCCCTAGGATGTTATTCGACCTAGTGCAGAAATCCCTAGGACATTAGGTTCCCAATCTCTGCAAAACAAGGATGCAGGCAATGAACTGGCAGAGAAGGACAGAGGAAATCCATATGATGTTATGCAATTTTCATTCCCAGAACGATTATCCTAGAGTGTCATAGGACATCTTCGTAAAGTTTGGGCCACATGCACATTATCAGCTGGTCAAAACTATCAAGTCAAGGGTCCAGATCAATTTGACGAGCTTGCACAATTTGAGGGCAATGTTTTAGCACAAACAACTGTGAATTTATGGGATGCTTATTCGCCAATTGAATCTACATGGATTTCCACTTGCACCTTTCAAAAATTATGTTATTAAATGTAAGAAACGATGATATCATTATGGGGATAAAATGGATAGGGCTAGTGAGAGATATATGCTCTACACAATTGGTCTAGTTATGGACCATAAATGGTTCATGCTAATCATATTCATATCTTTCAAATAATACGTTATTTCAATATGAAAATGGAGAGTTATATTGCAAAGGAAGGCCCGCATTCATGAAAAATATAGTGTACATGAAAGATGACCTACTTGTAATATTATCCTACTAAAACTCTAATGCTTTGTTGCAGCAATGAATATACCAGCTTTATACTAGTAAAAAATAACCATGTTTCTCCGTATGTTTTTGCAAGAAAGCCACACAACCTACATAGGGGACCTATATATATGTCCCTTGTTATATTTTGGACCATTTGGAAGGCTTATTTGAAAAAATGTGGCACGTGCTCTACAAAATTGAGAAAGACGCATCAAAAGTCATATGGTTTAATTTTTTATTCTTATACTTAAACTTCATGATCTTCACTTTCATTTATCAATAAACATCATTAGCTAGTAAATGATGAGTTTTTAGCCTATAATTTTGAAATTAACTCAAAATTTTAACCTCTAATGTGTTAATCCTATGGCTGTACATCATCTTTAAATGCAGTTAATTGTATGGTTAAACTTTAATTACACTATATGCAAGTTGATAGAGTAATTTTCTATGTGGATATAAGAAGAATGCATCATTCATTACCCTCGTGATACTTACAAGTGGTGATTTTGGAGCATTTTAACATATAATTTTGTCCTAAATTCTGTATAGGAAATTCTTTATTAGATTTTGAAGTTGATATACCTTATAAACACTCCAAAAAAACATAAGATTGTATTTCATATAGTTAAGAACCTATGGCCACAAGAACTAAGCCAAAACTTGTAATAATAAGAGAGAAATAATTCCTAAACTGCAAGCAGCGTTTTTGAACAAAATAGGGTTTGCCGGCTTCCACTTCCACAGATGTTAAATGATTTGAGAAGATACAAATCAATGTGCATAAATAGACAAATCTTCTTTTTTATTTTGTGAGGGTGTTGGGGTGCGTGCCAAGGAACGCCGCATCTTACGCCGCATGCGGCGTTCCCTTCAGTTTGCGTTCCCGCCTGCGGGACGCTGGTTGCCAGCATTCAATGATAATTTTGAATCATACATCATTCACTCCTTCCTCTTTCCTACGAATTTCTCAGTCGATTTTTGCTTCCTCATCTTGGCGCCTCACTGGGTTGTCTCTGGGTCATCTCTGGATCATTTGATTCTTGAACTGGGCAGCTCATTTTGGCAGAATCACAGGATTACGAATCGTTGGAGCAGGTACATCTGACCTAAACCCTATTGTAGTTCTAATCCATGTTCATACTTGCTTTGGCATGTTTGATTTAAGGCTTTTATTTGAAGCAAAGGGAAGCCGGAATCTAACGGGGAAAACTACAGCAGGCAAGCAGATTTCAAATTGTTCGATTTCAAACTGGAATTTTCCTCTTAAGTAGCTTTGGTGATCATGTTTTGTCCTTTCATTTCGTGTATCTGTATTTTTCCTGTCTAAAATATTTGCTCATTGAGATCTGGCTGTAAGAACTGCAGGTTCTTCAAGATTGCATACGGCTATGATATGTAAAGAGGAAACGACAACAAGATTTTGGATTAGCCGGATTAACTGGAGAGAGGGTCGACCTGAAGACTTGGATGATGTGGAAGAACAATTTCTTTATCCCCTTACCATGTCAATTTATGCAGGTATTTGCTTTTAAGTTTAGTGTTACATTCATGTAACATTGTTCTGATGGTTCAATTCCATATTTCATCTCTGCCTATATGTTTTTTTTCTTGCACATGATACATTTTATGTTTTAACTATAGTCGTCTTCTTAAATTGAGGATGCATCAGAAAATGAATTTCGGGTGGCTGCCTTGCACCGCTCTTGAATATTTTTTGCTTTTTCTTCTTTCCTCGACTTTTGTGATGCCTTTTAGCTTCTTAACAGAGGGCAGCAATGGATTTTGTGCAGCAGCATTATATGGCAATACGAAATTTGACGTTTTGAAGATTTGAAGAGTTGTTGTTTGCTTCCAGCGCCTTAGCCTCAGGTAGATGGTCATATTTTATTTGTTCTCATGCATTGTGCATCTCTATGCTTGCTTGCATCCTAATCCATTGTTTGTGGTTTATCCGTCTAAAAGCATTTTTAACAGCAGCCTACTATAAACCACAAAGCAAGTAAATATTATTGAGTTATGAGACTGATAAACCATGCCATTTCGGCGGCGCTTCTTTCCAAATAGAACGTGGTTTTTCCAGTCTCTATTCTCTTTTGCTGTAGTTCCAGAGACTTGCAGCTTGCAGTTGTTAGAGCCCCTAGATGGCAGAAGGGCTGGAGTTCCAACGGCTGCTTCAGGTAAATTGATTTCTGAAAATATGTCATCTCTTTCCAAAGCTCATTTTTTCAAGAAAAAAGCAACCCAAGGAGGTCTGCATTCTTACTTCTGCTGCCGCACTCCTCTAAGCTAATTTCGTTGCATGGCTTGCAGTTGTCATATCCCAGATAGCACAGGGCTGGAGCTTCAACGGTTGCAAAGCCACGGTTTTTTCTGCAGCTTTCTTGCAAGGTAAGGTTTACGGTAAATCTATTCTTTGTTTATGTTTACTTGCTTTGAATCCCATGAGAAATATGGAGGCAAGCCACTTGGTTTGCTTCAACTTCAGCCGCAAAATCATAGTTTTGATTAGTAAGATTTATGTTAAACACATCCACTTTCTCTAAATTTATGTGTTTTTGGTCTGACACAGAAACAGCAAGGTTTAACTTCAGTTGATTTGCTCCACCATGTTGTGTAGCCATGAACAACAATAAAGCTACCATGCGAGGTAATAGAGAACATCTTCCTATTCTTTGATTTGGCAGTTTTTTAAAATTTTGCTTTGAAATACAACAAGGCAGACCTTATAGATCAATAAGGCAGTTCATTTGAAAGGTCTCCATCAGGTATGAGACACCACTTTTTTAATTCTCACATTTTCTATTATTTGTGGAAAAATTGTTGGACACAATTGCGTTCTCTTTTTCTTTGTTCTTTGGAGCTCCGTTTGTCGTAATTGCTCCTGAGTAATGTGACCATTGGAAATTCCTTTTGCTGCATTTGCAAATTCAAAAGAGCACAAGATAAGAAGCATCAGCAAACAAATAATATTATAGTTGTCCTCTTTTTTTGTTGTATATGAGTTGTTCTAGAGCTTTCTTTTAACTACGTCTAAGGATTTTTCGTGTAACTTGGCATCGTCAAATTTGCCTTGATGGTTTTAGTTTGTGGTTTATACAGGTCATTCTTATTGTGGCAATCTTAGATATCTTTTCATAACGGCAACATGATAACAAGATTCATCCTACTTGGTAGTTGGACTGGTATTCTCATGCGCTATTAAACCTGTGTGTAGTAGTGTGACAGGAAGAAATAGGTGGTAGGTTGGTTCTTACCTTTCAATTTTTTTACAACTATTGACACAGACATTTTGCCATGTTCGTTACATAGATTCAAGGTTACTTCGTGGTTAAAATCCACCTCAACACATATTTGTACGTCATTCATTGAATTGTAATGCAATAGATTCCTCTGATTTGTATCACAACGCACATGTTCGAAAGGTATATAGACCAAGTTGAGCATTCTAGCATGCAGCTTTGCCCTTATTCATTTGTTAAAGCTTTAACTCCATTTCATCAGGCTGGACGACATATATAAGTATTTCCAAACTGATTGTACTGAATTCTGGGCTTTATAGATGTTGCATAGAACTATGTTTTCAAGCTAAACTGAATGTCACAATGTCTGCTGTTTTTATGACACATAGTGAGGATTTGGAAATAAGCAATTGCAAGAAAGCCCTGCAATCAGAAGCACCTTGAAGCTCTGAAGGAGAAACCTTTAGGCCATAAGAGATTAATTAGGTAGGGCATAATTAGGTGGTCCATGGGTTAACTGCACTCTACCGTAACTGGTTTTTCCCTTTATTTGTGTGCTTCAATCAACAAAAGATCACGAATCCCTACAAAAACTTCCAAGCCAAAAAAAATGGAAGGCACTTTGGTTTGCCCTTCGTATTACTGGTTAAATTCAGTAGGGTTATGACGTTTAAAAAGCTATGAATTCCATTTGTTGGATAAATTGTTGTATGGCCTCATAATCTTTCTCGACTTCTTTTTATTCAATCAAGTGGGTAGTCATAGTTGGAAATAGCTTACCATGGCGAAAATATTTTTGGAAGTGATAGCTTTCAATGGAATTGCCAAATGAAAATCATATTGATTTAGTCTTTTCTAGAAACAAAGTAGGAGGGGTATAAAAACAAATGATACTATATATTTGAGCATTTTGCAAACATGTGGGAAATTGGGAGCTATGACACAAGGCAGAATGTTTCCTAGGGTGCAATTGCCAAATGAAAATCATATTGCTTTAATCTTTTCTAGAAACAAAGTAGGAGGGATAAACACAAATGTGCAAGCATGTGGAAAATTGAATACTATTAAACAAGACAGAATATAATACAAACAAATTTGGCAGAAATCAGAAGATTTGATATGGAATGCGCTAATCCCATGTACATAAGCAGAGGAGGCATGAGGTTTCATATCATTTGTCATCATGATGTTAGAAGCAATTTGAGTAGGGTTCATTGTGCAAAGCAGAGGAGGCCTGCTTTTTATTTTCAAACTCTGGCTTCCCTTCACAATTTTGCAATATTGTATTTGATGAGCTTCATCTATTTAAAATGCAGAATGTCTAGAAAAATAGCATTTTTAGTTTAATATTGAAGCAGGCTTTAGATCTTGGCCGAATTTAGCATTGTTCCAATGTGCTCAGGGTAAGAACTGATTACTTTTGCATGTTCTTTTGCTCCTTTACAGTAACGTTGTAATGATTTACGTTGTTAGACCACATGTATAGATTATGAACAATGGATTTGTTACATTCTTTGTGGAGTTTGATCAGTGAAAAGAGAGTTGGTTTCTTCTTGAAACCTATATGTGTACCCTTAATTTTATATGTGGCTATGTCGACTTGGTATTCTGGTATATTGAACTCTTCCATGTATGTTCCTCTTTTAGTTCATGCTTTACTACTGTGGCTTTTTTTGCTGCATGTCGTATTGTTTACTTTAGAGTCATGTACTATTAGTAGTTTATTATATCAGGACTCAGGTTCTTCTTTTACTATCTTATATCCAAGATTGTGATAGCTGGGGATAGATTAGAATGATTCAAGGCTGTGTTGGTCGCATATGCAATCCAACCTTGTTGAAAAGCTGTAGTGTAGTTTGAGTTATGGTTCTCTAGCAAAGTGTGTATTTTGCAAGCCACAATGATTGAATTGCACAAGGCATGATCCTACGTTGTAGTCTTGATCGGGAGGATCAATACAAGTTTGCGCAGGGAGTTTAGGAAACTCGAGGATTGGAAAGAGTCCAATGGGTTTTGTGGTAGCCAAGTTTGGCCTCTTTTGAAGCATGTAATACATCGTCCTACGGCCTCCATCTCCAAAGGCGCTCAAACCCTAAGGCGGTGGTGCTAGTCACACGTTTTCACTCATAACAGGAGATCCAGAAGTCCGTTTCAGCTGAAATTTGTTGCGTTGGAAAGCTCTCTTAGCAACCTTTCCAATGGTGTATGATATGACCCAGTTGGATAAGTTATTTCTGTGATAACAGCAATTTTCCGGCCGGTTTGCTCTTTTGGATTCTGGATTAGGGCTTCACATATTCCCTTGACTTGCCCTAATTTGTTGGTCCGTTTGATTCAAGATCTGTCTAGGTACCCATGGACACTCTCAGGACATCCCCAACCCAACTCGAGAACCGGACCCGCACCAGACTTCGAACCACCCTGCCCCGACATGCACACTTGGGAGGAGCATACAAGCGCCCACAAGACCGCCGCCAAAGAGACCCTAGACCTAGCGGTCGGGCCAAGGGAGAAGCCTCTTCCATGAAGAAGGAGGCTCGTGCAAAGGCTCAGCGGCAAGCTCAGCTTCGGCCAAAAAGACAAAGTCGGCCACTCCCGGCTTTGCGGACCTCGAGGCCGATTCCACAAGGACCCGATCATGCCATGAGAGGTGGAGACAAACACAGGCGATGGTTGAGGATCACACCACTCGGATCTCACACCGGCGGAAAGAGCAACAAGCCTCCGTCCCTCAAGTGCTTAAGAAGCAATCGCTATAGTAAAGCAACAGTTTGCGTGCATTGAGACCCCGTGCAACAATTGCTTGACAAGATTAAAGCTGTTGCGGTTTGAAAAGGAGCGGGATAGCCGGACTCTTGCTGGCCTCCCGGCAAAAATAGACACCATGTCTACCGAGATGAAGTTATAATGAAGGACAAGGAGAGAATTGAGCAGAGATGGTCAGCGATATCTCCGTCTTGATCGGACATTGCGAGATGTCATTGTCACTTTCGGGGGCATTTCGGATAGCAACTAACGAAAGTCGGTTACAAAGGCCCTTCCGAGCGGGATCAGCACAATGGAGATCACCTTCATATCGGCAGATGATGTAATTGCCTCTAGGATCTGAAGTTGGAACAAATTGTTCCCTTGTTCAAGAGCAAGAGGCACACGAAGCTCGAAGCTACAATCCAACGGGGAAAGGACTCCATGCCAATGCACACGAGGCCTTGCAAAATTGTGTATCCGAGTTGGAGTGGCGAAACAATTCCAAAGGGAGCTGAGCTCACCGTATAGCGGAGGCAATCTCGTGCACCTCGGTGCCACCCATGCTCAAGCACCCATGCGAAGTCGATCTAGGCGAGGGCACCACGGCGCCCTACTTCACCATTCCTTCCACGCCAGCGGGACCCTCCCGTTCATGGACATCGGACAACGCCTTCAACTCCGCATGGCGGCCCGGTACATGCTGTCCCAGCAAACGTTGATCCACGTGAGCTTAGTGAACGCAGACGGAGAGGTCATAATTTGGTGATCCGTGGCCTGCCGGAAGAAGAGGGAGAGAATCTCATTCACCGACTCCATGATGCAGATCATCAATCGTATGACATTGCCTGGGCTCAGACCGCGTTGCTCGAGCCACCAATCATGGCGCCGGCGTTCTCGCATACAACCGTATTGTCATATTCACGATGCGTATATGCAAGTACGGGATGCCATACTGCGCCAGGGCAAGCAATTGAAGGGAACATCCTTGTATGTGGACCGAGACCTCACCCCAAACAACAAGAGTCCCGCAGGCGTGAGCTCACCAAGGTTCGAGGCATCCGCTGTCAAGGAGGAGCTGTAGGACTAGTTCGAGGCAAGATGCACATTTTTTAGCTCACCCGAATGTTGCTTACGGACCCTCCGGGCCATTCAGCTGCAGCCCCCACCTCCTCTGATCATGCTCCTCCACCGTCTGCTCCAGCCCCATGCCCCGCCCCTTCTTGCTACTCCTCGATCATATGCCACCCCAACTCCTACTTTGCTTCTCACTCTGCCCCAACCCCTACTGCTTCTCACTCTGTCCACGTGACTCAGTCTGCTACCGCTTCCCACTCTTCCCCCACAACTCAATCTGCGCATGCCTCTGCTGCTAACAAATAGGGAATGTGCCTTCAGGTGGTCTCCTGGAATTGTCGACGTTTCCCATGGCAGAAGGGGAATAGTCTCAACTCTGCTGCTGCAGGTATAGATCTCATCTTCCTCATGGAGACATGGGAGCACGCAGGACACAGGCTACCTGATCTTTTAGGCTATCAACATTTCTCAGTCCTCAATAGCTGCACGGGCAAGAGGGGACATGGAGGGTTTACCATGCCCACTCAGATGTGGACAGGCTAGCTCCATATGTCGATCTATATGATGACATACAACAACATAGACAGTTGGGTAGTGTGGTACTCCTTGGGGACTTCAATGCACGGACGGGAGTAGAGCAGCCCATGAGACTTGATCCTTTGGCTCGGGGATGTGTTACGGCCTACGCCCGGAGGCGGTGTGGCCCGCGAACATCGGATGATAGTCGTCCGCGGCGCTTTGGCGGTGCGGTTGCTTCTACTATGTGGTGTCTTTGACTTGGTAATTTGTAATGGCCTGGCACAGTGGCCTTCCTCCTGTAAGTGCACCTACAGCCAAGAGAATCAGGGTGGAGGATCTAGTGTGGTGGACTATCTATTAGTCGCTGAGGCGGGATGTACATTTGATCAACCACTTTCGGGTAGGCACAGCAAGTAGAGATGAGGAGATGGACTCGGATCACCTTCCACTCTACCTCGAAGGTTGGCTTGGCGGTACTGCTAGAACCCCTTCTACGGCAGCTCCTTGTATACCTAAACTTGCGATTGGATTAGGAGCAAGCAAAGGATTATGCTGATATGCTCATAGATGACCTTTCAGGAATTTTACACGACGCTAGAGCAGCAAACGGTCAGCTGATTGAGCTCCTTGGTACTGTTGCAGAAAGATGTTTTGGGATAGCATGCCCGAGAGGTATCACAGGGACTGCAACATTCCGCCGTAATCGGTGGTTTGATGCTGAGTGTAAGGAATACAAATGCCGGCTCCGCCAGATCACAGATCCTGCAATGCGCCCACACGCCACCACACAGTATCGTGCTTTCTTGAAGGCAAAGAAATCTCAGTACATTGCACGCCATCAAAGGGAAATGTTTTCCATGTTGAAAAGCCATCCTAGAATCTTTTGGCGCAAGGTTCTTCGAAAGCCCGCCCAGCCTACGGGGAACATCACTAATGAGCAGTGGGAACAATAATGAGCAGTGGGAACAATACATGCAGCAACTCTATGATCCTCAAGGGACACGAGCACTCATACCCCCACGGAATGGTCCGACATTAGAAATCACGAGGAGGATGATGTTACCCGGGGTCCAGTAAGCGTTTGGGCAATGGGAAAGCAACGGACCTGGATGGTATGCGAGCCGAGTTGCTCAAGTGGGCGGGGGGAGCCTATGGTACCAGTCCCAACCACTATGTTCAACAGAGCGCCACAGAAGGATTCCCCAAAGAAGGACCACAAGCGAGTTGTCCCCATTTACAAGGCGGGGAGATCCACATAGTCCAACCAATTGCCGAACAATCATGGTCGGTTCGGTGTTTGCCAAACCGCTAGGCTGGCATTATTGACAACAGCTTGACCCGGTGGGCGGAAACAATGTATGTCGCGAAGCTCTCACACAAGCGGGGTTCGGACCCGGCATTCAACCATTGATCATACTTTGGTTGAGGATAGCAGAAACCGTCGGCGGGACCTGTATTGTTGCTTTGTTGACTTTGTGAAGGCTTTTGACACCGTGCCTCGGGAAAAGTTATGGGAAAGATTGCGGCAACTAGAGGTTCCTGTGGATATGCAAAATGCGATTATCTGTTGTTATGCGAGAGTTATGCAGTGCCAAGATATCGCGGATGACGGGACAACCATTTACTAGCGATATTGGGGTCCGCCGAGGATGTCCTCTTTCTCCAACATTGTTTGGTGTGTACATTGACCAGTTGGAACACTGGCTCATGGACAATGGGGGTGGCGGGCCCAACTTTTGCATCAGGTCATCAGACAACTCATCTATGCAGACGATGTTGACCTCTTAGCTCACACTCCAGAGGATATGCAGTCTCACTTAGATGCTCTAGATACATTCAGCCAGGCCACAGACATGAACGTCAATCTGGCCAAGACCAAGGTGGTCCTAATCTCATCCTCGCGCCATCCAAGGCCCTCTTCATTCACTTATCGAGGGCAACAAGTGGAGGTGACCCACCTACAAGTATCCGGGAGTGGGTTTCCTTCTACACTATCTTTGGGACACTTCCATAAGATTGCGTGTAGCGGCCAGGTGGAAAGCACTCTATGCAATCTTGAACAATAACCCTGAGCGTAACTATATGATTGGGGCATCGGGCACATCTGTTCGTGGGTATTAGTAGAGCCCGCTCTTTTGTACGGAGTTGAAGTCCGGGGCCCGGTGGTGTCCCTTGCTACTTGGAGCGACTTAGAACAGTGCGAAAGGCCTTCTTAGCACGGGGCACTTTCGGAGTGAAATCCACGGTCCCCATATCAAATTTTGTTGCGGAGACAGTTTCCACGCCACTTCAGCGAGCGCCCTTGATAGACACATCGTCTATTTCGGTAAGGTGGTAAATATGGATGATGATCGCTCTACCGCGACTTGGATTATGCGTGGCAATGGGACCACAACGACTCAAGAATTGTTGGAAGGATAAAAGAGTGCAGTGGCTAACTAGATGGAATGTCCAGGAGCACATGTGCATCCAGGTAGAAACAGAGGCAGATCGTGACAGCCTGAGATGTTACCTTGATGCTTGTTTCTCCAGCAAGCTTTGGGATTCCAGGGCTCTAGAGCAAGTCAAAACAGCACATTACAAGCAGCACATAAATCCCACATTAGAACGAGGCCCACAACGCTACCTACGTTCACATCTGCCCATGAAAAAGCGCAGGCATATCGCCTCCATTCGCACAGGTGCCCACCATCTCCGGATTGAGACAAGTCGATGGATTGGGGAGCCACGTCAGGATAGGGTTTGTCGCCGCTGCCCGGCGAGCCGTTGAGGATGAGTGTCACACTTTCCGGTGAGCTGCCCAAAGATATGATCAGATTCGGACACGCTTATGCTCGATTGATTAGACCTGATGAGCCGCTACATGATACAGGGCACGACCCGGTCTGCGCGCTCACCGGATCATACATTCAGAAGTATTGGACTTGAGGGCTTATGCCCCGAAATAACCATTTAATTGATGTCGGCAGCCTTATTGCCGCCACGGTTTGTCCTCGAAAACCCTTCGGGCGGGGGTTTTTAATCCGGGCAAGAATGTGATCTAACTGCGCTTTTGTATTGGGTCCCATAGGCGATTGGTCTCCGTGGACGATAAAAACAATTCTATTCTATTCTATTCTATTTTACGATTTTAAAGTGTAGTCTTCCACTAGAAAATGGTCATTTACGACCTGGAGTGTGCCACATTACTGAAGTGTATAAGCGTTGTTCATGCATTGTTTTTTGGTATATTCTAATCGAAGCCTTTTTTTTGCAGGCTTGGAAAGCTTCATGAGGAGTATCTTCATCTTTAAGGCCCTGTGGAGTACCATTTTTTAACTAGACTTTTCTATCAGCAAAAAGATTAGCATATGAGTTGTACACATATGTTGGTCATTACTCGGGTAGGTTTTCTTTTTCTGCAACTGCTATTAAATGTCTTAATTATTTATTAACTGACCGGGCTTTTGCAGCATGAACCCAACATTTATCACAACATCTCCCAATGACTTCTGATTTTCTTGCGGAACTTGAGAAGATCCAACTTTTGCGATGATGATGGCCGCCCCGACGAGGAGGCACCATGGTGTTTGTGAACGGATTGAGGATTTGAATAACAGGCTAAAGATGAAAAAGAAAGAAGGTTGCACTCAAGGATCTCAAAAGGAATCTCTGACCTTCAAAGATTTGTTAGTAGTCATTGTCTTTGTATATAAATATTGGGAGGGTTTCTCCTCATGGACGCTGCCAATGTGGCATGACGTAAAAATACTATCTATCTATCTATCTCAATACAGTGGTTGCTTTTAAACACCCTATAGTAATTTTATTCTAACTTATGGGGCATTCAAGCATTTAACCTTTCCTATTCACATATATTTAGTACTTTGTTGGCTCTTCAAACTATGACAACAACTACTAACACATAGAGAATGGACAAAAGATGGATGTTATGACTTTGCATCAAGAGCTTTTAAACTTAGAGGTGATCCCAAAGGGTTGAATTGTCAGGTTCTACCTTATCAGGAAGGATTTTCAAGTTACAAAAGAAATAGTATTGAATCACATTAACTTACACGTGCATCAATGTCTGTCTCTTTGGATAATATTCAGGATCATCGAGCACTCTTTTACTACAAGTTTGACACATTGAAAGTGCACAGAAACAATTACAATTCAAAGTCTACTGCATCTATCCCTTCCACACTTCGATGACTTCCACACTTTGATGACTAATGCCCGGCATCGCCGGGCACACGTTACTAGTACTTTCAATTTTGGCAAGGTTTAGACTTGTTCATACTAAGAAAACCCAAGAATGCAGTTCTGGACTGTTGCAGAAACTGTCAAATTCTCTAATATTTGAACAATCACTACAATATATAGTTGAGTTCATTGGTCTTGAAATTCTCGAAGGTCATTAAGAATCAAGTAAAGATTGATATAGTGGCGATATATCATGAAATTGACATTTCTGTTCTCAGATATATTGGTTTAAGTGGCAATGGGTCAACTGGACCAATTCTGGTCCATGGACCATGAATGGTCCCCGAGAACACTCTAGTGTTAAGGAAAGAGGAATAAGAAGAGATTTAGCTAAACGAGAGGGCTGGCAGAGGAACCACATGGATAAAAGGACCTTGGGTGTTAGGGAAACAATAACTTGCAATAGTGCATAAGAGAATACAAAAAAGTTGAACACCGACTGGATATGGTGGATCCCTAAGAAAAGCATTTACAAAAGATGGAGATCTTAGTGGGTTGAAAACACACGATTGGCACAAATTTCTTCAGGTAATTTATTCTTCACTTTTAATGATTGGAATTACATAGTTGCACGTGTTGATCTATTGTTTGTTGTTGTAGCATATTCTTCCATGCGCCATTGGAAACTAAACACCGGCAATAAGGAGTATCATATACCGATTAGAAAAATTCATGAGATGGGAATCCTCAAAGGAAATTGATGTCTCTGAGATTACAAAGATGGAGGAGGAAGCTATTTTACTTTTATGTGATATTGAAAAGGAGTTTCCTACTAGCTTCTTAGATCTACAAGTATGACATTATCCGTACATCCATTTTTTTCCATGTTGACATGCATATATTTCGCTAACTAATGAGATGAGATGATGACATTGATGTAGATGCACCTATTAATACACATTCCAAATGAGATTAAATTAGCTAGGCCCGCCCCTGCACGATGGATGTTCTTCCGCGAGCATTACATGACAGTGCTCAAAGGATTTGTACGCCAAATGGCTAAGCCAGAAGGATGTATGGACGAAGGTCATCTCATGCAAGAAACTCTTTTTTACTTGAATGATGTGACCATTGCATATGTGTGAGGAAAAAGAGGTGGATGAGATTATATCGGAAGTTTTACAAGGCAATGGTGTGGAGCAGAATCTAACTGATAAAATGTTTCGTTCTGTAAATGCCTTCATCATAAATAATACAACAACCTTGCAACCTTGGTGAGACATGTATGAACGTGCAAAGGAGGAAGCACGAAGGAATGGCTCACACAGACGTGGTTCAACAATTGAACAATGCGCTTTGGCAGACACCATGACCAATGATTGGTTATTAGCTCGTATGGATGAAGCAAGAGATAGTGGACAAGTCATTCCAGATGACGATTACGAGATTGCTATTGGATGCAATAAAAAGGTATGGAATGAAAGTATTCCTTTTCTTTCATGAAAAAGTTGTATATTGAAAAATATAATAAGTTTAGAAAACTTGATTTTGCTAATTACACTTTTGTTATTTAGGCACGATTTCATACATCTATGTGGGCTTACGGACAACACTTTTGTATCAGTAATGTTGATAAACATAGAATTACTTTTGACTCTAGAATCATGGCACACTTTGAGCAAAAGAGTCTAGCAAGCAGTAGGGATCGTAACGTTATTGATGGTGAATTATGCTATGTTTGAACCATATCCAATATCATTGAGTTAAACTATCGGATATTTCATGTAAATGTCTTGAAAGCAAAGTGGTTCAGAGTTGTTTATAGAGGTCATGGAAGAACAATAATAACACATGCTTCTAGATTTATGGAGATTGACTCCACAAAAATGCTAGAGGATATGAATGAGCCATTTGTTTTTCCAAATCAAGTTGAACAAGTCTTCTTTTATCTAGATCCTGACAATAATGATTGGTGAATCGTTATACATTCTCAACCTAGATCCCATCACGTGATTGAAAATCTCTGACACTATAAAATGACACAAACGTTTTACAAAAGGTGACAAGAAGCTATCATAAAATGTGACACAAATGTAGCGATGTTATAGTGGACATAAACTTATTCTTATCCTTAACTTAAATTATGTCATAATCCTTTCACAATACATGATGTAATCGTCATTACAAATGCTAACGAAAAGTAATAAAATTTTGACACAAATATGTGACAAAAATGACGTTGTTGACACAACTAAACTGACACAAGTATTGACGCAATCGAATTAATTTGTGTCACTTTCAAGCTTCTAACACAAATCTGATGAACCTTAAAAGGTAGTGACGCAGGGCTTGACGCATAGTGTTTGTGCATTTAAGTAACTTCTTACTAGACATGCATTGCATGATTGGGAAGACTTCTTTGCCTGTTATCTCAATGATTTTGCCACTTGGCGCCGTTAAGGTCACTTTTCGCTTCCCATAATCAATTACAGCACTAGCTGGGCCAAGGTATTTCATTCTGATGATCAAGTCATACTTGCCAATGTTCATGACCTCTGCTCCCATTCCAGTGTTGATACCTGGCAAGTCTATGTCGAAGTTAATCATTTTTCCTACTGTGTGTCGGATTGCTTCACTTACCAACACTACAGGTCTGGGCTTGGATTTCAAGGGTTTCAGCTTCAACAACTCTAGCATCCTTGGCGAAGCAAAATTATGGGTACTTCCTGTATCTGTCAACACTATGAAGGATTTGGCTTTGACTTTCCCTATTGTTGAAATGACCTGATATTGACTCTCGGAATCAATGGCGGCAAAGATGTGGCACTCACTTTGGATGTAGTCGCAAACATCTTCGTCGTCGTTGTCCGGGGGTGTCTCCCATCTTTGTAGCTCTGTTAGCGCTATATTCATCACGAAAAGGCAATTGTGTGTCCGATGTCCCGGTTGGAAGCACCTGAAGCACAACTACTTTTCTATACATTCCTGTCTCTTCTCTTTCGGAGTGGACTGCAAGAACTGCTTCACTACTTTGGAGTAGTTCGAACCTCCCGCTTGCCCTTTGTCCTTGAAGCTGACTTGCTTCTTGTCCTGCTTCCCATAATTTGCATTGAACTATAGTTTAGTAGGTATCGGGCTTGTTGCTCTCGGACTATAGCTTCTGATAGCTTTCCTCGTATCCTAATAGGATTGCTGCTTTTGTTTACTGCTCTGGAGATCTGTTTCCTGTAGACTCATGGCCTTGGACTCTGCTTCTGACACTGTTCTAGAGTTGATAGCCCTCACAAGCTTCCTGATCTCCCCATTCAAGCCCTCAATATACCCCTCCACTGCATGTCTTTCGTTCAACTTTGGCACATACAACCTTAGTCTCATAAATTCTTCAGCGTACTTCTGTATCGTCTTATTGCCCTGCTTCAATCTGTAAAACTACTGCATCATGTGGCAATTGTGTTCCTTTGGCACATAATGATGCTTAAACGCCTTGGAAAACTTCTTGAATCTGCAGTTGTTCCTGCTCAATCCATGGGCCTTGGCATAGCCTTTCCTCCAGATTCTGGCCGTTGCTTTGAGGTTGGCTATTGCTACCCTGCCCTTGTCCTTGTCTTTTATGCCATTCCATGCTGTCTCATCTCGTCCAACTAGACTTTGACTTCCATCCCTAACCTGTTATCCCCTGAGAACTGCTCTAATTTCCTGGCTTTCCACATATTGCTCAGTGCAGAGTCGATTTTCTTCTGATAGTCGGCCCTGATATCTTGGTTTAGGATTTGCGGATCCTTATCCTACTCCTCTGATTCTGAGTCAGAGTCAGAACTCGTGTTGGAGGAGTCCGTGCTAGGGGATCTCCTTCTCCGATTTTTCTTCCTTCTCTTGTTTTTTCTCTGAGCAGGTGCCTGGGGTAGCTGGATGTTCTGGTCTGGTGCAAATACTGCCCTTTCTGCCAAGAAAGCTTTTATCTCCTGGATGTCCGATCTCATCTGGGATATCTCTTCTTGTAGGGTCTGCGCCTTGAACTCTTGGTACAAGTTCCTTGGCTAGAATTGTCGTAGGGGAGTGTGCTCTTCCTAATGGCGTCAATTTTGCTCTACGGTCTTGGGTGCTCTAGCTGCATAAACATTAGATTGCACTCGTATGATTAGCTTTTGTTTGCCATTGCATTATTTGTTTGATGATATAGTTGTGGAAACAAAATATATCAAAGAACATTCATAATGTCAACAAAATATATTCATAAGATAAAAATATTTTTACAATGATTGAGAGACACAAATTTTAACTATTCTTAGAGTCTTCGATATGCAGGGTAGTCTTCCAAGGACTTCTTTACTTGGGTTGTACCAATGGTACGTCCCAAGTTTCTGAGAATTTTAGTGGGCGTCCCACCTTGCAATGTTGTTGCTAATTCTTCCACTTTTCATATAGGCTGCAGTGATGGCTAATCTGCCCTGGCATCGGTAAGGAACCACAAGGTCGAAGATGCTCAGGGCTATTGTTCTCTTCACTAGTATGACATGATCGATGGTTTGATGCATTCGAGTATGTCTACCAAATCCTGAGATGGCAATCAACATGAATATCTCTTCTCCTCCCCGTGGGCTGAACTGATGGTGGACCACTGTTATCCTTTCGCCAGTGAGGAGTGGAAGGTAGTACCTTAGGGCCTTGTCATGTCCTACTTCTCCTACTTCATCTCCGGTCCTGATGCTGGACCTATGCCTCCTAGAGTACTCGTCCACCGATACTACTGTCAGGTCCTTGTAATCTACAAACATGGATCTCAAGAAGGTCAGATTGACCCTGCTTCTATCGATCCCGGCTGGCGTCGTTGATGAAGAACTAGGCAGGAGCGCACTTGTGGTCTTGCCTCTAATGCCCATCCGTTCTTGGATGGCGATGAATTCTTCTTTTAAAGGCCGCTCCAAGCACAATTTCATTATAATGGGAAAAATTTTAGTAAACTGGAATTTTTTTATTATGGGGGTTGTATAAACCTTATGCAGGGGTTGTATACACGTAATGCGGTACCACTGTATCATGGACCTTATCTTGGGGTTGTATACACGCGCGATGCAGGTGTATCATACATACATGAATATTTAGAGAACATATTAACACTGTATCATATACCAACTTCCAAACACAATAGAGACCGGAAGTATGAACTATGTATGATAGATAGCAAAGGTTACTAGAGACCACGGCAAGATGTCCCTAGTAACCTTCCCCTAGGTTCCTAACCCCTTTCCCTCCCCTTTCCTTCCCCAAAGGTCTAACCTATCTTGGTGGGTTAGGAACCCAGCTCATGCATATCCCAGCTGATTCTTCCCACCATATGGGATACCTAGTCATTGCAAAAAGTAATTCCACATGATAATACTCACACGGAAGAAGAGCGGACCCAACTCCACAAAGTTGTTGTACTTTTCGTTGTAGTACGTCCCTAATAAGGTCATACATCCGTCCCTTACAAATTTCATGAATGAACTCGATATGTATTGATCCGGAGAGTGTGCTAAATAACCAAAGACGAAGAAGAGGCCTCAACCTCAGCCGAGCATCTCGTCCCAGGTGAGGAGGGGGTTCAAGAATTCCCCTCATTGCAAGTCTCCTATAACATTGGGATGGATTAATTTCCATCGGTGGCTCATGACCACAATCAAATCGCTCCAGAATGAAGTTGATCAACTCCATTGCAAGCTCCTTGGTGGGACTGTGGCGCAACCTCCACTCCAAGAAATGGTCAAATAGCTCATCTTGATCAGGCCACACAGAATGCTTGGGGCATGCTTGCAGGGCTTCTAGAGTAGCCCAGGGAGGATTGGGTCCAATCATTTGCAAAAGCAAGCAAGGATCACCGACGGAGCAAGGAACACGGAGCAGAGCAGGGAACAAGGAGCAAGAAGCAAGGAACAAGACCAAATAGCAAGGAGCACAAAGATCAAGTAGCAAGAACAAGGTTCAAGATCAAGTAGCAAGAAGCAAGGCACAAGGAAGATCAAGGAGCAAGGAACAAGATCAAGAGGGCCAAAGCATAGAGCCTGGGGGCATTTTTGCGCCAGCCAAGCACCCCCTAAGCACCTAATGCTGAAAACTTTACTTTTTTTGTCTTTTTTTCTATAACTCCGATGAAGCTGAAATTTTGTATTCCAAGGCGTCATATAAATGCGTTTGAGGCAAAAATATCAACAAAAAAAAAAAACAAAAAAAAATTCCCCAAAAATACAAAGAAAACAGCCCCAGAAAGCACCCAGTAAGCACCACGTGTCGCTGACACAAAAAGTGTCCCCCACCTCCATGCTTTGGCCCAAGAGCAAGGAACAAGATCAAGTAGCATGAAGGAGCACGAAGATGAAGTAGCAAAGAACAAGGATCAAGATCAAGTAGCAAGGAACAAGGAAGATCAAAGACCAAGAAGATAAAGGAATAAGGAAGATCAAGGAGCAAGAAGCAAGGATCAAGATCAATTAGCAAAGTACACGGAACACAAGGTGAGAAGTGAAAGCAAGGTGAGAACACGAGAAGTGAAAGCAAGGTGAGAAGTGAAAGCAAGGTGAAAACACGGAACAAAGGTGAGAAGTGAAAGCAAGGTGAAAGAATTTATAGCTACAAATCCAATAATGTTGAAGTATAATACCAATAATGTTGAAGTATAATACCAATAATATTGAAGTATAATACCAATAATGCTGAAGTATTATACCAATAATTCTACAACGACTATAAAAGCAGCTCCATTCGGTGGTAGAAGTCATTCATCTCCCATGGCTTATAATCTGCATGATCTTCAGTTTGAGACCATTACTTGCTCCATGAGCTACAATGATCTTGTTGGGTGCATACATAAAGGTGTTAAGCTGGATCCTTACTTGGAATCCAAAGCTAGAGGTCTTGAATGTCATTGCCTCGGTCTTACTCGTGTTGTGACCCATCTTCTTTGGCTTCCTGAGCGTCATGCCTACGAGCTGAATGTGATCACGTTAGCAGGGATTGAAGATGAGTGAATCATCGACTCTATAATGCCATCAATAATATGTGCATCTAAATTATATGTATGCCATCAATAATGTGTGCATCAGATATAATGATGTGTATTAAACACCTATTATAAAAGATGTAAGGATGTAGTATAAGCATAATGAATATTATTTGATGTATCGACTGAGTATTAATTGTCCAAAATGCTTAAGTATTATAGCAAGAGAAATTACATACATGATTATCGAGAACATGACTGAGATTGAGAGCTTTTAGCTAATGCTATATCCCCCCACATGTCAACAATGTATTTTGGAATCTGAACAGTCTTCGGTCTTTTGCCATTTGCATCCCATGCATAATGTATGGCATCTAACTTCTCATACCTTAATGGATCTGATGGATTGGGTTGCCAACGTTTAGTTAAGCAACCTGTATAGTCACGACCAACAGGCATCCACCATGATACATAAATGTGACCATAATTGGTAGACTCTGGATCTAGGATGGCATCTTCTTCTGTAAAGCCCAACTACGTTGGAGTTTTATCGTCTCCAGGTCGGATTAAAACGAACATACCTTTCGTAACATGTGCATGAGGATCGAACTCATCCATAGGTAACACTGGACGCCCATCTGCTGGCCCACAATACGTAGGCAAAGGTCTTATAAGCACAGCGGCTTCATCGACCTCTGGAGTAAAGGCAGCTTGTAGAGGTTCTTGCCTTGTACGCAACCAAAAGTTATCATTTTGAGGTCGTCCTGGAGATACATCTTCCAAGCACAAAAGAATCTCGTTCCAGTAATCCATAGTTGCTTTGTACTGTCGTGTAAACACACTATCTTCTTGATTTTTACAAAAGGAATTCCATAATGCTATGTAGTTGCTGATGCTGTCTGCCAGGCCAGGGAGATCTTTCAATGTCTTCCTTGGAGGGATATTTTTAGGCACCCCTGTTGGTAACGTTGGATCACCATTTTCATCCCCCTTCCACATTCTTTTTCCTTTTTCTGGAATCCATTCTTTATGGGTTGCCCAACCATCATGAAGCCAACCTAAATCTCATCGAATACCTTAAGCCATGTCAAATAAGAGAGGTAGGAGAACACATATCTATTTTTATTTTGACCCGATGCATTATCCAACTGTAAGTAGAGATTTCGAGAAAGAGGATTGAAGCCTTCTCAGTAGGCACTAGAAGATGAAGGCATCATCTCTTGTGTCTGCGCTAGCTTATGCTGTAGTGGTCGAGTGTCTTTTAGGGCTTGCATCAATTTGCAATCTGTAGTTCTGCTTCCACACAGATCACCACACTTGTCTTCGTCCGGCAACTCAAGATAGTGTAGGATCCTAGAAAGTGATCCAACATGAAAGTTTGAGTCATCTTTCCAAAGATCAAGAGAGAAATGGCCATAAGCCCATCCACCATGACCATGTGTCAATGCTCTTGTCAAGCCGCTCTTCAAGCGATCTCCTCTCCAAATAGACTTTGCGAGATGGTGACTTCTTGGTGTGAGTGTTTTGACCTGATCCATCTTATCATATATTATGCAAAGGTGACCTTCTGGTGAACGATGTGATAATGCACGCCAATGCCAATATTGACTCCTACAGGAACGTTGTTCCAACATATGTGCCCGTCATTGAATTGAAAGGTTGCGCCTCTCCCTTGTATCTTTTGTTCTTTCCAATTTCTGCTTGATGACTACACATATGTTACACTTGGAGAATGCTGTATTTTTTGCTATGCTGACGTCTGGAAACTCTTTCTTCCAAATATTGTAAAAAGAGGGCAAGGTTACACTCTTTCCTGTCAATTCTTCCACCACGGCACCCACTTCCTTATGTATGCTCTTCTTATTAAGGATGGAAGGAAGTTTGCGAACATTCTCCTTATATCATCCTTTCCTTTTTTGCTTCTATGTGGAATGCTCTTCGCATTCTCACTAATGAAGGTATCAAGCACACTTTCTGTAGCTAGTGTCACAGATCTAGGCTTCTTAGAGCCTGTATTACCATGCTCCGCCCGTTTTCCACCTAACTCGAACCTCTTCCTCCAACTATAAAACATAGACTGAGCAACTCCTAAAGCCATGCGCCATGCGAATTGACAGCACTCCACTCCAGAGACCACTACTTTCGCCTCCGACTGCCCTGTATAAATTACACTCAACACATCAAAAACAAGCGTAATCCTGGCACTGCTTGATTGAGAATAAAATTCTTTTCTTAAGGCACATACTTGCTCTCGGCTCAGTTTTTTGACACATTCATCTTTGCAGCATGTTGATTTTAGAGCACTCTTGACTGACTTCGAAGCACACATCCTCTCCTCCTTGCTATCCCCCTTTGGTTTCCCCCTGACCCTCTTCACATATGTATATTTCCTTTTCCTCTTGAATTGCTTCTCAACATCAGTTTCCAAGCACTCAACTTCTAAGTCATCCTGTTCGAGAGCAGCTCGAGCTTGTAAATGTTGTGAAACTGTCCTACCATCACGAAGCAAAACATCTCGGGTCTCCCAGAATATTAGACTGTTAGCTCGAGGCCTCTCAACACAAGCATGACATGACCTTATATTTTGGTTCCCCTTTGGATCTATTATGTTACCTGCTGAAAGCCCGACCTTTGATACACCCAAGAACTCATCGTCTATAGCATCCTGAGGATCACTAAAGACTATATTCGCCTCCGAATATTTAGATCCAATGCAGGAGTGAAGAATGTAGCATGGCAAACCAAGTAGATCTGTTCTGGAGTAGTAGACTGTCTCATCTTCAGGCTTAAACAACCTGAGACCAAGATGGGCACTTAGATTCTCATGACCTCCAATCTCCTCTACTATCTCGTCTTCTTCATTTGTTGCTGTGTTGCTTGGTTCACCACAAAGGAGCAAAGAAAACTCGATGTCCCAAGCTACTCTTGACATGATGGTGGACTACTAGATGAATCCTCTTCTGAAGAGGGCAAATTGAGGGATGTTGAAGACATATCTTCACTTGAGGGCACTCAACATGTTTTACATCCCTCTTAGGCCACTGAATGAATGTGCCTACTGCTTCACCAATGTTATCTGCCCCTTCGCAGGGGACTGGAAGCTCCTCGATGGGATCACGTACTCCATGACCTCAATTGCTACATTTGAAGGATCTATTTCCTTGCCATGAAGAGTGGTTCTATTCACCATATGGCCAGGGCAACAATTGTCCTTCCGATGAATAGGTTGTACACGGGAAAATTGAACCTGTTTCAATCAAGCAAGATGACACTTTTTAGAACATATGAAATAGACGAAAAACAAGCAATAAATAAGCAAAACTGGCGCCATTTAGTACAAAAAAATAAATTTTGATGTAAATTTGAAGGCAAATGGCGCCATGGCGCCATTTGGCTCCAAATTTACACCATTTCGACCAAGTGCACCATTTTGACCAAATGGTGCCATGGCGTCATTTAGACCAATACACCATTTTAGTGGTGTATTTAAAACAAAATGGCGCCCTGGCGCCATTTGATCCAAGTGCACCATTCCAGATTAATGGCGCCATGGCGCGATTTGGCTTAGCTCCATCACAAAATCTACACGAGGTGCCTATGTTATGCATTCTTGCTCCCATTGCTGTATATGTGTCAATAAGAGCAGGCATGCATAACATGGGCACCCCATGCCAACTTTGCAATTGAAACCAAGGTTCTTAGTGTCCAAGCAGTATGAATTTCAGCATTTGAACACGCTATATACATGGCAGCAATAGAACATAATTCCTACCAGAAATAGTGGACTTACTTGATATTAGATAGATCCATAGTGGTATGTTGTACTGGAGCAGTTGATGGAACAAGAAAAACAAGCTGATCTCAGCAGATATGAATTCACACTGCGCCTTGAATAACTGGGACTCGCTGAGAACTGAGCGCCAAGAAGAAAGCGCCAAGAATCACCTGAGATTTCTGTGAGCGCCACGAAGAAAGCGCCTGACAGCACGCATGCGCCTTGCAAAGTTTCTGCCTAGGTGCCTGAGAAAAGCCGCGCGCCTTATGCGAGCGGCAGCTGAAACGAGCAGGCGGATTCGAAAGCGCCTGAACCGTGCATGAAAGCGTCTGCGTCGTACCATGGTCGCTTTAAGAGGGAGAACGGCACTTTAAATGCAAAGTACAATTTTAAAAGAAGCAGACGATTCAAATTTGCACAGGTGGCAGTCAAATTTCAAATTACGGGTGGGAATTTTGAATTTTATGTTAAAATTTGCACAGGTGGCAAGTCCAAGTTTCAAATTACGGACGGGATTTTTAAATTTTATGTTCAAATTTGGGCGGGCGGGCGGAAGGGCGGGAAATATTCAAATTTGAAAGTTCAAATTTGGGCGGGCATGGGCGCCTGGACCGCCACGTGCCCTAGTTGGCCGCCTGTGGTACATCAGACAACCAGCGGCCAAAGTTAGTTACGCCTCATTGTTCCTTTGCTTTTGTCGCTTTTGATTCCAGCTCTCAGCGCCTCGATCTTAGCCGCCAGCACCTAGCGCCTAGCCGCCAGCGCCTCGAGCAATCCTTTTTTTGCCTCTTTTTTCAGTGTTTTCTGGCGCCATTTCCCTACAGTTCACCGCCTTACCTCTTCGAGCAACACACCAGTTTCCGGGCAAAAATCAAGGCGCTCGAAATGGAAATCGACAATTCTGGAGCTCCTCAGGCTGTGGAGACAGCGGCCAACACCCCGCAAGGCACATGTATGTCATGTACTTGCATTGTTTTTTGTTTGTTTGTTCCAAATGGCGCCACCGCACCATTTGAATGTCTGTTAGCTTACTTTAGGGAGTCTTGTTGTTGGCAAATGGCTGGATGCCTGTTAGCTTTAGGGAGTCTTGTTGTTGCATGGCGCCATTTGGATGCCTGTTAGCTTACTTTAGGGAGTCTTGTTGTTGGAAAATGGCGCCTGCATCTGAGTCCAGTGCATAAACACTAATGGAAGCATTCGCATATGCATTAGCAATAAGAAGCAATCTACCAAGCAAATGGCGCCATCGCGCCATATAGATTGCTTCTTATTGTGTTGTGTTTTCCAGTGCATTCTCCTATTACGGGTCGCAGATGTCTCTACCCAGTCAGAGCCACTCTCCTTCGAACCATCTTCCTCGAATATTGCGAAGGGGAGGGGCTCGGACTGGGTGGAGGCCTCTGCGACCAAACACAGGGAAATGCATTCGAACTGCTTCCATGGGTTTATGCATTGGACTCAGATGCAAATGGCGCCATGGTGCCATTTGGATGCCTGTTAGCTTACTTTAGGGAGTCTTGTTGTTGGCAAATGGCGCCATGGTGGCATTTGGATGCCTGTTAGCTTTCTTTAAGGAGTCTTGTTGTTGGCAATTGGATGCCTGTTAGCTTTCTTTAGGGAGTCTTGTTGTTGGCAAATGGCGCCATGGCAACATTTGCATCTGAGTCCAGTGCATAAACACTAATGGAAGCATTCACATATGCATTAGCAAGAAGAAGCAATCTACCAAGCAAATGGCGCCATCGCGCCATTTGCTTGCTAGATTGCTTCTTATTGTGTTGCGTTCTCTATTCCTGTCAATAGAGCTAATGCATATCGAATGCTTCCATGAGTGTTTCTCGACTTGTGGGTCGAAAGGCCCAAGCTCTAATGCATTCTCCTATTACGGGCGGGGTGGCTTCGACCAGTCGAGCCACTCTCCTTGAACCATCTTCCTGGAATATTGCGCAGGGAGGGGCTCGGGGCATGAGGCCTCTGCAACCAAACGCAGGGAAATGCATTCGAATTGCATCCCTAAGGAGTGCTGGTTGCAGTGTTTATGCATTGGACTCAGATACAAATGGCGCATGGCGGATTTGCCTACTAAATCCAGTTTTGCATAATCA
Organism: Isoetes taiwanensis; assembly: GCA_021234155.1. Taxonomy (NCBI): domain Eukaryota; kingdom Viridiplantae; phylum Streptophyta; class Lycopodiopsida; order Isoetales; family Isoetaceae; genus Isoetes; species Isoetes taiwanensis. The sequence continues at coordinate 6,694,406 of JAJEKV010000022.1, read as the reverse complement.
TTGTTCAAACCCGGATGGCCATTTGCATCTGAGTCCAGTGCATAAACACTAATGGAAGCATTCATATATGCATTAGCAATAAGAAGCAATCTACCAAGCAAATGGTGCCCCACCATTTGCTTGGTAGATTACTTCTTATTGTGTTGCATTCTCCTATTACGGGTCGCAGGTGCCTCCACCCCGTCCGAGCCACTCTCCGTCGAACCATCTTCCTCGAATATTGCGAAGGGGAGGGGCTCTACATCGGTGGAGGCCTTGTCGACCAAACGCAGGGAAATGCATTCAAACTGCTTCCATGTGTTTATGCATTGAACTTAGATGCAAATGGTGCCATTTGCCTACTCGCCCCGGGTTTGCCCGCTTTGTCCGCTTTGATGCCGAAGAAGATGCCTCTTTGTTGCAAAGGTTACGCTGCGGAACCACAATTTGTATCCGACTGCATAATCATGCCGGATGCATGAGCTGGTGCATGGAAGTACGCGGGTGAGCAGCTCGCTCCTACAGTGCTCGAAAGGAGACCGCAGAAGAGAGCTCACCGCTTATAAAGGAGATGTCCGAGAATCACCGAATTTACCAAGGAGGCAATCGGGTATCTTGGTCAACATGAAGGTGATTATCAAGAGCGGTCGCGATGATTGGCTCCGGATGGTCCTTGAGGATACTATTCAGCAGAGAATAATTGTCTACTATGTGGACTGGAAGTTTTATGATCCCATTATGATGTCTGCTAGTATTGCAAATGTACCGGAAAAGAAAGAAGCAAAGGGACCAAAGCCATCGCAGGAAAGGCAACAGACTTTGAAGAAGGGAAGGGAAGGGGTCCGTGAGAAATCTTGAGGGGCTATATGATTCTTCGCAAATCGTATGAACGAAGATCGAAAACCCACCTTCATTCATTGTCACGGCATTAAAGAAGATCGTAAACTACCCGGCAATGTGGACACGGCTTGGCTTCCATTATTTGGCGGGAAGAAGACAAGACAAACTAAGGAGGCAACCGTGGTGAAAGACTCCTCATCAAGCCCATCGAGGATGTTGGCCAGAAACCGAGGAAGGAAAGGCTACGGGCAAGGGGAAAGTTAAGAGAAAGGATCAATTCATAAAGATCCCGAGAAGGAAAAGAAAAGGAAAGGGACAGAAAGGGCGAAGGAAGGAAAGGCGTGACGTGAAAAGGGGAAGGGAAGGGGAGACAGAGGAAATGGAAGGGAAAAAGAAGAAGAAGAAGCACAGGCTAGAGATCCACCGACATCTTTTTCCTCTGGGCATCACATTCATAAAAAAGATAAACGTGTTCAAACTATATCAAGGGCCACCAAATCTGACATCTAGACCAAGGAATATGGAGCACGTCAAAACGTTAGTGAAGTCCTTTTCGTGAGAGACCCACATCCAAGTTCACTCCCCGCTGATGTGATTCTATTCAATCCCCTCACAAACAAACTGGCCCCTTGGAAAACCGAGGATGACCTCATGGGGATGCACTATTATATAGTGAATGGCATTCACTCAGTTATGGCTGCTCAGCTTGTATGTGGAAGACTTGGCACCGCAAAGTCCCAAGAGAAAATGTCAAAGATTTATCTGGAATGGAATTGCCGAGTCTTATCTGGCACAGTCAACGAGCAAGAATGTCTGCAGCTTAGTTGTGAAGTCAATGATATCGCTGCCAAGACTATTTTCAAGGAGTCTTTCATTGATAACATAATCCAACTGCGGCACCAGTATGCTCTCTGCGGGAAGCCTGATCCATCGGGATGCGGGCAGTCATGCTCAGAACCATACAAGGTACATAGTGTTGTAATTGTTGGCAAGATTAGGAAATGGCGTCATGGCGCCATTAGGTGAGGAAATGGCGCCAAAATGAAATGAAGGGCCCATTTCCTCACCAAATACACCACGGCCCATTTCTTCACCAAATGGCATTCAAGACTAACTTCTTGTTGTTTCCAAATATATCCGCTTTTGGCTGAAGTTACCATGCGTGGTAAGCATCCGAAAGATTTCAACCAGTGGGTCTTCATGCCAGAGGATATTTTTCAGCTATTCATGTCCCTATGGAACTTGTGGAAATCTTGCAAGCTAAAAGATAACAAGGGACAAACTATTACCTGTAACTGGACAAAAGAATCTGACTACTTCAGTCAGACCTACCTGAGGTGCATGAGGGGTCTCGACTACGAAGACTGTCGGGTTTTGTTCCAGGAAGTGCTGGATGGGAAGACCTACGTGAAGGTCACTAGTGATTATATGGGTAAGCAATTCTTCAAGACAAGGGCAAAGACACTACGATCTATATCGTTCTTGAAGAAGGAGATTTGGAAATATGTGAATGATAATTTTCCGAAGAAGTTCACATCCTTCACTGATCTCAGTACTGCATGGCGGGCTTCGACGATGCCGACTTGATTTCCATGGCCACCTTAAGTGGATTAAACAAGGTGTGAACAAGGAAGGAGTTTTCGGTAATGTGCCACCTGCCTTGGCAAGATTTATATGCAATGCCGCCTCTTGCGCGAGAGAGGATAATCAAGACTTTCGTTCGCGGTTGAACTAACGTAGGGCAAAATAGGGGCAAGTTGTTTGCACTCTGTACCAAAGATCCTTGATAGTCCCGATACTAGAGGCATAAGTCCAATGTGGGACACAACCACACTATCTAACTTTTTAATACAAAATGCGAAAAGAACACCACAAATACCGATTCTTTTCTGGATAGTGTGCTTTGCAAGGCCAGAGCATAATGTTTTGATTTCATCTGTGCTGGATAATCTGGATTCCAGATCCAGAGTTTTTATTGGCATGTATGAGGACGAATACAAGAATCCGCCTACCACAGGAATTCAGGAGCCCATGCACTAGTGTACGCCACAAAAATTCAGGCCATCACCGGTGATCCTGGCCGATGACATTGACCTCGATTCTCGCTTGCCGATCATCCTCAAAAACCGCCACCAGCTCCGGTACCTAATGAAGAAGAGGCGGACGGTATGGCCCGCCGCTCAAACAACAGATTCAGTACATACCGCAAGGCTTGCCGGGGATGTAATCATGAGAAACCAAACGGGCCCCGCCACATGCTCCTATCTCGCGGCGTAAAATAGTACCGCCAGAATGGGGGTGTTTGATTACTTCTCCTGTGGTTCGTCTGGTCGGGCTGCATTGATCCATAAGAGATTTTGTATTGTGTTCGAAAGTGACCCGACTAAGCGACAGTGCCTACAGGGCATTCTTGATAGGCTTGACCACCTCCTGAATCCTATCATCACAGCAGTTCATGTGACAGAGAGACAAGGTGCTGTTGTTGAAGAAGCTGTAGATCCACCAAGTCCAGTGATACCTGAAGCTCAACCCGATGTGCATTATGATCTGATCAAGAATACACAATTCAATCTGGACATTCTTGATGATCCCAATTTCACTGCCACAGGGTTCGAGACTTTTCAAGGAGATCCTATGGGTGCTTCTTCTAGCCATGGCACTGGCGCTGCGGAACCTGATCCTGCTGAATAGCCTGAATTTTTTTTGTGATTATAATGTAAATTGTACGATAATACTTTTGTAAACAGACTATCTCTTCTAAGTCCTTGCCTGTTGTGGCAAATTTATGGATATGCAAATCTATGAATATGGAAATTTTTACTGATTTTGTGATCTCATGTTTTTTTAGCTTCATTATATGCACTTTTAGTATTTTTAATGGCGCCAATAAATGGCACTTTAGATGCATTTTTTTGCTAAATGGCGCCATAATTGCTCAAAAAATCGTCATAAAATGGACTAAAAAGGATTTTCGTCCCTAATTGGAATCACGAAATTTCTCATTTTAATGAAATTGTGCTTCTCCTATTGAGTCATCATCTGACGGATGTTGCTATAGGCCTCAATGTCAGATGATGACTGCCCCGTGTAGGTGTAAGCTTCCCCATGCTGATGGGGAAGTCTTGGGTCTCCCTGTCGATGAAGTTGTCGAGGTCGGGTTATTGGTGCAGGAGATGTAGGAGTTCATCCACCCTGTATCCTCGGTCTCCGCACTCTGGAAGGTTCTTGATGTTGTGCAGTGGGAGGCATCCTGGCTTTCGATCATGACCAGGGTTAAGCTTGTGATGCCTAACCCAAGCAGGAGTCCTCGTCGTCCTCAGGCCTTCGTTGAAGTTCTGAAGTTCCTATTCTGCTTGTTGTCACTCTCGAATGGGATCGACGTCGATGAGGTCTTCAAAGCCACAGCCGTATTCGCCTTCTTCCTCCTTCTCCTCTTCTGAGCCTTCATATTCTAGGAGCAGATGATCTTCTGTTGTGGAGGTAGAAGGTTCTATGTTCAGTGGCTGGATAGAGGGATCCCCTATTTGAGTTTGGGTTCAGTGAGACAAGAAGATGGCTATAACAACAGTGTATGAGTCATGTTTATGGATATGGTCATGTAGTCAGGCATGCGAGCAGCTCTGTTTTCTAAGTATTTGGCGATGTCGGGAACATCGTTCAATGCGACTTGAAGGGATGTCCTTAGTGCAAAGTATCATATGCATAGAGGAAGCTCTACTGTTGGGGTGATCACTACTCACCACATTCGTCACTACTCACCACACTCATCACTACTCACCACACTCATCACCACTCACCACATTTGTCACCACATTTGTCACCACATTGGTCACCACTCACCACACTCACCACTATTGAGGTGGTAGAGGAGATTTTATATCGTATATGGAGGGAGATACGCACATGCACGCGTGCAGGATTTTTGCACGTATGCATTGAGGAGCCATTATGATGAGGAGTATTATCTGAGCAGAGAGAGAAGAACAGAGGGAGAGACGGTGTATTGAGGGAGAGCATTTTGCTTGATCTAGCTATGGAGATGATGATTCTTTGTCTTATGCATTGCTTTGATATGAGATATTGAGCTTGGATTGTTGGGTTTTTCATCCTTCTTGCAAGGTTAGAGTTCAGGCTCTAACAATTTGGCGACCACGGTGCTCGACAGACCATTGATCGGCAAGAATTTCCATTGAAAAAAGAGTTGTTACCATTGGTATTGATGTTCGTCGGTAAAGAACGGCACCATTGAGAAAGGAGCAATTTCTTGTGTGAAGGGAATTTTGCCGTAATTGATTTGTGGAGTAAAATTTGACAAGGGGAGCATAGTTTTATGCCCAAGAGAAGTAAGAAGGAGATACCACTAAGCTCTATCGTAACAAGAAGGGGGGCGGTGAGTCAATCTTTGGGCTCAAAATTGCATCAAGATTCAATTTCGTTTTCAGATTTGGGAGCAGATCTGGGGTCTAATTCTCAGATCCAGGAGGTTTTGATTCCATTTACCGATCTAGATGGTAATCCAATTTCATTTTTCAAATTGAAGGGAGATCCAATTTCGTTTTTCCAATTTCAAGAAACCCAAGAAGAGGCAAGAGATGGTCAGTATTACCACCTATGGTATGGGGTTTTCGGACAATGGGGATTCCAAAGTTTGATGATCCGGGTGGATCGGGATCCTTTGAAGCATATTGTGAAGTTTGAGAGGTATTGCCAAAGAATGTAAGTTACCGGCTGGTGATTATTTGCTTTGGTTTCATAGTTCTTTCCAAGATTCAAAGGGAGGAATGGGCACAAACTCAGCCGATACCATGACATATCAGAATTAAAGGAAGCTTTCATTGCTAATTATCAAGAAGTTCATGGCAAGGATAAGACTATGGAAAGGTGGACCAATTTCACACAAAAGGAAGATGAATCAATTAGAGAGTATAATCAGAGGTATATTGCGGTTCTCAAAGCCGTGGTTCATTGGAAGATTGCAAGGAATGATGAAATGGATATTCAATGGTATATAAAGGGGCTGAAACGAGCTATTGCTCATAAGGTGAAGGCTAAACAGCCTACAACATTACTAGAGGCACAAAAGTATGCTCTCAAGGCCGAAGATATGTTGGGGTACATTCATGAAGTTGCTGCTCCAGAGCAAGATTTCTACGCTTACAATTGGTGAGAAGCCAAGGGAGGTTCAGTTTATTACTTGTGAGTATTGTGGATCTATTGGGCATTCTGATACTACATGTAGATTGCTGAAATTCTGCTCAAGATGCCAAATCAAGGGCCATAATGATCAAGAATGTAGGGAGAAGAGATTCTTTGAGAGGGCCAATCCGGTATTTGCTGTTATGCAACAAGCACCATCTATTCCTATTCAACCAATGCAAGCAGCACCTATCATACCACAAGTTCCAATGATGCCACAAGCTCCAATTGCCCAACAAGTTCCAATGGGTTCCACACCAATGGTGCAGCCAAAACAGGGATGGTATCCAAGTAAGGCTCATTTATATTGCAAGTTATGTGATAAATTCAAGCATGATGAGACTACTTGTTGGAAAATCCATGGGAAACCAGAATGGGCAACTAACAAGTATCCACCAAAGCAGCAAGTGTTTGAATCATTACCTCTTCCTAATAATGATGTGCGCATTCAAGATGCAAAGTACATTGATAATCCTCAAGTTAAGGCTCTTATTGAGGAGCTTAAGAAGCAAGAGAAGGCAAAATCAGTGGTAAATTGTGGATTTGTTGAGGTGGAGCATGACCCATTTCAGCAAGAAGAAGAGATTGGAGAAGTAAATGCAGTTACAAGATCACAAAAGGTGGTTCAAGAACCAAGAGTAGTGCCAATTGCGGAGAAGACTAAGACCTCTTTTCCAAAGGCTTTGAAGGAACAAGCTTTGAAGGTATCAACACCTAAGAAGGTGCAATTCAATGTGCTGCCCACAGAACAGTTTCAGTCCATGGAGGAAAATCAGCCCATAGTGATGCCTCCTATGGTGGATGAGGAAATTCAAAATGAAGATGATGTGATCAGCCAAGTTTTGGCCACTAAAGTTACACTTACTCTTGAGCAATTGATGCATTATTCCCCAAATTTGTTGCAAGAGTTAGGGGGAAGAACAAAATCAGAAATTTCAGTCCAACAAATCATATCAAATGATACCGACAAGAGGAGAATGGAGCCACCAGCCCGGCAATCTAAGGATCCTGGGCCATTTCTTTGTGATGTGAGTATTAATGGATATCTAATCAAAGAGGCTAATATAGATACCTGATGGGTGAATGTAATGCCTTACCACATAATGCTTCAAGTTGGATTGAAAATGATGGAACCGACAACTATGATGCTCAAAGCATTCAATCAAATGAAGGTGCAGCCTATGGGAGTCATAAGAAATGTTTTATGCAAGGTTTATGAGGTGGAAGCAATCTTGGATTTCATGGTTTTGAAATTTCCAGGAGAGTGTGCATCTTGAAACTTATAATTTGTTCTTTGAGTCGTACATGGTTAGATGCTTGTACAAAATTTGAGACTTCATGGAGGAAGCGAAATGAATATCTTTCAAGGGGAACACAAGGTTACTATAGATCATCCTCTGAAATCAGCAAAAGGCACCTTTCTTTGCAATCCTTCTTTGAGCAGCCCGCAGTTAGAAATCAGCAAAGAGAATGCTATGGTGTCAGGGCAGCAAGGTCTTAGTTGTTTTCATGTCTTGGAAGTGGGTGACAGGGAAGATAAGACTTTGTACAAGTGGTTAAAAGGTACCCAAATTTCAGAAATATGTCATTTACAAAGCAAAGAAGTTGCGATAAGTATCTCCAAAGACTTGAAAGTATTGGTGAAGCTGAGTTACAAGAGACTCTTGTGAACATGCAGGAAGAGTCCATTCAAAGACCCATTGGGGAGAGTTTATTTCAGCAAGAAATTGATCAAGATCAAGTAGAGATGCTGATTTTGACATCAAGCATGGATGGGGTAAACATAAATCAGCCCACTATACAAGGACAAGCAGCTTGGTGGCATGCGCACATTCTGGAGGATGAGGTAAATCAGATCAGTCCATATTCACCACAGTCATCACAGTCACCACATGCACCAAATTCATCACAATCATCACATCCACCACATCCATTACAGTCACCACAGTCATCACACGCACCACATTCATCACTGTCACCACATTCACCACAGTCACCACATTAACCACATTCGTCACTGTCACCACACTCACCACATTCATTACAGTCACCACATTCAGTCAAGAACATTAATATTTCTCAAGGAAATCAAGAAGAATTGGTTACTATTGGAGGCGATCTTACTCCAGAGGAGGAACGTGATTTGATATCTTTATTACGAGAATTCAGGGATGTTTTGGCAAGAAATTACAAAGAATTGAAAGGCATTCCACCAGAGGTTGTGGTGCATACCATTGATTTGAAACAAGGATCCAAACCAGTCCAACAAGCTCAAAGGCGAATGAGTCCAGAAATAGAGGAGCAAGTAAAGGCTGAAGTTATGAAGCTTTTGGAGGCGGGATTTATTGTACCAGTGCCGAATTCAGATTGGATCAGTTCTATTGTCCCAGTGAGAAAGCCAAATAACTCAATCCGAGTATGCATTGATTATAGGGATCTCAATAAAGCTACCAAAAGAGATCATTTTCCTACACCATTCATAGACACTTTATTGGATAGTGTTGCAGGAAATCAGGCCTATTCTTTCTTGGATGGGTACTCAGGATATAATCAGATCCAAATCTATCCACCACATCAAGCAATGACGGCTTTTTGAACACCTTTTGGCATCTATGCTTACAAGGTATTACCTTTTGGCCTCACAAATGCTCCAGCCACATTTCAGAGAGCTATGACATATGCTTTTCATGATATTTTAGACTTTTTGAGAGTCTTTATAGACGACTTGACAGTGTTTTCGAATCCAAGAAGGGATCACTTGGATCATCTCAGAAAAGTTCTTGAAAGATGCCGATTGTATGGCATAAGTTTGAATCCTGCTAAGTGTATTTTCTTCACTAGAGGAGGAAAACTATTGGGCAATTATGTTTCAGAAAAGGGATTACAAGTGGATCATGGTAAGATTGCAGCCTTGGAGAAGGTGAAACCACCTACAAATGTATCACAAGTGAGAAGCTTATATGGCCAACTCAGTTTTAGTAGGAGGTATTTGCACAATTTTGCTAAAGTAACCCAGCCACTTGTGGATTGTATGAAGCAAGGGCAGAATTTTAGATGGAAGGAGGATGCTCAAGAAGCATTTGAATGGTGTCTTGGACAATTGAAAGAGGGAACTTTGCTGATTCCTCCAAGAATGAGTGAGCCTTTTCATTTATTCTTTACTGTTTGGGAGCAAGCTTTGGCTGTCACACTATGTCAGAAAAATCAGCAAAAGCATTATGATGTGAATTACTATGCTAGCAGGTTGTTAACTCCACAAGAACAGAAATGGACTCATGTGGAGCATCTTGGGTTGGCATTGAAGTGGGCCTTGAATAAATTTAGACATTATCTTCTTCCTTCACAATGGAATTCAGCAAATGTACAGTATGTTTACATTCATATGGACTAGTAACGGTGCCCAGCGTTGCTGGGCATAACTTGGAAGTATGCAAATCTTTTGACCGCAATGGGAAAGGCGTGTAATAATCCTATTTTTGTAACCTTTCATTATAACAAAAATATCTAAAGATTTAACAACGTTTAAAAGCAACTTTGCTTCTTCATGTTAGATAGTACTGCATCGGTATCTCTGGAAGCTTTGAATAGAACAACACGGTGCTTGTTCATGGGGAACCTGAGTGTGAGTAGAGTGTTCATCTCAGCAGGTTTTAAGGTGAGGCTATAGTCAATGTCTATTACTCTTTGTGAGGTCGGGCATAAGGTGGGACATTGTAAATGATGAACTGGAGTTATCATCCTCAGTATAGGTAAAGTCATAGCTACATGCTCAAAATGTTGTGGTGAAACACTAATGTCAAAATATGAATTCAAATTTAGTATGTGAATATTGTCGGATTGTTATGAAGTTGAACATTAATAATGTCATTGTCCTAGTGCTGCTACTATTAGGTCTAACATTAAATTAAACACTATTCTAAGTCCCCCAAACCATTGGGTGAAGTAGACCACTTTGTTTGATGTGGCAATGTCATTATTTATTGTGTGAACATGATACAATGGCAGAATAGGCAATCAACAACCCAGATAATACAAAGTTGTTCATTTTGATGTTCTCGTGTGCATGTGTACTAAAACTTGGCTTCTCTACCTTGTCCATGTTGGGTACATCGTGCTATCATAGCACTCCATGATATGACATTATGGGCAGGTATGAAATTGAAAAAATGGCAAGCATGATGTATGTTCCCACATCTACAACAAATAAACAGTACTAAACGTGTTATTCATCGTATTGTACATATACTACAATCACTATGCCCCATAACATGGCAATCCACTCTGATGAACAGGGGCTCATTCTTCTCCATTTCAATTAACTATGGGATCAATCTTTGCTACAACATAGTTAAGAGTGTGTTAACGTAGTTAAGAACATGTTAATTGGGCATTTCTTTGATACAACCGAGGGGGCTTTATTGGCCTTCTCCAAGTTTGGCACCCTGACATGGCAACCCCTATATGTTCCATTGGGGCATATTATTAAACAATAAGTGCAAATGAAAATAGTATTAAACATTGTGTGTCTTCTTAAGAATTCAACGTTATATTGTGTACATTCTTTGAGGGGATTGACACAATGCCTTCTTTGTAGCAATTGAAAATCTGGAAGTAGTTTTTTATTTTCTGTGTCTAATAATGTATATATATATATATTATATTCAAGGTTGCATTATTCTTTTTGGTCTATTATAATGGTAAAACTGCCATTTAAATAGCCATAAAAGTTGTAGAATGACAATTTACTTCTAGCTTTCATACTGCTCTTTGCTATATCTTTTGGATTGATTTTGTGTATCCCTCACTATCATCTTCTTGAGAATAATCATTCCAGTTTCATGAAGCTTTCATCCACTGTTTGCTCTAGAAGACAGTTGGCATCAATATCTAAACAATAAAGAGGGGTCTGGTTAATACATGAATAATCAATGTGAACAACAATCAGATCCATGGACAAATGTCTCTGGAAAATTTAACTTTGGATGGTTTGGCATTTTCGTCCCTAAAGCATGTAGATATAATTTCAACAACATTTATACAGCTGGAATATGAACAAGGTGACGGATCAATCGCACTAATGACCTGTAGTGCGATTGCGCACACAAAAAGATTCCTTTTAAAAAAACCCCAAAATTCGGTACTTTTGGCATATCTTAAGAAAAAATTTAGAGAAACGGTCCTTTGACCTTAAAAAAGGTGCATTTTTTGGAACAAACAAACAAAATACAACATTTATAATTAAAAGGGAGGTCGTTTTTTGTAGTATTTTAAACGTTTATGCACTTGACCTGGGTGCACGTACACACAAACACAATACGATGAACAGTTAGAAGCAAAAAAAAACCGCAATTAATGATGCAAGGGCCTTTTCGCCAAAATGTAAAGTTAAAACAGATAAGCATGTCTATGCGCCAAGATAGACATGCACATTTTTTTACAAACCATTGTTTGAAAATTCAATAATTAATAATAAATAATGTTTTTCAGTTCACAACAAGATAGTGTTTGTCCTTGCGTCGCATATAAACCTTAATGTTTGTCTATGAGCGCATAGACAAAGATCTCAAACATCATTAAAAAACTTTTGAAACATTGTTCCGCAAGGGGCAACTAAATTAAAAAGCCCGAAGAATTCTCAGAAACATGGTCGGCTTTCATGACTTTGTCCAAATGTGAATACAAAGCATACAATAATTATCCTTTGTATTTCCAATAAGAAGAGTCTACATCGAAAAAGAACAAGTAGCGGTGCAGCCATACTAGTTCTATATTGACTTTGACGACTTCCAAATCAGTATATTGTATAACCTTCTTTTACAAATTACCATTAATGCTTATGTATCTATCTTGAACCAAATACTCAATTTTTGGTATCCTCAAGCTTCTACGTCGTTCTCAAGAATACATTCAATGCCAAGCAAAACAAATTAATCTCCTGGCTTTACTTCCAATTCAATTTTTGTAATGTTGACACAAATCCAATCAGTCCCTTTAATTCTGGAAAGCACGAGTTCATTATCTGAGATGGTGTAAAACACAAGTAAAATTCCAAAGCACAAAAATAAAAAGGGGAATTGTCTACCCTCATCCAACTACATCATTTTAATGGCTTCAATGCTTCAATTCCAGAGGAAATGTTGGTGAGCTAGGCTCCTAGAGCCAACTAGAAGGAAAAAGAAGGTTGCCAGGCTTTTGCCTAGAAGGATAAATAATTTTCAAGCTAAGCCCGGAATCTAAAAGGTGCAAAAAAGAGACCCAAGTTATGTGCACATAATCAACGTTGAGGCAAAAAAAAAAAAAAAGATATAGCTATGGTTAAGGTTGCCACTATGTTAGAAGCTTTTCAAACCATAAATACCTCGTAACATCTGCAATGAACTAAACAATAGAAATGGTCTAGAAACCATTTCTACTGAAATAACCATTGGTAAAATAAATAGGTAGGAAAATATTGCGTGAGGTACAAATTAGTAGGTTGTAAAAAAATGGGTAGGTAGGGTCGTGGTCTATCGGCAAGATAGACAAAAAATCTTTTGCTATCTTGGATAGCAACAGACTTTTTTTTTTTTCGCCTTTTTTTCTTGTCTTCAAGTATCGATCGATTTGACGATTTTAGGCACCTTTGTGTTCTAAAGTGTTCTTGGCGGTCATAAAGAAGAAGTCGGAGGTAAGATTTGTGAAAAAAAAAGGGGCTTTTGTGAAATTTTTGTGCCATTATTTGTGATGGAAAACATCGATTGGGGTTCTTTTTTGCATCTTTCGGTTTAGATTTTTCTCAAGTTGGAGCATGAATCACAGTCAAAAAGCCTCAAACTTACAGATTTCAGAGTAGATAATGATGAATAGGTTAACTGCTGCACAACAACGGAGCCCCGCTTCTCTATTTTATGCTGCCGCTTGAGCTTTGCCCTGGCTTTGGAGCTTTACACAGCACTTAGGGTCTATTTTATGCTGCATGATGTCAATGCTAATTTTAAACGATACTGTTCCCAATTGATGTTACAGCCTGATGTGCCTTGTTCTTTGGAAAGACCGGAACATCCATCCTATTCGTAGGCGCGTTGGAACAATTTATCTTATAAGGCAGTTGTCCCAACTAGAATTTTTGCTTACTTGTCGGTTTCACATTTTCAAGATTGCAGAAACAAGGGAATCTGGTGCTTCTGCCATCACAGTAATTCATATTGTGCTCAAGAAAGGTATTTATGTACATTTTATGATTTTTGTGATTAATCAGTCAGTTGACATGGGGATCAATAATACAGGAACAAGTTCATTGGTCAAAATTGCTTTGGATCGGTGGGGTTTAGATGCAATGGTTGAGGTAGGTTGGTCCTATGTAATTATGTTTTGTTAGAACCATATAGATTTTGGTCAATCTCATGACTATTAAAGTTGAGCTCTTTCATCTTTCATCTTTCAGGTGGTTAACTTAATGGAGTTAGAAGAGCTATCATAGATGGGAATTCCAATCTTTGGCATCAATATGTCCGTTGGGCTTAAGGTAGTGAAACAATTTTAAGTTCATGCTCCTCATGGTTTTATTGTAATGTCAATTTTGGCTTCTTTGCTAGCTAGCGCCTCGTGCATTAGACAAGACATTGCGGCATCGTTAGTGAGGAATCGCCTTCCGGTGGTATTATCTTATCATGATTCGCTGCGAAGTCCAACTTTTTGGACTTGTATGCAAACTTAGCACCTATTCTTATTTTTTAGCCGTTGTTCAGAAGACCAGTTGATATATCAGTTGATATCACTTCACTTCACTGCTGGAAAACATTTTCAAAGCTGAATGAACCATTATCTTATGCCATGGATTAACAGGAACTATTGGGGCTTCATTTTGAAATTTTGAATGTGGATACTAGATTAGGAAGATTCCAAAAATCCATGAGCAACGAGAGCAAGCTACAAGCATGGATTAATACCTCATACAAAGGCTTTTTATCTTATGTGGCCTCAGTTAGATGTTTTATGCTATGCTTGCATAGTTGCAGGCAACACCATTTTATGTTCTGCTACGCGTGCATAGCCACAAGTAACAAGATTTTATATTGTGCTATGCGTGCATAGCCATAGACACAGGAAAAACAAGAATTTCTTACATGCATATAGTCTGTTATGCTTCTCTTCTTCGTCTTTCCGGTCACCTTCTAAGAGGAGGTCGACGTATTTGTTTGCTTGTCAAGTATGCAGGGATTTTTGTAGTATTTTGTGTTCTAATTAAAAACTCCAGTCTTTCCTGTCTTTGATTGTCTATGCGCGCATAGCGCCCTTGTGTTTTGTTTTTCCTTAGGCCTATTCTAGGAACCTTGATTTCACCCTTCTTGATAGTTGTTAACGAATCTACTTACGAGGATTCTAGTGGTGTTTTCAGTTTGTAGATTTCCTGTATGTGCTTACTTTTTACAAAATTACTTTTTATTTTCAGACCCTATATCGATGCACTACAAGTCTAAAGACTTTCATTTATTAAAATCTACCTAAAAATGGCACTCGAAATCTAAATTTGTGGTTCATTTTTTTAAAAGACCCCCCAAAAGTGGTCGAATTTAAGGGAATCTTAGGGAATCTTCGAAAGATGCTTTTTATTAGTGCAATTGCAGGTCATTAGTGCGTTTGATCCGTCACCTTGTTTATGATAAGAAGATGCATGCAAAGAAGGTGAAATAGAAAACTCGAGCTTGCTGCCCAAGCAAGAAAAACAATTGCAGAGAGCACAAATAGCTGCACAGATACCCTTTAAATGCTCTAATATACATCTGCATTAGAGAGCTTTAAATTCAGCAAGAAACTGACACTTATACCTTAACTCAAATTGCAACAAATGCAGGTTGGCCAGTCTAGATGCGAGAATATTTTCTTGCAAAACTCAGAGAACATGAATAAAAGAACCGCATAGAGGCCGGCCCCATGATGATCTTCCAAAGATTGTTTTGGATGCAACACCTAAATCCATCATTGCAAAGGGTTTATCCTGTGAAGCTAAAGAAAGAAGAAAGAGCAAGGCATCCCGACTAACTACCTCAAGTAATCTCAAGAAGAACGAAATGGGCAATTAATTCCATTGCCAATATTCTTCCGGTCTATCAACCCCGGTGAATGTTGCACCTAAACTCGTCGCAAGCATGATCCAAAGCAATCTATGGGATATAGTACCGCAAAAACATTCGGGGATATTAGAGAGCTTTAAATTCAGCCATAAGAAACCGACACTTATACCTTGGCTCAAATTGCAACAAATGCAAAAGCTGGCCACTCTAGATGCTGAATATCCGCAAGACTGTGAGAACATGAATAAAAGAACTCGCATAGAGGCTAGACCTCATGATGATCTTCCAATATTGTTTTGGATGCAACACCTAAATCCATCATTGCAAAGGGTTATCCGGTGAAGCTAAAGAAAAAGAAAGAGCAAGGCATTTTGACTAACCACCGAAAGTAATCTCAAGTAACAAAATGGACAATTTAATTCCTTTGAAAATATTATTCCGGCCTACAAACCCTGACTGAATATTGCACATAATCTCTGTCTGCAAGCATCATCTAGTGCAATCTATAGTGGTCTTGAGCAGCTTGCTCCAAAGTAAAGATAGCCAAGGAGCAAGTAAACAGTTATCCTGGACTCTAAATCCGTGGAACACCCTCAATATGAACGGCCTCTGTAATACATTATCTGAGGTCTGACCCTCTCTATAATAAAATATGAAGCTGCAAAACAGAGTGTTGGCCAGAACCACGTCACAATCTGCCTAAAGCATGTAGACCCCTGTTATTTTGCTACATATTCTAAACGAGGTGCACCGGACTACCACCCGTCGACTGTCAATCCCACGGCCGGGGCGTATGTTGGAGCCTCTGGGCACCTCTCGTTTCGATTATGCTCATTTATGATTGGGGGCGCCTATGATTTTGAGATGTCAAATACGAGTTTGCCTAAGGTTTTGATAGTATATCGAGCCTCTATACGGCTTCGCTTAAGGTTTTAGAATATGAAATACGGGAGTTTGAACCTCTACCAAAATAACTCAATGCCCTAATAAGACTACCTTAACCAATCTAACCAGTGAGCTAACGTGACTATTTTTTATCTTAAATCTATGTTTTTTTTATAATAACCCATTGAATTGTTTTATGGATATGGTCTTAGGTCTATGGTTTCAGGGATTACATCGATATCATATCCCCCTGGAACCCCCTGTTATTTTGCTACATATTAGATGCATGCAAAGAAGGTGAAATAAAAAACTTGAGCTTAACTCGAGCTTGATGCCCGAGCAAGAAAAACAATTGCAGAGAGCACACAAAATCAAGCTCCTGCGAACGAACCATGCTCATACTCGAACCAGGCTCCAGCTCCTGGCGAACCATGCTCATACTGACGGGCTCCAAATTCTCGGCGAATTTTAAGCTTTGGCATAAGCTTCCAGCCCCTCCGGTCAGATGCCCTAGCCAGAAAGCTCATCAAATGCTCCAACCCTAATTAGCTGTTGGAGCAATGCTTTTTCTCTGCAAATAAGAGCATATTGGTCGCTGCGTGCCTTGTTTTTGCATTAGGAGGTAGATGCGTCCAGATATCGTAATCGAATCCGCTTCGAAAGATATTAGTTGACAAATTTGCCTTTGTGCTTTATTTGCCATGTGGCGTGGATAAATCTGATGCCATATCCGTAAGATTTGTTGCTTCGAATGGCCCCTTTGGCCTGTGTACTCGAGAGACACCATAGCCAGTCTGGGAAGAAATTGTGCCAAGAAGCCAGTTTACAATAAGGAAGGGTCGGATTTTTGCCATCTCATGAGATAGCTTCGAATGCACTAAAATACTTGTCATCGAGGAGTTGTTATGCCCTCGCTCCTGCTTACCAAGACCTTGCCCTTCTTTCCACCCCATTCTTGTCATCATCCTTTGTGCAAATTGCCATCCGCCCCCGCCTCCAAGTCCTAAACCAGCCGTAGTTTGTTTAGCCATGCTGAACCCTTCCCCATTTGGTGGAGGAGATGGCGATCTTGCCCTAGCAGCATGGCGATCTTGCCCTAGCAGCGCTTGCAACACTAAGCATTGCTCTTCTTTTCCATGCCTCCTCTCCACTGATATGCAATGTCGCATCAGATTCCTTCTCCCTCTGGAGCTCTAATTCCCTCTGTCTAAGAGTTTCGTTTTCCCTCCCTCTCGAGCTCTAATTCCCTCCTCGCCTAAGAGTTTAAGTTTTCCCTCTCTTTTTAAACTTCTTTCCACAAATCTTAGCCGTCCAATGTTAGGGTCCACCGCCTAACCTAACTTTCTAACTAAATCTGAACCGTCAATTTTAGGGTTTCGTTGACGACATACTTACCCAATAACATTATAATATAGGATGTGAACCCATTGCCATGCATTTACAACAAGACTGTTCAAGATCCTAAGTTTACAAGATGGACTCTTATCATACAAGAATTTGAGTTGAAGTATGTTAAGATGGCTCAAGGAGCTCATAATCCAAGTGCCTATTTGAGTAGTGGTGCTGAAATAGAAGAGGAAAACAGACCAGCCAAGAGCAGCTTCCGATAATGGCGTATTACAAGGGTTCATTGAGACCGTGGATCTTTGGTATGCCAATATATACGTGTATTTACAAGATCAGACTTATCCCTCATCATTTTCAAAGCAACAAAAGCATGCTCTTAGAGTACAAGCAAAATGGTTATGTGATGCATGAAGCTATTCTTTATAAGAGGACTATGGAAGGTCTCTTATTAAGGTGTGTTGCTGGTCAGCAAACTCATGATTTGTTGCAAAGAAGCACATGATTGTCGAGGGCATTTTGCAGCCGTAACCACAGCTAGGAAGATCCTTCATTGGGGATATTATTGGCCAACTCTTTACAAGGATACTAGAGACTTTGTTAGCAAATGTGAGAAGTGTCAAAGGCATAAACAATTAACAGCCATAATAATATGCCATTCCATCCTATTTTGAGTGTTGGTCCGTTTCATATGTGGGGATTGGATTACATTGGGCCTATCAATCCTCCATCTTCCAAAGGTCATAAGTATATCCCGGCAGCCACATGTATGTTTACGAAGTGGGTAGAAGCAATTCCAAAGAAAGCATGCTACGTAAAATACCACAAAGAAGCTTTCTTTATCACAATTTGATTTCTCGGTTTGGTGTTCCAACCATTCTTTTGTCCGATCGGGAACTCATTTCATGGGGAAAGTAGTAGCTCGCTTAACGAAAAAAGATTGGTGTTCAACATGTACAAGCTTCTCGCTTATTATCCACAGTGGAAATGGGCAAGCCGAGTCTACTAACAAAATTCTGAAAGCTATCTTGGCCAAAACAAAGTGAAGGATAATCAAAGAAATTGGCACGAAGCCTTAACAGATGCCTTATGGAGTTTCAGGTGTACTTACAAGTTGGCTACAGGATTTACACCATTTGAATTGGTTTATGGAGTGCAAGCTGTGATGCCTATTCATTTGGACATTCCTTTATTTTCATTTGTGGAGCTACCTTATTATGAGAATTTGGGAGAAGTTCCAACTCCAAATCAAGTGCATAATAGGATGGATGATTTGCTGCAATTGCAAGAGATGAGACAAGAAGCAGCAGACTTCAATATGAGGCATAAGCAGAAAGTAAAGCTTATCAAAGACAGGTTACAGGTTGACAATCCATTTGAGGAAGGGCAATTGGTGTTGTGCAGGACCACTAAGAAGCATCTATCCAAATTTCAAAGTCCATGGGAAGGCCCATTTCTGATTGATAAAGAGGTACCAGGTGGGGCTTTCTATTTGATGACTCCAGAAGGGGAATTGTTGCCTAATCCTCGAAATGGCAAGGATCTCAGGCCTTATTTTGAAAGAGAAGTACTTTTCTAAAGGATTCAGATTTGGCATAGCTCCAATTACAGAGAATTTGTGGAGATTTTTTGGGTTACAGCAGGTCGTTTTTCTGTAAAAACAGATGGTGACAGTTCAATAATACTTCATCTATCTTACATCAAAAGATGCGTTTCGGCGATACGAATCTAACGAGCTATGCTGCAGGTCAAATGGATTTCTGGAACTCAAGATATCAGATTTCAAAGTTTCCCATAGTTATAGAGGCTCTGTTTCGTCACTGACATTTTGGACTAGTTTTGTTTGTATCAGTCATTTGGATTTGAGGAGGGTGTAAATGTGTCATTTGGGGGCATGTCCCAAGGACCATATTAGTATGTTTTGTCGTGGGTTCTCCGCCACGGAGTGGCATATTTTCCCACTGTGGTCGCCACTGTTGGGGTGATCACTACTCACCACATTCGTCACTACTCACCACACTCATCACTACTCACCACACTCATCACCACTCACCACATTTGTCACCACATTGGTCACCACATTCGTCACCACTCACCACACTCACCACTATTGAGGTGGTAGAGGAGATTTTATACCGTATATGGAGGGAGATACGCACATGCACGCGTGCAGGATTTTTGCACGTATGCATTGAGGAGCCATTATGATGAGGAGTATTATCTGAGCAGAGAGAGAAGAACAGAGGGAGAGACGGTGTATTGAGGGAGAGCATTTTGCTTGATCTAGCTATGGAGATGATGATTCTTTGTCTTGTGCATTGCTTTGATCTGAGAGATTGAGCTTGGATTGTTGGGTTTTTCATCCTTCTTGCAAGGTTAGAGTTCAGGCTCTAACATCTACTAAGGAAGGGCCTACTTTAGCTTGGAACTGTCGCATTTAGCTAAGGCCTTGGGCGCACTCGGTGAGTAATGGGCTTCTGTTTGGGTTCTAGATGACTCCAAAATTTGGTATGAAGGCAGAATCTTGCTTATCTCGCAGAGTTAAGCCAGAATATCGCTTTAATTTCTTGTTTTGGACTTGTCTTGATATGGATCAGTGGTCGAACACTCACACAGTGCGCGAGAAGGCCGAGCTAAAATTTAGCTAAAGGCCCAGGCGCACTCTGTGAGTGGTGGGGCTCAGTTTTTGTCTAAATTAGTCAAAACAAATTACATATAGTGGACAGGACAGCGTTAAGGACATTATTACAGTCCACAACTTAGATTAAACAACTTTTATATTGCAAAAAATTGTATGTACATGATCTAGCAATCTTCCTTCTTAATAAACCTGGCCAGCTTCATGTCTCTAGGCATGCAAGTGACTCTTTTCACATGAAGAGCACATGCTAGAGAATCTTCAAAATGCTGCACCAGCTTCTGCTCTGCTGCGTCCTGCAATGCGAGCAACATGTCATCTGTTAGTCGTTTCTCCTTGTCGAAATCTCACGGGTCTATCTTGCAAAAGCGTCTCTTGAGATCAGAAATCCATAGCTCCTCGGGAAGTGTCGAATCTCCCGAGCAACTTTCGCAAAGTATGAGTGGCTGCTCCTCTTAATGGGCTTTTTTTATAGTACCGGCCTTTTCGGCAGTGGCTTCAAGGAATTTTCTTTTGTGGGCCTTTCTCCTTCGGCGCACCGAATCTTATGCTCTTCATAGTACTTGGCGAAGCTTCAGACATCTTTGTGACGCCCCTTTACCATATAATGATGCCCCGATCGTATGCAAACCGGAGTTCATCCTCAAACCAGCATCTCGCCGCCGATGTGAGGCCGCCCACCCAACATCGGGAGCTCTTGATGGTGGCCAAGAACCCGACGGGAAGAATGGACGTGTCATTCATCCCGCCTCCCTGCGGATCGACCTAGCCGCGAAGCGTAAACAAAACATGAGCACATGACATCAATCAACAATAATATACCCACCTCGAAGGGTGGTCCACCATATCACAAGAGGCTGCAACAACACATCAAGACATCATCAACATAACATGGGGAAATCCTACCCGTGCTCGACTCATGGGGAAAGACCGACGGCTTGGGGTCTCCGAATAGCAATGCATGTAATTCATGGCAAATGGATTTGGCGGCATAGGAACATGGTCGCTGGGTAGTCCACTCCATCCGCCCCTCCCCGTGCATACTTTGCATAGGGTCAAAAGTATTGAGCCTCCCCAGAGCCCACGGGTGAATAGCCGAGGGGCTACCACTACCGGGGTTGCATCTCCCCGCCCCGATGAGGCAGAGGAGATCACTCTCCTCCAGAAGGTTCATGCTAATCACGGGCGAAGCTAGAGAGCCACTTTGCTCAGATAATGACTTGAACTCACCGGAAGATGACGATCACCCCACGAAAATGTCGAGCCCATACCCCCGCCTCACGCACGCTGTGGTATTAGGGCCTAGCTCACAGCCGCCCCCCGGCCGCCGTTACAGCCCCGGATCAACCGTGATAGACAAGCCCTCCCTTGTCACCGGTCTAGCTCCGCCACCCACAAAATGTGAGGGCTCTTATGCACGTGCCGCATTAATTGGGAATTAATGGGCTAAAACTAGGATCATACAACTACTTGAGCTCGGGTCTCTACCCCCTTCCCAATACACAAGAGTGGCGATAGAATGTCAAAACATCATCACAATGAACTGAAAAATAATAGAATACATCTATTCTAATCTACCTAATCATACATGGTTAGGTTCCTTTGTTAGTGTCTATCGCTCTTAGGTCAGGGGGTCGCCTATAGCTAAGAATGGATGCTAAACCTACCGAAAGAGGCCCCGATAACTCGGATCTACCTATTGAATCAACCACCCACCCGCATCTTGGCTGGCTCCCACTCCTCAAAGCGCCCATGCCGCCGATCTCGGGTTTGCTGATCTTGGATCAAAGCGCAACCCGAGATCCGACTTCTATGCTCCCGCTCAGCGGAAATGCATCCTCTCTGCTCCAACCGAGACTCAAAGGGGCTGAGAACTCGAAAGGGTTTCCCTTTAGGGTTTATGCCCCTTTATCCCCACGAATTTAGGGCTGGTCCCTTTTGGTCAATGGGTCATTGCCACGTGGGCAAAAAGGGATTATATTCACATGTTGCTTTAACATGTGCAATATAATGGTTCACAAGGTCGTACTCTAGGTACTACCCTTTACGATTAAGCCTTGTACATGTCGCCCGAAGTCGACATGTACTAGTGACGCGGTCGCGATAATATACGATTCATACCGTATGTTATCTTTGAACGCCACATTCTCCCCACCTTGAATTGATGCTGTCCGCAGCATCAGGAGTCTCCCCACCTTGGGCTCTTCCTGTCCTGCAACCAACTTGATGCCTACAATTTATTACTATTATACTTACACAATTATTAGAATTACTCTAAGGTAATATTTTTAAAACCTTACTAGGACATTGCGTTATCCCAATAACTTATCAATTCATAACTCTATTAAAGCAAGGTAATTACTAACCTTACTTAATACAACATTTAAGTTTATCAGGTTTATCAATTTCATATAAAATTTACACTTCCAAGGTAATTGTTCATCCCTTGCAACACGTTATAACAAAAAATTTGTGTTGCAAGTCTTTGCACCTTGAAATCCTCGCATTAAGTTTACAATATCTATAATTACATACTTACTATCTCCACAAAATTTAAGCGATTAGTTTAAATGGTAGAAATACTTCCGATAGTACAATTATATTTACTCTAAGTTTTACAATATTTAACGACTTTTAGGTCGCGATTATTTAAACAGTAACCCTGATTTAGACCTATTGTTACATAGACAAGGTTTTAATTATCATCATACACAAGAATTAGATGTGCTTCTTATTCTCTTCCTTGGGTCCTGCATTACCCTTGGAAGTATATCCCTAAGATGCACTTAAGTATATCTGAATTCTATTTTCTATTTATATTTATAAGGACCTCGAGGTCATATAGCTATCCTTGGAAGGAATTGCATCCCTGCGAAGGATTAATTAACATGCTAACTCACATTATCGTTGTTATTTAACTTATTTCCGTATGATACATATACGTATAGCAATTTCTATGCAGTTATTAGGATCTATATTTAACTTATCTATAAGACACATTAAAGCTTATAATACATGCGCACACCTTACCTAAGGCTAGAACGCATCCCCCCATTGAGCTGGCGTTGAGTAATTTGGAGATGACTTGGTCGTTGCATTGCTCCCATAGTTTTGCTCCACTTCATTGGTGTAGTTAGCTACTACGTCAGTCTCGCACGTTGAAGGCCTCCTGAGCACTAAGGTATCTATCTATCTTACGCTCTATTCGCTTCGGCCATTGCCGGAGTGAACTCCATTCTACGGGTCGGTCAATTCATGCAAGTAATGCTCAATCAAAAAAATTGAGCCCTCCCACTTTCTTCAAAAAGAAAATGGTCATGCACCCCTTTAATGACGTTGTACACAATGTCATATCTATTCTCTCCCCTTAAGAGGTTATACGCTTCTTACTTAGCGCATTACTTTACTAGCCTTAGCTAACATATATAACCATCTAAGATGGATGCATATATTATGTTATCATTTGTTTCAATATAGTTACGAGTTACCCCTTAGTTAGAACGGTTCCAAACCACAAGGTTTTGTCATTATGACAATTCCTTTTGTCTCAAAAGACTATTTGATTACTATAATTCTTATTTTAAATGTACTTTACATGTACTATTCTTTTATATTCTAGAGATTCCCCCTTTCTTAGTTATTTAAACTCTTGGAATATTCCTACCAATCGAATTGATGTCATCGTAACAAGTTGGCCGGACTTGTTAGATTACTTTTTTTCTTTCTATTGGATTATTCTTTTGGAGGTACTAGATTTATACATGGTCAACAATTATCCTAGTAATGATTCCTTCTTAGCGAGGTGATCAATCTCACCAAGTGATTTCAATACGCTGGATGTCTGTTAACAATCGTATAATTTTAGTCACTCCTAGGCGTTTCCTTCCCAATCCTTGACGCTTAGCTCAATATTGGGGCAATCCTTTCAGCGAGACTATCCGGCAATGCCTTCTAATACCGATATGGATGTTGCCGTCCGTGACATTTAACCTACTAGGCCCCATGGCCTTAGATTCCCCGAGCTTGCTAGAAGCTCATCCACTCGTTGCCCGCTTGAAGTAGCAAGGCACGTTCTTCCGAAGTCGCCGATACCTCGTCCTCCTTGACGGTGGCTCCTCTTGATGTAGAGGTTGACTTTGTTCGCTTAGAAGCCTCTCCT
Organism: Isoetes taiwanensis; assembly: GCA_021234155.1. NCBI lineage: Eukaryota > Viridiplantae > Streptophyta > Lycopodiopsida > Isoetales > Isoetaceae > Isoetes > Isoetes taiwanensis. Next base: position 6,670,312 of record JAJEKV010000022.1, on the reverse strand, counting down.
TGCTGGTCTTTGATGGTGTAGATGGTCACTTGAAATCTTCCATGCCGCTTTTCAAAAAGCCCGAAGGTGGCGCCGTTGAAAAAAGATCTTTCGTCTTGAACTCTTTGTCTTGGCGACTAAAGGATGACTCTATATCCGATATTGTTTCCTTTGACTCCATCGGTCTCATACATCGAGTCCTCTTGTCGTTATCGCGTTGCCCGAAGAGTGTTGAAGATGTTGATTGCTTCACCCCCTCGCAAATTGCCCCACATCTCTTCGTTTGATTTGTTACGCTATGGGAGGAAGAAATAAAAAAGCTATATATGCAAAGCATATCGCTTACATAATTACAATTACTACTAGAGCTATTAAGTCTCCCTTGTGCCTCCCTTCGAGTTGCACACCTACTCCTTGGTAATGTCATCGGTGTTCCTCCCGGTGGCATGGTGTTGACGATCTATATCCTCCTATTTGTATGCGTCACCAGACCGGTAACTTGTTGTGATATACTTGGGCCCTCATGTTTGTCGGCTATGGCACAACACGCTTTGCATCACATTCTAACTAGAGGTGTGCTGGTCGTTGATGCTTCGACATTTGGTGCCTCAGATTACGCTCTAGTCTTTTGTAATTGTTCCCCCTTCATATACTTGAAGCTATTTGGAGGCGTCTCTTGAGGTATTTGGCGCTTCCTTTGGCTATACCCTGCAGGTTGTTCTCTTCCTCAAGAATTGTTCTTTGAATCGCCGATCCTTGGGTTCACCAAGTTGCATGCAAGTCCGGCGTGCAGTCATCGCTCGCCGCCTCGCCTTACCTCACCTAGTTGGTTCTCCATCGAGCTTCCAATCTTCCTTCTTGATCCCTCGATCATCATCGGCTTGGGCGTTGTCATGTTCCTCGATTATCGCCTTCTTGTCTTGAGGTACCCTCCGGTGGTTTTGATTGTGCCCGTCAGTTTTGATCCTCCTGTTGCCTCTAGGAAGCTCGTGGAAGAAGTCGGTTGCTAACACTTCTCCAGCTTTCAGTTCCTGACCTTTGTCCCTCTATGCATGCCTGCCTCCCCTGGCCAAGTAAAGCTTCATGGCTCTCCTCCCCTCACGGGCTATATTGTCTGGGTGATGGATCCTTATATTTGGCGCAGCCTTGACCCTTGAGTTGAATAAGTACCTGCTTTAGATATACTCTTGTCGTTGAATAGCTTGGCTATTATCTTGAACTCTCTTTTTGCCGAAGGTGCTTCAGTTGCTATCCTTGTCGTTAAGGTGTCGAGTGCTTCTACCTTGGGCGTTTGATGTCCCCTCATGCCCGAGATACGATGGGCTTCTTTTCTTCTAATTACTGGTAGGGAGTACCGACGGCCATCACCTAGTTGTTGAAGGCATATCTCCTCGCCGCAGTTGCCTTTTCGTAGTGCCTCTCATCTTATACCCGTGGTCATAGCGCATCACCCTATATTACCACAAGGTGGAATTATGGTTGTCGATGTTGCCTTCTTAGTTGGCTCGTTGATGTCGGGTCGTTCCTCCTTCGATTGTTGAGGCCACTCGTGTCGTAAGTTCATCAAGTGTTGCCGCCGCCACAAGAGGTAGTGGTGCACCCCGGACGATGTCCCGGTGCAGTGCGATGGCGATGATCTTGACATGACCGTGTTGTCTCTTATTCTGACATTGGGTGGACGGCGGTCTTCTACTTGAGGGCACTTCCCGTGTTTGGAGTCGAAGGTTTGCTTGGGCTCGGTCGCTTTCTCCCTCGTTACTTGCTCTTCCATTTTGATCTTGGGCTATAGTTGTGCTTCCTTGCTTCCTCATTTGGTAGTCGAAGTGAAGGAGCTTTCGATCTAAGCTTTAAACTCAAGTAAAACATGACTTTAAACTCATGTTTCTCCACTATATCTGTGGAGCACCCGAGATATACAATAGACATATACGCATTTACATTGGGATTTTAATTCATCCACTTTTTCAAAACAACGACTAAGATCTACTTAAATGTTTATACTCCTTTAAGGTTTCTCCTCCTCCTATCGCGTTTGATCCTTCGGTTTTGCTGCATCTTCTTAGCTTACGGTTGACTCGGGATTCCTTGAGATGCCGCTACTATTGTTGAGCTTCATGTCTGATCCGAAAATCGTCATCCCAAATTGTGAAGAGTGTTAACGATGTGATCCCTTTGAAAAAAGATGCTCCTCCTTAATGTGTATGTGCGTCGTAGGAAATGCGGTGACCGCCAACGCCCCTATATGCAATTGTCGTTGCAAGGTTGCCGATGTGCGTGCCATTGATCGGTTGATCACCCGGCTGCTGCGGTCCGGGCGTTCTTGAATGTCTTCGAAGCTCTGAGATCGTGGTCAGTAGGCAGGCATTGTCATTCCTCCGTAGGTTGAATTCCTGAGTGCGCCCCTGTTGATTGGGCTTTGCTTCATTCCGAGGTGCCTCTCCTGTGCTTGGAAGTGTGGTCATCTCCATTGCACCTACCCTAGCTTCTTCTGGTTGCCTTTGCGTGATTTGTACTGCCGGCTGGGTCGCTTCTTCTCAGTCCCCTTGGATCTTATCCATTCGAGTCTCGCACTCCTTGGCTGACGTAGTAAAGTCGTCCTTCCTTTGCTTTCTAGGTGTTTCTGGGTCCGGAATTCTTGTTTGAGCGGAATATTCTCCTCCTTGATCTTGCCCCCTAATGCTGATATAGGCCTTCAAGTCGGAGATGTTCCCTGATATGCGTCTCCTCCCCCTCATGGTCTCCTACCCTTTGGAACCGATGAAAGTTCTCCTGCTTGTGCAAGGGAGCTGGAAAGCTCGTCCGGGTCAGCCTTAGGTGCTTTGTGGTTGCCTAGCTTGGTTGCTCCTTTTGTTGACGTTGCATGACATTCGCTTGAGCTTTCGGACTGCAAGGTCGTGGTTGTCTTCCTCCGGTTTCTATATCGCCCCTCTGTGTCGCCATGACTTCTCTCCTCGATGGAAGATTATGCCCTCTCGCCCTAGCTCGTGATGCTAATGTGGCATTGCCGTCTAACGCCTTCCCCGCACTGTATTTTGCTGCCTTGCATTCTTCCATTTGAAACTCATGTGCGCCGAAATGGTGAAGGCGCTGAGATCCTCTTTCGATGTGAGCTCGTGGGCGTGGTAGCCGGAGGTTGACATCTAGAAGATTCTTGATGCCGCTTGGTTACCAATTATTCTTCCCATTTGATGAAGATTGATGATAGGCCTATGGTGTCCTGTTCTACTCGCTTGTCGGTTGAGGTGTTTGTCGTTGTGCTTTTTCCTCTCTTGGGTCCCGCCTTTTTCGGCTCCTCTCCTTATCTATCTCACATCGGCCGGACCTTGATGTCTTCAAGAAGTTGCCTCTAGCTCTTACGTGGCTCGCCCCCGTACCTCAAAAGCAACGCCAGATATTCTAGAGTCTAAGGGTCCACTTGAAGGGCTCTCCTACAACATTTTGGGCTCTATAAGCAAGCAAGATGGCTCGGCAAAGATTATCGAGACATGTCTATAATCTCCAAGTCTATGGACATTAGGACGTGTGGTATGGTATGACGTGAGGGTTGTTTTGCAAACCTCCATGATGTTTGAGGCATACTCTAAGGTCCTATCAAAGTTGGTTTGGGGGAGTCCAGTCTCTACACACGGAGTGACTTGGGCAGCTCTAGACTCTAGCTCCTTTCTAGGTATCCTGGCAATAGGGAGTGTGAATGTGGCGGCTGTATAGGTCAAACTCTATTAGAAGGACACAAAATTAGGTCAATGTTTATGCTTTTGGCGTGAGCAGAGGTGATGTACCAACAGTTGGACTTCTCGTTTCTATCTTTGAGGTTTAGATGACTATAACAAAGGGGTGTTCTTGGGCACCTCTACCTTGGAGTAAGGCATCAGCTTTGAGCCGAGAGCAATACTTGTGAGGTACTAATGGGGTATGCTTCTATTTACGAACAAACCACAGTTTGGAAAAACAATTCAAGGGTTTAAGCAATTTTGGTCATTTTGAGCTGGAGTTTGACATTTCTAGACTGTCTAACGGTCCTATTGCAACAAATTTCAGGCGATTTGGAGCTCTGTAGCTCAAGTTATGGGGTTTGAAAAATCGGACGCCTCTAAGAGTGCGCGAGGAGGGTGTTAGGTTGGGACCTAAGTGGCCTCTGGCGCACTCTTGGAGGTGTTGGTCTATTTGTGCCTAATGGATGCCAATAACAAGTTCAAAGACGTGAATTCCTACTTATTTTCCTCTTAACTGCAAGTTTCTTTGCTTATTTACTTCATTTGGAGAGGTAAGTGGCTGATCAAGGGCCCAGTTGGCTGGACCCCTCTAAGAGTGCGCGAGGAGGGGGGTAGGTTGGGACCTAACTATGCTCTGGCGCACTCTTGGAGGTGTTGGCCAAAATGTCGCATTTGCTCCAGATCTAATACTGTACCTAATGAAATACACATTTTTTTAAACGACTATATATCTTTATTATTCAAAATTTTCATACACTACATATAAGCCCTCCTGGTAAAAAGCAGCTTGTGTTCTATTTATCTGTCCTCTTGATGTACTTCGATCCCTCATGTCTTTCGGTGTCTTTTTATGGGAGCGTGCACGCTAATGGGTCTTCAAAGTGTTGCACGCGACCTCCATCTACTGCCTTGCTTAATTTCTTGGTTTGTTGATGAAATCCTCCATCTTGGATGAAATTGGGGTCTTGTTTGGTCCTGTTTCTTCGAACGCCTCTAAGAGTGTGCGAGGAGGGGGTTAGGTCGGGACCTAACTATGCTCTGGCGCACTCTTGGAGTCGTTGGCCCTCTCTGCTCCAACACATCCAATTTACACAATTTACATGTCATTACCCACTAATTCAAGCATTTTAAGCAAGATTCTATTATTACTTTTACCCTTTGAGTAATTTATAATCAATTTTTGAGTTCAGTTTGTTCTATCTTACCTATGTTGTCTAATTATCCTAATCCTAGATAATTACTAACTCTACCCCGGGAGAAAAAAAAATTTCCCGCTACTCGAGGTTTGTGCTTGGGCTTTTGCCTCCAAGACTGAATGTCTAGATGAGTTAGTTCCTATAGGGTTTCGGTCAGTGCTCGATCCTGGTCTGCCAAGATCAGAGCTCTGATACCATTGTGACGTCCCGGCTCATATACGATGCCCCTGATCAGATGCAACCGGAGTTCATCCCTCAAACCGGCATCTGCTTTCGATGTGAGGCCGTCCACCTAACATCGGGCTCTTGATGGTGGCCAGAAGAACCCTAGGGAAGAATGGGCGTGTCATTCATCCCGCCTCCCTGATCGACCTAGCCTAGCGAAGCGTAAACAAAACATGAGCACATGACATCAATCAACAATAACATACCCACCTCGAAGGGTGGTCCACCATATCACGAAGGGCTGCAACAACACATCGGTACATCAACATAACATGGGGAAATCCTACCCGTGCTCGGACTCATGGGGAAAGATCACGGCTTGGGGGTCTCCCAGATAGCAATGCGAGCCGAAATTCATGGCAAATGGATTTGGCTGGCATAGGAACATGGTCGTTGGGTAGTCCACTCCATCCGCCCCCCCGTGCATACTTTGCGTATAGGCTGAAAAGTATTGGAGCCCCACCGTAACTTCGTGAATAGCGAGGGGCTACCACTCACCGGGTTGCATCTCCCCCGATCCCGGAAGTGAGGCGAGGAGGAGATCACTCTCCTCCGAAGGTTCATGCTAATCACGGGCTGAGCTAGAGAGCCACCGCAGATACGACTTGAACTCACCGAAGATGACGCATCACCCCACGAGTGTCGAGCCCATACCCCCGCCCTCACGCAGTGCCAGGGGTTAGGCCTAGCTCACAGCGTTCCCCTACCATCGTTACGCCAGATCAATCAACGATTAGACAAGCCCTCCCTTGTCACGGGTCTAGCTCCGCCACCCACGGCCAGGCGGGCTCTTATGCCTGAGCCGCATTAATTGGGAATTAATGGGCTAAAACTAGGATCATACAACTACTTGGGCTCGGGTCTCTACCCCCTTCCCAATACACAAAGAGTGGCGATAGAATGTCAAAACATCATCACAACAGAACTGAAAATAATAGAATACATCTATTCTAATCTACCTAATCATACATGGTTAGGTTCCTTTGTTAGTGTCTATCATTCTTAGGGTCAGTAGGGGTCGCCTATAGCTAAGAATGGATGCTAAAACCCACCGAAAGAGGCCCGATAACCTCGGATCTACCTATTGAATCAACCACCCACCCGCATCTTGGGGCTCCCCACTCCCACCGAAAAGCGTCCATCTTTGCTGATCTCGGGTTTGCTGATCTTGGATCGAAAGCAACCCGGAGATTTGACTTCTATGCTCCCGCTCAAAGTGTAAATGCATCCTCTGCCGCTGCTCCAATCCGAGACTTCGAGAACTGAAAGGGTTTCCCTTTTAGGGTTTATGCCCCTTTATCCCCACGAATTTAGGGCTGGTCCCTTTTTGGTCAATGGGTCATTGCCACGTGGCAAAAAGGGATTATATTCACATGTTGCTTTAACATGTGCAATATAATGGTTCACAAGGTCGTACTCTAGGGTACTACCCTTTACGGTCGTCGTGTACATGTCGTCTGAGTCGACATGTACTAGTGACGTGTCAGTATAATATATGTATTCATATCGTATGTTATGCTGGAACGTCACAATCTTCATGTACTCTTTATACTCTGCCATCTTCTTCTTGTACTCTCGCCTCGTGCTTGAGTACATAGGATTCCCGTGCCAGCTTGTTTAGGTTTTTGGGGTCTGCGGCTGGTTTAGGCCAGGCTGGGTAGGGAGGTGGTGCCGCTACCATGGAATAATTTAAGGGCAAATTTAGCAATTTGGCGATATTTTAGCACATTTTTAAAAAATGTTGGCTAAAGTAAATGGAAAAAATGTTGAAAATAATAATAATTTTAGCTTAACTTTTTCTGCGCCTACACCAATGTTTGAGCTCTTTAGCCAAACACTAGAAAGTAAGAGTATGGAAATTTGTAACATTTAGCTAAGCCATAGAAATTTTTGGAATGAGTTTCGGGCTAGTCTAGCTAAAGTAATTCCAGGTAATAAGAAATATATGCTTAATATTTATTTCCTAGCATCCATTGAATAATTTGATGCCTAGACTTAGTTAGTTGGCATTTTATTAGCATGTTTCCACTCAAAAAAATGACTTAACTAAATGGAAACAAGGGGGAAAAAGTATAATAATTTTAGCTTGAAGTTTTCTGTGCCCGCATCTCAGAAATTTTTGGGTTAGTTTAGCTAAACGCTAGAAAGTATGACAGGGAAAATTTGAATGGGATTAGTTTCAGGCAACTTTAGCTAAAGCCATTATGGCTGAATAAGTAATTAATTTCTGGGCCGCTACTTCTTGGTTATATGGGTTGAAGGGTCCTGTTCCTTCCATATGGTGGGGTATTCTCCAAGTATCATCGTCTGAGTCCATTTCTGAAGAGGAAGATGCAGGTCTATCGGGCTCCCTCTCAATGATCTTCATCACTTTGTTGGGTGTCTTCTTTGTCTTCCTTGCAAGTTTCTTTGCCGGGAGTGGGTCATTGCCCTTCTCTTCCCTTTGCCTTAGGAGTTTCTTCTCTGCTAGTCTTCTTTACTTTACTTCTCTCATTCTCTGGCTGATTCTCATGTGACGATGAGCCTCCCTCTCTGCAATTGCAGGGTGTTGCTTCTCATCATCCTCCAGATCCCCGTCTTGCTGCTTCTTGGGATTCTCTTGCTGGTCAGGATTCTGCTGGTGTTGCTCATGCTCATGGTTTAGTTGATCTGGGCTTGGGTTTTGGGATCCTTCTGTTCTAGTGCGTTCTTGGGCCTCCCTCGCTTTCTGTTCCGACGGCGAGGACCTGGACGCCGATTGATCCATGTTCCGTAATAACCCTAGCAGTTTGTTTGGTGCAGGCCATATTTTGAAATAGTCTGATCACCTTCCGAGCGCCTAAAAATTGCCTTGTTGGTCGGAGCACAACAAGTTGAAGGAGTATGGTGAGAATGAGGAACCCTAAATGTCTATTTATAGGTCTGTGAGTTTTAGGGTTTCGACCTGCAATTTTCATGTTATCCCATTATTTAAAACATTAGTGTTTGCTGGATTAAAATATTTGATTCTCTTAGATAAAATTCACTGCCACCACTCACACAGCATCCAAGAGGGTTGAGCTAAATTTTAGCTAGGGCCCCAGGCGCACTCTGTGAGGGGTCACTCTTTTTTTACTCTATTTTATGTTTTTTAGACACTTTCTTAGGGGTTTGACATTTTTTCCTAGCTTAAAATCGGATTCTAAACTACCTTATGCTATCAAATTACTCTAATTATGCATCTTTCTGGGTGAATCATGGTCAAACACTCACATAGTGCGCGAGAGCCTCGAGCTAAATTTTAGCTAAAGGTCTAGGCACACTCTGTGAGGGGTCACTCTCTCATAGCCAAAATTTTCAGGTTTCAAGGTTTTTTGAGTTATACTTCTATTAACTATTAGCTTAGCTTAGTATTCTAAGATGAGGAAAAAAATTTCCCCATTTTCAAGGTTCATGCTTGGGTTGCCATCCCCAAGACTGAAGATCTAGACTATTAGTACTACTCGGGAATTGGCCAGTGCTCGATCTTGGTCCACCAAGAACATTGCTCTGATACCACTCTGACGTCCCCTACTTCATATACGATGTTCCCATTGTATAAGAAGCCGGAGTTACATCCCTCTGCTACGCACAAGCCGACAGAGGTCGTCCACCTGGCACCAATCCCTTGTTGTCTGACAAGGAATCGATGGGAAAGAATGGACGTGTCATTCATCCCATCTCCCTCGGGATCATCCTAGTTGTGGAAGTGTAAATAAACATGAGCACATGACATCAAATATACATAGTTCCACCTCGAAGGGTGACTCGTCATACATAACATCTGTAACAACATCAGTAACATCAACATAAGGAAAACTCTACTCAAGGCTCAGACTCATGGGGATCAACTGACGGCTTGGGTCTCCAGAAGTCACTGCAGACGAAGTTCATGGCAATGGATTGGGTTGGCATAGGAACATGGCCGTTGGGTAGTCCGTCCATCCGCCCCTCTTGTGCATACTTTGCAGAATAGGCTGATAAGTCTTGGGATTGGACCGTAGTCTGCCGTGTGCATAGCCAAATGGGCTACTCTTGGGTTGCATCTCCCCAGTCCCGATGAGGCAGGAGGAGATCACTCCCTCCAAAGGTGTGCATGCCCATCACAGGCAGCTAGAGAGCCACTACTCGTCTACGACCTGAACCCCATTGAAGGTGACGCATCAGCCAAGAGGTGTCGAGCCCATGCCTTGCCCACACTCAGTGGCAAGCCATCAGGCCTAGCCCGTTAAGATCCTCGGTAGGCTTTACATACCAGAGGGATCAATCTGTATTTCTTGATAAGGAGGTCTTTGCTGGCTTTCATCATGCCCTCGTGCTTTTCAAGCATTTTTTTCAACCTCCTATTTCTTCTCAGGTTCAAGGTACCATTATTGTTTCTTCATCTATTCATGATCAACCTTTGCCAGTTGTTTTGCATTGCTCGGCTATTGAAAATGCTCTACCTCCAGTTTTGATGGGGTTGCTCTTAGCACCCTCAGCTGCACCTAGTGTTCCTTCTACTCTCCATGTTGATGTTTCTTCTGCTCATGCTTTTGTGGTTATTTTGGCTACTGGACTTAATCTTCCATGCTCTAAAGGTCATGACAACATGTCAATTGGAAGAGGGCGGCTAGAAAGAAGTCTGTTATGTCATGTCATGAGCCTACCACCTCGTACTATTCGATGGTATGATAATATGATGTCTCTTACATTTGGATGTGGTAGAACATGTTGATTGTGATGAGGACATTAAATGCCTCAAGCTGGAACAAGGAGTTTGATTATGCACTATGAAAGGGTGGTTTTTTTTAGTGGACTATTTCATCTTCTAGATTTTCAAACCCATGTCACGGTCCCTCTTTATGTATCTTGATCTTGTTCATGATAGTATATTGTAAAAAAAGAAAAAACCTTACCCATATAGTAGCAATTAACATTTTTGTAATGGCTTCCACTGGTTTGTTACTAGCTCATTTCAATATAACCATTTGCAATGACAGCTTACTTAGTCCTTCAGTAACATCCTCAATGGTGATAAACTGTATAGGTATATTTTGTTCCATGGTTATGCTTGACTATATTCCCTCTTGTTAATCTCATATTGAAATAATTTGGCAGCACACAATTCAAAAGTTTCTATTGACTATTCCTAACTTAGAAAGAAAGATAAGATAAGATAAGATAAGAATTTTTACGTCCACGGGAACCCAACGGGTTATGGGCGTGCATTGTTGATTACATTAAGAAAAATCTTTACCTTAAAACATGCCATGCACTTTGAAAGTATGGTTACATTAAGAAAAATCTTCGCCTTAAAACATGCCATGCACTTTGAAAGTATCTTTGCCCTTCAAAAAGAAAGTATGGACAAACCTTAAATTTGCAACCCTGATCCGAGTAATAGTTAATACACGTTCTCTTTTATTTAGTATATGAGTTTACGTTTTAAGCATGAATCAACATTTTCCTTTATAAAAAGGAAAACCACACCACTTAAATGTCACAATCTAGAAAAAACATCAAGATATCCCAAAGGCATACTAAAATATTCTAGAACAATATTCTAAGAGAATAAACGACATACTAAAATATTCTAGAACAACATATTCTAAGAGAATAAACGATTAGACAATATTTGGACAATGAATGGCTACAAAGGGACGGCACCAAAAAAATGGCACAATGTCAGTATTAGTTTCTGACCATGTAAAAAGCGATCCGTTTTGTCGAACAAGCCCAACAGGAAAATGCCGATTGATTATAAATCACACGCTCATAAAAGACGAGATTGCATTTTTTTTTTTTCGTACGAGACATTCAACTGGAACACACTTTCGGTCTTTAAAAACTGCCTTAAATCTGGAGCAGCGACAAAGTCCGAATTTGTCACATAGTGCAAGATGGGAATTTCTTCCTCACCATTTAGGCTATCTTTGAAGTGACGTATTAGGCCGGTTGGTTGATATTAAAAAAATGACAATTGATATGGCTCAACCGCCCAAGTGATAAAATAAATATGGCCATCAGGTCCTATGGTTTTGTCGATTAGATGTAAGAAACGTCTTCGTGCCATATACTCAATTTTGTAAAACTAGAACTTTATCAAAGGCGTGTTGAATTAAAAGTTCATCAAACGTGTTGTATGGAAGTCTAGGAGCTATCTACTAGACTAGGAGCTGTATTCGTGTACGAAAAATAAATTTTTGTATGGATAAGCAAATCCCCTAAATAAATACGTTGTGGGTGAGCAATCTTATGCTATAGATGAAGATGACTAATTGCACTTAAAGGATTTGATCGTGTAAAGCCACCTCGAAGTGGCTGATATCATATCATATCATATCATGAAGGGAATAAGCATCCCTCTGGAGCAGGTGATGGATGAATTATTGCAAGGGCTCCATAGTGATCATAAACAAAATACAATTGCTTGGTCAGGTCAGCTCATATAATAATATATTCAATATGAATTTTTGCAAGACACATGACAACTTGCCCAACTTGTTCCATGATAAATTGTAGGAGCTAGGAAGTCAGAGGAAGATATAAAACCAACCTCATGGGCAGATATAAAAGCAGCCCCACCATAGGTTGTGGCCTAAATCTCATGCAGAGATAGAACCTTCTACTTGATGGAGGATTGGCATGACACCTGTGTATGATTGAGCATTTGGCAGGTGAGGTTGAGTTTGTGGATGGGAAGTGTGTGTCATCGTGCTGACGAGAGAGTGGTGGAATGGAATGCAGGGCCAGCTGAGGTGGAGGACAGGGTTTGATTTGTCATATTGTCGGGTTCAGAATGGTCTAATTGGGGGAGCTTGAAAAGACCAGAGAATTTGCACGCACCACAAGATGAGAAATATGCTCTATGTGGAAAAAATTGTAAACACGTATGTTACATATTTGCAAAACAAGTAACATGTGAGCAACGCGAAACCTATGGATTGAACTTCTTGTAAAAGATTGGAATTGAGTTGAATTGAATTTAAGTGAATATAAAAGATACACTAAGGTATTTGGACACAAGTCTGATTAATTGTAAGCAAATAAATAAAAGTGCAAAAAAAGAAAAAGAAAAAGAAAAAGAAAAAATAAAAAAAATTGCCCAACTAGATTTAGCAGACCCTTCCAAACGGCCCTAAACGGCTCCTCGCCGATACTTTTAGCGGTTTCGATTGTAGCAGATGTACACGTGGATGGCCACGATGAATTGGGCATTGAAGCGAACGCCAAAAAGTCCGTCCCATTGGCCGGCCTTTTTTGGCGCCAAACCTTCTGCCATAGCCAGCAGCTCTGAGGAATTATTACGGCGATGCCTTGGGCATGGCCTGATAATCTCTCCCGCTACCCGAATTAGTAAAGCTCCTTATAAACCCCCAGCCGTTTCCGTGTTTTTCTTCCTCGCATTTATTCTCTCTGTCCAGAATCCTTTTTCAAAGACTTGCGGCCGTTGTTCTTGCTAAAACAAGCTTCTGTTCAAGTTCTGAGCTCCATTTGTATATACTGTTCTGTTATTGATCCAATTGAATTCCTGCAACTCCATTCACCCGATATATAGGCTTGGTTGGTGGAAATAACTTTTTGCAGTTACTCTATGAAAGACAAGTGCAACGGAATTGCGAACATGATATTGGGTCTAGATCTGTGATGTCTTCTTAATTCCGGACTTTCATAAGGAACTGGTTGAGGACAAAACTACCTCAACTGTGCAATTCTTGGTTGAATCTAACTTCTGTTTGAAGGATTAGCGTTGTCGGTAAGCACTAGAAAGTCAATACTGAAAATGGTTACCCACAGAAGCAACCCTCTTCTTGTGCATTATGGCCTCACCTTCTAGCGAAGACTTGAAATACACATAGACTGTTTACACTTTTGCTTAATTATACTAAAGATTGTTTCTATGTCTATCTGAGCATATCATCATGGGTATGGACATCCTTGAAGAAAAGAAATCATCTGGACTGGCAAAGTCCCCACCACTTCAAACATCCCCACCGCTTTCTAGAAAATCTTCAATATCAAAAGAGTCTATAGACGATCCACAGGAAGATGGAAGTCCGACACTGAAGTTTATAGATGTGCCATATAATGCAAAGTCATCAGTTGTCCCAAACCCACCATTGATTCCAAAAAGGCGCCATGAAGATTTTCATTCGGTGCTCTGGTCACATAAAGCATGCAGCAATAAAGCAGGTTTCTGTGTTCTTAAAGATACTGTTGAGACATGGGACCGCTTATTTTTAGAAGGATTGGGTGCTGATGTCTCTGTTCGAACTGAAGATTCAGGTGTTATATCAGCACATTATTTTGTACTGGTCAGTAAAATCTGTGTTTCAAAACAATCTGGTATGTGTCTCTTATAATTCTGTATTTGAAAAATTTGTATTTGTATTGCAGTCTGCCAGTTCAACAGTATTGGGAAATCTGCTTGAAGAAGGCAAATCCAAAAAACATCAAAGATACGTGATTTCAATACTGGGGGTTCCTCATGGGGCTGTCAAAGCTTTCATTCGGTTTCTCTATTCTTCAAGGTAATTAATACCTACTTACTGTTTATAAGTTCCTACATTGCTGCTTTCACAAAAAATTAAGCTTAGCAAAGAGACATGCCCATGCTTATTTAAACTGTGCAGTTAGAGGCCTCCATGTATTGCTCATAAGAAAATACAAAGAAAACACCAAGTTTTAGTGCATATAATGCGGCGGATATAGTTAGATGCTACTGCCAACACAGCAGACTGGATTTGCCACTAAGACAGGATTGGTGCTTTCCCTTTGTGCAAATAAAGAAAATCTTCGAGCAGATCATCTTCTGGGATGTATATGCCGCAGAAAGCCATAATGTTTTCTATTTGCTTCAACGTACTGCTTTTAAGAAAGTGGAAGATGGTTGCTTAATGTATTTCATGTGATTTTAACAACGGTGGAATAACCTAGGTGGGAGAAAAACTGTGCTACTCTTTGTCTGTCATTGCTCAATTCAATTGTCCATTATTGTATAAACTTAGTTGATTATGTTTTATATGCAAGTATTGTTCCTGTTTCAGGTTTGAGAATGATGACATGAAGAAATATGCCTTTCACTTGTTGACGTTGTCACATGTATACTCCATTCCTTATCTGAAAAGGATCTGCAGTGATGAATTGGAGCATAAAATTCTTACTACTGAGAATGTCATTGATCTTTTGCAACTAGCAAGGCTATGTGATGCGCCGCGCTTGAATGTGATCTGTTTACGCCTGATTATCAGAGAATTTAAAGCTGTAGCAAAGTCCGAGGCATGGAGTGCGATGAGGCAGACAAATGAAGCACTTGAAGAGGAGCTTGTAGGTCTTGTTATCGAAGCTGATACGGTAATTTATGCAATTTACATCTTTGTCTTGTGTCTGGACAAGTATCTTGTTTACAGTTGGTAAAGCTAATTCACCACCTTTATGTTCTTAGAGGAAACAAGAGAAGCTTCGCAAAGCTGAGGAGGATAAGGTATATAAGCAGCTCTTTGATGCTATGGAGGCACTTGTTCATATGTGTAGGGATGGGTGTCGCACTATTGGCCCCCTTGATAAAGCATTAGACGGTCAGAAACAAGCTCCATGTGGTTTTGCTGCATGCAAAGGCCTTGAGTCCTTGGTAAGGCACTTCGCTGGGTGCAAGGTGAAAGTGTCTGGAGGATGTGTCCATTGCAAACGTATGTGGCAGCTACTTGAATTGCACTCAAGAATGTGTCATGAAAATGACTCATGCAGTGTTCCTCTTTGCAAGTCAGTCACTTGAAATCCTGATGTTTGTGTTATTAGTGGCATTCTTTGTAGGCGTTAATTCTGTAAATATGATGCAGGCATTTCAAGGATAGAGTTGGACAACAAACAAGAAAGGAAGCAGCAAGATGGAAGTTGCTTGTGAGCAAGGTGTCAGCTGCCAAAGGCACATCCAAAACATTTTCCTTAGCTGCTGTGTCTGCAAAATTGGAGCAGGAAATTTGAGAACCTTTGATGGCAAACATCAATCAAACACGCATCTAAGACAGATTGCAGATTGTATTAGCCACCCATTTCCCTATAAGGGAAGGGTAGTTCCTCTCATTTGAGGATAAAATTTTACAGGATTTTTTTTCCAATTATACAGTCAGCAGGATATTAGATAACAGTGTATATAGTTGAATATGGGAAGACCGAACCAAAAAGTTCATTGCTGCAGGTAGCTTAAAAAAGCAATGTATGATGTGTGTGATCATGCACATTTTTCTACTATTGGCCTCTGAGTTATCAATAACATTACAAACCATCATAGATGACATTGGTTATTTCCAAAAGCGCTATCTGTAGGGTGAACCCTTATTTCTACAATTTTAAGTTGCTGTAATCCATGTTCTCAATTGATGTTTTAGTCGCGGCAACTGACAGAAGAAATTGATGAATGCTATAAAAGCAGAATTATGCATGAACATCAGAGATGAAAAAATAGCACAAGGCTCTAGGCTTTTTATTAGTATGTTATGGTGCAGCTGTTCAAGCCTTGCATGCTTAAGAATTCTTGCTTAAGCATCTATTATGTTTGGTGCTTTGTTGCTGGTCACTGAGTTATTTATTTGTCTAGTCTCTCAAAAACCTGAAAGCCAGCTGATCATTAAATGATATCTTTTAATGCTGGGATCCCATGGGCGGGCGCTGTGCTGAACCACTAAAATTTTGGCCCGCTGAAAAGTTTCATCCCTCATAAGGTCTATCATTATGTGTTAGTGAGGCACCTCTGAAAGTTTGCCTCAGTGCTGATTCAGCTGGAAGTCAGCCATGATATGTTTCTACGCCATGTGAACCCGCAATAAGTTGCTGCAGGAGGATACATATTGTAATCAGTTCTTGCAAATTTATGCGATTGCTTTCCTGAAGGAAGGAAAAGGCATTCTAATGGGTTCTTGCAAATTTATGCGATTGATTGAAGGATCATTTACACACAGGACATCTCAATAATCTTATTTCTAGATATGTGCAATGCAATGTCCAATTTAAGTAGTTCCTCTGCAGCATATTTTGCTCTTTGTGCATCATTATTAATTGTACATGCCAACAGCATTGACATCCATGCCATGGTACTTGGATCAATAGGCATGCTTTCAACAAAATCATGTGCTTCATCAAGTTTTGTTGCCCGTCCAAGAAGATCAATAAAACATGCATAATGGTCCATTGTCTATTGAATTTCAAGATTTGGCATGCTAATAAAAAAATAACAACCTTCATTCAAAGTGCCAGCATGACTGCATGCAGAAAGGACATTCAAAAATGTTACACTATCTGCTTTGATGCTTTCTTGTTGCATATGTTGGAATAATCTTAAAACCTCCTTTATGATCCCATGCTGCGCACATATAACAATAATAGTATTCCACAAAATTAAATCTCGTCTACAGATTGTTTAAATTCTATACAAGCCTCTTCTAGCTTTCCACACTTACCATACATAGTAATTACTGCATTCAACGCAATAATATCTAAGTCAGCCCCACTGTTCACAACAAGACCCCATATATGTCTGTCCTTCTCTAAGGTGGCCATTCTAGCACAAATATCAAGAACGCTAATCAGTGTCACTTTGTCTGGAGTCATTTTTTCTCTCCATGTGTGCAAAAAGTTGAAGGGCCTCTTTGTCACAATCATTTTCAGCAAACCCAGCAATCATGGTTGTCCACAAGACAAGATTTCTCTCAAAAACATTGTTAAATGCCAGTTTAGCACCCTCCAGGCTTCCACATCTAGCATACATGCGGATGAGTGCACTTCCAACCAGCATGTTGTCCACACTTTTATCTATAACAGATGCGTGAACAAATTTGCCTTGGCCTATGGCTCCCAAACTGGAACATGCATCTAACAAGCTAACAAAAGTGATCTCATTTGCTTCTATATGTTCATTTCTCATTAACTTGAATAAGTGGATCGCATAAACACCATGTTCATGCAATGCACATGCTGTGATGATGGCAGTCCATGAAACAATGCAACATTCCTGCATATTGTAGAACACCTTAAAGGCATCAGGTAGGCTCCCACATTTACTATACATATTGACTAATGCATTTCCTATATATAGATTGGACTCGTATCCTTTAACAAGAATATGCCCATGTATAACTTTTCCAGCTGCTAGGTGAGATAGACTGCTGGACGCATCAATCATGTTGACGTAGGTAATTTCGTTTGGGTTCACCTGCTGCTGTTGCATCATTCTGAAAATTTCAAAAGCGCCTGTGCCATGCCCATCCTGAACACAAGCTGCAATCATTGCAGTCCATGAAACAACATTCAGTTGGTTCACTATACTGAAAACCATTGATGCACCCTCTAGATCACTGCACTTACCATACATATCAATAAGAGCAGTACCCAAAATAACATCCAACTCCATACTGCCTTTGTTATATTGTGCATGAAGCAATTTCCCATGTGGAAGGCCAGAGGGGCTTGCACATACACCAAGAATGGTGAGAAAACTGACATTATTCAACACAATGCCTTCACGTCCAATTTCGTGAAAGAGATTAAGAGCAAACGTTCCATGTCCATGATGCACATATGCCTTTATCATGACAGTCCATGATACAACATTTATTTTGTCAAGTCTATCAAAGACCATCTGTGCATCCATAAGGCTCATGCAGTTTTCATACATGCTTATAAGTTTACTTTCCACCATAATATCACCTTCAAACTGGTGACTAATTGCTAAAGCATGTATCATTTTACCTTCTGAGAGTGTACAGGAATTGGCACAAGCGTCAAGGATGTTAAGCAATGTAACTTTGTTTGGTGATATGCCTTGCTCTTGCATTTGATGAAACAGTTGGAAGGCATACCTCCCACAACCTTCTTCTGCAAAGGCACCAATCATGGCTGTCCATGATACCAGATTTTTGCCATGGATTGTTTCAAATGCCATATGTGCATCCTTTAGGTTCTTACATTTGATATACATGGTGGCAACTGCAGTGCCCACAAAAGCATCCAATTGAATCCCCCTGCCCATGACGCAGGCATGAATGAGCTTGCCATGACTTATGCATCCCAAATTACTGCAAACAGCTAAAATTGCTACAAAAGTAAAGTTGTTTGGTGGCACTCTATCCAACTGCATCATTTGATATAATTTAAAGGCTTCCTCCCATCGATCATTTTGCCCATATGTGGCAATCAACCCAGTCCATGATACCACTTCACGTTCACACATCCTATCAAAAACATTTTCTGCTTCGGCCACATTCCCACATTTTCCATACATATTAATAAGATCAATTCCTAAATTTAAACTCTGACTAAGGCCACTTTTTATAATGCCAGCATGTAGCCACTTCCCTTTCACCAGACTAGAGCTTGCGCCACAGGATCTTAACTTAAAACCATATTCGGAGTCGTTTTTTAAACTTCCTTTCTCAAAGAAATGAAAGGAATTTTCTTTCTGGTTGTGATCTTGCAAAAGTGTGTCCGTTCTTGAGATAGTATTGGCAACATACAAGCACTTCATTACACATCAGTCCAATGGCAATGAAAGGAGGAATTCTTGGTTCCTTCAAAATGCAATTCAAAAGAGTAACTAGATGATGAATGGAACAGTATAAATTACCTTTAAAACTTCTCATAGACAAGCTAACCGTGGAGCTTTCTTTCTTATTTTGGAGGAAAAATCTTTTTTTGGAGATCTTCTGGAGAAAAATCTGACAAAACAAAAGGATCGAAACTGCTCCTTCGGACTCATCCTCTGCGAAGCTTTTATGATCTTGGGATTGCATGTAAAGGAAGATTCCAGGGTCCTAAAATTTGAACATAAGAACATATAATCATTGACGGCATACAAGGGAGTGAAGGTTACAGCACGGGCATCCTAAATGCAAATTGAACTCCTTATTGTTTGTGTGAACTCACTTCGATATTCCCAAGCCCCAGAAGTTGCGCATTCGACTACCTCAGCTTGGTGCAGCCGCTCTAGATGGTGCGCATTCATTGTGAGCTCGTATGTTTGCATGTTTCATAAACTTGTTTTTGGATTGGCACAGGGTTCAATCGATTTGCTAGACACCAAGGGAACCAAGGTAGCAGTAGGGATCTTTATAATGTATCTTTCCTAGGCAAGCTTTAATATTTGGGTTATCATGGTTTCTAGCATGCTAATTAACCCCCAACTAGATTTGATGCCTTCAATAGTATGGTCCTTACTTTTGACCATTCTACATATCGTTGTTAGGTAGGATACCGCCTCCTCAAGCAATGTCCACGAACACACTAGATCGTTTACAACCCTCAGGTTTCTTGTTTCCCTGTTTTAACAAGTCTATGACAACCATTAGGTGCTATACAAATAATTTTCAAAACATCAAACATATGCTCTTTAAGAATTCTTATATATATGGATATTCTGGGTTCCCAAATCAAGCACGCATATCATCCTCCATCTATAGCCTTGCTACTTTTCTCCGGCTCATCAGGACATCTAATCCCAAGCTATATTTGCAATCCGTTATCCATGGAGACGCTAATAATACATAGCCCAACTTTATTGCACCATGAGGGGCATGCCACAAGTCTAGATATTTTCATATAGCTCAACTTGCAATGATGCATGGGTGTCTCACTCATAACCCTAACCTGCATCAAGTCTGCATATAACATCCCTTTATTCAAAGTTAGTTACGTGCCTATTAAGAAAATTTCTTAATACTATCCACAACCTTTTTAGAGTTAAAAAATATTTGTTACTTCTGGCTTACTCATCTTGTTCCATCTTAAAATACCCTTATGCTACTCGCAATCTGTACTTCCGAATACCTCTACTAGATTGCAAGTAACATCCTAAAGCATTGAAGAACTTTCTGAACGTAGTTAAAACAACTCATGCAAAAACCTCCGATCCTTTCCATAGCACAATTTCGTTTATCTTATCTTTCCTCCCCTTTTAAATGAACAAGCCCTTTTATTCAGAGGATATGGGTCTAGATCCTTTCATAGGAAGGATTTCGATGTGTCAATCTTAACATATATATTTCGTATGTGTTTAACCATCCTAGAAACCGTGAAGCTTTCACATTCACAATCTCTAGTGGTATGAGTATCAATTTAGGAAATGTGCAAATACTCTAACATTTACCTTTGCAAGGTTTAAAGATTAGATTTTTATAAAAGAAATGATATAGTTCCTCTGTATCCCCCAGAGTTTGTGTCCCGACTCCAAATGGAGACAGCTACTGTAATTTCCGAAATATCCACTAAAGAGGGGGTAATGGCCAAGAGCAGGCCATTTTCAATTATAATGGCCTAGTGATGAGCCAGATCACGGTGGCGCCGCCGTGATCTGGCATGTCGCCAAGCCATTATTACCGAAAGCCACCTAATCGAGGCCATTACCCAATGTAAACGTCCACAACAAGCAATTTCGTCGACCATGTGTGCCCTTACGTTCGTCACGTGTGCTCGCTATAGCGGAGGGCCTGGACATGGAGGAGGTTCTGGAGATGGCTATGCAGGAGGTTTCGGTGGCGACTATAGCGGACATGCAGAGGGAGGTTCTGTCTATGGAGGTGGAAGTTCGAGAGGCTATGGCATAACTTCGTTGGGAGGCGGCTATGGTAGAACTCCGGGCTACGGGGGAAGCTCTGACTATGGTTCTGGCTATGGCAGTAACCCCGTTGGTGGTGGCTATGGCAGTGCGGTACCAATGCAGTACCCCGTTGGCCGAGGTTAGTGAACATGAACAAAATTTAACCCCAGAAACTTAAGCAAAAAAAGAGTAGGCCATTATTGTTTATAATGGCAGGCTGAAACAGTAAAATTGCCTGGTGTGGACGTTTACGGCTGCATGGAGCTTTTCCCTCAATGGAATTATATAATTTCTCTATCTTGCCATTTTTGCAGCTCCTTTTCTAGGTGCCACCGCTCCAGCATCTAGGCGCTTCGGCACTAGCCTTCCAGGATAAAACACTAAGACCTCACCTTCAATTCCAAATTCCCTTCGGCTGTGTCTCCTTGGGCTCCAGTTTGGCCAGCCCCCTGCTCCAACTTCAGCCAATTTGCTGCCGCATTCTATCTGAGGCCCAGTTCGGCTGTTAAGTTTGGATAAGGGAAAGACCCCTTACTCGACTTTTCCTGTTGGAAAGTGGGCCGATGGGCGTCAGCATGGAGGTCCACTTGACAATAGGGAAAGTCGAGTAAGGGGGCTCAACTTAAAGGGATGTTGGCTCACGATCTGCCATGTCAGCTGCCATGTCAGTAAAAAACCTTTATGAAGTTTTCGCAATTCATTTTTTCCTTTCTTTCATTTTGCCAGCTTCCGGCTATATCGATCACTGCGGTGCTTGCATCTTTTCTGAGCTCTTAGGCTCTGCATGCTGTTGCATGCCTTTCAAGATTACTTTTTTGTTGCAGTGCCTTGGTTCTTGCTAGTAGCGCCTTAGTTTTTCTTGATTTTCTAGAGTTTTGGAGCAGTAGCTTGTTTTTTGCTTGATTTGTGGTGTTGTAGCAACTATCGAGTTCATTCTTAGTGTTCTTGACGGCATCAGCTTGATTTTATGTTGTTTTCTTGATTTTTAGGTTGATTTTCTTAGTATTCTTTAATTTTTACGTTGATTTCTTGTAGATAGTGGCTGATGAGGCATCTAGGAGTAACATGCAGAAGGTTATGAGATGCTTTAGGCTCTGTTATGATGGCTTTTATGAATAATAAGCTATATTCTTGTATTTTTGGGGCTTTTACCTCGGTTTTTGAAGTTCTAAAGTCGGACTTGTATATTTTTGGATAAGGTAAGCTAACTCGTCCATTTATGCCTGCTTTTAATAAAATATTATAGATCTAACTTGTTTATCTATCTCTATCAGGGTTTTGAGGCTTCTTTAATAACTGTGAAGTTGTAATGGCGTACCTTTTTTGTTTGAGGGTTTTGAGGCTTCTGCTATTTAGTGTCTGTACTTATTTTGTTTGAAGGTTTTATGGTTTGTCAATCTACTATGGCTGAGGTAGATGCATCTAGCCTTGTCTTGAACATCACTCAAGGGATTGGACGTTTGGAATGTGAGGTTGATTTTGAGATAGAGCTTCTGAAAGAGTTTGAAGATGCTGAGATTGACGAGTACTTACATGATGTTGAGAAGATGCCAGGGTTTTTTGGAACCGAGTCTAACAAAGCAAATGTTTTTGTTGTTTTTGAAAATGTTAGTGGTAATGGATCTGGAAAAGAAGTGCCTTTCCTAGAGCTTGATGATGAGTTAGTGAGGGAAGTTAATTGTGCTGGCACAAAGATTGATAAGATAGAATGGGCTAGATCTAGATTTGATCACTGAAGAGTTAAAAAAGTATTGCCAGTTGAGAAAAGAATTGAGGAATTGGATTTGATGAAGTTTGCTCGGATGGTGGAGCAGTTTATGCTTCAAGTTTGCAAGCTTAATGGAGATCTTTATCCTATTGAAATGTAAGTACAAATTTAGTTTAGTTTTTTATGTTAATAGTTTATTTAAGTACTAACTGGTTGCTACTTGTTGCAGACTACAAGATATATTTAGAAAGTTCGGAGCTATTATCAGGAAAGCACATAAGTGAGAATAGGGCGTACTGGTGTTGAGGGGATACCATTTGAGATTAAGAAGAGTCCAATATTTTCTAATGCCAGAAAGGCATGTGTTGCTAGTATGAGGAGATCTAGATTGACTCCTGGTATTTGTGGCAAGTGTAAGAAATTTGAGAAGACAAGTTACAACATAGAACAAGCACTTTTGTCTGATATGGACCATTCTATTTTTAGTAACGAGGGTCTTCAGAGAAGGTTTATGTCACAGCCTACGATAGGTAGGTACGATCGCACTACCTAGAATTTCCAGAATTCCCCTCAACCGTGAACTCCACGCACAATCACTTACTGATCCCCAGGATTAGCCTGAAGCCCAGCTTCAGAAGTTCTAACACAAGAACTTGATACTACAGTAGCAGTATTGCTCAGAGAGCAGTCGAAACACTCCCAGAATGGAGCGTGTCTCTAAGCCAACGCCAAATATTGAAGTAGCTTAGAACATGGTGAATTGATTCCCAAACAATTCGCAATGGACCAAAACCCCTAGCAGTAGAAGGTCTAGCTGTCAAACAGGACGGATTGCTTCAACTTCGTGCTCCAAAGGAAAACTGTGATTCTCACAAAATGCCTCCAGAACTCTTTATCATTAGGGCGGATTTGGGGTCTCAAAATGGCTCATATCTTGGATTAAAGATTTCCACGTCAGATTCGCCACGACCAATCAATACCCCTTCTGATATGGCCAAAGAGATAATCTCCACCAAAAACAGCTTCTCAAAATTGCCCGCAAATGGTAACCATCTTAATCGGATCACACGGCCAGAAGCCGCCTCATTGACTACTTAATCTAGCGTGAGATAGTTTGGCGTCGTGATCTCCTTATCTTTTCATTTCTTTTCGTTGACACGTGTTTACAAACAAATTTATTGTGCGGGGTTTATGTTTATCGTGGGCGTCGTGGATGTCATTCCGCCGAAAAGCATTAGTAGTGTACTTGTCGTGGTATCACAAGACATCGAATTGTCCTTTTCAAGGTATGGATGTAAGACCTTGCGGGTATAGGCATCCGTTTTACGGACATGATTACAACGTAAAGGTCGGAAACCGAGATTGAGGCAGTTGAATTGCCCCCTTTAAGTGAACTTTGTAAGCCACGGACTAATGAGAACAATGTAATTGCAATGAAGAAATGCCTTGGTGACGAGATGCAAGCGGGAATGTATGAAAAAGCGGGCGTGAGGATGAGTTTTAAAATCTTCATTAGTTTGAGGTATTTGCTAACATATTCTAGATGGTGCGGGGAAGTTGAAAAGCTCAAGACATATCGTGCTTTCTCCCCCCGCCAATTTGTGGATGGCTTATTTTTGGTTCCGGCACAGGATGTTCGATTCCACGAATCATCCGGTCAACTAACGAGTGCCGCATAGTTAAAGTCCTCCTTTAAGTTCGGATACTTTCTTCCAAAACAATATTTATCGTTAATTGTCAACTAGAGCGAAGGAAAAACAAAAAGAGAGGTGCACAACTTTTTGGGAGCGTTTGAGGACCATAACGACACTTTTCCGTGCGGTGTATATTCGAAGGTATGGCAAGGGGAGGAAGTCATTTATCTGACCACCATGGAAATCGAATGGCCATTGTCCCGAGCTAAGAGTGCTAATGGAGACAGAGGAGATTGCTAACGACTTCCATTGTTTCATTGATGGCATTAGGGTTGGTTACGAGCAAGAGAGATGTAAAGTTTAGTGAGTTCAGCGATCAACAAGAAATTGTCTATCGCCTGGCGCTTTGTATCTCAGTTTTTTATTTGTGTTTTTGTCCTATATTTTTTTTAGGGTTTCGTACAATTATTTAAAAAAGTTATCATATTTTACTTTAACTTTTTTTACTATTTATCTCTTGCGGTTGTCTATTTTTGCGGTGTTCAGAGTATAAAAAGCCATCCATCCGAGAAGCCATGGCAAGAGCTAAGCAAACATAAGGATCCATCCAGGTGTGGTGTAAGGCCGGTGATTACATTAGTCCAGCCTCCTTCATCCACATCTGAATTTGAAGTCTCGATAGAGATTCTCCTCCTCAGACCATGCCTAACGAAGATTCGAAAAAAATCCGCGCATGATGCAGGCGGTGGGAGAAGCATCGGGAGTAAGTAGGGAGGTGCACTCCGGTTCCGAGACGCTTGGATTAATTATTGGGCAGCCGCCTCTTGTTGCTCTTCCGCCTCTCCTCCTGTGGATGCGCCCGGGACCTTCAAATCAAGGAGGAGGCCCAATGCCGAGAAAGGAGAAGGCGACCCAGAAATGTGAGGAGGCAGTCCGGATGAGTCGGTAGAAAGCGGCCTGCAAATCTTTGGGGTGGGTGAGGGTAGTGGCCGGGAAGCGGAAGACGGCCGGCATTAAAAAGCGAGATTAAAAAGTATCGAGAAGAGCATTGAGATGGTCATTCTCGTCTCCCATTTGCCGGGCGCGTGAAAGAGATTCTCGCAAGAGTGTGGTCGCGATACATCATACGATTCTGAAATTCAAGCAAATCGCCTTAAATGCTCTTCAAATGGCTTCGAAGCCGGTTAGTGTCGATTACTTGTTCGGGGACTCGCGGCTGCGTAATACATGCCAAGCGGGTGGTGACATCATGCCCAAGGACATGCGCTGGTCTTACGATAAGGGATCCCGAAAGTACTATGGTCAAAAATTTTATGGTGAATACAACAAGAAGAAAGACCCCCGGAAAAAAAAGGTGAAGTGCCTTTGTGTTTTTTCATATGTATAATATTCTTTAATATAATGGCTTTATAAGCAATATCTTAGTCCATTTCTTTCTTAGAAGCCTAGGTTCGCACTTTGTATTTTTTTTTTTTTTTTTTTTAAATGTTATCGTGAGGATCACCGACGCCTTGTAAACATTGTGCTTTTTTTTTGCACATAGTAGTTTTTCGCCGTGTGATCCTGCATGAAGTGCTCCCAAGGGCATGGCAGAATCGGGCCCTTGACCGGACGCCCATGAGCACGTTGGGATCAAGTGATTGCGATTGCCGGTTGTGATCTAATGGGCCCGTGTTGGTATGTCGGTCTGATGTGGGATCGGATGGTAAATAATATTAATGGCTAGCGGCGGGTAATGGTCCGCTAGGGGGCGTTAATATTATTAATATTAGTGCGACAAGAGCTAGCAGGGATTACCGGGGCACATGACCTATAGACCTGCAGGATTAACATTAGACATTAATGTTAATGTAGGTTGTATAGGCCCTAGGGGCCAATGTCATTTAAATGTTAAGTTTAAATGTTAGCTATGGTTTTAAGGTTATTTAAAAGTTACACGTGGCGTTAAATGGTTGGATGGGTCTTTCAAGTCTGATATGAAATCAGAGAAATGGGTTCGTGCATGAATCCGGCCTGCCAGATCTCTAAGAGATGCTGTAGAGCATGGATTCGGGCCATGTGAAGGGCTGATCTGGCCGGTTTTGGTCTGCCAGAACTGCTTGTGAACTCAAAGATGGGTTCTATAAAGCCTGGGAGTCGGATTTGAGCATAGGGAGAAATCGGAGGCAGCAATCTTGAAGCCTATTTCTGATATAATACTTGGAGAATTGATCCAAGAGTTAAGCCTTGAGCTTGGAATTGGATTCCGAGATTGATATTGTGTTCCCAAGGCAGTTTGATCCTGCCAAGAACCGGATCAAGCCAGACCCAGAGGGTCGGATTTGCAGCCCGGGGCTGTGATAAGAATCCTAAGGCAGATTAATACTGCCCATGAATGAATTGGGATCGGATCAGAAGGCTTGATAAAGCCGATTCTGCTGTGATTGATCTTTGCTTGAATTGGGCTTGGCCCACAGGGCCAAAATTGCAGCCAAAGGCTGTGTGCTGGTGATCCTAAGTCAGTTTGATACTGTTAAGGATTGATCGTGGTGAGAAACCAGTTGGAGCCAATCCGGGGGGATTCTTTGAAAGAATCCGGATTGCTCTTGAGAGCTGGGCCTGGAGTTCGAATCCAGAATTCGAGTTTGATAGTGTGGCTCAGGGTAGTGTGATTCTGCCAGGAGCCGAGACCAACACTGGACCCATAAGGTCGGATTGCAGCCAGGGGCTGTGTGAATGATCACGGAGCAGTGTGATACTGTCCAAGGTCGATCAGAGTGAAGCATCTGGTAGAAGCTGACTCTGGGGGATTCTCAAAGGGATCCGGGCTTGTGGGAGCAATCTCGTAGCAACAAGCCGATAAGACTAGCGCGGGGGATCTGGGATCCATGGTGTGGGTGGTAGCTAGTCGGCGTCAACACGCGGGCAGGGATTGTTTCTAAGGAAAAATTTTTGCCGTGTAACAGTGGTATCAGAGCTGTGGCGCTGTGGCTGTGAATCTAGTTTTCTGGGAAAATCTAGATTTGATGGCGGAAATGGACGGGAAAAGTTCAGTCTTCCAGACCACTTGGGAAGTGGAGAAGCGTGAACTGGAGAGTGTTTCAGTTCAGGAGCTGGCTAAAAACCTAGCATGTCTTCAAGGGAAGATGGCGTCCATTGAACACGAAGTCAATAAGTTAGTTACTAAGCAATGTGGATTAATTGCTGAAGTACTGGAAGAAGATACCAAGGGTATTTCTTCGCAAGTCCCTTCCCAGGGAAATTTTGACTGCTTGAATGAACTTCTGGCTTATCGTCAGTTGCATAGTTTGCAACAAAATGGGGAATTGAGAACCTATGAGCAGGAGCTTCGGAAGCTGCTTGCAATTGTTCAGCCTCTGGATGATGAAAGTCAGGTTTTTTATTTTATGCGGGGCATAAATGATACTGCACTTAAAATGAAGCTTAAAAGGCTGCATCCGAAGGATTTGGATACAGCAGTATTTTATGCTTGCATATGCAGTCAACCAAGCAGA
Source organism: Isoetes taiwanensis (assembly GCA_021234155.1). NCBI lineage: Eukaryota > Viridiplantae > Streptophyta > Lycopodiopsida > Isoetales > Isoetaceae > Isoetes > Isoetes taiwanensis. Next base: position 6,642,798 of record JAJEKV010000022.1, on the reverse strand, counting down.
AGGTCTAGTGTAAAAGACGAAGAACAACCGGGTTGTTCGAGTAGTTCTCAACCAAGACAGGACGGTATTAACGGGGTTAATATGGATAAACCTTGTCTAGGTTGTGGGAAAAGAGGACATGATGTATGGATTTGTCCTAATATTTAATCAAGATTCCTTAAGGGCTTGATGGGGAACTATAGTAATGTTCTCGAAAAGTGAATAGCAAGATTTGATTTTTTTTAAGATTTTTTTTATTACTTGTAGGTACAAGTAATGGACAGTTGGAAAACTGTTGGATGTAAGTATCAAAATTAGTTCAAGGAACTATACTAAGGTATGTTTTTATACATATTTCAATTCTTAGGTTATAATGCAGTAGATGCAATTATAATTTGGGTAAGTATGTTGTGGTAATGTATAAAACTGACAAGATGAGAAGATATTGGAATATCTTAACATCTTAAAATTAATCCTAGTACGCACCTACTTAAGGTCGTATGAAAAAGGATTAGGGTCATAGGAATTTTGGCTAAGCGACGGGGTCGACTTAGTGGACTAAATTCTTATGAGGAATTAGATAATGCTATCTAATGGGAAAGTTGCATGTTCAACTTTTCGAAGTAAAGGTAGGGCATACTCCCAATGACTAGAAATTAGTCGACCTCAAGGAATAATTCCAACTCATGGTTTAAGCCATGCAAGTGCCTCGGGCAATTTAAGAGCACTTGCGTTATATATTCTTAGGACTTTTATAAGTTCGAGTTTAGAAAACAATGCAATGGGGAATTGCATCTAAGAATATAGTTCTTCTTTGATGGATACCATGCCGGATAATGACATGGTTGGCAATTGTAAGCAAAGGTTTTGTACGAACAAGTAAAATACCTTTTGCGAGCCTTGTTTTCATTATTAAATCAAAATTACACAATACTATGATGTGCATAGATTACTCGGGTTGATGATATTTTGAATTTTCTTGGGGGTACTAAATGGTTTAACAAAATAGTCCATGATTAATATCACCTTCCCATTAAGGTACAAGTAGTAGAGGTTGGATCCTCGCTGAAAAATGTGACAAAGTTCACGTAGTTTTTGATGACCCAGTAAAATACCTTTGTACCTAGATTCTCTAAGAGTTGTTGTGATATTTTGGATCTTTGGGGGGGTATCTAAATTTTTTAACAAAATCGAAGAGGATGATAAATAAGGATTTGCTAGTGAGCAGTCCCTAAGGTACAATTAATTAGACATTTGGGTCCCGACGCCGGCCAAATGTGACAAAGTTAATGCGGTTCATGTAGCCATTGTAAAAAGTCGAAAACTAAGTCCCGCGAAAGAGTATTAAGAATTGTTGCAAGAGTTGCTAGCATTGTACATGCTTTGGGTCGTGGATCACTACTTTGTGTGGGGAGAGAGCAGAAAGAGGCGTTTATCGCCGATATTGACCATAAACAATTCTTGCAAAAGTCGTGAGCGAAATTAGCCGCAGAGACCCTTAGGTGGCTAGAATTCCTCCATGAGTTCCATTTTTCCATTAAGCATATGCGGGGCAAAAATAGTTGCCGATATTACCAAGAGTTAAGCATATAAATAGCTTGATGAAAGTTTGGCAAGTGATCTTATACAAGGGATCGATGCATATCCCGAGGATCGGTAAAAGATCCGGGCGATGGATTAGCCTCCGGGGAGCCGTGGAAAGCAAGAGGGTTTGCATTTGTATAAGGGAAGGATCTATGTTCCTTCGAGTAAGGACCTTAGGGAATCAATTCTCGTGAGCACCATGATACCCACGGTGGGCATGGAGGTGAATGGAAGACGTATGAGTTGGGAAAAAGGTTCTACCACTCACAAAGTTGTAAGAACAAGTCAAGGACTTGGTAAGTCACACCGCTTTTGGGGTGTCAAGCGGTGAAGGATCATGGGAAAACTTTGGGATGGTTATAACCTCTCCCTATACCAAATGAACGGCTGGGTAGCGTGAGTATGGACTTTATAAGTCGCATTACCTAGAATTGCTAGGTAACATACCAGATTTTGGTAATAGTGGATCTAAGTACCCAAAGTATGCTAAGTTTATAGCATTGAAAAGGAGGCTATATGGCATGAAACATATTTCAAACTTTTATTCCCTTGTCCATTGTAAGTGATCGAGACATTAAGTTCAATCGCTCACTTCTGGAGGGATCTTATGAAAGAATTGAGGATCCGATTATACGTGTGGGCAACCTAATCCGTGGGCAACCGAAATATAAACATGATCCCCGAGGACATGTTGCTAAGTTTTGTCCACGGTGAGGCGCCTAGATAGGACAGTATTTACCCTACCTAGAGTTAAAAATAATAATAGTCAAAATGCAAGGGATTCGGATGACTCTCTTTGTGGCTATGATGGCCTAAAACCCAAGGCTTATTCTCGTATGCCTAAGTACCTTAGAACCCGGTTGCAAAGATACATGCCGTTGATGATGCAATCCATGCAAGGCGGTCAAGCAAGCATTGCGAAAAGCTCAATATAGGGCACCCAGCCGCCTGCGCTAATCAGCATAGACGCGAGATGTCTCTTATCGCGAAAGCGATCACGCGTTTTCTACGGATCGCTTATCTTTCGGCATTAAGCATCGGTGCCTAAACTTACCAGCGGTATCTTTGGATCTTTTAGGGTGCTAAAAGGATCGGAAACCTTTTGAACTTACTACGTGAAGTAGGGATCCATCCCGTGTTACATGTAAGTCGGTGAAGAGGGTTATCTTTGATACCGCTAATGTGGTTAGTCCGAAAATATCCCGGTCTTAAACTCCTGGCCGTGAGCGTCTTTTTTTTAAAAAGAGTTGGCGGGCAATAGGGATGTGGTAGAACATCGGGTTCAATGGGTGACCGATCTCACGAGGATGCCACGGGGAGAGGCGAATTTGTGCGGCAGTTCCCTCATCTAAGGGATCAACCTTGAGGGCAAGGTCCAAAAGGAGGGGAGGAATGTTCTGTGTGCTCCCAAAGGGCATAGCCGGAATGGGCCCTTGTGGGACGTCCATGAGCACGGGGAATGCTTGTTGGTCTTGCCGGGCGTTGTGGTGATCTAATGGGCGTGTTGATGTCGATCTGGTGGCGGGATGGGGGTAAAAATAATATTAATGGCTAGGTGCTAATATCCGCTAGGGGCGTTAATAATTAATATTAGTGCGACAAGAGCTAGCGTGGATTTGTCGGGGCACATGACCTATAGATTGCGAGGATTAACATTAGACATTAATGTTAATGTAGGTTGTATAGGCCCTAGGGGCCAATGTCATTTAAATGTTAAGTTTAAATGTTAGCTATGGTTTTAAGGTTATTTAAAGGTACACGTGGCGTTAACCGATTGGATGGGTCTTTCAAGTCTGATATGAAATCAGAGAAATGGGTTCGTGCATGAATCCGGCCTGCCAGATCTCTAAGAGATGCTGTAGAGCATGGATTCGGGCCATGAGAAGGGCTGATCTGGCCGGTTTTGGTCTGCCAGAACTATTAGTGAACTCCAGATGGAGTTCTATAAAGCTTGGGAGTCGGATTTGAGCAGGAGAGAAATCGGAGGCAGCAATCTTGAAGCCGATTTCTGATATAATACTTGGAGAATTGATCCAAGAGTTAAGCCTTGAGCTTGGAATTGGATTCCGAAATTGATATTGTGTTCCCAAGGCAGTTTGATCCTGCCAAGAACCGGATCAAGCCAGACCCAGAGGGTCGGATTTGCAGCCCGGGGCTGTGATAAGAATCCTAAGAAAGATTAATACTGCCCATGAATGAATTGGGATCGGATCAGAAGGCTTGATAAAGCCGATTCTGCTGTGATTGATCTTTTGCTTGAATTGGGCTTGGCCCACAGGGCAAAAATTGCACGCAAAGGTCGTCTTTAAGATCCTAAGTCGGTTTGATACTTTTGGCGATTGATCGCGGTGAGAAACCAGTTGGAGCCAATCCGGGGATTCTTTGAAAGAATCCGATTGCTCTGAGAGCTGGGCAACGAGTTTTCCGCCTTGAGTTTGATAGTGTGGCTGGGAGTGTGATTACCAGGGCATTGACCAATTGCCCCGGACCCATAAGGTCGGATTGCAGCGGTGGACGTGTGAATGATCACGAGCGATGTGATCTTGTCCAAAGGGCGTCCAGTGAAGCATCGGTAGAAGGATCGACTCCACGGGATTCTCAAAGGGATCCGGCTTGGGAGCAATCTACCGTAGCAAATGGCCGGATAAAAGACTAGCGAGGGGGATCGGGATCCATGGTGTGGGTGGTAGCTGAGTCAAGTCAACACGTGGGCGGGGATTGTTTCTAAGGAAAAATTTTTTGTCAGTATGTGAGATCCAACCCTAACCCTAACCCTAAAATGTATGGACAAATCTCCCCACAATGGTCATGTCCCCTTTCATGTCGACAACGACTACTTGAGTTCCGAACCGGCCAAGCCTTACGGCTCCTAAACATCTTCTTGCTTTTAGATCGCTGCAGCCGCCATGGATTGTTATGTGAAGTTCACGGAATGGTATGCATGCTTACATGACAACGAGGAAGTTGCTGTACGACTGCCGATTTATCCATTCTATTGCAAGGAGTTGGACATCATGGCAAGCGATGCGAGCTTGGATGCTATCAGCAGGTTGCTTTAGCTTTCACCGACCGCTTTGGTCTCAGCATATCCTTTGCAAATGTCCCCGGCTCGTGGATTCCAAAACTAGCTCTAGAGGAAGCGGCTTCCCATTTGCAAGCAAACGAAGGCGTTTTTCAAGAATCTTTAGCATGGCCAGGCTCCCTCCCGGCTGCGTCATTGTACTTAAGAAGGTAACTTATTTCTCTTTGCGTTTGCATTAAGCTAGTTATTGCATTCTCTCCGCCAAACCCAAGATACACTGAAACAATGAAATCTTTAAGCCAAGGGGCCAGGTTATGTGTGATGATCGACTATGGCCGTAGAAATGGAGGTAGATCTACAAGAAGAAGACAAGAATGTTGGAGTTTTAGCATCGACTTAGCCGGCCTTGGGTGAACCAGAGGAGGAAGATGATTACGAAGGTGATGAGGATGAGGATGAGGATGAGGATGAGGATGAGGATGAGGGATGAGGATGAGGATGAGGATGAGGATGAGGATGGGATGAGGATGAGGATGAGGATGAGGATGAGGATGAGGGAGAAGTTGTCCGACATAACGCCAATTTTAGTGGAAGACAAAGAATAATTTATTGCTAAGTGATATCTTGAGAACCCTGTCTTTGTTACAAATCTGTGCTAGGAAGGCGAGGCTTATCGGTACCTTGGCCGGAATGGATAAACCTAGGCCTAGATTTTGAAGAGTCTTCTTATATACCGCAATGCTATAAAGCTTAAAGAAGCCTATGAGAGGTTGGAGTCTCGATTTGCTCAAGAGGAGGCTTAATCGCCAACGAAGAAGAATTCCCGGCGTCTCAAGTGCAAAACAACAGATCTGGTTTGGTAGGCCCTTCAATCAATCATCACGGCAAAGATAAGCCTCATGGATGAAGAAATGTGAAGAAGATAAGTATGAGGGTTCTTATTTGTGGGGAAGTAGATGATTTTTTCTTTGGGCATGCAATCGGGGACAGAAAGATTGAAGGACTCCACATTGTTACAATATATCTCAAGATTCGTTAATGGGAGATAATCGTCTTCAGCAGAACTTCAGTCCAAAAGGTGCGCGAGTTTGTCTATTACATCCGTGCATTATGCATGTTAAAGAACCATTCCCAGTGGCATTAAACAAAAAGGGTGATAGCAATTGGATGTTGTGTTACAATATTTTGATGACCAAGCGGTCTGCTTGGTGACAATATGTTAAATTTTTAGCTGCTGGCTTGACTCACCCAAGGTTGGAAGTCGGTCGATAACATGGAAGTCATTGCCTTGTTAGATGGAAGGCGGCCGGGATTGAAAGAGCATGAAATTGACAAAAAGCTTGAAAAATTGGAAGTTATATATTTTCCAACTTGTATCGGTAAAAATTATTTATATATAGATTGTATTACCTAAATTATTAATAAAAATTATTTTATTTTGTATTTATTCACACCACGAAATACATCCCCTCGATTTTTACTCGTCATATCTAGGTTTTAGCGTCGTGTGATATTTCTCGAAGAAATGAAATATTATTGGAAAAAACAATTAATTTATTTTATTCCTCACACCTTAAGAAGCAATGGTCCATTTTTCCCGGACCGAAGCGGCATCCTTCGTCGTGTGACTCAAGCTACTACTTAAATCTATGTTATAAATAGAAGACCTATCTTGGCTTCACCTCCCGTCGCTTAAAACCATGACATGACAATCCCCACGTAAAATGTCTTCCTTGTATTTTTGTTGGGGTGGTCACCACTCACCACACTCGTCACCACATTTGTCACCACACTCATCACCACTCACCACTCACCACACTCACCACTATTGAGGTGGTATAGGAGATTATATATATAGATATGGAGGGATATCGACATCATGCACGTCGCGGGATATTTGCACGTATGCATTATGGTGTGCAGGAGGGATTATGATCACTGTATTATCTGAGCAGAGGAGAACAGGGAGAGACGGTGTATTGAGAGAGCATTTTGCTTGATTTAGCTATGGAGATGATGATTCTTTGTGTTGTGCATTGCCTTGTTCTGATAGATTGAGCTTGGATTGTTGGGTTTTTCATCCCTTCTTGCAAGGTTAGAGTTAGTGCTCTAACAATTTGGCCCATACTACGATGGCTCGGCGGACCATTGATCGCCAAAATTTCCATTGAAAAGGAGTTGTTACCATTGGTATTGGTGATTGTCGGTGAAAGAAATCACCATTGAGAAAGGAGCAATTTCTTGGGTGAAGGGATTTTTAGTAATTGATTTAATGGGGTAGAATTTGACAAGGGGAGCATAGTTTTATGCCCAAGAGAAGTAAGAAGGAGATACCACCAAGCTCTATCGTAACAAGAAGGGGCCCGTGAATCAATCTTTGGGCTCAAAATTGCATCAAGATTCAATTTCGTTTTGATTTGGGAGGCGGAGATCACGGGGTTTAATTCCCGAGATCCGGGAGGTTTTGATTCCATTTACCCATCTAGAAGGTAATCCATTTTCGTTTTCAAATTGAAGGAGATTCAATTTCGTTTTTCCAATTTCAAGAAACCCAAGAAGAGGCGTAGATGGTTGTATTACCACCTATGGTATGGGGTTTTAGGACAATGGGGATTCCAAAGTTTGATGATCCCCGGTGGATCCGGATCCTTTGAAGCATATTGTGAAGTTTGAGAGGTATTGCGGCAATGTAAGTTACCGGGTGATTACTTGCTTTGGTTTCATAGTTCTTTGCAAGATTCAAGGAAGAATGGGCACAAACTCAAACGGATACCATGACATATCAGAGTTAAAGGAAGCTTTCATTGCTAATTATCAAGAAGTTCATGGTAAGGATAAGAATATGGAAAGGTGGACAAATTTCACACAAAAGGAAGAAGAATCAATTAGAGAGTATAATCGGAGGTATATTGCGGTTCTCAAAGCCGTGGTTCATTGGAAGATTGCAAGGAGTGATGAAATGGATATCCAATGGTATGTGAAGAAGGCTGAAACGAGCTATTGCTCATAAAGGTGAAGGCCAAACGACCTACAACATTACTAGAGGCACAAAAGTATGCTCTCAAAGGTGAAGATAAGTTGGGATACATTCATGAAGTTGCTTTGCTCGAGCCTAAAAAACGAGAGGATATTGCGACCAAGATTTCTAAGCTTATAATTGGTGAGAAGCCAAGGAGGTCAAAGTTTATTACTTGTGAGTATTGTGGGTCTAATGGACATTCGATACTACATGTAGATTGCTGAAATTCTGCCAAGATGCCAAATGAAGGGCCATAATGATCAAGAATGTAGGGAAGAGATTCTTTGAGGGGCTAATCCGGTATTTGCCGTTATGCAACAAGCACCACCTATTCCTATTCAACCAATGCAAGCAGCACCTATCATGCCACAAGTGTCAATGATGCCACAAGCTCCAATTGCCCAACAAGTTCCAATGGGTTCCACACAAATGGTGCAGCCAAAACAGGGATGGTATCCAAGTAAGGCTCATCTATATTGCAAGATATGTGATAAATTCAAGCATGATGAGACTACTTGTTGGAAAATTCATGGGAAAACAGAATGGGCAACCAACAAGTATCCACCAAGGCGCCAGAAGTATTTGAATCAATTACCTCTTCCTAATAACGATGTTAAGATTCAAGATGCAAAGTACATTGAGTAATCCCCAAGTTAAGGCTCTTATTGAGGAGCTTAAGAAGCAAGAGAAGGCAAAATCGCGAGTACATTGTGGATTTGTTGAGGTGGAGAATGACCCATTTCAAGAAGAAGAAGAGATTGGAGAAGTAAATGCAGTTACAAGATCACAAAAGGTGGTTCAAGAACCAAAAGTAGTGTCAATTCGCGGAGAAGACTAAGACCTCTTTTCCAAAGGCTTTGAAGGAACAAGCTTTGAAGGTGTCAACACTTAAGAAGGTGCAATTTCAATGCTGCCCATGCAACGATTCCGAGTCTATAGAAGAAAATCACTACAAGGATGATCGACGTCCAACGACGTCAGCGACGTCGGCTAACGACGGGTCGCCGTCCGAACATCGACGACATCACCGTTGCTCAACGACGCATAACGTTGCCGTATCGCCGCTCAACGACGCCGTGGCTGACGGTCGGGATCGGCCAGCTGGCATGGTACTGCTGCTGCTGGCGCGCCCGCGCGGTCAAAACACGCCAGCCGGACGCCGCTGGAACGCACGCCTCACGCATTTCCACGCGTACACCGGCCGCGGGCTTGCCGACATGCCGCCAAAGCCGCACGCCACCGCGTTCTCGCCATCGCCGACATGACGCCGCTGAACTAATTTACTCAAAAAATCTGACGTGACCAGTCGTACTTCGCGGGCTTGCCGACATGCTGTGCCGGTACGCCAAAAGCGTCCTCGCCATCGACGACATAGCGTCGTTAAGCGACGCTGGAATATCGGCGGTGGCGGCGGTTTTGCAGGCGTGGCCGCATCGTCCGCCACGCTATTGTCGCCAGAGCGCCAGCGTAGCGGCGTCGTTTAACGGCGTCCACTATATCTTTTTTTTTGCAAAAAAAAAAAATTATCTTGGCGTAAGCTTATCGTTTGGAATGCCAAAATTACCCTTAGGGACCAAGTTACACCAGTGAGTTTGCAAAAACGACACACTTCGCCCTACATTTTGCAAAGATTCCAAATTACCTCCTAGGCCACTTGACTCTACGAGTGTGTTGGACATAAGATAGTTTGGCGCTTCGAGAAGGGTGGCCGGCCTTGAGAAGGGGTAGGCTCGCCCTCTCGCCTTCCTCCCGGTATGGCGGTTAGAAGTCAAGGCCCGCTTTTCGCAAGGTAGGCAAGACATTCGTAAATTCGTAATTAATGCATAGTCATGGGACTTAAATTCTGATTTTTTGTCGTACTAGCATCCTAAGTCATCGCCAACATACAAAGCCAACTTTCAAAATTTTGGATAAGGTTTAGATCAAATAGTTTGCACTTGGAACGGTCATTAGCGCAACTGTTGTTGCACGAGCCGAATGGCACACTTGCCCAAGTCAAACAAGGCCAGACCTTGCAAGGCCTCCTCATTAGAGGGGAGAGTCCAACCCCGGAGGCGAGCCCCAAAAGCTTCACGAGGCAGCCTTTTTCTGGCAGCGCCCGCCGGGGCGACGCTTAAAGACCACACTCCCATATCTCTTGGTTCGTGATCCCATCGGCCGTTGAATCCTTTGTTCCGGGAACCCGGTCCGAGAAGGTCCAAAAATCCAACATCCGGCCCCGAGAACATATCAAACCGGCCAAGCGCCTCCTGGCGGCGTAGAAACCAAAGTGTTTTGTCGTTTCGGACATTACGAGGTGGTTCGAAATGCCGATCCTACATCGCCACATCGTCCGGAATGCCAAAATTACCCTAGGGACCAAGTTACACGGTCGGTTTGCAAAAGAAAAAACACTTACGCCCATACATTGCGATTCAAAGCAGCCCACCTCCTAGGCCAATTGACTACGAAAAAAAGTGTTGCACATGAGATAGTTTTGGCGCTTCTTGAGAAGGGGGGCTTTCGGCCACAAAACTTGGTCCCTAGGGCAATGTCGACGTTTGGAGTCCATTGGCGTAGACGGATCACGCAGCCCGAGAGGGGGAAGTTGCCTGTCCGACGTCGCCAGGGGCCTTCGGGAGAGAATTTTGGGGCAAGCTGCTCGGGTGGTTTTAGGGTCCTGCTCTGGCGTCAACACCCCCCTCTACATCAAGACACGGCGCCAAGGTCCTAGTCAAATCGACAAGGATAGAGCCTCCGAAACGTAAAACCCTATGAGTTGCCGTGTTCTAGCGTGGTTTGCGCTTTGGGTGCCGAAGTTTGGTCTTTGCACTTGGGACGTGGCCGATCACATGCGAGTTGAGAACGCCGAAGCAAGGGGAACCGACGAATGGAGTTTGGACCTGTACTCCTCCCGCTTTGTGGCGGTTAGAAGTCAAGGGCCGCTTTTAAAGAAAGCAAGACATTCGTGAAATTCGTAATTAATGCATAGTAAGGACTTAAATTCTGATTTTTTGTCAGCTAGCATCCTAAGTCATCGCCAACATACGTGCCAACTTTCAAAAATTTTGGATAAGGTTTAGATCAAATAGTTTGCACTAGAACGTCCGGCAGCCTCGTTGTTGGGGGCAGCCAGCCGCACACTTGCCCAAGTCAAACAAGGCCAGGACCTTGCAAGGCCTCCTCATTAGAGGAGAGAGTCCAACCCCAGGAGGCGAGCCCCAAAAGCTTCCCGAGGCAGCCTTTCTCGCAGCTCGCCGGCGCGACGCGTCAGGAGGCGAAGGCCCGAGCCCCAAAAAGCTTCCCGACCTTTCTGGCGGCTCATGGCGATCCGACCGCTGAATCCTTTGTTCCAGGAACCCGGGTCCGAGAGGGTCCAAAAATCCAATATCCGGTCCCGAGAACATATCAAAACCGCGCCCCGGCGCTACGGCAGTAGAAACCGAAGTGTTTTGTCGTCGGACATTGCGGAGGTTCAAATGCCGATCCGACTTCGCCACATCGTCCGAATGCCAAAATTACCCTAGGGACCAAGTTACACCGGTCGTTTTGCAAAAGAAACAAACACTTACGCCCCTACATTGTAAAGATTCGCCAGCCCACCTCCTAGCCAATTGACTACGAGTGTGTTGCACATGAGATAGTTTTACGCTTCTTCTAGAAGGGTTAGGGCTTCGCCACAAAACTTTGGTCCCTAGGGCAATGTCGACGTTCTGAGTCCATTGGCAGACGCATCACGGTTCCTCGAGGGGAAGTTGCCCGCCCGCCGTGGCCTTCGAGAGGAATTTTGGGGCAAGCCGCTCTGGGTGGTTTTAGGGTCCGTGCTCAAGGCCAACACCCCCTCTACATCAAGACACGGCTTGAGGTCCTAGTCAAATCACGACAAGGATAGAGCCTCCGAAACGTAAACCCCTATGAGTTGCCGTGTTCTAGCGTGGTTTGGCGCTTTGGGTGCCGAAGTTTTGGTCTTTTGCACTTGGGACGTGGCCGATCACATGCGGTTGAGAACGCTAAGCAAGGGGAACTGACGGAATGGAGTTTGGACCTGTATACCTCCGCTGTGGCAGCTTAGAAGTCAAGGGCCGCTTTTCGGTAGCAAGACATTCGTAAATTCGTAATTAATGCATAGTACGGACTTAAATTTGATTTTTTGTCACTAGCATCCTAAGTCATCGCCAACATACGTGCCAACTTTCAAAAAATTTTGGATAAGGTTTAGATCAAATAGTTTGCACTAGAACAACCCGGCAGCCGTTGTTGGGCAGCCGAAGCCGGCACACTTGCCCAAGTCAAACAGGCCAGGACCTTGCAAGGCCTCCTCATTAGAGGGGAGAGTCCGAACCCCGTGAGGCGAGCCCCAAAAGCTTCCCGAGGCAGCCTTTCTCGGTAGCCAGCCTGGGGCGTCGCTAAAGACCACACCCCCATCTCTGCCTCCCGTGATCCGACCGTTGAATCCTTTGTTCCAGGAACCTTGGTCCGAGAAGGTCCAAAAATCCAATATCCGTCCGGAGAACATATCAAATCACGGGCCGCCCCGCGGCTACGCAGTAGAAACCAAAGTGTTTTGTCGTCGGACATTGGGAGGTTCAAATGTCGATCCGACTTAAGCCACATCGTCCTAATGCCAAAAATTACCCTAGGGACCAAGTTACACGGTGGGTTTTGCAAAAGAAACAAACACTTACGCCCTACATTGCGGTATTCGCCAGCCACCTCCTAGGCCAATTGACTACGAAAGTGTAAGTTGCACATGAGATAGTTTGGCGCCGAGAAGGGGTGGGCTTCCGGCCACAAAACTTGGTCCCTAGGGCAATGTCGACGCCTGAGTCCATTGGCGAGACAGATCACAGTTCCGAGAGGGGAAGTTGCCCGTCCGCCGCCAGGCCTTCGGGAGGAATTTTGGGGCAAGCCGCTTCCCGTGGTTTTTAGGGTCCCTGCTCTGGCGCCAACACCCCTCTACATCAAGACACGGCGCAAGGTCCTAGTCAAAATCGACAAGGATAGAGTCTCAAACGTAAAACCCTATGAGTTGCCGTGTTCCCAGCGTGGTTTGGCGCTTTTGGGTGCCGAAGTTTTTGTCTTTTGCACTTGGGACGTGGCCAATCACATGCGCTGAGAACGCCAAGCAAGGGAACTGACGGAATGGAGTTTGGACTGCACTCCTCCCGCTTGTGGCAGTTAGAAGTCAAGGCCCGCTTTGCAAAAGCAAGACATTCAGAATTCGTAATTAATGCATAGTACGGACTTAAATTCTGATTTTTGTCGGCTAGCATCCTAAGTCATCGCCAACATACTGAGCCAACTTTCAAAATTTTTGGATAAGGTTTAGATCAAATAGTTTGCACTAGAACAATCCGGCAGCTCGTTGTTGGGCAAATGAAGCTGGCACACTTGCCCAAGTCAAACAAGGCCGGGACCTTGCAAGGCCTCCTCATTAGAGGGGAGAGTCCGAACCCCAGGAGGCGAGCCCCAAAAGCTTCCCCGAGGCAGCCTTTTCCTCGCATCGTTGCCCGCCGGGGCGTGCGCTAAAGACCACACTCCTGATCTCGGTTCTCGATCCCATCAAGAATCCTTTGTTCCAGAACCCGGGTCCGGAGAAGGTCCAAAAAATCCAACATCCGGCCCGGGAGAACATATCAAACTCATGGCTAAGCGCCCCGCAAGCGGCAGAAACCAAAGTGTTTTGTCGTTTGGACATTGGCGGAGGTTCAAATGCCGATCCGACATCTTACATCGTCCTTTGTCAAAATTACCCTAGGGACCAAGTTACACACCAACATTTGCAAAAGAAACAAACACTAACTTACCACATTGCATATTCAGCCAGCCCACCTCCTAGGCCAATTGACTACGAGTGTATTTGCACATGAGATAGTTTGGCCGAAGGGGTGGGCACAAAACTTGGTCCCTAGGGCAATGTCGACAGTTCTCGAGTCCATTGGCGCAGACGCCTCACTGTTCCTCGAGAGGGAAGTTGCCCGTCCGGCCGCGAGGCCTTCGAGAGGAATTTTGGGGCAAGCCGCCCGTGGTTTTAGGTCCGTGGGCGACGCCAACACCACCCCTCTACATCAAGACACGCAAGGAGGTCCTAGTCAAATCGACAGGATAGAGCCTCAAACGTAAACCCTATGAGTTGCCGTGTTCTAGCGGGGTTTGCGCTTTGGCCCCGAAGTTTTTGCTCTTTTGCACTTGGGACATGGGCCAATCACATCGCTTGAGAACGCCAAGCAAGGGAACCGACGGAATGGAGTTTGGACCTTGTACTCCTCCGTTGTGGCGGTTAAAGTCAAGGCCCTTTGGGACCAGAGATAGACATTAAATAATTCGTAATTAATGCATAGTAAGGACTTAAATTCTGATTTTTGTCGGCTAGCATCCTAAGTCATCGCCAACATACGTGCCAACTTTCAAAAATTTTGGATAAGGTTTAGATCAAATAGTTTGCACTAGAACAGTCCGGCAGCTCGTTGTTGGGCAGCCCGGGCACACTTGCCCAAGTCAAACAAGGCCAGACCTTGCAAGGCCTCCTCATTAGAGGGGAGAGTCCTAACCCCGTGAGGCGAGCCCCAAAAGCTTCAACGAGGCCTTTTCTGGCGGCCTTTCACGGGGGGACGCTAAAGACCACACTCCCATATCTCTGTTCCTCCGTATCCCATCAAGTTGAATCCTTTGTTCCGGGAACCCGTCCAGAAGGTCCAAAAAATCCAACATCCGGCCCGAGAACATATCAAACCGCTGGCATCCCCCGGCGGCTATACAACAGAAACTAAAGTGTTTTGTCGTTCGACATTGCGGAGGCTCAAATGCCGATCCGACATCGCCACATCGTCCTAATGCCAAAATTACCCTAGGGACCAAGTTACACCTGGTCAGCTTTGCAAAAAGAAACAAACACTTACGCCTCTACATTGCAAGATTCATTCAGCCCACCTCCCCTAGGCCAATTGACTACGGTGTATTGCACATAAGATAGTTTGAAGCTTCTTCTTCTCGAAGGGGTGGGCTTCTCGCCACAAAACTTGGTCCCTAGGGCAATGTCGACGCTCGAGTCCATTGGCGTGACGCATCACGGTTCCCGAGAGGGGAAGTTGCCCGTCCGGCCGCCGGGGCCTTCTGGAGAGGAATTTTGGGGCAAGCCGCCCCGGTGGTTTTAGGGTCCGTATACGGCGCCAACACCCCCTACATCAAGACACGGCGCTAAAGGTCCTAGTCAAATCGACAAGGATAGAGCCTCCCAAACGTAAACCCTATGAGTTGCCGTGTTCTAGCGTGGTTTGGCGCTTTGGGTGCCGAAGTTTTGGTCTTTTGCACTTTGGACGTGGCCCATCACATGCGCTTGAGAACGCCAAGCAAAGGGAACTGACGGAATGGAGTTTGGACCCGTATCTCCCGTTGTGGCGCTTAGAAGTCAAGGGGTCGCTTTTTCGATAGCAAGACATTCAGAAATTCGTAATTAATGCATAGTAAGGACTTAAATTTCATTTTTGTCACCAGTAATCCTAAGTCATCGCCAACATACAGCTAACTTTCAAAAAATTTTGATAAGGTTTAGATCAAATAGTTTGTAACTAGAACAGGCCCGGCAGTCTTGCTGTTGGGGCAAACCGAGCCGCACACTTTGCCCAAGTCAAACAAGGCCGTGACCTGTGGTAGGCCTCCTCATTAGAGGGGAGAGTCCAACCCCGTGAGGCGAGCCGCCCCAAAAGCTTCCCCGAGGCAGCCTTTTCCCAAAGCGCCCACGGGGCGACGGGGCTTTAACCCCTGGAGGCTTAGCCCCAAAGCTTCCCGGCGGCAAATTTCCTGGCAGCCTCGTGGGCGATCCCGACACCGTTGAATCCTTTGTTCCGTGAACTCCGTCCGGAGAGGGTCCAAAAAATCCAATATCCGTCCGGAGAAGATATCAAACCGCCGAAGCGCCCCGTATGACAGAGAAACTAAAAGTGTTTTGTCGCTCGGACATTTTTAGGTTCAAATGCCGATCCGGACTTCGCCACATCGCCCGAATGCCAAAATTACCCTAGGGACCGCTACACGGCCGCTTTGCAAAAGAAACAAACACTTACCCCTACATTGCAAGATCTCGCCAGCCCACCTCCCAGGCCAATTGACTACGAGTGTGTTGCACATGAGATAGTTTGGCGCTTTCTTCGAGAAGGGTGGGCTTCCGCCACAAAAACTTGGTCCCTAGGCAATGTCGACGCTCCGAAATCCATTGGCGTAGACAGATCACGGCTCCTGAGAGGGGAAGGTGCCGCCCGGGTCGCTGTGGCCTTCGAGAGGAATTTTGGGGCAAGCCGCCTCCTCGGTGGTTTTAGGTGGGTCCGGCGGTCAAGGCCAACACCCCCTCTACACATCAAGACACGGCCAAGGTCCTAGTCAAATCCGGACAAGGATAGAGCCCTCCAAACGAAACCCTATGAGTTGCCGTGTTCTAGCAGGTTTGGCGCTTTGGGTGCCGAAGTTTTGGTCTTTTGCACTTGGGACGGGCCGCATCACATGCGCTTGAGAACGCCAAGCAAGGAACTGACTCGAGTTTGACCAGACTTTCCCGCCAGGCGCTTAGAAGTCAAGGGCCGCTTTTCCAAAGAGAGTAAAGACATTCTCAGAATTGTGAATTAATGTATGCTAGTAATGGACTTAAATTCTGATTTTTCAGCTAGCATCCTAAGTCATCGCCAACATACGTGCCAACTTTCAAAAATTTTGGATAAGGTTTAGATCAAATAGTTTAGACTAAGAATGTAGCCCTGGCAAATGTTGTTGGGCGTACCAGGCCGGCACACTTGCCCAAGTCAAACAGTAGCCGTGACCTTGCAAGGCCTCCTCATTAGAGGGGAGAGTCCGGAATCTCGTGAGTAAGCGCAGCCACAAAAAGCTTCCCCTGAGGTAGCGCCTTTCTCGGTAAAGGCCCGCCGTGGGGCGACGCCAAAGACCACACTCCCGTGACATCTCGGTTCCCCGCATCCCACCGTTGAATCCTTTGCTCCAGAACCTGGTCCCAGAGGGTCCAAAAAAATCCAATATCCGTCCGGGAGAACATATCAAACCGCCAAGCGCCCCGCTGGCACAACAGAGAAACCAAAGTGTTTTGTCGCTCGACATTGGCGGAGGCTCCAAATGCCGACCGACTTCGCCACATCGTCCCAATGCCAAAATTACCCTAGGGACCAAGTTACACCTGGCCAGTTTTGCAAAGAAAACAAACACTTACGTTTCCCCACAAAGATTCAGCCCACCTCCTAGCCAATTGACTACGAAAGTGTGTTGCATGAGATAGTTTGGCTTCTTCGAAGGGTGGGCTCGGCCACAAAAACTTGGTCCTAGGGCAATGTCGGCGTTCGAGTCCATTGGCAGAGACGCATCACGGTTCCTGAGGAAGCTGCCCGGTCTCACGCTGTGGCCTCGGAGAGGAATTTTGGGGGCAAGCCGCCTCGGTGGTTTTAGGTCCGGTGGCTCAAGGCCAACACCCCTCTACATCAAGACACTACGCGAAGGTCCTAGCCAAATCCCTGGACAAGGATAGAGCTCCTAAACGAAACCCCATGAAATGCCGCCGTGTTCCCAGCGGTTTGGCGCTTTTGGTGCCGAAGTTTTGTCTTTTGCACTTCTGGACGCGCCAATCACATGCAAATTGAGAACGCCGGCAAGGGGAACTGACTTTAATGGAGTTTTGGACTGCATCTCCTCGCTGTGGCAAAGCATTAAAGTCAAGGCCCGCTTTGCGTTATATAGGCAAGACATTCGTAAATTGCATTAATGCATAGTAACGGACTTAAATTCTCGATTTTTGTCGTACTAGCATCCTAAGTCATCGCCAACATACGTGCCAACTTTCGCAATTTTGATAAGGTTTAGATCAAATAGTTTGCACTCCAGAATGTCCGGCAACATATTGGGCGTACCGAATGGGTACACTTGCCCAAGTCAAACAAGGCCGACCTTGCAAGGCCTCCTCATTAGAGGGGAGAGTCCTAACCTCCGTGAGGCGCAGCCCCAAAAGCTTCCCCAGGCAAAATTTTCTCGGGTATCAAGCCCTGGCCAAGGACGCTAAAGACCACACTCCCAGATCTCGTTCTCAGATCAATCATGGAATCCTTTGTTCCAGAACCCGTCCGAAGGTCCAAAAATCCAAATTGACCGTCCGGGGAGAATACATATCAAACCGGGCTAAGCGCCCCCGCTGGGCGACGCCAGAGAAACTAAAGTGTTTTGTCGCTCGACATTGCGAGGCCTCCAAATGCCGATCCGACTGGGCCACATCGTCCCACGCCAAATTACCCTAGGGACCAAGTTACACCTGGCCAGCTTAAAAAGAAAACAAACACTTACGCCTCTACATTGCAAGATTCAAACCCACCTCCTAGGCCAATTGACTACGAAAGTGTGTTGCACATGAGATAGTTTACGCCTTCTTCGAGAAGGGGTGGGCTTCGCCACAAAAAACTTGGTCCCTAGGGTACGTCGACGCTCCGAGTCCATTGGCGCAGAGACAGATCACCGCTCCGTGAGGGGAAGGCTGTGTTCTAGCAGGTTTGCGCTTTGGGTGCCGAAGTTTGGTCTTTTGCACTTGGGACGCGGGTCGACACATGCAAATTGAGAACGCTGGCAAGGAACTCGACGGAATGGAGTTTGGACCGGTGACTCCTCCCCGCTGTAGGCGCTAGAAGTCAAGGGGCCGCTTTTTGGCAAAGTAGGCAAAGACTAGGTATTAGTTCTCATAAAGGTGGGACAAAATTAAAAAAAAAAAATATATATATATATATATATATATATATATATATATATATATATATATATATATATATATATGTCGTGCCGTAATGTTTAACACGTGAGAGTTACATATACTATTGGTGGAAACTCTAACTCAAATCTAACAAAATAAAATTTTAAGATAAACTACATTCAGATGTTGGTAAGGTATTAGTTATCAGAGTGTAAGGTATTACTGAAATATCATCGATATATAACCTTAGCCACCTGGGATGTACCACAAAACATTAACATTTTCATGGTGGTGATATTTCAAATCCTTTAATGTGTAGCAAGTCAAATAAACCTCTATCCAGCTAAATAAACCATGCATCAAGTGTACATGCATCTCTATACTATTTATAAAAAAAAAAAAAATTTTTTGGCCGCCGTAAAAAAAACGGTTGCTGCTAAAACGCCAGTTTCAATCCATCGCTTTTGTCAGCCGTTGACCGATGGCCATGACGCCGTGAAACGACGACCAGGATTTAATCGAAACAAAGCGCTAGTATCCCGGGCCGCTATTTTCGGCAGCTTATGAGGAGCGCTTTTGGAGGCGATTTTTCGGGCTGATCTACTTTGGGGTCTATTCTAAGTGTAAGACAAGCTTTCCAAGTAGCACTGATCAACCAACCGTTTTTTGAATCTAAACTTGTTTTTAGTAGATTTAGGGCTTTTGTATTTGTTGTTGTCTCTTCCTTCAACCTTCTATTCTTCTTCTTCCATTCTTGCATCCTTCTTCATGTTATATTATTCTTCCATTCTATTTACCTTTTCATTCCTTCCTCCTCTTATATACTACTTCTTCCTCCTCTTATTCAAATTCTACTCTTAATCCTCATGCTTTCATCTTCTTCTTCATATTCTTCCTCCCATTTCTAGTTCCTCCTCTTCTTAGCCTTTTCTTCTTCGGAATTTTCATTCTTCTTCTAATTTTTTCCATCTAAGAAGACGTCGCTAAAAGACGCAGACCCTTCTTTCCGTAAAATTTTTCCATTAGTTATGTTTTATACTATTTCTTTCTAATCATTGAATTTTTTTGTTTTAAAGTACTCCCAGTAAAATGTAAAGTGGTTTTGCAAACAAGTTGGCACCTCTTCCGTGTAAGGATTTAATTTTTTCAATGACGCCTAATAAAATACTAATGCTTTGCTGAAATTAAATTGTTATCCGCCATAATGCCATTGAAAACCACCCTCCCCATTGATTTTCCATATTTTTTTCCTTTAAGTTGTTTATTTATACTACATTTTACTAACCATTGAATTTTGGCTTGTTGCATGTACACTCCATAAATGCTGCTTGTTTGTGCAAAACAACTTTTGCTAATCTTTTTAAAATTCTGTAAGCATTTAATTTTCAATATGCTACACATTAATGTATTTTAGCTTAATTTATTGATTAACAATGTATTTAGCTAACAAAATTTAGCCGTATTTATTTTGTATTTTTAATATATTTAAATAATATCATTGAAGACGCTAAAATCTTATATTTTATTGGTTAAATTCATTTTTTATAGGCTTTAAATAAAATGTATTAACTTCATTCATAAATAAGGTTATTATTTTTCAATTTATAAAAAATTAAAAAAATTTAGTGCAAATTTTTTAATAATACGGCGGTCGCCGCAAACGCCGTTAAACGACGCGCATGCGTCAGCGACGCCGCCAGTTCAAGGTCAGTACGCCAGCCGCCGCCGCACCGCTGCGGGTCGCTTACGCAGACGACGTCAGTTAAACGACGCCAAACACGGGTCGCCACGCCAAAGAATTCGCCAGCCGACGCCGGCTACCGCCGCCTCGCCGCGGCGCCCACGTAACGCGGCGTCAGCGGAATCACGCCACGCCGCCGCTTAAGACGCCGCTAAGTACGCCGTGATATACGACGCTGGCCTTCGCCGTGAAAACGACGCGCAAGTGACGCCGCTATAGGCTGCTCATCGACTTTTTGTCGTCACATCGACGCTCAAATTATCGCCCGGACGCCGCAATAGACGCCGAATGCAGGCAATTTTTTGTAGTGAATCACCACAGTATTTCCAGGTGGATATGGAGGAAATTCAAACAAAGATATGTGATCAGCTAAAAAGCTCTAATAATTAAAGTTACACTTTACTCGAGCAATTCGATGCATTATTCTCCAAATTTGCTAAGATAGAGGAAGAAGAAAATCAAAAATTTCACCCCACAATTCTATCAAATGATACAAATAAGAGTATATTAGAGCCACCAAATTACGTACCAAGGATCCAGAGCCATTTCTTTATATATGAGTATGAAACTGGCATTTAGTCAAAGGAGTTATGGATACAAGCAAATGAGTGAATATAGATCATCCTCCTCAAATCAAGCATGGATGGGACAAAATGTAAATCGTGTAATCTAATTACATCTCACATATAGTTGAAGAGTATGAGCAGCGTTTTTATGTGAAATGATAAGTTTGAGCATTGTCATGAGAAAGAAAGTGATAGATGCTTGAGCAGCCCCGAAGCTTGAGACTTTACACATGTGACACATTTTGGATGATGATGAGCCATTACAGTGAGTTAGAAGTGGAAAGCATGGATATTTTATTTGAGCATTCTACCCGATATGTTACATGCTTTGAATTCTATGGATAGTAGAATAATTGGGCCTCTTATGACTCTTTCGCATTTGGTATATGTATACCAGCTCATTTAACAAAACTTTTACATGCCCTCAAAGGGAGAAATTTGTTCTCGCTTTGATGATTTGGCATTAAATCGTGAGTTAGAATTTACATGCTGTTTTATGCTTTGAGTACCCAAAGAAGTCTCGAGAATCAAGGACAACTAGTCTTATGTTTGGAGCATGAAGTGGAAGAGGTGAGTAAATTTGAGGATGACTATGTGCTAAAGGAAGGAAAATTGGATACAAAAGACTTATCTCAGCACGCAACCCAGGCGCCTATGAAGATTCGCTTTGTAATTATATGAGACTAATAAGCTACCTCCGGAATAGTGGTCACTTAGCAAGTTCAAGCATCAGCATCAGATTTGCTATTTGGTATGCTAGTGCGAATATTTGAGCGGTGTTGTTGGATTGTGGCTTTGTTCTTTTGGCTACACTTTTGCTGTTATTATACGTTATCAAATTTTCTCCCGGTTTGGAAGATGCTTACTAATGTGGTTGGAGTTATTGATGACCTTAAGGGGAATCTGTTGCTTAATCCAAGAAACAAGTATGATCTCAGCCTTATTTTGAAAGAGAAGTGCTATTCTAAGGGATTCAGATTTGCAGCTCCAATTTAAGGTAGAATCGTAGAGAATTTTAGTTGCAGGCTGCTTTTCTGTAAAAATGTGTGTGGAAAGTTTCAATAATAATTTATCCGGCAGACAAAGATGTTTCGGCCATACTAATCCAACGCAGCTATGGTGTCAAACTGAGGTCCTGGAACTCAAGATATCAGCTTTCAAAGTTTGCCACGGGGCCAGAGGTCATTGTCACCGCTGGTTTTGGACCGCTTATTTGTATCAGTCATTTGGATTTGAGGAGGGTGTATTTTCTTTCTAAACATACATGTAACAGTTTATTGGGATATGTCCAAGGACCATATGAGTTTGTTTTGTTGTGGGTCTTCCGCCACCTGAGTGGCACATTTTCACCGGATGCCAATCATGCAGGTCACCACCACCACACTTCAATTACATTGTGAGCCACCACATCATCACCACTCTCACCCACACTCACCACTATTGAGGTAGGTAGACAGGTAATGATATGGATAGATGATACGCATTACGCACTATAAGTGATATTTGCACGATGCATTATGGTGCGCGTGAGGATTATGATCACCGTATTATCAAGGGGTAGGAATAGAATTTGTATGGAGAGAGCATTTTGGCTCGATTTAGCTGGATGATGATTCTTTGTGTTGTGCATTGCCTTGCTCTGAGATAGATCGAAGTTGGATTGTTGGTTTTCATCCTTTTCTTAAGTAGGTTAGAGTTCGTCAAATAATTTTGCTATTAGACAATAAAGAAGGTTAGCATGTTACATTTGTGAATGCTGAATATTGAAGAGAAAATTAATATGGGAAGGTTTCTTCCACGATAGATTAATCATTAATAACGCCTCTTTGTCATCTCCCTTTGGGAACTATCTGTAATTTGGCGTAGGTATTTTATAATAATGCCCGTGATCGACACACTTTGAAACTTAATTGCCATGCCCTTTTAAGCATCTCGCTACTCGTTGTTTTATTGATTAGTGAGGTTTGAGAATAATTTATTAGATTTGTTTCTAAAAGTAAAAGAAATGTTGTATTCACGAGTTCTAGTGAGAAGAAAATAGCACTACGTTATATAGTTGGGTACCTATAGTGTCTAGTGTAACGCCAAATTTCTCGACAAGGAGAACTTATCAAAACCCGCATTGTCACGTACCTTTGAATATACTTGTCGCGGATCATTTGCCACAAACATGCCACAATAGCTGATGTTGTGTCGTTTGTGGCTTCACTTCTATACGGTAATATTGATATAAAATTGGGCGAAACTAAGTATGGTATCAGAGAAAGTACAAGTCAAACTAGACAAGATTTTACTCAACATTTGTGATAAATAAAATGAAAGCCCTTATGAACAATATTATCAAAGATTATAGCAAGTTAGTGACAAAATAGTAGCTAGAATGCATCACAAGAAGACAATCAAGAAGAAATTTTAGGATTACTTTTTGTGTCTAAAAATAGCTAGTGGTGTGATCACATTGTGATAGATAAGTAAAGCCTATACTAACAACATAAATACCAATGTCATGGCAAAGAGGATGTGTTAGAAGCTATAATCCTATCCATAATAAGACAACTATAAGAAATTTTGTTACCGCTTTATGTCTAAAGAATATAAGTGTTAGACCACATTATGTATAAATTAGAATACAATGCCTATGCTTGCAATAAATATAGCATCATCAACATGGCAAGCTAGGGACAACAAGATAGCTATATTACATCTACCCATCTACCCTAAGACAACCAATAACAATTTGTGACAACTTGTGTGTCTAGGTAATACCTAATTTGGGACAATGTGTGCATTTTGACTTGTTTCACACTAATAGAGTATAATATAATTTGTCACGCTTTTTGTAACGAAAAATATATTAATTGTACCATAGTTTATTGTCACAGGTGTAAATTGCAAATAAACAAGTGAAAAAGAAAGGAAACAAAGGGAGTAAAGAAATTGAAGACTCCAAGAACAGAGAACGAATACATTAAAATTTTGATTACATGATGATAGAAAATGAAGTATACAAAAAGTATGGCTGAAAGTTTTTCAACATTCAACACATTTATGTTGTATAATCTGGAATATCTTTTGTTGCTTTAGAAGCTTCAAGAAGTACCATATTCCAAAAGTCTATGGTGTTCATCTCAAGGTTCTAAACTTCTCACATTCTGGCTTTGATACAAAATAGCTGGTGGAGAAGTCATATTACTATGCCCTCAAGTACTTGGTGTTTAAATAAATATAAACCAAAAAACTAGAAGTTCTAAGAATTCCAAAATAAACAAGAAAATCCAAAAAAGATGTAAATCACCAAAACAAATCACACACAACCCCCAACCAATTCTTTTTTCTCGGCCCCAAGCATTAGAATTTACCAATGTGTCAAGTACACAAATAAACCTAATTGCTGTCGCTTCTCCATCCTCCTATTATAAAAGTTATTAGCAAAAACATTGATGAACTTGGATCCTCATTATTGTACTAAGCCGTATCCCTAACACATCTTCAAGGTATTTACAGCCCATGCTTCAAAAAGGTTTTTTATATTTTCTAGAATTTTATCATCCCCATCGATGTATTCAACAAATATACCCATATTTCCCATATAAAATATTAAAGTCAGATGTTCATATGTATTCCTTAGCAGAATCCTATGAGATAGAGTATATCAAAGAAAAATAGCCAAATTCATATTTCCCATGAAAAAATATCTAAACCAAGTTCAGCATAGAAGTTCTTTGCTAAATGAGGTAATAGATCATATTTTTTGGCCTATCCTATAGAAATCGTGAAAACATAGTTTCAACTACCGCCAGTAATGGAATACTCCAATCAAATATATCTGAACACCAGCCTACCACACACCACCTATGATGGCTTATTTATTACCGCAAATCATTTTGTGGATTCCAAATTTCTAATCGTGAGATAATGCCTGTCAACCTCAGTACACAATAATAGTCCTTAATCCTCTTTGTAACTGTGATATGACACCAAGGACTTCAATCTCATTATAACATGATAATATGAAGTGGTGTTAAAAACCTATCATGAGCCAGTGATTTATCTATTTTATTCTTTTTCAAAAAGAATTGTTTTTTAGCCACCTAAATAATCTTTTAAAATGTCCATGCAGCCCATACAGATATTAAAACTGAAAAACCACTTTCAAAAATGTTAGTGTTAAGACCACATCAAAACACATCGACCAGCGTCCTTCGCCATGAAACAGCGGCATAACGATAGAGTTTACATTGAATTTTGAAACATTTCTTCGTTTAGAGTGCCAAAACTCACGTTGCTGGACAACTGACCTATCCTGATGATTTCAAGCTATACCGATGATTTCCAGCTATACCACACAATTCATGTCAGTCAGGGATTCTATCTCTCATTGCCAATGCCTGCTGACACTGCTGCATTACTAAACAGAAATTTTAATTCCTCCGTGTATTATGGGGTGCCCTAATATATAGCATACCGCTTGCATCAAGACAATTTTCAATATGCAAATCCTACAAAATTCAATCCATTTTGTGCCAAATTTTGCATCATTTGTGTAGTTGGAGATATATAAGCCCGGCATGACGAAAGCTGGAAAAGTTCGCGAGGCTACCACATATATTAAAATAACCCTTTCCGCCTCCAAAATACTGTTTAGAAAACCATACCTGCAAAAAGGTCACCGCGAAAGTATCAAATGGATGAACTCTAACATAGTGGGCTATTTCATTGGCCGTACGCCAAAGATACAATACCAGCAGCGCAAGAGAAACAAAAAGTATACCCTACAGGATAACTAATTTGATACAATGCATGTATGTGCTTTTAAATCATGCTTATCTGACCCTGACATGCCAAGTTAACACATTCACCTATCCCATGTGAGCACTCAATTTCGATAATCTGCCACATAACGGGATATTTCATTGACCAGATGTTGCCAGCATGTCAATACCTAAGGAAGCAAGAATCACAAATCAAGCAACAAACATCTCAAAGTCTCAAGTATTCAAAGATGATGAAAAACACATGATCATTACATCAAAAGCACTAAAAATTACTTTCTTCGTAGTCCTTCCAAACTGAAAATTAATAGGGTCTTCCATATCCATTGTTGTCTGTTCATCTCTCATTAAGAGAGAGTCTCTTAGCATCCTCTTTGGTGCAATCTGCAAAGATGCCACAACTTCAGCTTAAGTTCATCTCTGTGACTGGGCGAGGAGAGCACACCTGTTTAGAGCTTTGGTTGAGCCGGGTGCTGCTATATGGGGTGGAGGTTTGGGGGCCCAAAGAAGCTTAGCAAAAATACGTGGATAGGTTGGAAAGGGTGCGTAAAAGCTTCTTTGACCGTTAGGCTTGGGGAGTGAAGGACACCGTATCAGACGTGATTTTGGTTGTATGAGGACTGGTTCGGCCTTTTACAAGACTGTTGGCGGCGCATCGCATTGCTTCCCATATGGATGGATGGATGAGCATCACGGTTCCCCACGTGCCGCAGGTTGTTAATCTAGGCCCCCACGTCAAGAGGGTATGGCACCAGCACCAGGCGGGATGGTTTAGGAGGTATCTATGGATTATCAAAATGTGATAAAAGTAGTATCAGTGATTCGAATGGGTACTGAGCGCATGAAATGGGATGCCTCTACTTGTAAAGCCCAAGACAGAGTAGAATCTATCATCACTGCATTAATCCCGCAACTTTGAGCATGGACCCCATCGGTACTTTGAAAAGCGCACACATCTCTGGTGGAAGAAACGGAGAGCTATTGTCGCCTATAAGGACGGTTCTATTACCTCAATTGAGATAGTCGCTGGGGTGGAATGGCGTACCTGATCCCTGTGGAGGAGTAGAGTATACGTATGGGGATAATTTGATAGAGGATGAGCACTTATGCCTTCAGCAGCCGTGCCCAAAGATATGCCCATGTCCGGTGCCAGCGTATACCACCTAGATGCTCAGCATCGCTACATCGCCACTCGTGATCACCGCATGGTAGCGCCGGATCGGGAAAGCTAGCATCCCGGCAGATTTCACGGCCGACTTGCTCTCTCGGGGCATGGTATTTGAGAGCCTATCAGTAGGGTTTTTCCTCCCAAGGGGGTTTTTCATCCTGTAGTAGGGTTCACCTGTACAGCTGGCATTGTTGAGCTTTGTAAGTGTTGGGGTTTTTGGCTTTTTGCTCGCTCAGGCCGGGCCTCATAGGCCTCGCCTCCGTGGACGCGCTAAAATAAACTTCCTTCCTTCCTTCCTTCCTTAAATTCATGTGGCTAGGCAAATTTAGTTTGAAACCGTGCATTTTGGCTATTGATTAGTAAGAATCAACCTCATTACGAAATAAATGACCAATTTCTATTAAGGCACAAAGATCTTTAAAATTCATTAATAAATCCTCTATAGCTTTAGACAAGCCAATAAAAACACTTTCAGATAAAAAATGTAAATTCGTAAGGATAATGATGTACAAATTCAAAGACTACCCTAAGGTCGACCGAGTCTCTCAGATGTCAATGAATTTGGTACCTCAAAAGGTCTCAGATGGCGTAATTCATGTGTACAAACTTGGATCAGAATTGCCTTGTTTCTTGGTCTCAAGAAGTTAACGGCAGACTTTGTTTCACATAAACAATTGTAAAGACAAAATTAATTCAAAGACGAGACTACCAGACAAATATATTGCGCATGTATTCATCAATGATGCAGGCATCTAGAGACCGATCACAGAGTCGGTTCCAATACCTTCTATTGATTTATATAAGGCCCCATCACAAAATAGATAAACATCATGAGACGTAAATCATAATCAAATTTGCTGCAGAATTCATCTTTTGGAGGTTAGATTTGCCTTATCACTCTTTTATTTATGCCTTTTCGATAGCCTTAGTTAAGCTTCAGTTTCAACATTCAAATTCTCTTATAGTTCAACTCGTATGTGGCATAACTCCGGGTGATTGTGACTATTACTTCCATTCTCATTCATACCAATGTAATAATTTGAACAACAGTTGAGGTCATATAGCTGCAAGAATGCCGATGTTGACGGACTCGCCAATACATGAATGTAATTTCAAGATATCGAGAAAGTGGGACAGTTAGAACCTTTGCAAAGTACTTTTGTCGACTCAACACTTGTGCAATGACTTAGAGCATTTCAAAATTTCCATGTTCTTTCCTTTTTACACTTAAAAATGAAAATCGAATATGCGTACCCACTAATGAAGACTACTATATAGATTAAAGCGCCAAGATCCTAGACTTCTAAAGAATTTTATGCAATTTTTAAAAGCATAAATCTCAATCCAAAGAATCAAAGTGGATGTATCCAACCTTTTATGCCGTACCGCTGGACATAGCTTATACAAGAACACGAATTTAACATGCAATTGACATGGACGAAAAGACTTAAACCTCCTTATGCTGAGATTTTGATTGGCTTTTCTTCTTGCGGCAGAGATTGCAAGACTACTACCACAACAGGTATCATTTAGCGACGTCATAGCGACACCGAAGCGGATGCCTATGCGACGCCCGGACGGCTGGCCAAGACAGACGCCGCGACAGACGCCGTTGCAGACATGATCGCATAGCGAAGCCGTATGGCTGATAAAGTGACGCTTGCAGAAGGTGCCAGCCATGCCGCAAGTAGATGGGATGCATAATGCGACTTATCGACGATTGCCGGCCGACGTCGATAGACGGACGCCGCGTATGGCTGCAGTGTAAATAAAAAAATAAAAAAATTAAAAAAAATTAAAAAAAAAAAGGGAAAGAATTTTAATAGCGAAGGCAATATCATGCAAGGCCAGAGGTAAGAGGCGAGTAGTGGCTACTTTATTGTTCTCTGCTAGGGAAAAACCTGTTAATTATTAGACAATTGATATCAGATTTACCAATATTAGACAACACGCACCAATATTAGACAATGACATTGAAAGTTAACGGAACTAAGAGTTTATAGCACTATGCATCTATGTAAAGCCTTTTCTTACGTAACCCAAGTGAGACTAATTCGCTTGTTTAGTTGGCCTTGGTACCGTGAGGCGTGCATGTTTTTCTGAATCCTTTGCACGCTCGAAAAGTGATCTGATTGCAAGGAATACAACATATGACAAGTTAAATGTCTTATTTCTAATTGAACTAATGGCAACAAATACCTTGATATCTTCCTGTAATGTGACAAGTGGTTTAGGGACTTTGGACCAATCAGCCTCCCAATTTTTAAGTATCTACTCTAATTTTTTCAATCACTTTGCCTTTCTATAAATCATAGATTAACACAAAACAAAAGAAATAAAAATAAGTATCATATCAGGTCATGTACCTTTCTTTTCATGTACCCCCATCATCTAAATGAGCCCTTCCAACTGATTAGTCGGATAGTGCCAGGAGTTGGCCAATATGCTTTAGGTTATAAGCCAGACTCTGGCCACTTACCCAAGAATTACAAGAAAAGTCGACTTGGACCAACACATGGTCGCCTCCACTCGTAGTGGAGCCTACCGCGGCTCTCGAACAAGCCACTACAATTTATTTTAAACCTAAAATACTGAAGTGGTCAGGACTTGAACTCCAGTACATGGCCCCTTCCACTCTAGGTGGAGCCTACTGCGTTCTTGAACAAGCCACTCCCTTAACCGAAAATATATGATCGTAGTGAAGTGGATCTCAACTGGCATATGTATCTCCCCCACTCTAGGTGGAGCCACCCGCGTTCTTGAAACGCTTCACTCCATCAATTTTTTTAACCTCGCTTAAAATTATAAAAATAAAAATGCAAGCGCTGACAATTACCAAAAAAGAAGGACGCGGTGTAAATGTGATCCCGACGGTCCAAATTGAAATAGAAAAGCAACAAAGAAAGAGTTAGAAGAACAACGGAAAAAAGATCAAGAAGAAACAAAAAAAAAAAAAAGATATAAAAGAAACAAGAAAGAAAAAATGAATGAATCAAAGAAGAAGAGAAGGGTGGGAGAAAGAAGAGAAGGGAAAGAGGAGAAAAAGAAATTAGGGAAGAAAGAGAAGAATGGAAGAAATAAGAGAATGAAAATGGAAGAAGATATTAGAAGAATGGAAGAATGGAAGAGTGAAATAAGGGAAGAATCAAGAAAGAAATGAGGAAAGAAGCAGTAAAGAAGAAGAATGAAGAAACAAGGTAGAAAAAGAAATAGAAAAAAAAATTTGAAATCTACACTCAAATCATTCAATCCAAAAACCTACACCAAAACATATGATCTACTAACCTTAAAAGAGTGCTTGCAAGTCGCTCGTCGAAGATCGCCCAAAGAGTCAGATAAGGAAGCCTAGAAATGGTCCCGAAAAAGACTACGGACTGTGAAAATCGATTTGCCGCCGCAGATGCGATTGCCGCGACGCCAAGATGCGACGATGAGAACGATATACCATTCAAACGATATACGCTTAACGCTTCGCGATGCATGCGGTCCGCTAATGATATTTTGTTATAGCGACGCCTAACACTTTTTAATTTTTGTGCCTTTTTCATCCGATGGTCATGAAAAGTTTACCCTATGCTAATTTGCATTCCTATTAGTATGCGCCAAATCGTGATTCCGATTTAACCGCCTTCTATCGCTACTACTTACTTAATGTTTGAGCCCGGGGTGGTATGCTATTCTAAAAGGGCTTGACAAGTTCTCCGGAATGGACAAGCTTTGGACTTTTTTGCCCTGATCAACGAGGGCCCTTGAACGAAGGATTCAATGGTCGGATAGGGGAACCGAGATCCCGGAGTGTGGTCTTTAGCGTGACGGCCCCTGGGGAGCCAGAAAGGCTACCTTTGGAAACTTTTGGGGCCTCACTTGGGGTTTGACTCTCCTCTAATGAGACGGCCTTGCAAGGTCCTGGCCTTGTTTGACTGGGGTAAGTGAAGCAAATGGGCTCTTGGCCAACAGGTCAGCCTTGACCGGTCCGGTCGTAAAATACTCTTTTGATCTAAACCTTTGTCCGGAAATTTTGGAAAACTGGCTCAGAGTAAGCATGGCGACTTAGGGAAGCCTCATTGACAAAACTAGAATTTAATCTCCGTACTATGCATTAATTACGAATTTATGAATGTCTTGGCGCACGCGAAAAGTCGCCTTACTTTAACCGCCATAACGGAGGAGTACAGATCCAAACTCCATTCCGTCAGCCTCTTGCCGCTTCAATCAGATCTTATCGCCAAGTCCTGCGCAAAGACTAGCCAAGATCAAAACGCAAAACCCCCGCTAACCCCAGCGAACTCATGTATTTACGCTTTGAGGCTCTATCCTTGTCAGACGGACTAGACCTTATACCGGTTCGGTCGAGAGGGGTAAAGGACGCCGTAGATCTGACCCTGGAAACCACCAAGTACTTTGCCCCAAAAGTCCTTCCTAAGGCCCCTCGGCGACGACGCAACTTTCCCTCCCGGACCGATTCGCCTGAATAATCTAACGCGATATTGCCTCGGGGAATTTAAGCTTCATGGCCAAAAGACCACCCCTTCTCGAGGTAGCGGCCAAATCCATTTTGCGTCCACCACACTCAGTCAATTGGCCTAGGAGGTATCGCCGTAATGCTCGCAGCAAACGAAGTGTTTCTTCTTTGCAAAACTGTAATCAGGCAATCTGGTTCTAGGGCCTTCGCCTTCTTACCTATGTGGCTGGCGCTCAATCGCCACCGTATTTCCGGTACAACCGCCGAACGGCTGCACCTCTTTGGTCTCTACATGGTCGACTTTGTGACGCTCGCATATTTGATAAGTCCTCTAGACGATGTTGGATTTTTTGACCTACCGAGACAGGCCTCGAAATCGGCGATTCAACGTCGGATAGGGAACCAGATCCGGAGTGGTCTTTAGCGCATCGCTCCCCGGGAGCCGCCACAGAAAGGTCACGTGAAACTTTTTGGGCTCACTGGGGTTCTGACTCTCCTCTAATGACGCACCTTTGCAAGGTCCCCGCCTTGTTTGATCTAAGGGGTGGTGCTACCGCCGTCAACAACAAAGGCCCAGACTGCTCTAATGCAAACACTTTGATCTAAACTCTGTCCCGAATTTTGAAAATCACCGATGCTATTAAGACTAGGAAGCCGACAAAATCAATTTAATCTGCATCATGCATTAACTACGAATTTGAGTGAATGTCTCGCGACGCAAAGTCAGCCTTACTTCAATCGCCGCTAAACGGGAGGAGTGATCCAAACCCATTCCCGGCTGGGCCTCTTGCTTCGCTCAATCGTGATCTTATCGGCCAAGTCCCAAGTGCAAAGGACCAAAATCCCATGATCCAAAAATGCAAACCTCGCTAGAACCTCGCAACTCATAGGTTTACTTCGTGAGGCTCTCATCCCTTGTCGATCTCACTAGACTCCGGCGCCGCGGTTCTGACGTGAGAGGGGGGTAAGCATGCTGAGTACTTTAATTTTAAAACCACCTGGAAGCAGCTTGGCCCCAAAAGTCCGATAGTCACATTTGGACGGGCAACTTCTCTCCCGGACCGTGATTCGCTCGCCAATGGACTCTAACGCTGATACATTGCCTGGCCTGCGCTTCGCTACAAAGACCACCCTTTCTCGAGGTAGCGGCCAAATTATCCTATGTCCAACATAATTTGAAATAATTGGTCAGGGAGGTGGTCAAGCCGGTCACCTAAAATGAAAGCGAAGTGTTTCTTTTCTTTGCAAAACTCACCGCGTAACTTGGTTCTAGGGTAATTTCGGCCTGACGCTAAAATGGCGGTCGAATCGCCATTCCGGAGCTCTCCAAGAATGTCCGGAATCCATTAAACACTTTGGTTTCTACATATCTGGCCGAATTTCGCAGACGCTGGCGGTTTGATAAGCCCCGCCTGAATGATGTTGATTTTTGACCTTATCGCAGATGTGCCCTTGAACGAAGGGATTCAACTGGCCGGATAGGGGAACCGTAGATCCGAGGTGGTCTTTAGCTGCACGGCCCCCCGTGGAGCGCCGCCAGAAAGGCCGCCTCTGGATCTGGGGTTTCGCCTCCCGGGTCCTGACTCTCCCTCCCCACGAGGTGCCTGTAAGGTCCTGCCTTGTTTGGATTGGGGCAAGTAAGCGTACCGGGCCGCCCAACAACAAAGGCCCGACCGCTCTAATGCAAACACTTTGATCTAAATCTTGTCCAGAAATTTTGAAAACCGCCTGTATGTTGGTGATGACTTAGGAAGTTTGGTTTAGACAAAAATCAGAATTTAATTCAGATGGTGTATTTAATTGTTTAATTTATAGAATAGCCTTGCTACCGTAAAAGTCAGCTTCTTTACTTCTAATCACACAACGAGGAGTGCATGATCCAAACTCCATTCCACAGGCCTCTTGCTTGCATTCTCAATCAGATTCATCGCCAAGTCCTAGTGCAAAAGACCAAATTGGCACCCAAAATCCAAACCCTCAAGTAGAACCTAGCAACTCATGGGTTTACGCTTTGAGGTTCTATCCTTGTCGATTCGACTAGGACCTTGCGCTCGCGGTTCATCGAGAGGGGTGGTGTGTCGACGCCAGAGATCTTAATTTTAAAACCACTGAAGCAGCTATCGTAAAGTCTCTTCCTGGTTAGCTTCCCCGGGCGACCGACAGCAACTTCCCTCTCCTAATCGTGATTCGCTCACGCCAATGGACTCTTTAATGTCGGTATTGGTTTCAATCAAGTTTCGCGTGGGCTTAAGACCAGCCTCTTTTCGAGGAAGCTAAATCCGATGGTCGTCCAAACACACCGAGTCAATTGGCCTAGGAGGTGGTCACAATGCAACGTAGGGCTTAAGTGCTTTTTCTTTTGCAAACTGAACGCAATTGGCTCTAGGGTGCAATTTCGCCCCGACGATGTGGCGAAGTTTTAATCGCCATTCCAGCGCCTCCGCGCAATGTCCAACGGCAGCACTTAGTTTTGCTAAAGTCGACGCAGACCGCCATGGCTTGATAAGTTCTCCGACGATGTTGATTTTGTTGGACCTTATCGGTTGTGTGGCCCTTTAGAACCAAGGATTCCAACGGCCGTGATAGGGGAACCAGATCCGTGAGTGTGGTCTTTAGCTTATCTACCGGAGTTTTCGCTGCAGGCGGCTACCGGGAAACTTTTGGGCTCAGCCTGGGGTTCGGGACTCTCCTCTAGTCAGAGACTACTTTGCAAGGTCCTTTCGCCTTGTTTGACTTGGGCAGTGCCAAATTTACGCCAACAATGAGGTTGCCCGAACGGCTTCAATGCAAACACTTTGATCTAAAACTATCCGGAAATTTGAAACCGGGCTCAGAGGTTACGGCGACTTAGGAAGCTCACGGACAAAATCGTAATTTAATACCGCATTGGTATTAATTATAAATTTATGAATGTCTTGGCACGAAAGCCGCTTTTACTTTAACGCTTAAGAATGGTGGAGGAGTATGTGATCCAACCCATTCCGCCGCCTCTTTGCTTCGCTGCTTCAATCGCATCTTTATCGCCAGTCCTAAGTGCAAAGACCAAAATTTAAGACTCAAACGCAGAAACCCCGCGAACCCGCAACTCATGTGGTTTACGCTTGAGGCTCTATCCTTTGTCGATTCGACTAGGACCTGCGCCGTGTCTTGACGAGGGGGGGCGTTGAATACCTCAGAGCAGGACCTTAAAACTATCCTAAGGCTTTAGTCTCAAAAGTCCTCTCCCAAAGGCTTTTCCCGCTTATGACCAAATCCTCCTAATTTAGACGCTTCCTCGCCAATGGACTCCAAACGTCATTACTGCCCCTGACCCAAGTTTCATGCGCCGTAAGACCACCCCTTCTTGAGGAAGCGCTAAATCCATTCTGCGTCCAACACACTGTGAAATAATTGCCTAGGAGGTAATGGCTGAATATCAAATCATAGTATGCAGTGCGCTTTCTTTTGCAAAATGACCGCAACTGGTCTCAGGGTAATTTCGCCTCCTGGACGCATGGGCTAAGTTGAATTATCTTGAGTTTCCGTAGTAATGTCCGAACGACAAAACACTTTGGTTTCTACATCGTCGACGCAGACGCCAAGGGTTTGATAAGTTCTTCCTACTAGATGTTGATTTTTTGGACCTTATCGGTGACGTGCGGCCCCTGGAACAAAGGGATCTGCACCCGGCCGATAGGAACCGAGATCCTGAGTGTACTCGAAGGCATCGTATTCTCGTGGAGCGCCAGAAAGGTCACGGGAAAACCTTGGGGTCAGCCTCTGGGGTCCTGACTTCCCCTCTAATGAGGTGGCCTTGGTAAGGTCCCCGGGCTCGTTTGGACTTGGGCAGGTGCTCTACCGCCCAACAACAAAGCCGCCCTGACCGCTCTAATGCAAACACTTTGATCTAAACCTGTCCGTAAATTTTGAAAATCGCCCGGTGATGTTGGCTTATGACATAGGAAGCCTCAGCCGACAAAAAATCAAAATCTAATCCGCATTTCATGCATTAATTACGAATTTATGAATGTCTTGCTACCTAAAAGCCGCCTCATTCTAACCCGCCATGCAAAGGGAGGAGTACAATCCAAACTCCATTCCGGTCATTCTTGCCGGCATTCAACTGATCTTATCGCCAAGTCCCAAGTGTGCAAAAAGACTTCAAATCCGCAGATCTAAACGCTAAACCCCGCTAACCTCGCAACTCATAGGCTTTACGCTTCGGAGGCTCTATCCTGTCGACCACGACTTTGCGCTGTCTTGACGAGGGTGGTGTCGACGCCGAGCAACGTGACCAAAAATCACCCGGAAGCGAAATTTTGGTTCTGCAAAGTCCTCCGGCTGTCTCCGGCGACGACAGGCAACTTCTCCTGAATCGTGATTCTGGCCTCGCCAATGGACCTCCTAATGTCGACATTGTCCTGGGACCAAGTTTCGTGGCTAAAGACCATACCTCTTCGAGGAAGTGCCAAACTATCTCATGTCCAACACACCGTAGTCAATTGGCCTAAGGTGGCCGCCGAATAACAGCAACGTGAGGGCTTAAGTGTTTCTTTTGCAAACTCGACCGCAAAATATAGCCCTAGGGTAATTTCTTCAAATTTTCCCTAATATGCTGTGGTTAAGTCAATCACCATTCCCGGAGCTCCCGCAATGTCCAACGACAAACACTTTGTTTCTACGCCGACCGCGAGATTTTCATGCAGCTTGATAAAATTCTCCCGAATCTGATGTTTGATTTTTTTGGACCTGACGAGCCGTGGCCCTTGGAACTGCTGGATTCAATCCGGCCTGAAGGGGAACCGAGATCCCGAGTGGTCTTTAGCGTATCGCCCTCCTGGGAGCCGCCAGAAAGGTCGGCCTCGTGAAACTTTTGTGGTCACTGGGGTTCTACTTCCAATGAGGCTACTTTGCAAAGGTCCTCGCCTTGTTTGACTCGGGGTGTGGCAGCGCAAATGTCACCAACAACAGCCGTGCCTGACCAGATTTAGCTCTTCCAATGGACTGTAATATCACATTTACCCTGGGGACCAACTTCGCGGGCCGAAGACCACCCCTTTGTTCCCAAAAAGAAGAAAGTACACTAGATGTCAGCCAGACGTCCCGCCGACGCCATCGCCGCGACACGCTGGCTGGGGCTGTGATGCGGATGCAGACGCCGGAGGCGTATCACGTAGGCCTGTAGACGGGCGACCGCGTGACGTATCCGCCACGCCACGCGTCGACGTCGCGACGACACGCCGCATGCACGGTTCCGCGAATGCGATCGTCAAGATTGACGCTTTATGACGCGATGGCGGTATCGCCACGCCGCATCGTGACGCCGCAAGCCCACGCCGCGCAATGTCCATTCTTTGTCAGGAAGGTGTCCTGCATTTGTTCCGCAAAACTTGCTACGTGATGACGCCAAAAATAATCGTATCAATGGCACATCATGAGATCTTTCATAGCGACCCCTTTCCATATATTCTCAGACTAAGATACTTTGATCGGAATTTTCCAGAGCCTCTGGGTCGCGGATGGTATAAATTTTTGATCGATGTGAAGGACCACATCAAGATGATGATAGTGAGCGCCACAGACGTAATCTACAAAGAAATAAAGATGGGCCAACAAGATTGTATGAATCAAGAAACGAATACTTTAATTAATTTTTGTGATTTCTGAGCGCAATTACGTACGCGAGCAAAATTTTCCATAGTGTGGAATTAACCATGTTTTAATTCGTTGATACACTAGAGAAGAACATTTACATTTTGGCAGACCTAAGAGAGGAACGTTGAATTTAAATTAATTGCCCGTAATGAATTCGTCAAACTAAAACTGTAGTTTTGTAACAGATTTTGCAGTAGATTGGTGTTGTATCCGTGATGTAATACAGAAAGCCGATTGCACCTAAAGATCTCCAAATGGGAACTTGTGGCTTGATTCCCGATGGTGTGGCCTTGAGGGTCGGGTGGTTTCGACATGGCTGCCGGTGTTTATCTCCAAGTGGTTCTGCTGATAGGGTGTCGACGCAGTTTCCTTCATCTTCATGGTGCCTGCATTAAATGCTTTTTCTTGGAGGGAGGAGGCGTGCCCACTAAAGGAAGTCGTAAATTGTGCTGGAATCTTTATCTATTGTGTTTGTCTTTGACCTATGCTTCTTATAGCAAGGCATACCAATCGTAAGCCAACGTAAGTCTTCTAGAAGGGATTTGTGGCCCAGGTAAGCCGGCCGGTTCTCGCCACATTATGTCTCTCAAGAGTGCACGGCCCCGTTTAAGTGTTATCTCAACAAACCCATATGTGATATGTGCTCTAGGTCATTCCAAACTTGACCAAGTAGACGAATGCTTCCTGCACTACGTTTCTATTTGTTACTGTTTTAAATCCCCTTCCCAAAACCCAATATGCATCCCCAGAAGATTTTGATTTAAATATGACCAAACGCATGCTTCGCCGACGCTTCTTAGTTCCCTGAACAAGGAGGCTTGGTAAAGGTTCTTTTCATCAAGTCTTAGAATGTTTGACTTTAGCTTCTATTTGCTTAACATTTTGGTTCATTACAGAGCGATTTTCCGTAAAGACGCCGCAAATCTTTTGGCATTGCCTTGCGTTTCTTATATTACTGGCACAAATTGCTCGTTGTGGATATGATGGGCGATTTGGGTTAGTTTTAAATAAAGTCTATTTAGCAAACCGAAAAGTGCACAAAACATTAGGTGTATCTAATAGCTTAGGGATTGTTGCATTCATGCTAAAATGTGTGAGAAAGAGCTTGAAAATATTGCCTCCTTAGTCTCGCTTTACGTGATGGCTTCGCTTCTCGTAGCTTTGAGAGACTTTCCGATCTGTATTGTGGGAATAATAGTGTGCTTTGTTCTAAATGTCGGTTCATGGGTTTTAGATACTGTTTCGGACAGTCGTCGTTTAAATTTGTATGTAAATGTCAATGCATTTTAGTGCCACAATTGTTAAGCACAATCGCGGTGGAATGTTGTTTTCATGGCCCTGCTCAATTCGCTTGAGCAAAAATTTCGTCAGTCAGATAATGTGGATGTCGGTATCGATTTTGTTTTTAGTATAAGGTTTAGTATCCTTTCTCTCCGATTCCTAGTATGCTTGGATGAGTCGTTGGAACTTGTACCGGGGTCCAATTCCCTGTGTCATAATTTTTTTATTTGGTCAAGTCGCTGATTTGAGATATTGTATTTATTCCATAGTTTAGTGGAATGTTAGGGTAAGTCGGAATTTAGGGGTTTTGACCCCATTTTGATTCTTAGCCTGAGGGGCCGGAATTTCCCCATGGTATATGCCGTGGAGATATGCAGCATCCAGCGGCTTAAAAATTTATAGACACTCCCGTAAACCAGATATGATAATGTCGCCAGACAATCATGCCGATGTTTGAAACCCGGCGGTTTAAAGGTTTAATAAGGTATTCAGATATAAATACGCATAAAGATGATGCTGGCATAATTGGTTTGAAAGAGGGCATTTTTGCTGGAATAAGGTCCGTGGGCGGATAACAGTCAAGTGGGGCAGTGGCATATGGCTACCTGGCGAGGCCGGCGCCAAATTCGTGCTTCAGGTGTCGCCGATGCCAAATTTGGCCCTGCGTGTGTCATCATATTGAGCGTGAGAAGATGGCGCTTCCGGATACTTGTGGTTCGCTATTTGACTTGGCCGACATAAAATAAGAGAGGTGAGCTTACCTCGCTTGCTTTGTTTTTTTTTTACTCTTTGGCTACTAAGGTCGGCGAGAAGGGCGTTTGTGCGCGTGACCGTTGTCGTATGCGCCCATCTCGCTCCATGCCTCCGATTCAGCCCACTGGCTGCATCGACACTTTACCCTACCATGCCTACTCCCAGTGCCTAACCTGTAATGTGAGTCAGGAGGCAATTGATTTCTCCTGGTCACACCGGGCTTGTCCGGGCAAGATGTTCCTTCAGTTTTGATAGCCTTCTTCCTTCTAGTGATATGTGTTGCTGTAGTTGCCCCTCGAGAAGGGATCTTCTCAAGTACTCACCTCCATCTCGCAGCTGCTAGAGCTGCTATGTGACCTGGCTGTCTCCAATGAAGTTTATAAGAGGAT
Organism: Isoetes taiwanensis; assembly: GCA_021234155.1. Lineage (NCBI taxonomy): Eukaryota > Viridiplantae > Streptophyta > Lycopodiopsida > Isoetales > Isoetaceae > Isoetes > Isoetes taiwanensis. The sequence goes on along the minus strand of JAJEKV010000022.1, from coordinate 6,603,723 downwards.
TTTAATTCATTCCCCAAGCGTAGCTTCTGTTTTAGTGTGCAAGGTACTCAAAAACAATATACAGCACTCATTCTTAAAGGCATGTTGGGGTATTACATGAAGAACGTGAGGTAAGGTGCACTGAGCTCAGCACCTGTTAACATATTCAATCGCTACATTGAGAAGGGAAGGATATCTCTACATATAAAGTGTTAAAGACAATAAAGGGTCTCGTGTGTGTTGGAGAATAGAATCATTTAATAGCGCCACTGTATTTAGACAAGATGGCCGAGGGTTCTACCCTAACTTGAGATACCGTTGGTGATGCCTGCGTGGAAGTGCTGAATTTGAGCAACCGGATCACCTTTCGGTACAACACCTCATGTGGACGAACATAGAGTTCGGTGGCCGCTGCGGAGTGGTTCTTCGACCCCGCTTCACCGTATACCAATTCATTTGTAAACTATTCGCTGGTTTGCGTCGCGGCTGGAACGAATGGCTCTTAGCGCCTTGTTATTGGGATGATTCCGTCCATGGAGAGCCGGATTGTAACTTCGTGATCTTCGCGATCCAATCTTCAGTCCTGAAAGCAGCCTGAATAGTATCATCCGGTCACAAATGGATTACAATTGCTGGCACAAATGCGGGTTTGTTTTGATGCCACAAATGGAAGCTTCGTTTATAGTTTTCTGTTGAGATTGTGATAGCGACTGAGTAGTTGCACAGAAGCGAAGTGGCATTTTGAAGAAACGCTATCAAATGATACAGCCATCCAGAGAAATTCTGGAAAAGAAGAACCCAAGGAGATCACGTATGGTTGCAGGCGTAAGGGAATAGAATTAAACGATATATGCAGTTTCTGCGTACAAAGTAATATTGTCATTAATATGTTTTACAACCAGAGACTGTGCTATTGCTAAAGGCAGATGTTGCACGTCTATTTTGGGTATTATCTATGGGTTGTCAGTTCGGCATGGAAGTTTGTTAAAAAGTGATACATGACACAGATTGTCCTTAGCTATGAGGAATAAAGAACAAAATTCTAATGTTTTGTTTTGTCATATATTTTTACTTATATAATGATTTTTACTTTTTTTAGTATTGAATTATACTTGAATGGCATAATGCACAGTGTCTTCTGACAGTCTTATATGATAAGAAGTAGGGTCTCACCATCTACAATATTCATATATGAGACAATAGACTTGGGAGTTTTAAATGATCATTCAAAAAGCATGTGTTTTTTGCATTTACATCTCATGAGATGAGATAATTTGATATCTAACATGACCATGTGACAAATTCACTATGCATCTGGCTATATAATATGGTATTGTTGTATTGCCATTATTCTAAGATATTAAGTTACTGATATATAAAGGTATTAATCATCCTAAGAAATCAAATTGATTGAAATTGTCTCAAATTGATGTTGTAAGATAATAATGTATGAACAACCAACAATCACCCAAGTATCTGCTATAATGATGAATACTGTTACAATCAAAATAATACGATGGAAGTTGTTGTCATAAACTTTACGAAACAATATTAAGTCTGACAAGGTACACTTAGTCAAGAATCCAGCATTTGTCACAATTATCCATATGTCAATAACTCATCCCTAGAAGCGTCATCTTTTATCGTTAAATCACACTGCCATAGCCTTCTAACCAAGGTCCCAGAGGAGTGCCTGGTGGCCCAATTCCACGTTTGTTCTGCCATGACACAATAGTTCTGTGATGGCCGCACTTTACCATAAAGAATTAACGATGTTCTGAGTTGGTTGGGTTTGTAATTCTGCCGCCTGAGTAGATAGAAAACTAATTCCTTGAGGTCCATTATTCTTCCTAAATTTGTTAACAGATAAATTATTGAAAATGGGTGGATAAAGGTTGTCCTGGCTTTTCCATTGCAAATATTTTGAAATAGTAATATCTGCTCATTGGGGTGTCAAATTTTGTATAGAGGCATTTCCACATTAGAAGATCAGTAGAGCTAGTACAAGAGCAATTTAATGGTCGCACCATATTTCCATAGGTCGATCAAAGATAACAACGAATGAGTTTGGTCTTGTACTTTAATGGTATTATCCAAGTACATAATATGCTTTCTGTGTTTGGCTTTGGTCCATTAGAGGCAGAATAGAATAGAACTAACGGCCGCTGAAATATCTTTACATGTAAGCAGCTTTGTTATGAAAGATTGTTATGAGGAAAAATACTATATATCATGAAGGTCAAGTATGGCCTACGCGACTTCTTGGGGCCTGTTGACAAACACGCATACATCCTATTGTTGCCAAGATGTTATAATATGAATAGCTCAATTTTGGTTTGCATAAAGAGAGTTACTGTAAATGGTGGATCTAGAGCATGCACCCCATTATGTTTTTTTCAAACTATTTCTTCCATGTGCCATGATTTATCATGGAGTGTAAAGGAAAATGAAAGTGGGTCAGAACTCAAGATGTGCCAAGAACAATTATAGAAGATGCACCATGGAATTATCACATTTTCTAGTGTTTTTGCAGAACTGTAGAAAGACAAAGAACCAATGTTCTAGTTGTTAAATGCCACAAAAATGCTAACTTTCCCTAAATATTTACATTGGTGAATATTACACATGGTTTCCTCATCGTTTAATTTATAGTTCTAAAGAGCTATGTATATTTATTCTATCTTGAAAATGTGTAATCCACTACCTACAAATCATAAATGTTTAAAACAAATATATCAAAACCAAATGGCATTGTTATATGTCCTGCAAAGTACCAAATAGAATTGAGGAATTGACATGATTGTAAATCATGGAATTTTGAATGCAAAGGTATTTAAAACAAGGGAACGAAAGAATAAACCACTTCGTTTGTAATGTATACAAAAACTTAGTTACGTATACATCGCTATAAAGTTATACAAACACGCGTTTCAAAGTGAATCTTGGATTACGGCCATGTTTAGCCCGAGATATCAGCAAAATCTAAGCATAATATCAAACACGCGGTAAAGCAAAATATTGAAACGCATTACAAATGAGACTTGTGTTTCAAATTTTCTTCTGGTGCTTTTCCCGCTAGTTTCATCTTGATATCTTCATACCATAAACCCAAAACCGTTGAGAGTGTCGTAAGGGTAAGAGAGGCGGTGTAGAAGCTACAAAATCCTTGAGCTAGAGGACTGGCATCATTAGGAAGCTATGGCATGACAAAATGCACAATGGTCGCTGCCTTACAAAATGTTTTCTTATGAGCAAGCTCACAAACAATATAATGTGGGCAAACATCAAACAGATCTAAATAGACTTCTACTTGTTTGCCAAGAAGAAACAAATATATTTTCTTCCTAAAGTATTCTTCGCTTAATGAATGAATGGGTCCTGGGTTCTTTATTAAGGAAACAAGAGCTTGCACCTCTTAATCATCTTCAATATAGCGTGTCGTCATTGTTGTTTACATATGATGCCACATTGGCCTACCGTTGTTCTGTATGTGTTGGAAAATCTTAGTGAGTATTGGTGACCGCATTATATGCAACTCCATTGTCAAATGAAGCACTAGCTAGCGCTCACTTTTTGCTTAATAAAGACAAATGATTAAAGCTAGTCAAAAGTATAGTCTTTATAACAAATTATTATATTGTGCTCCCTTTATTGGCATTTCATCTCAAGTAAAGTAAAATTATCCTATTTTGAGTTAGGTTTATTTGATCATCATACTTCAGTTTCCCACTTTGCAATTTGTCGTACCTATGGATGTCCAATACGTGTAGTGTAATTTCACTATGTTGGAACTCACCAAAATCATGGTATTTAGTACTTTAATTAATGAAGTTGGATAAGTGGATGCTTGTCCAAACATGGAAGACTCAGTGTACACTGATATTAACGTTCTAAACGAAATGGACATAGATGTCTGTCCAACATCGTAAAGCATTAGAGCACACAATCTTTTGTTGATAGTTGTTTTACTTCCTCACAGAGAAAAAATACCACCTAGAGGACACAATGCCTTTAACTTAATTTCACATTCAGGAAACACGACACTTATCTCAATAAATAGAAACACTCCCAAAAAATAAAACATCAAATCATTTATTTTCCAACACATAGCCACCTAAATAACTTGCTCCTCCCATGACACATTGTTTATGTTGTAATATCCTCTTTCTTATCGATATATTAAGAAACTTATCGCTATGCCAAAGACTGCTAACGCTTTTCCCCAACTCGCCTATATGCTAAGTAATTATGCGTAATTTGAACTCGCGATTTTGTTGCCTTGTGTTCGGTGCCCGCATCAAGGCTGGAAAGCTCTGCTAATTGAATTTTGATTTAGTATTTAAAACTCGCTAGATCTTTTAAAATTTCAAAGGTTTCCGTCTTTGATTAAGGATTCCCGTGAAAAACTTCTAGTTGTTAAAGACTACGCTTACTCGAAAACTCAAACATATTATGATCATGACAACTACCTATTTTATTTAATAAATCAAATATACAGATTGTATTAGCACCCTTAATACTATGATCCATGTTTGCATCTTCAAGACCTGGCCAACCATGTTTATTCCTGCCAATCGCACTCCCTTTGACGCCATATTTTTTTGGACATTGCATTTGCCTTGGGGGAATTTAACAAAAGATAAACCCCTTCAGATTGGAAAAGGAGGCAGCCCCGACGCAGCACTTTCTTTGAATGGGAGGATTTATTGACATCTTGCTTACCAGAGAGCATCCATTGCGCATCGGAACCAAGAGTTCTTCAATCTCATTGATGCATGAAGCACTAATATTTATCTCTAAGAACATCTAGGGTAAAGCACTTGAAGCAAAGAGCAAAGGGCAATAACTACTGAAATGTAAACCTTCCTATCTTCTTTTCCACTAAGCGAATATTTAATATTAGAAGGAAGGAAGGAAGGAAGGAAGTATATATTTTAACGTCTCATGAGGCTGTAATCCTGACTCTATGAGACGCAGACATGCAAGACACAAAGCAGATAAAACCACACCAAAAAGACAAATATATTTAATGTGTCCCTACTACTGGGATGAAAAAACCCCACATGGGAGGAAAACCCCGGTAGTGTAGGCTCGCATCCTTGTCCCGTAAGGATTTTCAACGGAGACGCAAAATGTAGGATGCTGGTGACGGTAAACTACTTGGCGATGCCGCCGAATTACGCAGCCAAAAGCTCGAAAGCATCTAAGACTGAGGTTGCTCATCATGATATGTTCTGACACTCTGCGCAGCATGGTGCTCATCCTCTACTGTCCGCATGTGGCAACACCGGGCATATTCTCTCATGCCTGGGATTCTCTACCCTCCATCCGTAGTCCAACCATATGTTTCACCTCAGATGATGGGATCTCGCCCTCACCTGAGGCAATAGCTCAGTTTTTTCTTCATAGATATATGTCAAACACTCAGCCATGTCTGTTGGATTAACTTGGCGGTGGTAGTATTCCTGTTTTTAGGTTTTGGCACGAAGGTTTATCCGCGTAGGCAAAGCCATCTGTACCGTCTTTGGGCATCGTGCATAGCGCACCGCTTCGTAGTCTATAGGTGACCACGCTACAACCACCCCCCCACGCTGTTCCCCCACCATACCCTCTTCAGTCTTTGGGAAAGCAATGGAACAAAGCCCCTGGGAAGACGCAGCATCCATGCCGCACTCCTTCAGGAAATATGGCGATGTCTCAAGCAAGATAATGGAATGTTGCAGGCCGTAACCCGCCTCATATAGCAAAATCATAAGTGCAATCAGATCCTGATACCTAGATCAAAGAAGAAGGCCTTTTGCACTTCTAGCTTATCCTGTGTGTTCTTGCTAATTGCTGACCCTGCACCTCAACACCCCATACAACAAAGGCATCATTCAACGAAAGTGCTCATCAGTGTGCTCTACGTGTCTAGTCACATAGGTCTATTCTCAGAGCAGCTTATTCAAGATAGCATACGCTGTGGCTTCAGATCCGCGACTCCATCTTTTCCATGTAGTTTCACCTTTGTAATATGCATGCAAAGTTTATTCCTGAGACTTTCTAGCGCAAACTCTACAACATCCACCTTCTCGGCCCTCCTCGCATAGAGACCTGACCATGCTTCAGAGGGATCGCCAGAGCTTAGTTTTCTGCAGAGGTTCATCACACTCATAGCTGCCGCATCCCACGAAGAGCGTATAAATGTCGGGCCAGATAATTCCCGGATGTATGGATAGCAAGTCTACATCATCCGACAGAGCAATTCGTTTCAGCATCAGATGCCTCAGAAGGCAGGGGCCACCGGCAGTTTTTCAGTATCCAAGTTCCAACTGGCTGGCCGTAGTGACCAAAAGAGCGTTGGAGATAACGACATCCCTGCTAACCCCTAGCAGCAGTAACTCACGATCCGAAGGTGTACGCAGCATATATCCCATCAGCAGAGTCTAGTAGGATGACATTTGTAAGTCCTGTAAAGTACCGAAATGTCGCCACAACAGAACCCAGGACTAGATTTGAAGGCCGCCTTAAATCTACTAAACGCAGACAGCCACACAAGATTATAGTGCTTTCCATATGATTCCGAGAGTGAATATATGGTCGATTGCGGAGGGCAGTATTAAAACCCCTACCGCCAATCGACGCGACTCCAAAATTTCTTCCACCACCAAGCAGCTGCAGTAATGGCTCACTCATGATCATACAGTAGTTCACGATCATCCCCGCACCATGGCGTAGAATTGGGTGACCTTTGCTAACCATCCACTTTGAGGCCTCCCTGGCACCGGTTAATGATTTCGCCACGAGGCCCTAAAGAAAGCCGCTCCAATTCCCCATTTCAATAACTCGCTTTGAAGTCCCTAGTTCCTTCTCGCTTTGCCATTAGCCAGTGTCTAAGGCCTGCTTGAAGAATAGTGATTTAAAATGTTTTGAATATTATTATGTCAACCTCATAGATTGTCATGCATTGATATCTAATAAACGACGTAGTAAAGGATTGTGAATGCAACCTTTATCATTTATAGGAACCCAACATTACAATTTCCAACTGTTTAAATGTTAGCACCTTTAACTAGTGCCACACAGAATACACCTTTTACTTTTCTTCACCAACAATTCACAATTGTTTACTCATTCTAAATCAATAACTAAACTATGCTTGAGGTCACGACTCTAAAGTGTAATTCATGCAACTTGTAAGAAAAGATTTGAGAGAACATGTAAAATATAGAAATTATTAATGATCGATGATTCTAGTTCTGTTACGAGCAAAGAATACTCAACCAGCTTCCTTAGTACTACATTAAGATTAATGAGCCCCATAATTTTCCTGTACCTAAACCCGCAGCTCCAGCATCACGAAAACCATATCAGTACAGTTTCAAGTGGAGCATCCACGATGTATTCACCAGTAGATTCGGCTGTGCATTTAAAACCTTTAATATAGAATAGAACACTTCGATAGCCACTTTCACAAAAACTTGTCAAGTAAATTACGTGCTCCATTATCATTTCAATTCATGAACTCTTTTTGCTATTAGGTGATCGACCGCAATCAAAACGTATATTTTCAGTGTGAATGAAGAAATTTTGAAGGAAAATCCCAGTAAAAGTACAAAGAACTATCATTGATTGCAAGATATTAGCAGAGGAAGTCAGTGTTGCAAAAGAAGTGCTGGCATAATCAAAGAATGGGGTCAACTCAAATCCACAACCCAGCAGTATATTTGGAACCACCAAATGAGTAGACATGCTCGAGCAGACTTTCACTTGGCTAAGCTTTGGGTTTGAGGCCAAATATGAAGAGAGTGATGCTTTTACCATCAGGTCGCTTTGCGTGAGCGGATTACATTGCCGTTATTCTGGGCCAACAACAGTAAAATGGGAAAGTGCGAAAATGGTTACCTCGTGAGCGTAAGTTAACAATCTGCATATCTGAGTCGTAAAACCCATCTAGATACGGTTTCCGTCCGCATTATTCTGAGATGGAGTCGCCAAGCTATCATTGACTTAATTCATGTTCCATAAATCAAAACCCCTCAGAGGAGCCGACACCTAGAACTATGGTCTCGTAAGAGAGCGATAAAGCAAATCTTGGGGTACTATGCCGTGAATGAATTTTCATTTCAGCTTTTTAGGTAGCAAAATGTATTGGCCTTACTTACACTTCCTTAACTTTGTTGTATCTATCTTTACATGCTACGTGAAGCACCTGCATAGGAAGCCATGTTCTAAGAACTCAAATTCCTACCTGAGCATAAAGCAACAACATAAAATATTCTTCGCTAACCAACCCGCTTTTGAATGCCCCTACTTTTCCAAATCCATCAATTTAAGACAATCAAACAATATCGCTGAAAATGAGCTTGACAATGTACTTAAACTCCATAAAAAAGAAAGGCAATAACCTTCTTCCCAAATGCTCAATTTCGGAACTATTCTCCCGGCTACCGCCTCCGATCTTGCCACAACAAACCTTGGTGATGCCCCGCCATGTATATAAACTACGTGAGTAAAACCATGCGAGAAGGACAATATAAAGCAAATCAAAAAGCTAAGATCGTGGAGCTCCAATTTTGAGGGAGGGCGCGTGAAAGGGCGGCCGCCTAGGTCTAGCCCATTCAATTATATATACAAAGCTGCAAGGGCCTGTATATTTGTTATTGCTAGATAAATTACTTGAGACCACGACGCTGGGCCGCAGATCCACACCTACCTCACTTCCAGATCCATGGCGCCGTGATCCTGCTTCTGGATTCATAGTTTTCTATAACAAAGGATAAAAGCAAAAGAAGGTATTACTGACCGTTTACGTTGCTGGAGACTGGCAACAGCTCAAACAGGTTTGAGCAAGAAAGGTGAGCTAATGCGGACTCCAGGTAAAGTGCGCAGCTCACCTAATCAGAGCAAATAAAAATCATAATAAAAAGCATAATAAATGCTGATGAGTGTATATAAGGTGAAGCGATTGTCCCATACCACGGGTCAAAGAGGAATGCTCCTGGGCAAATATTTATCAAACAAATATTATCAAACAAAAATTGACATCAATTAGATATGAGTGATAATTAGCTGAGGGCGATCTTTGTATATTATTTCAAAATTCCTTCTATGATCACGACATCGCTATCTTTTTTGTGCGCACACTTCTATTGTATTTTTTTGACACACATTGTGACAGTAAAGCAAAAATTTGCTGGCTATGGCATCCGAAGGCCAATGCCGCATCTGCGCTCTTCTCCTCTCACAATTGGCATCTGTGCCCGGTTCTTAGATCTCGGCATCTGCATCTGCGCCCTACTCTTTAGATTCGGCATCCGGCACCTTGATCAACATTAATTGTTGCTATTATACTGATATCTGCTAACGTCAGATATTGAAATCTAGTATTGTTTCTAGGATTTTCAGCGACAGATCGGCCATGCCAGCTTTGTGGGTACTTCAATCCATGCAACCCATTTCCTTCCAAGATCATAAAGAAAGCTCGATTTCGGACCATTTAATCCATTTTTTACCATTATGCCCGTCTAAAAATGATTCAGCTCTTCTTTATGAGATTCAAGGTACATGAGAAGTTATATTACAGGCTGCCAGAGAAATGATATGGCGTCTCATATTTTACTTTGTTCTTAAATTAGTGTTTGCTTCATGGGCTGTAAACTTATGGGTAGGTGTGTTGGGGACCAGAGCAAGCAATACTGAACTACAAGCATAGAATCTATGTTCTGACCCATCTGCTTTGGCTAATCAAAAGATGGAAAATTTGAGATTCTAATTTTTCTAAGCCTTCAAACTCCACTAGGCGTGAACTCTGCAAACTCCAGATTTTACAGGATACAATTTAGGCAAAATCTTAGCTGCAGCTCCTCTTGTTGTTTTCTACCGTTTTTCCCTGTCGAACAGAGATGCATAAGAAGTTTGCCCTTTTTTTCCTTTCATTCTATTAGGATGTGCTTCAACTCTAAAACTGCTCGTGTTAAGAGCTGACTGTGTTCACTGCCTGCATGGCTAACTTGGGTACTATTTTTGGAAGCAAATGTGGCCCTTTTATACAGCTAAATCAGGACTGTCACGCAGAACCCCAAAAATCTAATGGTTTTGGATTGTGGATAATGATAATGATAATAGTCTTTGATCCTTACTCAACGAAGGTAACTTTACGCCCTCAATGTTATCTGTCATAGAGCCATTTTAGTGCCAATTTATGTTATGCGCTGATCAACTTTTTGTTTGTGTTTCAGCTTTTTGCAGAAATTGCATCATCTCTTCTTGTAAGTAATTTTAATGTTTTTTTCTTCACTGCACGGATTGAAAGAATTGTGCATGTCTGAAATTATTGTAATCATTTATGTGTGCACTACAGGGCTTGCTCAAATGAGGGGAAACTGCCCAAGGAGATGAGGGAAGAAGGTGCGGCATATGACATAGCAGGAAAAAGAAGTGATGATTTAGCATCATGGAGAAAGATGCTTTGACCACCATGCGAGATAATGTTCTTTGTTTTTACAGGTATCATAGACGACCTTGGCCTGCTATGTTTACCTTGCCTATGATGATGCATTTTCATGTGATAGGGTCAAACATGGAGTAGGTAGACAAGATATTACAACACATTAAATGCATAAGGAGGCTACTCAACAAGTAGTTGAATGGTTTTAAATATTGCTCATGTAAGGTTTTAGAAACCTAGTAAATAATCTGAATTTGGATCAAGCTACATCCTCCATGTTAGTGGCTGTATCTAGACTGGAATTTCTTCAAGATTGCAGGAGCATCCTTGAATGATCTTCACCATTGGTTTATTATTCAGGGAGGTCAAAATACATCTGTAGAGGAGCATTTTGTCTCTAATTCTAGACGACGGTTAGCCGCATTCTCTTCATTTATATTGTTTACTGTCGACTTATTGCCCTAATTATGGTATATGTTTTAGAGATGGCAAATAAATGACATTAGTATTGAAATTATTCATTTTCTGTTGATGACAAGTTCATTATGTTCTCTTGATTTTCGTGTCTTGATTTTTCGCTACCTAGTTTGCATTGACATAAAATTTCTGCTGGTCATCCACCCTTCAACACTCGCCACAAAATTTCTATCAGTGGAACACAAATAAATTCACAAACGATCAGGTTTATGAAGCTTACCAAATGGCTTGAGCTTCAAAGTATATGCATGGGACCCAAAGACTGCTTATCCGCATTATCTAATCAGTTTTAATTTACAGGAATAAAACTCCGCGAATGCAAGTTGCGAGGTGGTCTTGCATGCCACGAGTTCAAAATAAAAGTTAAACCAATAGGAAAGGCCATTTAAAATGACGTGACGATAAGATTCTAGATGTACGCGAGATTAGTATTGGTCCATTGAATATATGACAAAATCATAGTAAACCATATTGAAAAGTGTAAAATGCGCAACGCCCGCGATGAAAAGGATATTGGCAAGCAATTTATGTTTTGGAGCTGTTAAGGTCCGTTAAAAGTTGTAATCATGCTTTTCATGGTTGTACCTATAAAAAATTTTGAAGTATGATTGATTTTTTAGGAGCATGCAAAAGATGCGATAAGGATCCTATCAAAGAAAAATGTAAAATGGTTTAAGGTGGCTTAATATAAATGGTGTGATAGATATTTGCAATGTCATGATGAGAATAATTAATCCAAAGTTAGTAGTTATAATTAAGGCCAATGCTTTTTCTTAACAAGAAGACTCTCATGGAATTATTTTTAAAAACCTATAATGAGAGCCCCGCAATATGAATTCCAAATTAGAATTAGCCTGCCAGCATTACTTGTTCATATATCCATACTCTCAAAAGCATCATGACTTATTACGCATCCGTTTTCCTTTTGCCAATCGATCATCCTCCCTATTACTAAGTGCTACAAGAGAATTTTTGCTTTGCTAACGGGTTACAAAGGTGGTGCTATTGGGTCCCGTGGTTCTTATCACTCATAATAGAGCAAGCTCCCCGTACGAATTAAATACCTCCCTTTTTGAAGATGCTTATTTTTAATTTTTGGAGGGAGTTAAGCATGGTTTCAAGATGTGGGACAACTTTCTTTAAAAGGACATATGAGATGAATAATGTACCGCTAGTTTCATTAAAAGTACCATACCGCTATAGCTTCCCGGATCAAAAGGCCTCGAAAGCAAATAGAGACTATCCTTGGATAGATAAAAAGCATTATACTTATCTTAGGTTAGACATGCCATTGTAATTTAGCCGGTGGTTACCGATGACTCCACTCATCCAAAAATCCAATCAACATGTAGTCTAAGCATAGAAATTAAGTTGGACAACCACTATTCCGACATATTATGCGGTCTATGATCATGTAGTCTTGATAGATAGACTTCTGGTAACTTCCTATGCTTATGTATGTAAGATCCTCAGCCGGCCTAGTGTAGAAATATGCCTAGTCAAAATATACATTTTTTGAACCCAATTGATGAGTAGTGCATAATTTCTTGGACTAAGAAAACTTAGTGCCTACTAAATTGCAATTCGGTGATGAGGCAGCCTTTTGATAGTGAGGATTGGTAAAATTTCTTCCAAAAGAACATGGCCAACCTTCCAGAAAGATGCATTTGATAAAGTAAGACCGTGAATATGAGAGAAGCTTTCAAAGACTAGTCAAGTTTATCAAGATGATCCGAGAAAACCACGAACTTAGAAAAAACAATTTTATTTGGCATTTGGCCTACTTAGAATTGAACAATGCTAAAGCTTAAATCCTAGTTCATACAAAGTAAATCAAGCGCATTTTGTTTGCCAAGCACTTAAATATTCGAACAAACATAAGGGGAGGCATAAAGAAAGCTTAACTGAAAACATCATCACAAAAAGAGGCGTGATGGATCAAATCAGAGGTGAGTAATTTTAATGTTAATAGGCAAATTTGAATGCAAATTTAGAATCTTCAAGATGAATGAATAACAGAATGAGCAGTTCGCTCAACCTCGCAGCTACGAATAGGACTCATATTATGCTATTTTTTGTATCGTAATCAATCTTCCATTATGTGAACATATACTAGAAAGTGCTCAACAAGGTCGGGCTTTTATAAGACAAACAAAAGTGGGACACATTGCAAAAAGAAACCGTGAATATTGCTTCCAAAAGTCTTCCCGACATAATGTTCATGTTAAATTGCATTTTGATGTTTTTGAGATAATCACATTGTTATGAATATACTGAGATAATTATATTGTTGGAGATTATGTAGATTAATAAAATATTATCGTAGATTGTGACATTGAGATATTCTTTAGATTTAAGTTTTGTGCACCCACACATCCAAATAAAATAAGTCAAATTCCGGGTAGTTGGCTCATGTTAAATTTTTTAGAACATTGACAATAAGGTTGCTTTGTAGCCATCAATGCTCTAAAAGTTCTCAATAACCTCTAACTATAGACTACATACACTATAAAGTGAACTTCCATTGTTTAAAAACATGCCACAACCTTTGGGCTTTTCGTCAAGAATAAGTTCATAAATTTAATAAATGAAGTGGAGAACATCTAGCCGGACAAATGTCGCTTTTACATTTAATCAAATATCATAGTTGAATGCAGTTGAAATGGAACTACTTTTGCTTTATTATAATTGCTTACTATCTAGAAGTAGATAATCAAGTACACATAACTACTACTTGATGGGCACCTTCATTCTTTGATTGCATATAGTTGTTCTAATTACCATTAATCCACTCAACATGGTCTCCCTTTAATTACACATCAAACGCCATTGAAAAAAATTGAAATTTTGAGTCTAAAATGTACCTTATAGATTGTATATATTGTCGCAGAGTTCACTTCATTAATATTGATCTACATCTCATGGTCCCTTCTCAAGCTTATATGTGAGCATAAACCAAATGGGTGTCAGAAGCTTAGCAATTATGCCATGAGAGGCACCTTTATTTATATTTTTCATTTTTTATAAAGACAACATCCCTCAAAAGTTCATAAGAAGTTCACATCAGCACTCTTTGGTGACGCCCTCATGGTCCTTTTCGAACGCTTAGATGCCAAAGATAAAATTTATGGGTGCCCCAAGCATAAGCTTGATTTGAACTTAGTAATTATGCCATAAATGAGGGGCAACTTGATTTATGTTTTCTATTGCCTCCGCTTTGTTTTGGCTTTGGCTTGGTTTCACCCTTCGCTTCTTGGCTATATTGTTATTTCCATATGGGGCATAGCCCCAGTTCGCTTTTGGGCTTATCTCGGCTTGTTTTGTTCTTAGTATTTGAGACTTGTTAGGGGAACAACTCTCGAAGTTCTCAAGAGGGCCCATGCCTCTCTTTCATATGGTCCCATAACCCGATTAGTTCTCGTGGACGCTAAAAATTTTTATCTTATCTTATCTTATTTATCATAAAGACAATGTTCTCATAAGTTTATAAGAAAGACACCGCCCTCTTAAGTTTATTAGACATGTATGCACAATTAAGTCCAAATGTGTATCGACATTAAAAATTTAGGGCGTTTCAAGGTGACAAGTTAAGAACATTGTGTGAGAAAAGGGTGCTTTCACGCAAGCACATTGGTCCAATAAATGTAATTTAAATGTTAGAGGTGCCCACATAAAATTGCACCTATAGTTCTTTATAGAACAAACTTTGATGTAAAACATTCATCCTCCATCTATCTATATATAATACTAATAGAGTTTTAGGATATCCTGTACAATCTACATCGCTAAAGGATTTTTATTTTATTTCTAACCCACGGCTCTGCTAGTTCTTTCTGAAGGGGCTTCCTCCGCTTAAGAATAAGCTTGTCGCTCCCGCTGACCTCTTCAAGCACGTGACATTCCTCAATCATTAGAATGTGTGCCATTCTAAAGTCCCTGGAGATTTCATAAAATGCCCTAATTTGTTCACGCTTCTGATTCATTATTGAGAGAAGGGAGTTCTTGATGTATTATCGCGTATAAGTGGGATATATGTTCATTTCTTGTAGATTTCATTCATCAAAGTCTAGGGTATGAAGGGAGGTACAAAACGTGAAATTGTAGAGGATTATTGTAGATAAAGATCATTACTTAACTTGCACAAAACAATAACCGTGAAGCGGCATTTTAATATGGGGTCCCAATGTATTTTCATATAGTCAATAATGTGCAATCATCAACGTAATGGATGACATTCATTTCTTTCGCATGGACATTCACACAATATTAAAAAATCCATGCCTGTCTACCTAAAAAAACAAATTGAGAAATTGGGATGCCTATTTGAGAAACTTTTATCACCATAGACATTCAAAAATTCTATCTTTGTCCGGGTATATTTGGCAAATATGCAATGAGTAAAAATGTTCTTATCTCAGAATAAAGCTCCATTATCTTGAAAAATGAAATTAGATTACCAAACAATTATATGGCAATTAACGATCATGAATGGGGCAAACAAAAATATATTAGTACAAAGAAACCTAGGATTCTATATACAACAATAGAATAAAACAGTTGGAACATATGGTTGGAGCAGTCATCAATAATGGTTCCAAATTCAAGAATAGAACCACAAATAATTGAACGTATCTTGGGGAGTAGAATGTCAAAGTCAAGAAACCCCGTTGTATAATAGTTAGCTCGCGAAAATGATTTATGTCTTGACTTGTCGGGCTTCCTCGCTTGCATTGTGAAGAATTGCTCCATTGATATGCAAGTGGGTTGATAACTTCATGCCTAGCAAAACCATGCCAGAACTTGGGTAAATGACGTCCAAAAGGGTGGGATGCTTTCTCAAGCAATGATGTATAGGTCGGGCCGCAAAGAAAAAATGGATCCATCTCTTAAAAGTGTTTAAGCTTAGCAATGTAACCATTTTGGTTCTTAAAATATGATCTATTGGGCAATAGAAACCTCTCGACCGCTAATCAATTTGTGTACCACGCCACATCACTTATCCTCCATAAAAAAGATTTCAAACGCACCATTGGTTCTATTTTACATGAAGCTAGATTTTAACACCTCCATTTCAAGGAGAAGTTTGTAATAATGAGGAAATATGATCCAATTAAGCATTTGGATGTGCATAAGAAGGCGTAAACAAAGCAACAAAAAGCATTGAAGTCTTAGCAATGTTGGAAAACTTGAATTCAGATAAACAGATGGGCATAGCCAAATGTGGACCTTTTGTTTGGCCTACCTCTGATATGGAAAGAGAGGCATCTTTGTGTGGCTGATACGAGAATGTTTGCCACAAGGGCAAAACATTACCGTGACTAAAAACTTAAGGATGTGCACCGATTGTCATGATGTAATGAAGGTAATATCCGTGATTGAAAGAAGGAAGATTATTCTTCAAGAAAGCAATTGGGTCCACCATTTTAAAGAAGGCCTCTGCCTGCCTCTGGAGATATGTGGTGATTAAAACCCTTATGTAGATCACCATAGCGATGGTGGACAGATAATAATGAGGAAATGTGCCTTTGGCATTTTGGGTGATATTTTGAATTGCAAGCAGGAACTGTGCCTAATGTGCTAGGGGCAACATGAAAGATGGCTAAGACTTCAAGACTTCATTGATCTCTATAAATGCCGCTATGTGCTTTTTCTCCACCTTATTTTTCTCAAATTTCTCTTATTCTGGACCGCAAGTGATCAATGTAATATTCCTAAAGACTGTGATAGATGTTTTTTTGAGAAGCACATATGTAGCGCTTTTGTCTATCTCGACTAATCAACAAAACACCCTCGAAGTCCTAATTTACTTCCCCATAAACTTTGCAAGAACTAGCAAAGCCATCCATGATTCTATAGATGTGTAGGATGGCAAGGTCTCAGTAAATGTATCATTCTCAAACAAAGGTCCCCGATCGCAAAGATCAATCATAACCTGTAATGATCGGGTCAGCGTTGGAATAATGCCGTGATTTTTCTTTGCATATTTTAAAATACACTTAACTCGGTCACTAAGTCGCAATCTAATCGCATGCAAAGGAGAATACATATGAAAGTATCACTATCCGGTTAGAGCACCTGCTGCATCATGGCATCAAACATTGTATAGCCATGCTACACTTGTGGTCAGATCCTTATCATTGCATTCCAAGCCGCAGATTCGGACTGCAGCCTTTCAAAGACTCTTTTGTGCATCTCAGAATCGAGCCACATTTAGCATACATATCAACCGTGAGTACCCCAACAAAGACATTATCTAGCTCAACACTCTTTTCTCGTGGGCATCCTCTGTATCTTTCGGCCCCTTTCTATTGCTCCTATGCTAGCACGTTTATGTAAACGTAATAAACGCTATCTCGCATTTGCTTGCCTTTGCAAAGTTCGGATGAATTTTTGCAAAGGTGGTTAACACAATGATAACTCAATTTTAAGCCGATAATAAGGTTTCTAGCTCTTAATCTAATCTCATTTGCTACAGATTAGTCTTTCTCGAACAATCATGAAAGGTCACTGGCCGACTCCAATCTGCTAATGCAAATGCCATGCAAAATGGACCTAACTCAAGATGGCAAACCTTTCGCCGCATTCAACCAACTCGTGACACCGCCTATTGAGTCGAGTATATGTAGGCCCATTCATGAACCTACCAAAGGAAGTGTGTATCTCAGTACAAGTGCTAGGTGTTCTAAATATCCGTGTGCTTCCGTATGCTAAATCGTGGTTTTCAGAAATGGGCACCGCCTTATATACCCATTAATGGTGTTGCTTTGATTGCCCAAATGCCGAACAAATTAGATGACAAATGTGAGTCTAGAATTTACAAATTCTTCAATGTAGAGTCTTTGGATAGTTTATCTTTAGGCCATTTTACAAGAAGATTCCCTAGATATCATGAATAGATCTGCAACATCCTCTTCTACATTAAGTGACCTAAGATTTGAAGCACTAAAACAGAATGTGCCACTTCAATGTCCCTATTTTAACTCATTATTTTGGTTTTGCCTCCAATTCTAAAGTGCTTAATATGAAGGTGCAAACCGCTCCCAATTGATGCAAAACATTCGCGATAAGCAATCAAGCAAGTTCACAATCAAACACGTAAAACAACTCGGTTTAGAATCAAATGATAAGTTAATAATGACACACCTAGAACATGGACAAAGACTCCCATGCCATAGCTGCCCGTGATAGGACTTTGGAAGTTTGAAAGGACCCTAGCACAAATATATCAACCCGCTTTGTTGTTGCAATATTGGAACTTAAGCATTTGGTAATATTGCATGGACGAAGTCCTACATGAGTTCACATCTACAACTGCTGGAAGTTAAAGAGCAAGACTCGAACTTTCACTACGCTTTTCTAAATTTTGAAGCAGCCTCAAACTTTTCACTACTCATCCTCATATATTATTGTTAAAAAAAGAGATTTTGCCGTGTCCTTTGCTCATGCCCAATCTTTACCTTGAATAATAAATGCCAAGATATTAAGCTTGCTTGCTAGGGCCTTGATCCTAAATACCTATAATTTATACCGCTGCATCTTCACGATGTTTGTTCCGAGGCATGCTCTTCAGAGGCAAAGATGAAGACCAACATCTTCTCCTTCCATAAATGAGCTTTTATGGAAATTCGCTCATCTAAGAAGGTGTGAATATTCGCCATAGTCCCTCGTGATTTGTTACCGCACATGCGTAAGAGAAGGATGCAAAGACCCAATCAAGCCTGAAAAGGGTTAACTTAAACTGTAAAGCTAAAGAATGTCCTCAGGAAAATCAGGATTAAGAGATCATACCATTAATATAAAAATAGAGGGCACCAGAGCCCTTATTATTCCAACTGCCAGGCGCGCACGTAATAATTTAAAGAAATGTGGCATCTTTCCAGATGAGTATGCTTATCTTACCCGTATCTTAATTTTTATTTCCATTTGCAATCTAATGTTAAGAATCAGATTTTGCATTTAATCCTAGCATTTCTGAAATCTCAAAGGATTTAGAATGGCACATTCTCGCTAAGAAAAGACAATGGAAACTTCTCTTTTATTTATTAACCTAATGGTCATGAATGTTTGTGCTTGAAGAGGTCACATGCAACAAGCCTATTCTCTAAACTGTGGGGGCTTCTTTCGAAAAGAACTAACCGCCAAATCAAACGGGTTAAAAATAGACAATCCTAAGCTATGATCTTCCTCGCTTTCTCTCAGATATTTAATTTCACAAAGAATAGTCAAACTAAGGGATTATGCTAACCGTTGCATCTTGTAGAAAACTCCACCAGCTTATCTTATGACATCAAGATCCAAAGCAGAGAAAGCATAGGAGCTTATAATGCGATCCCAACAATGTAATCACTAAAGGATGCTGAGACCCAACCGCTTCTAGAAAAGGGTTAACCGTGAACTCAGGCCAAAGAATGTCTATGAAAAATCGATTAAGAGATCATACAACATACTAATTTAAAAATGAGGAAAATGTGAGCCCTTATTCCCAAGCAGACTCTATGTAATAAAGAAATGTGCATTTTTCGTATGGAAAGTATGCCTACCTTACACAGCGGTTTCACCGTGTAAAGTCGAATTAAGCCGTGCATTTGCATCGAACATCGGCATTTAGGAACAGAAATGGAAAGGAAGACGCTTCCGTGATTTGTGGGAAGAAGAGAGCCATAGTCAGATAAAACAAAAAAAAAACCGCCAAAAGCCAAAATCAAGGGATGAAAAATAAGTGAGAATTCAACGCTAAGATCGCTATCGCATCATCACAAAACTTTATTATTATATATAGATGTTTTGTGATTTTAGATGCTCACTTTTACATTTTACTTGAGACACAAATATGCATTTGATCTTTGTGTCTTAAATATCATTTCAATGTAATGAATCGTGAGATATGCAAGCTCGCGAATGAATAGAGATGCAAGCTTCACATGACTCAGGACGGCCATAATTAGTGTGTCCATGGTAAAGGAAGAACTCTATTTTGAAGCTCTATAGTGTGGCGTTCCATTTGGCAGAGGCAACCTGCATCCGCTTCATTCTAACTTTTCTCGGACGGGGCTTTGAGACATGCCTATGTCATATCTCAGATTAGAGCATGAACTTAATTAGGCATGAGTATGGCATTAGTGGCCACGATTTCCACGACCTAAATATGCAAAGGTAAACCCAACTGCACATTGCTACCTCCTAGGATCTATTCCTTATGCTTTTAAAGATTTTTCAAGAATTCAATTTCAAAATATTTGATCAATAATAAAGGACAAAATTGCCTACAAGCAAATGTGAGCATAGTGTAAAATTTTGCCCAAACTTCTGAGATCCTCTCGTTTTAGGACCACACGTGTCGATTTCTTTTTGTTATATGTACCTAATCGGGCATATTTCTAAGCGATGCAACATTGAAGTCCATGCCATTATCAAAGACTTCTATTTGCAAACTTAGTATCAAACCTTTTACAAAGATGGTAGATGAACTCAAGGTTCAACTCTCGCGATGTTCTTTCCCATCTCAAGGATGTCCTAATTGAGATCTGCTCGACTTAGCACAAAACTTTTCAGAAGGTTGGAGAAGAGAATAGTCTGCATGGCCGCAAGGTCAGCCAAGGATAAATTTCTTGTAATTGCTAAAGCTCAAATGCCACTACACTTTACGGATTGATTGCGCTTCTTCAGTCCCAAGCTAAAGCCAATATCCCATGACATTTTACAAATTGATTGTGCACTTTTAGTCCAAAGGTCAAGCAATAGATAATAACAGCATAAAATGAAAGAACAATCTCAAATCAAATAGCAACGTGCCAAATATTAATTGGGAAATCCTTGAACAAAAAATATGGGTATTAGTGGACCACTATATAGTGGACCACTATGAAATCTTGGATCAACCAAGATCGACCACATTATAGAACTTTCAACCTATACCAAATGAATACAAATTAAACAAACACTACACCTACCTGACATAATGTAGAACCCCCAATCCTACGCATCATTACTACTAGTAATTAATGGCCATATCGGGCAAAGTTGGAAGCATGTAAATGTTTCGGTACTTACTGAAAAGCGTAGTAATAACAATGCCTAGCTGTTAGGCAATTGTTCATTTTTTTGTAGATCCGCTTCTTTGCTTTTGATTACTTGCATTCATCATTCTAAAATTGTTGATGGTAGAAGAGGTAGGTACCGTAAGTTTCTTGTAAGCTTTTATGCAAAGCATTGTGATGTGTGTTAAGATACATAGCTAAGCATTCGTAGAAACTTTGGATGGATCAGACGCGGCTAGCATTTCAGCTTCCTACATTTTCTTTAGAGAGGTACAATTCTTCAATGTCTACACATGAAAGCTATTTTAGTACATGAATGTGGTCCATATAGAAAATGCAGAAAGCTTGTACAACACTATAGAGTGAAACAAGATGTAGCCACTTGATTCTCATATGAGTTGTACAGTCAATTGTAACAGCTTCACATCATAGATTGTATAGTTAGATGCCCAATCAATTGTAACAAAGTTTCACGATAGATTGTATAGTTAGGTGCGCAACATTGCTAGGATCATGTGGAGGCACCAAAGGGGAATCCATGTAAATGCTGACGGGCTTCCATTTTATACCATTTGTTTTGGGGGTGGAGGCATTGTGGGTTTATGGAGGGAGCACCATTCTGTTCATATGATGTTGTGGCTTGTAAATATAATGTTGAGATTTTGTCCATTTAAGCCATTGATTATGTGTCTTTGAGTTTGTGTGTAGAATTGAGTGACCCTCCATCTTAGTTGTCCCACGCCTTTAAGTAGCTTTATTATAAGTTAGATCTACCTTTTAATCATATATTTTGTTCCTCCATCTTAGTTGCCCTCAGATTAATATGTTAACCCATTTTATTTCAAGGTATGTAAAAATTTCAAATGGTTATCGCTTGGACTTCAAGGAGGCAATCCCAAGGTAAGAAGCAAAACATTTCTCTTTGTCATTAAGTTTTTGGTAATTTTAATTATTACAGAATCAAGGAGGGAAGGCCCAAGAGTAAAACATGGCTGAGGCAGTTCCAAGAGTAAACATTGTTTCACTTAGCACCAAAATTTTGAACATGAAATTAAGTATTTTCTAAAATGTGAGTCAATAAAAGAAGGCACAAATTATATGGTGGTATGTGGACATATGTTTACAGCAAGGATGGTTTCAAATTTGTTATGGCAGTGACTTCAAGGAGGCAATGTCAGTAAGAAGCAAACATTCTCTTGTCATTAAGTTTTTTGGTAATTTGATTAATACAGGAATGGTTGAGGGAAGGCTCAAGAGTAAACATGGTTGAGGGAGTTCCAAGAGTAAACATTGTTTCCACTTAGCACCAAAATTTGAACATGAAATTGGGCATTTTCTAAAAATATGAGTCAATAAAGAAGGCACAAATTATATGGTATGGACATACGTTTGCAGCAAGGGATGGCATCAATCTTTAGTTCCTTTCTATGAAACCAACTCCTATCTCCTTTGAAATGCCATAAATGAAAAAACATCGCTACTTTTATGCACCCAACTAAATTGAGAAATTACGATTTCAAACATGGGCCCCCCATTTCATGGCTAAATATATTCAATTTTAAAAGGTGGGCTCTATTGAAAGTAGTTAATGTTCAATCGATATCAAGACATTGAAGAATCCTGTATTGAATGTTAAGGTAGATAATGTCGGTCTCCACCATTATTAGACATGCAAACTTCATCGCTTTGCCATCGCTCTCTTTATTCCTGTCCACAAAAGATATGTTAACAAATTATTAAAAAATTGCAGAACATATGCTCTTCAAAATAAACCATTGGAAATACGACTACGGATCATCTGCAAATTCTAATACATATGGAGATAACAATCAGATGAAATGAAATCGATCTTAGCTATGTCTATGCTATAATGCAGAATGGTGATTTCGCATGTCACTCACACATGTTCAGCTAGGTTACTTCTTTTCTATAGAACCAAGCTCCAAATATCCTTTGAATGCCATAACTTCAAACATGGCCTCCATCTTGTGGCTATATATTATACTTAAATAACAAGGGGCTCTCTTTGAAAGTAATCATGATTTGAACAATGGATAATGCTAGGCCTAGGCAGCTTCTCTATATTTCTTAGAATATACATACCTGCATCTATTGTGATAGAGCTACGCTTCTCCATAATATCAGCCAATAACTGGGAAAGAAGAATCCCGTTTCAACATATTTGATAACTTGGAAGTAAATACTGGAGTGAATCAAGAACTATGAATGTAATGTTGAGGGTACTTTTGTAGCAGACATCATCTCTCTTCGCATTCAAAAGATTGACGTGAAATCTGCTTCAGAATGTTCATGCATACTTACCTCTTTGTCAGCCATCTGGCTACACACATGCATCAAGGACCCAATAACTGTAAACTCATTTGAAGGATATACTGGCCCTGTATTTCTAAAGAGTTGGAAGACCTTGTCTTCATGTCCGTATGTATATATGCTGCAATTATTGTGTTCCATGTGACAGTATATCATGCTATGGCATTTCCACACAAACACTTTGCATGCATATTGTCTTAAACCAATAGGGCTGGAAATCATGGCGCTCCATATAACCATACATTCCAGTTATGCATTTTTTTAATAAGCTCCCTACAATTTCTAATCACATTCTATATAGATGCTGATAAGGGGGGACTCCATAAAGGTACTTTTTAAGAGGCATCAGTTTCCCTTCTGTTCGCATTCAGAAAAGACTTCTCAACAGGGTGCATTCCCATGCCCATAGAATAAAAACATATACAAAGCAATATATAAAACAACCACATATCGCCTTATTATTCAAAAAGCATTTGCTGCAACTGCAAATTTATGAGCAGTGACTGCATATAATGACAAATTATATGGAAGAATTGGACAATGTGTAAATGTAGCATACCTTAAAGATAAGCTTTTAAGTGCAAAGAATAAGGCTATACAGAATGGGCTGCAATGGCTTCATAACCAGTCCTCCATTTTGCACATGCACCATACGTTCATGATAGCACATCATGCAAAACACACAATTTCACAATGTAGCAGCATCATCCGGCTCCCAGAATTTGGACAAATATTGAATATCTGTGACATGCAAGTAGTTTCACAATATTATCTATCAAAAATAATTTAATTCAAAAGCACCACTAACCTGAGAATGATTTAGATTCTTGCTGTGGAAGTTCAAGGAGTTTCAGACTGTGATAAGCAGGACCTTCCAAATAACATAGATGCAAGCTCGCTCCTGGGTTGCCTTACCATCCCTAAGCTCTATTATAATTTCCTTCAGCTCTGATATGAAACTTTAAACTACGCGACTTTGATTCACCCAATTGTGGTTTACAATAATAAAGACCCCTGAGACCTTCATGCAATAAATTCAAAATATCTATGGCTCTGAGATAACCTAATATTATAGATTCACTGATCTCCATCATAACTCACGCAGAGTATTTGTTGAGAGATTCATAGCTGTCCCAAGATGCTGGAATCGAAGGCAAGATTATGCAGCATCTATTTTGCAAAATGGATATTCAGTTTGCACTACCTAAATACCGTGTCAAACTCAACAATGAAAATCTTTTTACCTCGGAGAAAGCTTGCCTTCTGGGGAAAAGGCATCAGGAGTTTATTCGGGCTTCCAGCCTATTAGGAAGTGCGATGGAACCTCAACAACAAAGAGTGCTTGTTGCTTTTGCATAAGACTGCAGGCTTTCTCAAATGATACCACATAAAGAAAGATGGAATCTGACGTATATGTCAAGACCATTTACTTAGGTAAATGCTATTCAAAAACCCGTGAGGAACCTCTGCTTTGATAATAAGCCCTTAACAGCCCTGATCCACAAAGCTCTATTTTCTTTACTCTTTTTACAGCAGGGGAATGTAAAAAAATCTTCCATGTCTAGTATAATTCACCATATCATCTATAAGTCAGGAAGAAGACAGAATAAAGGTTTGCATGCAGCAATATATGCATGACCTTTCTGCAAATTGCAGCAACAATTCTGTAAACAGAACACAAAGCCAAAGCTCCAAAAGCATAAAATCTCCTGGGATTGGAAACGAATTTACAATAAAATGCTCAGCACTTGGTTTTAAACTATTTTAACACGTGGCTTGCAAAATTCAATAAAAAGCAGAAGTTAGAGCTGGTCCACTAACAACCAGCTGTAGGTGAAGTCGTCAACCCGCCTATCTAATGAATTCATGGCTCCATCAAGTAAAATCGTCCATAGTTTACCGTTGACCATAAAACAGCTGAGGGGCCAAACCCATCGAATTTATTGCCGGATTGGAAGGTCTCTGCATATCAAGAAAGATAAACAATCGATCAGATCAATGGTGACCTGTATGGAAACATTTGCTTGTTACCGCTAATTTGTTCAAATGGCTGTTTAGTTACCAGTTGTTGCGAGTTGTTGACTGTAAACACCTTTAAAAAGCCTCTATATACAGTAATAGATTAATAAAGGAGTTCAATTTACCTCCTAGTATCTAACGCAATCGTTGAAGCCGAATTCTCTGTAAATCTCTAGCTCTCCAAATCACTGTATGGCGAATTTCCCAGAAAAAATGGCTTCCAATGACGAAAAAGCGTTCCACAATAAAAATAGGGCATGGATTCGAAATAATGCCAAAGCGGGCTTATCTGATAGTGCCAGCCAGTCCGCTTGCAGGAAGTCCAGTTGCCTTGTTGGATAGCTTGTAACAGAACACCGAATGCCAGCTACCAGATTCCCATTCCGATGCCATAGCCAGGCCTTCTCTGCTCAAATCCTGAATCTGCTCAAACTTGAATTCGGCGCAGTAACTGTCACGCGGCTCGACATTGATAACAAAAATAAAATGTGCTGCATGAGTGTGAGCCATCGGATTTGGTCGTTAATCCTAGCCGCCCGATTTAGGGTTGGTCCAACACTTGGCACTATAACACTAGTTACGGTGCCTAGCGTTGCTACATAAGTTAGAAACTTGTAATGTCTCTTTATTATATTCGTCATATTGATGTAGACAACTATTCTATGATACATATTTCCACACCTTAGAATTTCATCGTGTAAGCCTAAGCATACCAGCCTAACATGAAAGGGCAAATGAAGATGCATATGCTTATCAGAAGAAAAGCGATAATTAAGAAGGTTTTCCGATCTATAAGGTCAAACCGTATTAATACGCGTGTTCGAACCGACTTTGGCTACGCTGAGGGATTCACTTAAATAGGGTTTATTCATTATGAAATTGTATAAGATTTGCGAACCTTTGTTACGCTTTGCAGAGGAGCTTGAAATATATGCATGAGTTCTTTTTCTATACCCTGAAGATTTTAGGGCTGATTCATCAAGAAATTGTACATGTAAGGTTTATAAGGCTTTGTTAACCTTTGCTGGACTTGAATGTTTGTACTGGTAATTCCCTTAACCTTTGTTGCTTGAGTCAATATATGCATTGCACGTTCGCATTCATGAAGTTGACGTACTCTGATTGCATCTTCGTGGTTTTTAATACGTAACTTCATTTCTATTCTATTCCCATCCATGCAACATATAGAATGCACTCAGAATTATCATAGCCGTAATCATATATAATAGAAACAAGACGCTATCAAGCAATCGCTTTGCATTATTATAAGCATTGTTTTTAGTTTCCTGTAAGCATATTTTTACAATAAAACAATTGACTTTTAGGAACTGGAAAACCATTATTCCTTTTATAAGCACCTCTATATTATCATGTGCATGTCTCCAAGCTCTTAAAAAGCGTATTTCAGAATAAAAACATCGTCTTTCCAAGACTAAAACCATTATTGTATCTCTAGTGATGTTCCAACGTTTCATCTAATTTTCCTATACTCTTTTTGTCCTACACTCTTATAATGCTCTTGTCCTTTTTATGAACTATGCCAATATTCAAACAGGCAATGAATCTTTTGATCTGCTACCGGAAGAAATCGTAACGGCCAAGAGAAACATGACGCGAGTAAAACAATGAAGGAAAAAGATCAATTAAAACAAAATGTTATTGATTAAAATTAATGGCATTTCCATACCCAAACATAAATGTTTATTCATCACCCAGCTCCCGAGCATCCGGTATTTTTGAAGGTGATCTGCGGAGGTTTCCCATCGGCTCTCTATCCGTCAGACGGCAATGAATCCTTAGCTATTCTCGCTTTAAATATTGGTTTTGTGAAGATGTTTGCGTTTACCAATACGGCTCGGATTCGACATGTTTCAAAAAAGAACAAACATGATCGGGCCAACGCGAGTCCTTAATCTATAAGATCATCTTCTTCATAAAGAGTCGTGATGTTGAGTCTATCTACAAAGACGTCACTTCTAAGGAGCATAACGCGATCTGCATGAGATATGACAATATAAAAGACAAAATGAAATCAACTCAACCTGACGTTCTCGGTAAGTTTATAAATTGACAACATCGCCTCGTAATCATGTTTAATTAATGTCCATCTCTTAATCTTTTTCCGCCTAACCCGTGATTTGCGGTAGTCCGTGTTGTTACAACTTAAAACGTTTTAACGAACCCAGCCCTCTCAACCGCCCCTACCCGTCCGGAGGACTTTGTATTTATGATCAATTTTTGCCAGTTTACAACATATCGGTGATAACCAGACAATGAAAATCATTAACCTGTACCGGTGGCATCGACGATCGTTGACTGTTACTTATGAAGATTTGTTTTACCATCTTGACATCAAGATGAACCATGCTCCCTGATAGAAGAACTCCGAAAATTCGAAGTTCTCTACACCGTCTCCAACAATATCTTTGGTGTTCAGCTCCAACCGTTTGCATTTTTCTACCAAAGAACCGCGACTAACTACATCCACACTCCTAAGAAACAATAAGTTAACCAAATTTATAATCAATCCAACAGATTATTGATTCTCTCCATTTATAACTCGCATAATACCCCGCTTATGACCAATAACAACATGCCCGCTTAAAGATTATATCCGAAATGAAGAAGTGAGAAGCATTATAACCGGAAGTTGTGGCAATGGGTATTAATATGACATAACTCAAGATGCAATATTTACTTTGGTTTGAAAATGAAAAAATGCAAAAGAAACCCGCACGGCGGTCGAAAAGGTCGAAGCGGGACCACAAAGAAATGGTGCAAAAACAAGCGAATTTCAGGAGTTCCCTTTAAAAGTATATCTCTTTGTGTTTTATGCATGATTATGTTATATGATTGATCGAAAGTGGCGCAATCGCATTTGAAATGATAAAGTGCTTTTGCTAAAATAATTGATAATAATAGCCGGATTCCAGACGTAATCTCAAGTTTGCCCATTCAAGTTTGTGTACAAGATCATTTCTTTTAATAGGATGCAATATGGTAATGTTGACTCAAATGAGGATAAGATTCGCCGATGATTCAAAATACCTCCAGGTTATTTAACGTCGAGCCATCATCCGATCCGCCTTATTATCACCACCTTTTCTCCACGATCTAACATTGCTACCACCATTAGTGAACCTCCTCGCGGCCTTTATTACCACCTTCATGAGCATGTAAGGCTCTTTTCACGCTAGCAGGGCTGGCTAAGAGGAGATTAAAAAGGAAGTAAATAAGGAGCATCACACACGAGAATCAGTTTGTATCTCCTCTTCCGCCATAGAATCGCTTCGACCACTTACACTCCATAAGCATCGCGGTGAAGCTTAAGAAGAGATTTCGGCGAAGTAACGTAAGGGGAACAACAACAGATATAGCCGGTCCTTAGTATCCACCGAAAAGAATAGGTAACCTGTGATTGTTCTGACGCGCTCGAGGAGGAGCTTAGCAACCGGCAGCACCGCCTCTAGTTCGGTTACCGTCACTTAGTTCGGGCGGTGCACGCCACTAACCTCCTAGAAAACTATATTTTTAAAGAATCTTTACGGGTATCATCTCTTCCATTGATTTCATCAACTGGGCCAAATTAGCCGGGTCCAAACACTTACACAACATTATAATGGTTTCCGTAATGGTGCCCAGCGTTGTCGGGCAACGTTAAAACATTTAGATTTGGAAACCTATTCAAATTTCGCACTCATTTTTATACATCTAATATAATAGAAACCAAGTCCATCACGGTTAGCTATAAGAGGTTTTTGTACGATAACCTTCCCTTTGTTTCTATCCCCGCATATCCTTTTTCCTCATTTTCTTACACACTTTTTTCCCTTTTCTTATTTTCCGCACATTTACTCTTTCTCCTTCTCTCTCTTTTTAAATTCTCCTCCTCTTTTCTTCCCTTTTCTCCTTCATTTTTCCCTTCCTTCCCCTTTTTTGACGGCTTTTTCTCCTTTTCACCTTCTCCACCCTTCCCATTTTTCTCATGATCTTTTCCCTTCTCCTTTTCCCCATTCCTTTTGTTTTTCTTTTCTCCCTCTCCTTTCTCATGTCCTTTTTGCATTCCCTTTTCCCCACCTTTTTTTATGTTTTTCTTCCTCCCTCAACTCTTCTTCTTTTTATCTCATACTTTTTCCCATTTTCTTCTTTCTTTTTTTCATGCCTTTTTTTCCTTTCCTTCCCTTTCATTCCCTTTTTTTCTTTCTCTTTCCTCTTTCTTTTTTCATCATTTCCTAACTTTCCATTTTTCCCCCGCGGTTCTTCTCCACTTTTCCCTTTCCCCCTTTCCTCTTTCTTTCCCTTTCCCTTTCCTTTCCTTTCTTCCGTTTCTTTCCTTAATCTCTTCCTTTTCCTCCCCGTCCCATTCCCCCTCTTTTTTTCTTTTTCTTTTCCCTTTCCCATGCTCTTTTTCTCCCTTTATTTTAATTCTTCTCAATCTCTTTCCCCCTCTTCCACCAGGTTCTTTTTTCCCCCTTTCTTTTCCATTTTCCCTCCTGTTCCTCAGAATTTTTTTCTTTCCCTTTCCCCTTTTCGCCTCCCCATTTTTCTCTTTTCCTTCTTTTTCATCCTTTTTCTTTTTTCCATGTTCCTTTTTCTCCGCTTCTCCTTTCCAACTTTTTTTTCTCCTTCTCTTTTCCTTCCATTTTCCCACACCTTTTTTCCATTCCATTTTTCCACCTTTTTCACATTGCCCTTTTTCCTCCTTTTTCCCACCCTCTTCCCCCCCTTTTCCCCTTTTCCTTTTTCCATTCCATGTTTTCTCTGCTCTCTTTTGCTTTTTCAGCTTTTCCCTTTTCCATTTTTCCATCCTTTTTTCCTTTCTTTTTTCTCCTTTTTCTCTCACCCTCTTCCCTCTCTCAGGCTAATTCTCCTTCCTCTCTCCTATTCTCCCTCTCCCCTTTTCCTCATTGCCCCTTTTTCCCTTTTCGGGCCTCTTTTTCCTTCCCTTTTCTATTTTTTCCATGTCTCCTCTTTTTCCCTCTCCTCCACCATTCTTATCTTCCCCTTTTTCCTTCCATCAACTTCTGGCTCTCTCACATTTTTCCATATTCCCTTTTTTTTCTTCCTTCTTCTTTTCCTCCCTTCCCCTTTTCTTTTCCCTTATCTCATCCCTCAACTCTTCCCTTTTCTCCTTTCATAGTCTTTTATCTTCCTTTTTCTCCTTTCTTTTTCTTTTCCCTTTTCACGTTCTTTTCCCTCTCCTTTTCCTCTCCGCCTTTCCCTTTACCCGCGGCCTTTTTGCCTCTCACTTTGCCCTTTCTTTATTTTCCCTTTCCCTCTTAAGAGATCGAGCATGGCCAATCATGGTGGTGTGGGAAGTTGTGCGACAAATCTCGGCCTTCAAATGCAATCAGACGATCTCAACTATCTAAATTAGGGTTTGATGCAAGACATACGCTAAAACTTTATAATATAAGATAAGATGTTTAGAATGGAATTGAAAATGCATTACCTAAAATGTGCTGTTGCTAAAAATTAGCTGCAGGTAAGTTCTTCAACATGGGCATCACGAAAGAACATGTGGCTATATACAGGATCGAAAGGTTGTGTCTTGGTATGACCTGGTCTACTTGCTATTCAGATATATTGTGTATATAAACGCAGGACGCAATTTTTTGTGACCCGTGGATTCGAAGGATGGATCAATGTTTATGACTCGCTATGCATTTGGCTGCTCATCTTTTCTTCCTTTTCTTATTCTTATGCCGTTACGTAAAAGAGACGTACCGCCCATCTCCTCTCACACGCCAATACAGCCATCTCCATCTCCCTCTCTAATCCCCATCGGATCTCGCAACTTTCGAACCGCTTATGGCTCCCCGCTCTTCCTTCTTCTCGCCTGGCTCACAATTCGCGCTAGGTTGCAAATGCCCAACTCGCTAAAGAGTTCCTCAAGCACCCACGATTCGCTTTTGGTTCTAGACCCCTTGATGTATCTAGAATTTTTTACAACCGCAGGATATCTACGGCGCCATATGGAGAGCAATCGAAGCTCGCGAGGAAAATTTGCATCCGTGAGCCGCTCACCCCGTGAAAAGCCTGTGGAATCCGCGCATATCGTGAGTTGATGAAATCTTGTGCACTTCCGGAATCTATTATGGAAGATAGCCTTGCAACGAAATGCGGGATTTGAACTCCAAACTTTCCAAATTCTCGCTACTCAACCGTGATCACCGACCGACTGGCCGGAAATTCTTCTGAGAAGACAACAAAGGTGCAGAAAGGGCCAGCGAATGGTTCGAGAAGCATTTTTCTTGGCAAAGCGGTTTAACATAGGAGATTTTTGCCATATTTAATAAGGTTTGATCCGCAAGGATACAAGCCGAAGAATGGAAGCCGTGGCATCCGCAACTTGATGCGCTTCTCGATGAAATAATCGAGGAAGAAATTGAAAAGATTGCGCCAGGCGGAAAGGATGGATCGATTCAGATCATCCGGGTAAGGGTGTTGCCGCAAGGGAGGAGGGAAGCGTATAACGAGGCAATCAAGGCGTTATTCAAAGTTCGAAATACGCTAGTAAGACCGTTCTGCATTTTCTCGCAAGAATTCGGGGACACTAATATGCCATTACAGGAAGTTTATTCTGTGTAATTTAACTAATAAGAACTAAGAAGTTTATGCCATTGCTGTGACGGATATTACGGGGATCGCATACATCGCTCCACCGTAGAGGCGCCAGCAGCTTCTTCATCGCCCGATAATGCAAAGGGCAATGCATAATTGATGAAGTGGTCGGATTTGAACTACCAGGAAGAAGAGGATTCTAACCTTTTGCGTGCAATTGTGAAGGAAACATTTCTCAGCTTCACCCAACCGGTCCTCTTCCTCGGTGCCCCTCAGCGAATCAATTGATGAGTGTAAGGTAGCGTGCTACGACATTCCAAAGGGAACCCGCTTGAAATGCCAAGTGATCGGGCAGGGATCCCGCTTTGAAAAACTCAGACGCTATGAACCCTCACAAGATTTATTAACAAAGAAGATAGATGTGGGAGGGGTGGATTTTGAGCTATTCCATTCTGAGTCGATCGCAAGAATTTGCCCCGCTTGTCTCTTTGGTCTTACTACATGGTCCTTTCATACCATTTCACTTTTCATCCATTCCTTCCAATTGGGATTCGCTGAGGAAGTAGACCTCTCAGAGAATTTTAGCTCACAATGCCTATGGCAAAACCTCATTTGCCTTTACACCCCAAGATATAAAAAAGATGATTTCTCCTTGAGTTCCTCTTTTGAATTGTGGTTGCTACAGCTTTCGGCGATAAAGTCTCGGCTTCGCTATATCTAAAACAATCGTGTTTGAAGATTTAGTTCTCATTGCGGTGTCAAAATGCAATATGTGCAAATTTTGATTAGAAGTGAAAAGCTTAAAGCATATGTACTGGAGATGTAGCCGGGGATAAATTAATAGATATTTTATATTAGATGCACCTAGTTGTTATGGCTTTTAAGGGTCAAACGGGCCAAACAAGGGTTGTTCTATTTTTGTTTGAAAGAAACTTATAGCCTAGTTGTATTTTTTCCATGGTGTAAATTCTGATTAAGCAGGGCTCGAATTTAGTGGCCCACCCAACCGGGAAAATGTTGCCCTTACTTTGATGTTATCACAATTTCATTTTACCTCATCATAAATTTTTAGAGATGGTTTGATTTTTCAAGATTATCATAGTTATGAAACACTGCCACGAGAAACACAACGGGTCCCTAAATTAAAAAAAAAATGGAAATGGCAACAGAATACGGAAATGAATAATGCGAGAATATTCTTTAAAACTAGTAATGATGCCCATCGTTGGGAACTTGTAAATGATAGGTCAACAATGCTCTCAAGTCGAAAAGTGTCCCTACTTATCTTCTTCAAATGTTCTCAAGTCGGAAAGTGTCCCTACTTATCTTCTTGAACTGCCTTTTTAAGGCGAGATGCTTTTCATTTTTCAAAGCTTCCGCAAGACCATTTATAGAATGCACTAATAGTTCGTAATAGAGTGTGCATAGTAGGGTGTGCATTGAGGTTGAAGTCAAGTTGCAAAAGTTACCTTGTTTGTTATACAGATGCATGAGACATCCCATAATTATCTATGTAAAGGGTCATTTATAGTGACATCTCATGATCTATACATTATGTGTCGATGCTACTGCCTATCATGGCAATAGAAATCTACATGAATTTATATGAAAGTACCAGCATCATAGAAAATGGAATACATCTAGGCAGATGAGGAGCATTCTGGGTAGCTGTGGAAATTAATCTAATTGGATGGCTTTGAAGAATATAAGCAGCACCTGTGATATGCACATATTTATCTATTTGAATCACTTTAGCAGCACCAGATCCATGCCCGTCCATCTCCAGATCTTAAACTCTGCTTTACTGTAACCAAAGTCGGAACCATTGCTTTCTCAATTCTGCAAAAATAGAAACCTAAAAGAATCAATGAAATGAAAGAATTTGTACCTCTTGCTTTTAACCTAGGGCATGTCGACCCTTCACAGATGAACTCATCTTCTAGAGCAATATTTTGGATAGGAGGTGCATTCTCTAGATCGGTTCCCAATGGATTATCCCTTTTCTGGTTTGATGCATGGCGAGAAAATTTCCCTTTTCTGGTTTGATGCATGGCGAGAAAATTGATTAGCTGCTTTACGGTATCCTTTATTCGTTGGCTTCTCATTCTCCTTTAACCATATTCATTCGTGGTTAAAGACATTTGCCAAAGCGCTTCTTCTCTTATCCTTAACTGACCCCTTCCTTAACAACTCCGGCAGATCAGAACGCATGATCATCTTTAGCTCCTCATTCTAATGTCCTCATATAGTTGCAGATTATTTGAATTGTATATGCAGCGGATTCATGGAAGGAAATCAAGGGATTCATATGCTCCAACCACAAACTTAGGGTAGAAGAGGATGCCTATGGCGGCATAAAAGTGAGAACCACGATCTGCATCATCTTGCCCTTCGTGTTTGGGCAAAGAAACCTCGGCCCTCCAATTTAGGGTCGACACACACCCCATAACATCATCATAATATAGACTAGAACGCTTGTTCTACGATGCCTAGCATTAATTAAAGACATGCAATAGGTTTAGAGCAAATATAGGTCCTAGGAATGTTATCAATAAAATCGCCTATTTCCATTTATTTTGTAGATGAAGGTGCTAATTGCATGGGAGCATTAAGTTGATGTTCAAATTATGTAGTTGTAGATTGTTCCGCTAAAATACCTTCATGCCATAGTCCTCATATGTTAAAAAATTTTAAGATAACAGATCCCTAAATATACTGCTCAATTTACAATTTGTTATGTTAAAATTTGTAATATAATGGATTCCATTAAATATACCTTTCACACCCGGATCCGCTATGTTGACTCTCGCTAATATAGAATAGAATAGAATATGATTTTATCGCCCACGCGAGACCAACCGCCTATGGGACCCAAGGCACAAAGAGAGAGCAAGAAGCGATACTACCGTGATTAAAACCCTCACCGGCAAGGGTTTTCTGGAAAACCTTAGTAGCAATAAGGATGTCGAAGACATCGCGACAGCTATATACATAATCACAAGTACAATTGAGGTTAATGCCCATTGTGGGGCATAACCGAGTCAGATCCATTACCTCCCTCGTGAGGTAACGATCCCAACAGTTTGCCAGAGGCCGTGTGTGGCTCGCGAGTCATGCAAGGCCCGATGGGGTTAATAACTAACCGAAAGCATACCGAACCGATATACGGGTACGGACAGTCTGGAGGGCTGACTTCTTATCCTCAATGGCGCTCGCTGACGCGATCGCATGCACTCTCGCCCTCACGCGGGCTCCCCGAATCCATCTCCCCGCTCCCCAATGCTGGTGGTGCACCCGTATGGTCGGAAGTGCAATCACTGCTAGCTTTTTTCATGGGGAGAGGTGCTGTAGTGGTGTGGGCCTCGTGAGCATGGGATTAACCTGTTGTCGATAATTTGCTACCTTCCTTGGACATGTGATTGTGGCCTCAGATCCCAAAGCTTGGCCATGAAGCAGCATTCAAGTACCGCTCAAGGCAGTCAGCTGCCTCTTCTGGGTGTGTGTATGCACCGGGTCCACATCCGTAGCTCCGCACATTCCATAGCGAGAACCACACTGAAGCTTGCTTTGTCTTTCCAAGCACAGGGCTTTGAGTCGCCGCTAGTCTACTTCATCAGCTAAAGCAAGGCCATGTACCGGCTTCATCCATAGCCACCACCTTCGAAGTAAAGCAATGCGGACGCTCCAGCCACAGCCCTCTCAGAATGGAAGGGAAGCCTGCCTCCTCGGAGCAAGATCCGACATGGGACCGTGGACTTCTTACCCCAGCAAGGCCCTGCCAAGAAGGCCTTCTCAGACTGCCTAGATCGCTCCAAGTGGTGAGGGATACCACCGCCCCACACTTCGGGCCTAACAATATACCGTGATGGCCTTCCATATGCCTATATTTTAATTTTGACTTTGAAACAACCATGTTTTAATCAATCAGAGGCCCTGCTTTTAGCCGTTGACATTGAAATTAAAGCTTAAGGTATAGTGCAAAGGCTAAAGGCTAACTTAAATGTCAATTTAAACCATTAAAACCAATTCATATGAAATCATAGCAAAATTTTGACATCATCGACAACAAGACATGACCAAATAAATCCTTAGAGACAATCAAAGATACTTATTTTTCTTTCCCTTTATGGGTTTTTTCTAGAGGGTTCGGCCTAGACCGTGGATCGACAAGATATTCCACAAATTGTGCCTCACAGATGCCCCACATTTTTTTTCTCCATAAACCTAAAGCCAAATCCTAAGGTGCATATTGCCCATAAGCCCCTCGCCACTTCCAATGGTCTACTTGCATCATCCAGAACCCTCCACGCAATGAGGGCGCAGGATCTTCAATGTACTCTGCCAAGCAGCCCCCTTTGCAACATAGTCGAAATTCCCCAACAGATCCATTTTCCATGGGTGTCATTGAAACCATAAGAGCTCGTATTCCACTACAAATAACAATATCGATTCATTTCGCCTTTGTTCCAAATTTATAATATTTGGAAGCTCGCTTGAGCCTCTAATGGCTATAAATATTTGGATCCCTACTTAATTTGCCTGATGTACTTTAAACATTGTTGTTTTTGAAACAAGTAGATTTCTCCTATGATTGGGTTTACAGGATAAGAAATTCCCCGCGAAGAATTGAGGTCGCCTAAGCACTATTGATGTCCCACATTTCTTCTTGCTATATAAACTCACGATCCGATATGAGGTTCCCTGAGTCATAGCCTCGAAATTGCTAGAACCCAAGAAGCTGTGGAATTCACATGATGGACTGTAAAGATGAACTAAAATTTGTTAAGCACATGAGATTCCGCCATAAGATTGTCCTGGTTTTGGTTTCAGCTCGAGATAAATGTAGTGGAATGTCACATGGTAAAATAAAATAAGTTGTATGCACAAGTGCTTGGACTCAACCTTCTAACTATCCATCCCACAACTCGTGAGTCTTATTAAGTCGAGGCAAATCTATATGGACATGTAGGTTATTTTACTTATTCTCTCATTTTATGAATCAAGGTTGTCCGAGTCAGATAAAGCATGATTTCATTAATTGGAGAAAATAACGCCAATTTGAGAATTTTAAGCACACCTAATTTGCTGGCACAAATACTTTCACACCTAGTTCTCGAGCCCAAGAAACATGGGTAATTAACATACACATATACGCCACAATTGTATGTTACACTTATCGTGTACATGATGTTGTAGAAGCCCAATAATGGCCCCTACATTCACCAATAATTCACATCAATAATTTTACTTCAATATAAAAATATTTCGACTCGGTGAGGTCATTCATCTTCCATGGCTTCCTCGATGCCTCGTCCGAACACATAGATCTTTCAAGTGCTACTTGAGCTACAACAATCACGAGCAGATCGCTAGAAATGGTGATAATCTTGATCCATAAAACCAATCAAAAGAGTGATGGTCCTGCTGAGTGCTTGCAGAAGCTCACTCGTGTTATGGTCCACATTTCTTGGCTTCTTGATCGGGGAGATCTATAAAGGTGAATAGCATCCACGAGCTTTGGTGTGTTGATGATGAGTGGTCTGT
This sequence comes from Isoetes taiwanensis, assembly GCA_021234155.1. Lineage (NCBI taxonomy): Eukaryota > Viridiplantae > Streptophyta > Lycopodiopsida > Isoetales > Isoetaceae > Isoetes > Isoetes taiwanensis. The sequence goes on along the minus strand of JAJEKV010000022.1, from coordinate 6,566,343 downwards.
GTCACTAAGGACATAATAATGACATGAGTACTATGAACTATGTATTACACTCAATGTTATCGATGGCTATTTGTATTTGTTTATGATATAATAATGGTATGAGCACCTATGAACTATGTTTTAAAAGCATACACATATCCATACGAAAGATGTATTATACTTGTATGTATACAACAGTCTTATACACACGCAATAATGGCGGTAAAGTCTACCCCAATAATTCACCTCAATAATTCTACTTCACTATAAAAGCTTCTCACTTAGGGCTAAAGTTCATTCATCTCCCATGGATTTTTAAGCCTTCATCGGTTCACCACATCGAGGCGATCAAGTGCTCGATGAGCCACTCTGATCTTGTTGGTTGCCTAGACAGGGTCTTCTTCTTGATCCCTACCGCGAAGAAAAGCTTTGGGCCTTTGAGATTCGTTGCCACAGGCAAGTCGCGTTATGATCCATCTGATTTGGCTTCCTGAGCGCAATAGCTATGAGATATGAGGGATCACTACTACAGCTGTTGATGATGAATGAATCACCTGTTCAACATTGTATAGTGTAAGAGCTCTTGTGTTGAGATGAAAAATGCAAGACGTAATGAATAATAAATAGTCTATTGTAGTGATGTTATGGGATATAAGAAATCCTAATACATAAGAGCACAAGGGATACTTGTATCAATCTACACAAAGTAGAGAGCATTAAAAATGAAATGCTTTAATGTACCTGCAAGAATCAAGTTTCATCTCCATCCTCAGATGCCTCTTTAGCAAGCAATTCATGTAGCTGGATTCCTACAGTAGCAGGTATCACAACCAATAATGGCTTCGGTTCCACAAACCAAGCATAGTCTATCGTTTTGAGAGGCTGATAACGTGGTCTGTCATTAGGATTCGGCCTCCATTTTTATGCCCGGCCGATCCGGATACTATTGAGCGTACGGGGTGCCTTTTCTAGCCACAGGCTCCCACCAAGAAACAAAAACCTCGTTATAATGAGGCGGTGGAATCTTGTATTGGATCCTCTTAGCATCGCTACCCATGTAGGACATGCATCTGTTGGTCTTACAAGAAGAAACATACCTTTCTGTACATCTTGGTATGGATCAAATATTTCCACTGCATTCTTGGGTTTATCCTTAGCAGGTCCAACGAAGCCAGTTGGAGCGTCATATCGATCAACCTGAATAAATTCAGGCTCGTCAAGCACAACTTGCCTTGTGCGAGGCCAGAAGTTCGGAATTTCTGCATTGCCCGGGGGTATTTCACCTAGAACACGCGTCACTTCGCACCAGTAGTCTATGACCTCGTTCATGTAGGTATTGGACCACGAGTTCACACCAGCCACGGAGATATTAGCCCAATGCACCATGTGCCGCCAATGGGCGACCTCAATGCTCCTATGTCTTTGAGACTTGCATATGGCTTAACGGTCTTGGCGGCCCGATCGGTATCATTGGGAAACCATTGTCATCTGCTTTCCACATCCGAATACCCTTCTCTGGCAACCATTTTCTATGACCAGGTCTCATCTTGTAATACATTACTGGCCATCTATCATTCTTGCAAAACTTAAACAATAACGGGCTCCGGTGACCAACCAAATGATCCTTCTTATCGGGGAATGTATCCTTGACGGAACCCTTCCAATCAGGAACCTCGGCAACAAGATATGGTGTTGGTGCCTTAGTGCTACATTCTCCGGAACGATTGCATTAGTTCGGAAGAGTTAGAGCATCAGACACCTGCGCATTAACGTTGAATAGTTACCGAATAGTGCATCAATGTCATCATGAGTGTGGCCTACCATCATGAAGCCCAGCTGTATCTGATCAAATATACCCAACCACACAAGATAGGATAGATAAGAGAAGAGATATCTGTTCTTATTCTGCCCAGCGCAATTGTCTAGTTGCAAGTATAGTCGCCTAGGTAACATCTTAAAGTGCGATGCTTCCTTAGCAGGTGCTACAAAGTCTTGCCAAGTGAAGTTGCCTTTTTTGGTCCTCAACCCCGCACTGTTGAGGAGTGCACTGACCCACATGCCCTGAGGACGTCCTTCTTCTCTCAAGTGGCCCCAATTATCTTCGGAAGTATCCTCTAGTGTTTTGATAGCATGATTCAAGGAACCAACATGAAAGTTTGAATCATCCTTCCAAAGGTCTAGTGAGAAATGTCCCAATGCACCTGTGCCATGGCCATGCATCAGTGCACCAGTCACACTAACTTTCAAGCGTTCACCTCTCCATACTGACTTTGCTAGTTTCTCTAGTCTTGGAATCATGGTCTTGTTTTGGTCCATTTTATCATGTATAATGGTAAGTGCCTGTTCTGGTGATCGATGGGACAGAGCTCTCCATGACCAGTACAAGCTCCTACAAGAGATCTGGGCAGTCATGTGTGCCTTCCTTTCTATCTGCAACTCTCTTCTCTCCCTTGGATCTCTTGTCTTAGCCATTTTTTCTTTGATTACAATACATGTGTTGCACTTAGAGAAAGCTATCCTTTTAGCTATTGCAACCTCGTTATGATCCTGCTTCCACCCACGTGAAAATGATGAGTGAGAGACACCTTGCACATCATCTCCTTCACATTGGCGTTCACCTCATGAAGAATGTCCTTCTTGGTTAGAAACAGGAGGGGAGCCTCTTCACATTTTCTCTTACACCTTGATCTTGATTTTCGATCGTGGGGCATTGTCTCGGCGTTCTCATCTATATACATAGACAGCACGGCCTTCCCTGCTAGAGTGTGAGACCTTGGTTTTTTCGTGCCCATGTTCCCATGTTCAGCAACTCTGTGACCAGCAAGGAAAAGTCTTAGCCACTTATAGAAAGTGGACATTGGAATACCATATGCTATATGTCATGCTTTCACACAAACACCTTGTTATTTTTAGCATGAGCATCTTCACCGTCCGTTCTCGAACAAACATCTAACATATTAAAAACAAATGTGGTCCTCTCACGGGCGGTCAAGTTCGAAAGAAGGTACGCATGCTACTAATCTCTGCGGTTGAGAAGTTTTACTTGGCATCTTCTCATACAACAAATCGAAGATTGAAAACCTAAAATGGAAGCTGCCATGATCTTTCTCTGGGCTTTGGTCACACCAGCTTTACGTGGAGTCCGGTTCACCATTCTATACATCCTTTTGGGTGCCTTTTCGACATCAATTTGCATGGCATATGGTTCTGCTTCAATGACTGTCTCTCTGACAGTCTTTATGAGTGTGGACACAGCTACATTGTCTACTAACACCAAGGCATTCGACCACTTCACCAAATCATGCAACTGCGGCATCTCAGCACAAGCTTGACATCTCATTGACGGTCTTTCTGGCATGGGGCATAGCTTCATCATGGTGGCAGCCAGGAAGTCATCACCTAATCTGGTATCAGCAACTGCTTGATTAGGATCGGTGAAGATGATCACACCGAAGCCATAAGGCATATCACAGCATTCATGCAAAAGTGTGCAATTCTTCTCGACAAGTTCTTCCCTGGAGATACCACCATGACAATGTACTGAAGCAGACAGAGTCGTGGATCCTCCAACGACAACCAATTCAACCTCTTTATCTGTCCAGGCGGAGTGGAGACGGCAGTGTTATCTTCAAGTGCAGTCACGTCTCTCTCGGGCCACAGGATGAAACTCCCTCTGGACTCTGCAAGTATTGCAATCTCGGGTTCCGGATAAGGCAACGGAATGCTCCCATCAAGAATGACTTCCACAGACACTACAGCGAAACCCTCGGGCAAGGGCAAGTTATGGTGCTTGGTGAAGTTGTGTAGACGAGCCTCTGCCACCTTTGACCCATTGAATAAAATGGACCTCAATTGCTCCATCCTGTCATGTAAACAAAATAGAATGCTGTTAGAAATCGCGGAGGCGATTTCATGGAACACTATCTGCCAGTATTGTGGCGGCATTAGTCAACGTACCTGAAAATCGTTGCGTTAGATCGCCACTGCGATCTGGCTCAGCACTGACAGTCCACAATACTGCCACTAATGAGGATCTATTCCAAGAGAGATTCCCTACGAGTGCTCTATTAAAACGCGACTGCGATCCGATTGAACAAAAAGAGCTTCAAAGATATGCGAAATTGTCCTAACCTTCTGTAGTAAAAATGAAGTGTTTTAGCAAGGTTCCATCATGTTGCGAGTTATCTAAGGTGATCAAGCAACTTGCATTTCCTCCATGTGGCAAGGAAGTTCATAGAAAAACAACAGACCATTACATGTAGCTGAATGGAATTATCGTGGACAGACGTATTGAAGACAAAGAAGAGGTTGGAATTAGTGTAGACAGACCTATTGAGGGCATATGTCAATGGATTAATTCTAGACAGACCTATTGAACGCATAAATGAGTTCATGGTAAAGATCACTGTAATTGAAGATGTAGCCAATGAAACTCGTGCAACATATCATCTAGACGAACAATACTATCCCCAAAAGTAGGAGAAAGCATTAGTCCATACAGAAATTTTAGAACCATTATATCAATTTATGGGACAGAACACTGCAAGTGAAGTGAGTGATTTATCATTGAAATGATGCAGATGAACACTACTGTCCCGAAAACAAGAACAATGCATATCAAACCATACAGTGGACATCGATTCTTGCCTGTTTCGGGCACTTAGATGTCGATCAAATGCAAAATTTCGTCGAGCGCCACCAGCCGCCTCTTCTCTTGCGCCTCTGCAGAAATCTCCCGAGCCACTGCGTTTGGAATGAGAAATTGTTTTTGGAATGAGGAGCTTTTGGCGGGGAATGAGAAAGTGCCTTAGGCGGGGAAATTTGATTTCTAAATTCAAATCAATGTCCTGTTGTCAGCGGCATAATTAGAAGGGCAATTCCTGTCCCAGTCACCGTACATTGGGTTCGTGCCAAATTTTGAAAGCCGCAGGCTGTCCCCATCGGACGGGTAACTTAGTTTTGACAGTTACTCGCTTTCCACGCGTAATATCACGCCAACTGCATTTATGTCAGACGGATTTATGACAGGACATTAAGGACACGGCATAAAGTATGATGCCTTTATCCCTTCCACCATCAGAAATAAATGCGCAGACGGAATTAAATGCGCCGTCGAAAATAAATGCGCCATCGGAAATAAATGCGCACGTGTGAATCTGACACGTGCAATTACGACGGGACCTTTATGGCGGGACATTTATGGCGGGCGTCTCCAGCCTACTTAAAGGCTTTTCGCGATTTTTTTGAGTCAAAGTTTTCCTCCGCCTTCGAAATTTCTAGCGCCTTCGACAAAAAACAGCGCCATCATGTCTCGATCTGCCGCCCTCAAAGAAGGTAATTTCCGCGCTTTTTTCCAGCAGTGGTCCTTTGACACCATTTCGTACTTTAAATTTCAATGAAAAGAGGTCGAAAGGATCGCGACCGCGATGTTATTGATCTGTACTTGTATTAGTTTAAGGTTTAGAGTAGTCAAGGAAATCGCGGTCGCGATTTCCTTGACTTGTTTAGTAATGAAGCTTGCTTGCATTGCTTGCAAGGATCGCAGTCGTGTTCATTGCCTGCATTTTTTGGAAATGTTTTATTTCAGTTCTTTATTTGCACTGCTTGCATGGATCGCGGTCGCGTTCCTTGCCAGCACTCATATTAAAATGTTAGTTGCATATTTCTTCTCAGAATACATGTTGTAAGTGTCTTCTATAATAATATTGCTTCCAAGGATGGCGGTCGCGTTTCTTGGAAGCTCTTTCTTTTCAGATGTCTATTGACATCTAGTTTTCATTTTCTTCGTGCAACACTTGACCTTTTCAGAGGTCCAAATGTTGAACCCATGCGAATAGTAACTCCCGATAAAAGTCGGAGGTGGTGCATGGAGATTACCCAAGCCATACCACATATCAAGGGAGACCGCAGGAAGGACCTCTGCCTCTTCTTGAGGACCGGTAAGGGGTCGGACGACTTTGAACAGATGGAGATCATCGTAGCCATGTGGGAGGGTACGAAGAATAATGTGCAGGGTGCCATTATATGTAGCGTTGAGGACACACAGCAGTTGCGTTTGTGGAGTACATCCTTCGATGGCAGAACTACGACCCGTCCATCATGACCGCAAGCAAACAGAACAAGCCAGCTAGTGGCAAAGGTGTGCCAACTAGTGCAAAGGGCTTTGGTTGGATTCTACCATCATATGATTCCTTGTCTCTCTCTGGTATTAAGTGCAACAAAGATCTCCTCGTGGGCTTCAGCAAGTGCAGAAAGGGATTGTCAGCAGATAAAAAACCTCCTTCTTGTGCCTTAAAGGCGTGCAGTTGCTATAAAAAGGATTGTTGTTCCATTAGCTGCAGTTGGTGAACCATCTACACCGAAAGATCCAGTTATGACCTGCTCAGCTAATCCAATATCTTTAGCAGTTGTAGATCCTACTGCTCCGAAATTGCTCATGCCTCCCCCTATAGTGCCTCCCCCTATAGAAGAACCAGTACAGAAGAAGACAAACATTTTCAAGATTAAACTTCGGCAGCTAAATGTAGATGATAAGGACCAGCCTTCTACATCATCTACACCTAGCTCATCAGGTGTCCCAACTGCCACTTCAACTGCAATAACTGCCACTTGGCCTTCTGAAACTCGTATGCCTGAGGAACTCAAGTTCAACCCTGCCGAGAAAAAGAAACTTGCAGAGCAAACAGCACAGAAACTCGAGGAGTTCAGAAAATTTTATCCAATGGGAGTGAATTGGTTCACAAAAGTAAGTATCTTCGACTGTGAGACAGCTCCAGCTACAATGACACACAGATATCGTTCAAACGACCATGTGCAAACTCTAATAAGGAGCTTTAAGAAGTGCCCTACGGAGGTTCTAACACCGGCAGATGTTGTCCCTTTTGATCCCATCACTAAGTAAGTACTTTGTATATGTACATTATTGTGAGGTTTTCATTTACTAAAATATTTTGTTTCCCAGGAAAATAATAACTTGGTCAAGACCTGAGGATCTTCAAAACAAAAATTTTTACATTATTTCTGGAAACCACAAAGATATTTCTTTGCTTTCTTCCTCCTCCTTTCTGTGATGGGGAGCATCGAACAACGGATGGAATTTGCGAAAGTTTACGTAAAGAGAAGAACACGGGTGCTGAATGGAAACCTGTCAAACAGGGAATATATTCAATTATCTATTCAATGCAATGACATAATTGCAGACTCCGTGTACAGAGAACCACTTATGGAGAAGCTTCAACGGCCGTAAATCATCAACAAAGGCTTTTCGGTGCCCTCGCGAGGGTCCAAGCGAACGCACCCAGCGATCACATCGACTTGGAAGGTAAGCCTATTTACTTTTTGCTGAAACGGTCGCAGCGGCGCGATCCTAACGAGCATTTTATTGCGAGGATTTTGTCGAGGTAGCCACTCGACACTCAAGGTCAAAGAACTTAAAAGGCGGCGGTTTCTATTCATGCCTGCCGAACCATGGGCGAAGTTCATGGAAGTTGTAAATAAGTGGGCAGCACGGAAGCTATCGGATGATTATGGAGAACTGCCAGAAAAGCCCACAAAAGAATTCTTCAATAAAACATTTCTCAGGTACCTTCGTGGCATGAACAATGCTGAGGTATCACAGCTTATGGATGAGATCCTTTTGGGAAAGACATATTTAAAGGTGCAATCTGGTTATCTGCGTGAGGGCATGATTGTAAACGAGGGGCCTTAGACATAAGAACTCGACATTGATGCAATCGTGAGGTACTATCCTATGCCAATTGCTTGCTAGATAAAAAATACGGCAGCATAGAGGAGCTCGTGACAGAATTCCCTGAACTCAAGGAAGAGAGGCTACTTGATATAGCAGGTATGGATTTTGATTATATCAAGGCCAACTATAATAAGGATCACGTTCAGGAAAATCTTCCCACTGTTTTCCTGGAAGCTTTACTAGCTATACTCAAACCCGAAGAAGCAAAGAAACAGAAAGAAAAGATGAACATTGTTAAAGCAGTAACAAAATCTGGTGTTCTTGTGCGGGGGCAAGTATTGGAAAATGCCACCATGGTTTTTATTGATATCTCCTTGATTTCAAACTATATGGGAAGTAAAAAAATACACGGACCTTTTCAGCAGGATTGCAAGCATGACAGCTGCAAAAGTGTATCACATCGTCATGCTCATGAGATCAATCCACTTGCCAAACTGCTTATACAGTCAAAGTCAAATCCAGGGCTGTTCCCATGTGTCCACGGGTGCTTATGAGGAACAGGGCTGGGTTAACAAGAAAATGATAAAGGAATTTCAATACTACATCACGCATGTGACGATCAATAGAAGTGACGTTCGTATCTTACCTGTGCAACCCAGATTGGAGCTGCGTCTAACTCAGGGGACCAATGCCCCAAGAGGCACACCTCTACCAAAATATCCAATCACAGGTAATGAGGAGGTGGACGCCAAAACAAAGAAGAAATACCTAGAATACTTCACAGGTAAGCCAAAGTTTTCATGGGCAGCTATGGAAGGGGATTTTGTTCTGAAAAGCCAGGCTAAAACGTCGTATATCTACGCCATGGTGAAGGAATTGGTTCCCGATGATGGTGTTGTTATTGACTTCTTTTCCGCGGGGACTGCTTCTAGAGTTGCTCTGATGCAAGGGAAACGTAGTGTTTCTTTGGAGTATGATGACAAGGTCTGCAGGTTTTTGAGATCGTTCTTCGAGACCTTGGAGAAAATGGCAAGGCCACCCTGTGAAGAACAAGAAGAAGAACAGAAAGTAAACCCGGACGCAGAAAAAATGCCAAACATCAAAATAACTCAGGAGACGGATCTGAGTAACATGGAAGTGATCCTGGACCAGTTAGATCAGAAAGGCTTTGAGGAGAGGCTGCAGGAAACACGGGCTCTTTTAGAGAAGACAGAAAAAGACAGCGCTGCACTTGAGGAGACATTTGAAAAGCTCGAGGTCTTGAATCAAAAGTTTGACATGGTAATGCCATTAGTAACTGGTATGATCAACAAACAGTCTAGCCAGTTTGAATACTTTGGTCCCTCAGAATCCGAGACTCAGTTTGAAGACCCAAATATCGAAGTAACCAAGAGAAGGAAATTAGTAGATACGTCCGAATATAGTACTGAGCTACGGGGGGAATTGTTGGATACACAGTACTCAGGGCGTGTGCAGGATATCGCCGATGCAATGGATGTAGAAATTCCTTCGGTTACAGGATATTCGGAAGTGAATCTCTCACAGACCCTTGCTTTAGGTAAGGCACATACAGATAGAATGGCCAAGGAACTTGGCGTTGCTCCAGAGTCTGTAAAAGAGACTCAAGAGTCTGTGAAAGAGACTCAAGATTAGTGAAGTTTTCTCGCTTCTTATGGATGTGAAAAATCATGTAAAGACTATGAAATTTTGTAAAAAACTTCTGCTCTTTTGAGGGAATCATTATTTTCTTACATCTTTTTACTGTATAGAAGTACTGACCTTGTGTATTATTATCCACTTGTGTACTGACCTTGTGTATTACTGAACTTGTCGGGAAGATCGCCATCGCGATCTTCTCGACATGTTTAGTCATTTGAGAATGATATTAAAATGTTGCCGTAAAGCTTATAATTAGCTCTCATGCCTTGCTTATCTGGTCAAAAACATCGCCATGGCGATTTGCACGAGCACTGATGGCATTATAGCTGTTGAATGTTTTGTGTTCCAACACAGTGAAGGCAGCCCCATAAGTGCTTTTCCTGCGGATAATAATAATGCGAGCAAAAACTGTGCTCTTAGTCAATGCAAATTGCTTAACAATAACAACTTTTTCCATTCTAGGACGCTACTGCGACCTATTTCGTCTCGATCAAGAAAACCAAATTTCTCTAATTAACGAAATCATGCTTTATAGGAAGATCTTCATAGCTGAATTTAAATTCCCTACATATGGATTGGTATGGAGGCTTTGTTCATGCAGATTTTATAACAATTGATACGAATGTGCACTTTGTAACCATGTGAGAATGTTAGCTCAGAAAAACGAAAACACAATATTAAGCCGTTCAGCAGCACATGCAATATTAAATCATTCACACATGTTATGGAGCAATGCCTTGCAAGAGACACATGATACATTCATAAATTTAAAATCAATGGCCCTTGTTATATAGTGTATGATATTAGCACCATATACACTTGGACCTAGGCTAGGAATGGCAGAAGGAAATCTTCTTCAAACACCCAAAATGAGAAAGCTTAGAGAATACAATGCTTTTTGCTTATATGGTTGCTACAAAATATGGTCGTGCAAATTCTAGTTAACAGTCGATCTTTGGCCTACTTATGGAGTATTAGAACATTTCGCCTTCTTGTTTTCTTGCAGCAAGCAGTATAGTACAAAATGGTAGAATAATGCTTCTTCAATGAGAAATGATTTTTCATTTCCCAAAAGATCAGCAAGAACATGCATCAGCTCGATAAACAGCACACAGAGGGACCATATTCAAATGGATATATCCATCCTGTCTCGTCATAGATTCATAGGCCTCTTCCATTTGTTAAGCACAAATCATGCCTAATAGAGCAAGGCACCCTGTGCTCATTTGCAAGAAGAATACATTAGATAAGTAATTCACGTTTGAACAAATGAATAATATTGTGCTAGATAGTTAAAGTCTTACCTTCTTCAATCCTTAATGTGGCAACTCGGCATAGCCATCTCCAATAAAGATCAATGATTTTTAGAGGACACAGATTATATATACATTACACTATTCCAATGAATAGTAAATGCAAGGGTATGAATATATTTTTTTTAAAAAAATTTCTCAGTGCTCCAAGCCAATAAGAGAAGTTTCGTATGGGTCCTTCCATATGTCAGAGTGCAGTACCTTGTTCTATAGGTGCATTCCATCATGTTGATAAGGGCCCGATGTGGATGTTAAACATGGATCCAACTCCACAAATTAGGGCAGAAAATAACCATGCAAGTGACATTAACATTTGATGATGGTGCAATACCTGCAAGTAAAAAAGCATGAGGCAAAGGCTGCATGCTTTCCACAGAACAAACATTCAACGCACTACTTCAATGTATAGCAAATGCGATAATTAAGATTGCATAATTAAGATTGCATAACCTTTCTAGTGACATGTTTATACCAGAAAGTTCCATTCAGTGCACACCACTTTTAAAGATGTATGGAGAGCTCGTAAATTTACCCTAAAGAGTTTAAAAACTTGCTCCAGAATGTTGTGAATCAATTCAAAGCTGCAAATGATGTGTCAGTCCAAGTTGTGGATAAAACATCAACTGTTTTGTGCATTATATCTGCAAAATTGAGAATACATGATAAAAATAAAAAGTGTGTTGAATTTATTAGTACTAACTATTTGTTTTCTGGTTTCTATGTAGACCAAATATTTATTGAAGCTGGCAAGCCCTACTTCCTCAAATCATCTGTGCCACACAGCTAAAGTGCAAGGGATGAGCTTATCTACCATAAGAACGTCCCTTCTGCAATAGGACATAGCAAGTTTGAATTATATGCAACCCTCTATCATTCGCCCTAACGTGCAAAGAGCTCTGCAATAAACCTACTGAAGATAGGACTTTTGCAGACATGCTGAAGAATATTGTCAATATATTGAAATTGAAGACTAAACTTGATCAGCGGAGGTTAGGCTACTGACTCAATCCACAGAAACAACTGCAACATTTCTTAATGTTCTTGTAGAATTATTGAAAACACTGAAAGTGAAAATCTTTATGGAAAGGGATAATATATGAAAAAATAAATAAATGCATAAAACAACTATATTTGAGAAGGCTGGGCATTTGTTGCAAGCATCAGAAGTTATGAAGCAAGTCAATGTTGTTCCATTTTCTAAAAGCTCAAAATATGAAAATTCAAGCTTTGTGCAATGCATAATACTACATGAGTCCCTATTAATGCATGTGTACAAAGAAAAACAATCAACCTCACCTATGTTAAGGGTTGATATGATTGAAAATGCCAGTAAAGCAATTTATCATTGGTTTTAGAGGTATGCCCTAGAATGATTATTTTTACTGCAAGAAAACCCTTGGATACTGAATACAATGTGCTCTACTTCATACCTTCCGAGCACATTACTGAAAGAAAACAATTAATCCAACATGTTAAGCAATTGCTACCTCCAGATAACATAAAAAGTTGCCTCCTCTTCCTGAGTTCCTGCACCAAATTTATCTGGGAAAAAAAATGCACCTGAATACCTACAAATTTATTTGCAAGATGCTTCGGTCAAAACCAACAATGGTGAGCAGTGGACCTTAGGAATGAGTCTATTGCCAAAATGAATCTGCTCTCTTCACAGGAATCTGCTCTCCTAATTTTAACCTACAAATGAATGAGGAAAACAGAGCTGCAGACTTCACAAACATGCATTCTAAATGTTATTTCTCAGTTACTTGCAGATTTCACAACATCTAAATCTTCTACCTTCCAGAACAGCTTAATCTTGAAAAATAACCATTAAAGTTAAACTATTAGAATTAGTTTTAGTAATAAAGCATTTTCCTTCCCATTTTAATTATTTTATTTGTATGACTGGAATACATTTTTCTAATTTATTAAAATGAGTTTGCATACTTTTAAACTTAACCTCCAACAACAGCAGCAAATGCTAACAAAAGCAACGTTATTTTCTACAATATCTCCAACAATCCAAAAGAAGGGGTACCCCAAAGACCATTTTGGTTTAGACTTAAAGCCAAAGCACAGAAAGAGGATAAACAGTTCTCATGTGTTCGATGACTGCTTGGAGCATCTATGGATAAAACAAAATGGCATGGTGTATCAATGGCTGTGAGTATACCTAATTTATTTGCATTCTTTTGCTGATGAAGAATGTTCCATTGTCGTTGCAACAACACACCAGTATAAAAATAAAAGTATAAAGAGGAGAGGAAGGTAAACCAAATGACGGATGAGCTGATGAGCTGGAGTCATGGAGGGCCGTATAAACACCTTCAGAATCAGCACTTTGAGCCATGTTAACTGGAGATTTTCTGTCCCCTCCTGTTGATGGTGATGTACTTATTTTTTTCAACATCGCAGCCTATTGATATGTACAAAATGCAAAAGTTACTATATGTAAATTTCTGTTAAGCATTCTACTATTAATATAAGTTCGTAGTAGACACTTACCTTCTAAGATACAGAAATGGCTTCTATAATTCAAACTTGGTTGGAGTAAAGAGTAACATTTTCAACATCTTTGATCATTTTTCATACACAAAGGATAATGAAGTCCTAAAAGAAGAGAAAAATCATTATACAATATGTTGTTTCATGTGATTCTTCTTGTAAATACGCACTTGATACATGCGAAGCATGTAAGAAATAGAAGATCTGGATCCTTACCTATGCTTAGTCAAACTTATCTAGATCCTTATATACATAGTCAAACTTGTGATCCTTGTCTATGCTTCTAGCCTAGTCCATTCGGTTTCACAGGTCTGCAAGTCATGTGGTATATGTAAATGTTATCATCAGAATTTTGGCAGTCAGAAGGATAATGGCAAATAATCTAATCACCACAAACCTGCAACAGTAGTAAAAGGGCTATTTGAAAACATATAAAAGGTAGAACACATGATGCTGCCAGCTAAATGCTGATTTCACAATCGAGAAGCACTCCTTGCAATTTAGTCCTCTATCTTAATCCATATAAAAGAAAAACCATATAAGAATAAAAAGGGAACTAGAAAATGGGTTACCTTGCACAATGCAGTGGAAACTCTCCCTATTGCAATTGAAGCTTTGCTTGCACAGCTGCCTCCAGCTGTAGGTGATACATGCAAAAAAAAAAAACCCTTAGATTGTGGATATCGCAGATCCAGGGAGCAAAACCCCCATAGCAAAGAGCAGATTGATTCGGGCCAGGGACATAAAACTCCAACTCTGCACCGTGCACAGAAGCTAGTTATGGCCTTGTTACTCTCCTACAACATGCGAAACTGACTCAATGTAAAAGATTGAGTCGTAGACAACCTGGTTGCGACAATCGGCATGTTGCTGTTGCTTGGCCAGTCTGCTCGCTCTCCACTCCGTTTGAAAACTTTTTGAAATGCAAAGTTTGAAATGCAATTCTCCTTTCAAATTATAGCGCGTCCCGTAAAGGGTCCCGTAAAGGGGAGAGGGGAGAGGAATGCCGCATGCGGCGTAACATGCGGCGTTCAAGGCACGCAAACCAAAGCTATTATTTTTTAAATAAGAAGATACTTAAAAAAATATCAGAAAATATGGAATATTCAGAAAAGTTCAAAAAAATATGATGCATATATATTGAGATAAATACATCATACCATGTCATGCAATTCATAAAGACATGATTATGTTCTTAACTTATTGTGGTAATCCATTACACATTGCAATTCCACATCACCTCATATGGGGTCCTTTTTGCTTAAACTTTTGATGGTTGCATATGGATACCAAACTATACATTCCCATCCTCCATTGCTACTAGGGTGTTCTGCAACCTTTTTGTTATGTTGCTAATATGCATCCTATTGGTTTCTTTCTTTGGGAATATGAATGTTTATCTGTATTGCAATACATTTAGGTGAACCATGGTTGAGGAAGTAACTAACCTCGTTAACAAAAGTACAAAACATGATGTTGAAAGCATGAGGGAGATTTGTGTCAATGGTGATGGTCAATTTCGAGATGAGTTGGCATCCTCTCTTTGGTTCAAATGTGGTCCTTATTGGCAAAGACGTGGATCAATATTGGTGAGAGTAGCATTTCTCATTGGCACACACAGGGGCACCATTTGGTGAACAATTACCATGTTGGCATCCCGTATCTCTTAGAAAAGTTTATCTATTCCGAGCTATGGCAGGAGAAGCATCAGTGGTGCGTCCGTTCGTTGGCACTGATGCTGCGGTCATGAACCTGTGCAGCCACCAATTATGGCACTCCTATTCCCCCTGCTTGGTGGCTAACTACACCATGGTTCTCCAAATCATAGTTTCATTAAATATGGAAATTTCTAATTCCAATTACTGTCAAAATTATTTTCTTTCCTGTTTTTCTGACACACTTAGCAATCGAAATGGCGCTATTTAATGAAAAAGTTGTCTGGAATCCTGCAAAACTTGCTACATTTGGGATGAAATGGCGCGGGGTTACTTGCATAGAAGAAAGAAAAAGCATAAAAAATGCATCGTTAGAAATGAAATGGAAGATAATTATATGTACAAAAGTGCCAAATATGGCAGGCAAATGCGCAGTTTAGGAATTTGCTTTAATATAACCACTAATCAAATGATGCACCTGCACAGTTTGCTTTAATGTAATGATGAAGCAAATAATTGATTTGGCATGTCCTACACTTGGTTCGGGTTTTTTGACATAATTGGCTAGTTTCTTGTTAGATCTAGCGCAGCTTACCAAGCTACATACTCCTCCATTCCTACAATAAGTATACATAGAAAATGGCTATTTTTTGCAAGAAGATTTCCTACTGTTTCTAAATTGTACTGTGAAATACAAGGTTTCCTCATAATTTCCCAAACCAAGGTCCTTTACATCAGAAGAATAATAAACAAGACAAGCACGTTTGCTATTAAGTCAATTTGCCATCACCGTCGTACTGTTTTTAGGCTTGCATGGCACTTAAGTTGTCGGCCTTATTGACTCTCAACACAAATCCAAAGAAACCTCTTATATTGGACCTTCTACATGACGACAAAGATCTTAGTTTGACCATTTGCTAAGCCTTCGAGAATCAGCAAAAGACTTGATACATAGACTCTTGCCAGAGCAGAAAAGTGAACTAGGCGCTCAACCCTATGAAATATTTCTTTAAAGTATACAAGAACAGCAGAAGAATTGGCATGGATCAAGAAATTGATAGCCCTTGCCAGAGCAGAAACCTGTCAATACCAAGGGCTTTCATCGCCTTCATAACTAGCTATGAAGAACAGCTGGCATGGATCAAAAATTGACAGAAGGAGAATTGTCAATATTCTGACAATTGAGATATCCCCTGAATATTTCGTGCCAAATAAATCAAACCACAAGAATGGTAGCTGGAACATGCATTGGAGATTAGCGCTGGGAGACGTTAGCCATGGAGATATTAGCCATAAGGGAAATGTACTGCAATGCTGTATGTTGCCATGTATAATGGTCTGTTAACGAATAATCAGCAAAGCTTGGCTCCAGGTGTGCTAGCCTCCCACTTGGACCTTGTGCTGATATTACTTCTTGCCAATAATCGACAAATTCTTGTATGTGAGAACGAGATTTTTCAAGGGAGGATATTGGTGAATATTCAACCTACACAGAATACAGGGGTTAATTGTCTATGTATGTATTACCAAGTTCGTGAAAAACAAAAAAAAAAACCTTACCTCAAAGACTATTCCACGCAGGTTTTCCCCATGTCCATGAATTGCTCTGCCAGCCTTCACTTGAAAATCTCCAAGTTGGTATTGAAAACCCTGCAATAAGACCATTATATTTATTAGGTCTCCCTTTGCCAAGATCTTGAAGTTTTCTGTATTAATATGAGGATGCTTGTCTCAATTGAACACCACAAACATGCACCCAGATAAAAATTTAATTGCGAAAAATGATACCTCAAAGATAATATTTAACCTATTTCGATAGGTCTGTAGTTTCTCCATAATGGCCTGAATGCTTGCATCAGCTTCTACAATCATATGCTCATTTCGTAATACAAAGTAATGCTTGCTAGGATTTCCTGAGAATGCCACCCCAAGAAGCTCACGGGCACAATCAATTGGAACATCTGCAGAAAGCAAATAACTGGTTAGTTATTAATGTGTATGCGCAATTGGACTAACTGGAAAACAGTTATGCTAGTCTATGTATGTGATCAATCCGGCCATTTTGCAAGTAACCCTATTTCGTGAATTAACAGAAAACATGTGCTGCGAATTCTGGTGTTCAAATATCTGCATAACCACAAGTCTAAGTCTATTTCAAGGCTTACATACCTATCAGATCATAATCTTGCTCAAGCTACTCTCCCCACGAAAATACCATTAACATTTGTAGAAATGCAACATTCTCAGTTGAATGTAAGATGAATGGCAATTGATGTCCGTCCTCTAAGAGTTACCCACTGCCACAACCAATACCATGCATGTCCATTCTTGGTGTACAGTGCAAGCAATTATTGTTGCAAGCATGATCATTACTTCAAATTGGCCTTGCTGGCTATGATCGAAGTTATTACATATTAATCATTAGATTTTGCAAGTTAAAATTGCTAACTATGTACAGATGATTATTGCAAGTATTCTCCATGACATGGTTACTGTCCCTCATCTTCTTCAACATATTTGTTATCTAGCAGCAAAGCATGACTCTTGGCAGAGGTAAACATCCAATATCCAGCATGCCTGATTTTGACTCTTCTCCTAAGTTCTCAACGATGTGTCAAGTAGCTGCAATGGTCTGCATATTCTTGCTTATCTGCAAAGGATTCCAGATGCCTGCCATCAAAAGACCATTATATAAAAGATATAGCAGACCTCCAAACATTCTTTCACCTATCGCCAGCTACTTCTATTATCCAAACTGCACCAGCTGATTTATGATCATAAGCATCCCCAAAATTATCACTTTCCGGTACATTAAATTCAATTCTAACAAGATCACAGTTTCTTCATCTATGTCCATGCACATTCCATGACGGTTATAAAGCAAGGCTCTATGTTCAGATAAAAGGGAGGCAAAGATATGCTGTAAAACATTGTCAACCAGTAGAGAACTTTATGACTTAATAAAAAATTTGTTATTCTGGGCACAGACCTGCCCCCAAATAACATAGCCCGACATTGCTATGTTGCCAGAATTGCAGACACTATATGGGGAAGTAGACATTGATTTTTGTTCAACAAGCAGAGTAGAGATAAGATGGCTAAATGAGAAGTCAGGTGGTAAGTATACCTCGTTGCATAGGACGATGTTGTGCTGCAGTAACCTGCCAACGTCCTGTCCTAACTCCCCCCATGCTCTCTAAACTTTTCAGCAAATCCAGGAGCGTTTGACTGCTGGCCTGTGTACCTGAAGCTGATTGCCAGTAGAGTACCCTGCGAACAGAATTATATCAGTGGGAAATTTTGATCACAATGTGTCTGAACTCCTTAAATATCATTGCATCAAATCCGCGTGATAATGGCGCTTCAAAATACTGAAAGCAAGCATACCACTTCACAGGCATCTCCTTGTTTGAGTCCTTGTTAGAATGCTCTTGAGCTAGCTTTCAAAGCTATTTAGGGTTTTTGAACCATAGGTGTCGAACTTTATGCCGATGGAGAAGGCGTTAAAAGTCGTGGGTATGTCCAGATGTAGGGTGAGGACTTGGCATGCATTCATACGATATGCTTGTTGTTGGACGCCTGAGATTTTCCTTCAGCCCTGGAGCTACGGGACTCTGTCAAACAGTCACGATTGTCGTCTCCACCTTACGAGATATTATGTACAAGCACCTTATTTAACAACCATTGTCGTGTTTGAACCAGTCTTAAATCAGAAAAACTGTGTTTTTGGGTTGCCCCTAAGATAGATAGATAGATAGATAGTAGTTTTAACGTCACGCCACTAGGCAGCATCCAACCAAGGGTTAAATTTGAACGTTGCAGTACCATTCTGGAGCCCTCCAGCCATGCAGAGAACGGCACTTCATTTTCTGGCCATGCAAAAGAACGGCGGCATAAAAAAGTGCCATTCAAACAGAAATGCAGAAAATAATGTAGCCATTCAACAGGCTATCATTTTTTAAAATTTCTAATTTTATACACATTATTATATATATAATATTTTATTCTAATTATTTATATGCCGAATATTTTTTCATGTCATTGTCATATCGTATATGTATAATGTCTGTACAATACAATGTATTATCTAACTAACTATGTATTAAATAATTTTTTGGTTGGTTGTCTTGGAATTTGTGGTGGTGCACGATTTGAGAAAAAGTTGGCAACCACCGTTGTTGAATGCAAAATTAAAAATATTCCCTTTTTTCAAAGTTTTGGTTGGCCCTTTCTTGATTGGTGACGGACCTGCCCTTTTTTCTGATCCTTCCTCTCGGCTCCCGCCCGCCCATACAGATACAGTCATTACAGTGGTCTGGATTAGCTTTGTGGCAGCCGATCTTCTAAAGCAAAAGCAGCAGAAGAACAGAAGTATGATTTGGATTGGAAGTCTTTGAGATTTGGAAGTACGATTTGGAGTCATTGAGTATTATATTCGATAAAACAAATTCATGGTTTGGTTATTGAGTTTTTGGTTAATTTGTTAATTTATTATATTGAATGGCAGCCAAAAAATTTACCATGCAGCAGAATGGCAATGTTAAAAATTGCCATTCAAACCGAAAGGCAAGTTTTTAAAGTGCCCTTCAAAAGAATGGAAGGGCTGCCATGCAAATTTAACCCTTGCATCCAACTGGACATGTGACCACACACCACACTACACCAAGCACCTTACATTGCGTCTGTTGGGATTTGACCCCCAACAATACCGAGTGCGATTCTGGGCGGTCTCGAACTCGAGACCACATTGCTAAGGAACTAGCGTGTTACCACTAGACCAAATGCCCAGACGCAAGGCAAGCCCTCGGTTATGTGGGAAGTTGGAATATCCTGGATATATGCCAGAATATACTCTGATATTCGACTCGACTGGTCTAAACTTACTGTAGGCATCAGTCTGCCTGTTGCACCTCCTGGTGGTTGAGCCCTGCCGCAACTTTTGAAATGGGCAAACTAACATCGATTCTTGAGCATTTGGATCTACGACGCGTCTCGGTTATGTGAGAAGGTGAGCTATCCTGGGTATATGCTAGAATATATCCGAATATTTTGCTTGACTGGCCTAAACTTATTGTAGGCGTCAGTCTGCCCGTCGCGCCTGCTGGTGGTCGAGCCATGTCGCAACTTTTGAAACTGGTAAACAGGCATTGATTTTGAGCTTTTCGATCCACGCTATATCTCATTTTTGAGAGCAGGGCAATCAGATTATGGCGTTAGTTTTATTCCCTAATGTGTTTATCGTGGCATAGAATCCCATTTGCTCTGCTGCCAGTGCCGAATTTGCTTGCAGGTGGGTCTCCTTTTCTTCCTCTTTTTTCTCTCTTTGCCTTGTCCTGAATTCTGCTTCATCTTAATTCCTACCAGCTGCTAAAATGGCACCTATTAGACTATAATTTGTTGCATTTTAGATGATACATTTTTCGGAGTTGTCCCAGCTACTGTAGGCAGAGGCGGGGGGCAATTATCAAACTTCCAGCTGTGATATATGGCACAATACAATGCTTGGTGCATATCCTTTTCTATGTCTACTCTAACAATTGATATATAGCAACTTTACCGCTATAGCTATTGGCAGTCCTACATCTCTTTTATATCGACATGCCCGTTTCTTATATTGTGCATTGGATATCGATGTCTTTAGTCTGATATGCTAACTTGAGCGTAGCTGAAGTAGGTTGAAAATGGCTAGAGTTTGGAATGCCACAGTTCGCAAATGCCATGATCAGTGCATTTGCGAACTGTGGACAGATTGAGGAGGCATATAAAATATTCCAACAAAAGAGAGATGTCATTTCATGGAATTTCGTTATTGCAGCATATGCCCAATCTCCTGATTATGTACAAGTTGTTTAACACTTCCATCATCTGTTATTGGTTAGCACAAGATCAAATAAAATTAATTTTGTGAGTGTCCTTGATAGCAAAACTAAGTCTTAAAAAGGTGATGCTTGCAGGATGGTATCAAGCAATAAGGTATCACAAAGACCATACTACCAACTCAGTTATGTCAGGGCAAGAAGAGCAAGGAGGAATGCAGAAGTATACGAGCACTTGGGAGAGATGTACCAGCTCACCACATCTGTGCACTTGGGTTCACTATTCACTGGAAAAAGTAAGAAGAAGGATGGTTCAGGAAATTATCTATTTGTTCTTAATGAAAAAAACAATTGTTGGATGGATCTTTCGAAAATGATTCCTCTGCTAGTTCGTTTCTAGGTTATGAAAGTTGGATGAGATGGAATTGATTAAAGGTAAAAAATATGAGAGGGTCTCTTCGACATTAATGAACAGGGCATTGCAAATTCTGATAATGAGGAAGGCAAATTCTCTGTTCAGTCAGAGGACCATTTTTTGTGGATAGATATCTTTCAAGTGCCTGAAGAAAATCATGGTGTTCTTCAATGGGTCTTTCAGCAGACACCTATTCCTACTACCATTGCCACACATGGAATTGGAGAGAAGCTTCACGTTCCGGGTATGGAGATTACGAGGTTGAATGGCATTACACAACAGGAGAAAGGCCATTTAGCGACGTCTATAGCGGCGCCTATCGCGGCGTCGGCGTCGTCGCCACGAACGTCAGCTAGAAACACGTCGCGCGGCGTCGTCGCGTCGCATGTGACGTCGGCGACGTCGTATGAGCGTGGACGAGCGTGACTTCGAGCGTCGCATCTGGCGTGGCGTCGCGTCGCGGCGTGGTGTCTGAAAAAAATTTAAAAAAAAAAAAATGGAAAGAATTTTAATAGTTAATTACAATATCATATACAAGAGGCAAGAGGCGAGTAGTGGCTATCTTTACGTGTTCCCTGTTAGGGGAAAACCCGTATAGCCAATTCTATAACAATACGACCAATATTAGACAATGACATTGAAAGTTAACGTGAACTAAGAGTTTATAGCACTTATGAATCTATGTAAAAAGCCTTTTTCGGCCACGGAACCCAAGTGAGGCGGAATTCGTTTTGCGGTCAGGTGAAGGAGATGTTTTTCTTGGAATCCTTTGCACGTTCGAAAGTGATCCGATTGCAAGGAATACAACATGACAAGTTAAATGTCTTATTTGAATTGAGCGAATGGCAACAAATAACAAATACCTTGATATCTTCCTTATGGGCCATTAAGTGGTTTAGGAACCTTTGACCAATCGCCTCCCAATTTTTTTTTTTGCATTAGACTTCAATTTTGCAATCACTCTTTGCCTTTTCTATAAATCGATAGATTAGCACAAAACAAAAGAATAAAAATAAGACTATGACTAGGTCATGTACCTTCTTTTTCGAAGCAGCTCCCCCCATCATCGAAATGAGCCCCTTCCAAATCTGGATTAGTCGGATTAAAAGCTAGAGTTGGCTAACATAGGCTTTAGGATTATAAGCTAGATTTGGCCACCTCTACCTAAGAATTACAAGAAAAGTCGACTTGGACCCGAACACCTGGTCGTGTCCACTCGTAGTGGAGCCTACCGTGCCTTTGAACAAGCCAAACAATTTTATTTTAAACCTAAAAAATAACAAGTGGTTGTGGACTTGAACCCCGTGACGCGTGGCCCTCTCCACTCTAGGTGGGCCGTACGTGCCCCTTGAACAAGCCACTCCTTAACCTAGGAAAATATATGATCGTAGTGAAGTGGACTTGAACCCGGTACATGGTCCTCCCCACTCTAGGTGGAGCCGACCCGTGCCCTTGAACAAGCCACTCCATCAATTTTTTTTAACCTACTTAAAATTATAAAAATAAAATGCAAGTGCGGTCAACTTACCAAAAGAAGGACGTGTGTAACAAGATCGTGACGGGTCCAAATCGAAATAGAAAGCAACAAAGAGTTTGAAGAATAAGAACAACGAAAAAAAAGATCGAAGAAGAAACAAAAAAAAAAAAAAAAAAGATGAAGAAATAGTAAAACAAGAAAGAAAAAAAATGAATTAATCAAAGAAGAAGAGAAGGGTGGGAGAAAGAAGAGAAGGGGAAAGAGGAGAAAAAATAAATTAGGGGAAGAAAGAGAAGAATGGAAGAAATAAGAGAATGAAATGGAAGAAGATAGAAGAATGGAAGAATGGAAGAGTGAAATGAGGGAAGAATCGAAGAAAGAAATGAGGAAAGAAGGAAAAGAAGAAGAATGAAGAAACAAGAAGAAGAAAAGAAGGAAAGAGATAGGAAAAAAAAAAAATGAAATCTACACTAAATCATTCAATCCAAAAACCATTCAATCCAAAACCATGATCTACTAACCTTAAAAGAGTGCTTGTAAGTCGCTCAAGGTCAGACTACCGAAGATCGCCCAAAATAGTCGATAGAAGGAAGCCTAGGAATGGTCCCTAAAAGACGGCCCTTGCAGCAGCAGGATTCAGTAAAAGCACACCTACGTCATCATGCGACGTCGCGGACGTCAAAAGATCGCGACGTAATTTTGAAATCGTATATCATGATTTCAAAATCGTATATAATGATTTCAAAATCGATATATCACGGTTTAACGTCGCATCTGGCGGTCCGCTGACGTATTTTGTTATAGCGACGTCTAACACTTTTAATTTTTTGGTGCCTTTTTTTCATCGATGGTCATGAAAGTTTGTCCTTATGCTAATTTGGACATTCCCGAGCCATATATGCGATCAAAATCACATTCGGATTTAACCAATCTTCTATTGCTACTACTTACGAATGTAAGCGGGGTGTTTGAGCCCAGGGGTGGCATGTTTGAGCACAGGGTGGCGGTTTGATAAGTTCTCCCGACCGGATGTTGGATTTTTTTGCCCTTATCGAGCGAGGGCCCTTGAGCGAAGGATTCAACGGTGGATAGGGGAACCGAGATCCGTGAGTGTGGTCTTTAGCGTATGGCCCCCCCTGCCGCCAGAAAGGCGCCTCGGGGAAACTTTTGGGGCTCGCCTCACGGGGTTCGAACTCTCCCCCTCTAATGAGGCGACCTTACAAGGTCCCGGCCTTGTTTGACTTGGGCAAGTGTGCCCGCCGACGGCTGCCCAACAACAGCCCTTGACCGTTCTAATGCAAACACTTTGATCTAAACCTTGTCCTAAAATTTTTGAAAAACGGGCTTTGTGTGTTGGCGATGACTTAGGAAGCCTCAACGACAAAAATCAGAATTTAATTCCGTACTATGCATTAATTACGAATTTATGAATGTCTTGCTAATGCAAAAGTTGCCCTTTACTTCTAACCGCCACAACGGGAGGAGTACGGATCCAAACTCCATTCGTCCGGTTCCGCAATGTCCGAACGACAAAACACTTTGGTTTCTACACGGCCGACCGCGGGCGCTTCGGTTTGATAAGTTCTCCTGACGGATGTTGGATTTTTGGACCTTATCGAGCGGGGGCCCTTGAACAAAGGATTCAACGGTGGGATAGGGGAACCGAGATCCCGGAGTGTGGTCTTTAAGCGTCGCCCCAGGGAGCCGCTGCCAAAGGCTGCCTCGGGGGGAAACTTTTTGGGGCTCGCCTCCCGGGGTCCGGACTCTCCCTCTAATGAGGTGGCCTTGCAAGGTCCCGGCCTTGTTTGACTTGGGCAACCGGCAGCCAACGGCTGCCCAACAACAGCTGCCCTAACCGTTCTAATGCAAACACTTTGATCTAAACCTTGTCCGAAATTTTGAAAACGGCTGTATGTTGGCGATGACTTAGGAAGCCTCACACAAAAAATCGTAATTTAATTCCATACTATGCATTAATTACAAATTTATGAATGTCTTGCTACTTTGCAAAAGGCGCCCTTTACTTCTAACTGCCACAACGGGAGGAGTACAGATCCAAACTCCACTTTGCATCTTATCGGCCAAGTCCCAAGAGCAAAAGACCAAAACTCGGCACCCAAAACGCAAACCCTGCTAGAACCTGGCAACTCATAGGGTTTACGTTTCAGAGGCTCTATCCTTGTCGATTTCGACTAGGACCTTGCGCCGTGTCTTGACGTAGAGGGTGTTGGCCTTGAGCACGGACCTTAAAACCATTCGGGCGGCTTGCCCCAAAAAGTCCTCTCCTGAAGGCCCTGGCGACGGACGGGCAACTTCCCCTCTCCGGAATCGTGATTCGGCTCTGCCAATGGACTCAGAACGTCGACATTGCCCTGGGGACCAAGTTTCGTGGCCAGAAGACCACCCCTTCTCGAGGAAGCGTCAAACTATCTCATGTCCAACACACTCGTAGTCAATTGGCCTAGGAGGTGGCTGTCGAATACTGCAACGTAGGGCGTAAGTGTTTCTATCTTTTGCAAAACTGACCGTGCAACTTGGTCTCTAGGGTAATTTCGCCTCCCATGACGATATGGCGAAGTCGAATCGCCATTCGAGCCTCCGCGAATGTCTGAACGACAAAACACTTTGGTTTCTACACCGATTAGAACCGCGGGGCGCTTAGGTTTTGATAAGTTCTCCCGGACGGATGTTGGATTTTTTTGGACCTTATCGAGCCAGGGCCCTTGAACGAAGGATTCAACGGTCGGATAGGGGAACCGAGATCCGGGAGTGTGGTCTTTAGCGTACGGCCCCCCAGGGGAGCGCTGCCAGGAAAGGCTACCTCGGGAAATTTTTTGGGGCTCGCCTCTTGGGGTTCGGACTCTCCCCTCTAATGAGGCGCCTTTTGCAAGGTCCTGGCCTTGTTTGACTTGGGCAAGTGTGCCCGGCTTCGGCTTGCCCAACAACAGTTGCTTGGACCGTTATAATGCAAACACTTTGATCTAAACCTTGTCCTGAAATTTTGAAAACGGCGGCGTATGTTGGCGATGACTTAGGAAGCCCTTGACAAAAATCAGAATTTAATTCCATACTATGCATTAATTACAAATTTATGAATGTCTTGCTCTTTGCAAAAGCTTGCCCTTTACTTCTAACCGCCACAACGGGAGGAGTACAGATCCAAACTCCATTCCGTCCGGTTCCCCTTGCTTCAGCGTTCTCAATCGCATCTTATCGGCCAAGTCCCAAGTGTAAAAGACCAAAACTTCGGCACCCAAAGCGCAAACCACGCTAGAACCTGCGCAACTCATAGGGTTTACGTTTTAGAGGCTCTATCCTTTGTCGAGAATCGACTAGGACCTTGCGCGCCCGTGTCTTGGCGTGTAGGGGGTGTTGGCGCCGAGCACGGACCTAAAACCATCCGGAGCGGCTTGCCCCAAAGTCCTCTCCGAAGGCCCCGGCGACGGACGGGGCAACTTCCCTCTCGGAATCGTGATTCGCTCTGCCAATGGACTCGGAACGTCGACATTGCCCTAGGGACCAAGTTTCGTGGCCGAGAAGACCACCCCTTCTCGAGGAAGCGTCAAACTATCTCATGTCCAACACACTCGCATGATCAATTGGCCTAGGAGGTGGGCTGCCGAATACCGCAACGTGGGGCGTAAGTGTTTCTTTCTTTTGCAAAACTGGCCCGTGCAACTTGGTCTCTAGGGTAATTTCAGCCTCCCTGACGATGTGGCGAAGTCGAATCGCCATTCCCGAACCTCCGCAATGTCCGAGCGACAAAACACTTTGGTTTCTACGATTAAAGCCCTTGGACGCCAAGGGGTTTGATAAGTTCTCCCGGCGGATGTTGGATTTTTTGGACCTTATCGAGCCAGGGCCCTTGAACGAAGGATTCAATCGGTCGGATAGGGGAACCGGGATCCGGGAGTGTGGTCTTTAGCGTACGGCCCCCGGGAGGCTGCCGAGAAAGGCCCGCCTCGGGGAAACTTTTGGGGCTCGCCTCACGGGGTCCTGGACTCTCCCCTCTAATGAGGTGGCCTTGCAATGGTCCTCGGCCTTGTTTGACTTGGGCAATCTGTGCCAACTCGCGGCTGCCCAACAACAGGCTGCCCGGACCGTTCTAATGCAAACACTTTGATCTAAACCTTGTCCAGAAATTTTGAAAACTGGCCTGTATGTTGGCGATGACTTAGGAAGCCTACTGACAAAAAATCAGAATTTAATTCCGTACTATGCATTAATTACGAATTTATGAATGTCTTGCTACTACAAAAAGCGCCCTTTACTTCTAACCGCCACAACGGGGGAGTACAGATCCAAACTCCATTCCGGCTTCCCCTTGCTTCGCGTTCTCAATCGCATCTTATCGGCCAAGTCCCAAGTGCAAAAGACCAAAACTTCGGTACCCAAAAACGCAAAACCACCGCTAGAACACGGCAACTCATAGGGTTTACGTTTGGGAGGCTCCATCCGTGTCATATTCGACTAGGACCTTGGCCGTATCTTGGCGTAGAGGGGGTGTTGACGCCAGCATGGACCCTAAAAACCACACGAAAGCGGCTTGCCCCAAAAGTCCTCTCCGAAGGCCACGGCGACGGACACACAACTTCCCTCTTCGAATCGTGATTCGGCTCGCCAATGGACTCGGAATGTCGACATTGTCACGGGGACCAAGTTTAAAGTGGCGAAGACCACCCCTTCTCGAGGAAGGGTCAAACTATCTCATGTCCAACACACTTTCGTAGTCAATTGGCCTAGGAGGTGGGCGCCGAATCTTTTAAGCGTGGGGCGTAAGTGTTTCTTTCTTTTGCAAAACCGACCAGGTGCAACTTGGTCTCTAGGGTAATTTCGACCTCCGGACGATGTGGCGAAGTCGAATCGCCATTCGAGCCTCCGCAATGTCCAGAACGACAAAACACTTTGGTTTTCTACGATTGGCCGACGGGGCGCTTAGCGGGATGATAAGTTCTCCGGACGGATGTTGGATTTTTGGACCTTATCGAGCGGGGCCCTTGAGCGAAGGATTCAGCGGTCGGATAGGGGAACCGAGAGATCCCGAGTGTGGTCTTTAGCGTCACGGCCCCCCGGTGAGCCGCCGGAAAGGCTACCTCGGTAAAATTTTTTGGGGCTCGCCTCTTGGGGTTGGACCCCCTCTAATGAGGCTGACCTTGCAAGGTCCACCGCCTTGTTTGACTGGCAAGTGTGCCAGCTCGGTACGCCCAACAACAAAGGCTGCTTGGACCGTTCTAATGCAAACACTTTGATCTAAACCTTGTCCGAAATTTTGAAAACGGCCTATGTTTGGCGATGACTTAGGAAGCCTGGCGACAAAAATCAGAATTTAATTCCGTACTATGCATTAATTACAAATTTATGAATGTCTTGCTCTTTGCAAAAGTCGCCCTTTACTTCTAACTACCACAACGGAGGAGTACAGATCCAAACTCCATTCCGTCGGTTCCCCTTGCTTGGCGTTCTCCAATCGCATCTTATCGGCCAAGTCCCAAGTGCAAAAGACCAAAACTTCGGCACCCAAAATGCAAACCACGCTAGAACACGGCAACTCATAGGGTTTACGTTTGAGAGGCTCTATCCTTGTCAGTTCGACTAGGACCTTGCGTGGATGTCTTGGCGTGGGGGGTGTTGATGCGAGCACGGACCCTAAAACCATCCGGAAGTAGCTTGCCCCAAAGTCCTCTCGAAAGGCCACGGGCGACGGGACGGGCAACTTCCCTCTCCGGAATCGTGATTCGGCTCTGCCAATGGACTCGGAGCGTCGACATTGCCACAGGGACCAAGTTTAGTGCCGGGAAGACCACCCCTTCTCGAGGAAGTCAAACTATCTCATGTCCAACACACTCGTAGTCAATTGGCCTAGGAGGTGGGTGGGAATCTTGCAGCGTAGGGCGTAAGTGTTTCTTTCTTTTTGCAAAACTGATCGTGCAACTTGGTCTCTAGGGTAATTTCGGCCTCCCGGACGATGTGGCAAGTCGATAATCGCCATTCCGAGCCTCCTTAATGTCCGAACGACAAAACACTTTGGTTTCTACCGGGCCGACCGCCAATTATCGTCAGCGGTTTGATAAGTTCTCCCGGACGGATGTTGGATTTTTGGACCTTATCGAGCCGGGGCCCTTGAGCGAAGGATTCAGCGGTTTGGATAGGGGCAGAGATCCCGGAGTGTGGTCTTTAGCGTATGCCCCGGAGGCTGCTGCCAGGAAAGGTCTGCCTCGGGGAAACTTTTGGGGCTCGCCTCACGGGGTCCCGGACTCTCCCCTCTAATGAGGTGGCCTTGCAAGGTCCCCGGCCTTGTTTGACTTGGGCAAGTGTGCCAGCTTTCGGTTAACAACAAAATGAGCTGCCGGACCGTTCTAATGCAAACACTTTGATCTAAACCTTGTCCGTAAATTTTGAAAACGGCACGTATGTTGGCGATGACTTAGGAAGCCTGGCGACAAAAAATCGAATTTAATTCCGTACTATGCATTAATTACGAATTTATGAATGTCTTGCTACTTGCAAAAGCTGCCCTTACTTCTAAGCGCCACAAAGGGAGGAGTACGAGATCCAAACTCCATTCCGTCCGGGCCTTTGCTTCGCGTTCTCAAGCGCATCTTATCGCCAAGTCCCAAGTGCAAAAGACCAAAACTTCGGTACCCCAAAACGCAAACCCCTTTAGAACCCGGCAACTCATAAGGTTTACGTTTGGGAGGCTCCTATCCTTGTCGATTCGACTAGGACCTTGCGGCCGTATCTTGGCGTAGGGGGTGTTGGCGCTTGAGCATGGACCCTAAAACCACCACAAGCGGCTTGCCCCAAAAGTCTTCTCCCCGGCCACAGGGGCGGACGGGCAACTTCCCTCTCCTAATCGTGATTACGCTCGCCAATGGACTCGGAATATGTCGACATTGTCCTCGGGGACCAAGTTTCGCGGGCGTAAGACCACCCCTTCTCAAGGAAGCGTCAAACTATCTCATGTCCAACACACTCGTAGTCAATTGGCCTAGGAGGTGGTCATTTAATACTTTTTAACGTAGGGCGTAAGTGTTTCTTTCTTTTGCAAAACTGACCGTGCAACTTGGTCTCTAGGGTAATTTCGGCCTCCCGGACGATGTGGCGAAGTCGAATCGTCATTCCGGAGCCTCCACAATGTCCGAACGACAAAACACTTTGGTTTCTACACGATTAACCGCAGGACGCTTCGCGGTTTGATAAGTTCTCCCGGGGCCGGATGTTGGATTTTTTTGGACCTTATCGAGCCGGGGCCCTTGAACGAAGGATTCAACGGTCGGATAGGGGAACCGGAGCCGGAAGTGTGGTCTTTAAGCGTCACGGCCCCGTGGGACCGCCCGCCAGAAAGGCGCCTCGAAAACTTTTTGGGGCTCGCCTCTTGGGGTTGGGACTCTCCCCTCTAATGAGGCTGACCTTGCAAGGTCCTGGCCTTGTTTGACTTGGGCAAGTGTGCGGCTTCAGTACTTAACAACAGTCCGCCTTGACCGCACTAATGGAAACACTTTGATCTAAACCTTGTCCGGAAATTTTGAAAACTCGACCATGACGTTGGCGATGACTTAGGAAGCCTGTGACAAAAAAATCAGAATTTAATTCCTTACTATGCATTAATTACGAATTTATGAATGTCTTGCTCTTTTGCCCAACAAGAGGTCGCCTAGACCGCTCCAATGCTACCTATTTGATCAGAACTTTATCTGGAAATTCTAAAAATTTTCCTGTATCTTTGGGATGACCTAGGAAGCCAAATGACAAAAATCAGAATTTAATTCCATACTATGCATTAATTACGAATTTATGAAGCGAGAATGCAAAAGAACATAACTAAAAATTCTGCATCGAAAAAGGTGGAATTTTGACAAGCGGTTACAACGTCTTGGGGTCTGGACATGAGAAAAAACAGTTCACTAGGATATGCGGTGTTGGTGTACGATGAAATAGCTCCGAGTCTTCCAGAGCTCACATCTTTGCCACAAAAGTTCTCTTCTGAAGGCCACGGCGATGGACGAAGCAATTTTCCCTCTCCAAAACCATGATTTGGCTCTTCCAATGGACTCGAGAATATCGACATTACCCTCGGGACCAACTTTTTCGGGGCCGAAGACCACCCTTGTTCTCCAAAAGAACAAAGTACACTAGGCGCCCGGCAGACGTCACGCAGCGACGATCGTCGCCAGCGACGCCATGTCGCAAAAAAAATCGACGCCGCAGCGATGCGGCGTGGTCGTGACGCGTCGTGTGTGTGCGGTGTCACGCCCAACGTCCGTGTTGGGCGTCGCATCACGGCGATCCCGCGACGCCGACGTCGCAAAAGACGTGACTTTGGTCGTCAATTGCGATGTCACGCCGCAGGGACGTCGCCGGCCCACGTCGCTAAAAGCCCATTCTCTTGTTGTGTAGGTACCTGATCTGAAGACCATCAAGTGCATGTATAACATGAAACATGGTTCTGGTAAGACTACCCATGCATGCTCTTATTGTTTGTAAAGGGAATGAATATGACCAGGATGCTGAACCAACGCGTGAAAAGGAAGACAAGACTTTGATCCCTGTCCTTGCACTTCCTGTGAAGAGAGTACATTTATGCACTCTCTACGCCTTTTTAAGAAAGTGGATAAGATGGTGTACATGAGCATTCTTTTTGCGTGGAACAAGTATCCACAATTAGCTAGAGAAAAGTGTATAAAATTTGATCTTGGTCTTTATGGTGGTGACTATAAAAACTTGCAAGATCCTAAGAAGTGAGGCAAAGTTCCTTGTAAGCCATCTATGGGTGGGGTGAAAGCAAAGAGATTTTCGAGTGTACAAAATTACATAAGAATGGATCCTTGCCAACTGGAAAGTGGAAGGGGTACAAGAGCTTGCTGGTAGCATAAGATGATTGTACCTTCTTTTTTCTTTTTTCCTTTTTTGAAGGCAAAGTTGGTTTTTGTATTCATATTACATGAAATACATCATATCAAAAGGCTTCTATAATGGAAGACTCATCATCCTAAAAAGAGAAGGGCCTTCCCTTAAGAAGTATCCTAAGGAAAGAAAGTAGTCAGGTAGGCTGTATAAACACTTACAGAGAGATGTTATAAAGTTATGATCAAAGTCAGTCAGAACCAGCAGACAAAATATGGTAACTGAATACTATGCTTATGGATTAGCATCCAGTAGATCCTGGATAGTGAGGCCAGCAACAGCAGATCGACCATAGATATTTAGGAATTTGTCCAATTCTGCCATACTGAAAGAGGTATAATCAAGCATCCCTTTTTTGTTGCCATTTGTCATAAAGTGACTGGAAGAAAGGTTTGAGGCTATTAAACCTCCACACCTCAGGTCTATTCAGCAGCTTTTTAATGGTCATCGAATGGATCATCTCAATCTTGAGGAGTATAAAGTGATCTTCGAGCTCAACAACGGGCATATAACTGTCCTCTTCAATATTGCTCGGTCATCTGATAGGAGCTCCCATGTTGTTCAGCCTCCTCTGCTGCTCTGTGTAGCACACCATCATTATCAGTTAGAATCAAATACAAAGAAATCATATAAATTTTGGAATTTCATACGATTGTACTTCATTAGGAGGGCAAAACTAAAGAAAATTAAAGCATGGCAGAATCTGTGCGGTTTGGTAACTTTGATGGCAGAGAAGGAAATGGTGGGTGGAAAGTTAGATGAATTCAAAACAGTAGTAACTGAATTCACGAAGTCGTTTACACAAGCATGGGAGAATGCAATGTTATATTTCACGCCCATGGCTTGTGGTTTGCCAAAGAGTATGGGAGCTTGCAAATATGGAATACGCAGGAAATGGAGTCACATAAATAAGCTAAGAATGCTTTTTTCAGGTTCACGCAACATCGAGGTTCGTCTGGTAATTCATTGCAACAAATGTATCAATGGTTCTACAGAAGGATTATTTGCAAACCAGAGAAAAAAGGTGCAACAGAAAATTTAAGGCATTGGAGATCCACAAGAATCAGACAAGGTAGAAGATATACTTCTGGGGTTTCAAATGTATGAGCAAATAGATATTAATAGGAGAACCATGCTGAGGACTATGTTGGCAGCGTGAAGGCTGATCTAAGTCTGGGGTGCTCAAAACTCCTCTCTGCTTCATGAAGTTAATTAATGTACTGAAAGTTTGTTAGCATTCATCAGTCCACAATATTGGCATGATTTTGCTATGTCCTTTTGCTAATTTTCCTACCTTGGTAAGCTTAGTAATAGGGGCCATAATATGGAAAAAGTGTGGAATGCGCACTAGCAAAAATGAACATGTAAGTCGTATTTAATTAAATTGGGACAAATCTTGAATTTTGGGACTCGGACTGAAAATGGGACTCACACTCCATAAATAAAATTTCTGAATTGATTGCTTGAATAGAATTACACATCACACACAAAGAATTGGGTTACTTCTTTTCCTCATAAATTTTACAAACCACTAGTTGAGAAAGTTTTCAAGCTTCTCAATATTATCTACCCTCATACAATGATATAGCATGGAGGTTGCTCATGGCTTTGTCCATCTCCCTTTTTGGGATCTTGTGTGTGTTGTCCTTTGCATATGACTTTTGGGAACTTGGATATGACCATACCACACACTCCACCAATTCCCTCCTTTGAGGATCAGCATGATTTGCCCTCCACTTCTTCTCCCAGCAGTCGGTGTATTGCTCCTTCAAGTTGCCCTTCTTGTGTCTCCCAATGGGCTCCCAATATTGAATTTGGAATCCTGGACGCACCTCCTCTCCATCAGGCATAGTGGTGGTTACATCAGAGAGTGCCACCCCTAACCATATTGGACAATCCTCATCATCAGGCCTTACTAGCACAAAGTATCCTTCCTTGATGTCCTCAAAGGGATCCCACTCAGGAAGATCAAACCACTT
The DNA here is from genome assembly GCA_021234155.1 of Isoetes taiwanensis. Classification (NCBI taxonomy): domain Eukaryota; kingdom Viridiplantae; phylum Streptophyta; class Lycopodiopsida; order Isoetales; family Isoetaceae; genus Isoetes; species Isoetes taiwanensis. The sequence continues at coordinate 6,532,954 of JAJEKV010000022.1, read as the reverse complement.
CGGCTTTGAGGCCTTACTTCCCACAAACCACTTGGAACCCTTGTTAGGACCCAAATGAACATTCTTAGACGTGCTTGCTCCTTGAGAACCCTCCCACCTTGACTCTGGCAAGAACCCGTCTCTTAGCTCCCTCCCACATGGTTGTTCAGTTTCTAAGCATGTCACAACTTTCTCCCAAGCATTGATTAGGGGAGTCCATTTGATTTTTTCTTAAGAGTGGAGGTGTGCTTTCCATTTCGAACATCATCCCAAAGTCGTTATGTAATCCTTGATGCCCTTCACTAGTTGGCTAGAGTCTTTGGCAGCCTTGAAGGGAGGTAGTGGTTTTGGCTTCCCTTTAGGAATTAGAACTTCACCAGCTGACACCCGTTGCCACAACTTCGATTCCTTGTACAGGGCATCCACAACTTGTCACCTGGTCTCCACTTATATTGCATGATTGGTATTCCATCCCTAACCCCAAAACTTGAACTGAAGTGGCTTTGTGTGTCCCCTCAACCTGTCCTTACCATCTAGCAAATATCCCTCGACAAATGATTTCCAATCAAACCTCATCCATCAAGAAAGCCATTGGGTTGGGGTCAATGCGACTCTCAAACACATCCATTAGTTCGGGGAGAGTAGTCACGTTTTTCTCTCTTGAGCTTGGTGGAGAAAGTTCCAAAGAATCCATCTATATCATCATGCGTATGCCCAACCATCATGAATCCCACTTTCACAACTTTGAATACTCCCACTTCTTTGTCAAGTATGACATTGCCCCAAACATCCATCTATTCTTGTTTTCTTTCCAACAGGTTGTCCAATTGAACACATAGCTCCTCGGCAATGGTTTCTCAAGTAAGGGAAATCATCCCAAGTCCTCCTTGATTCACTAGACACCTTGGATGTGAGCTTTTTATCCGCCTTTGGTAACAGGCGGTTGATCATCCATCAAAGCCTCAAAAATGGGTGCGAAGGGGAATACCTCCTCCCTTCTATCGATCCTTTCTCTAGTGTTCTCAAGCACTTGAAAATAGAGCTCACATGGAAGTTTGGATCATCCTTCCATAGATCAAGCACAAAATGACCATATGTTCGGTTCCATGACCGTGTATTAAGACACCCGCCGGACTTACTTTCATCCGAAAAGCGTTTTTGACAACGCTTTGGGTAAAGGATCTAGCTTTGGCAAGAAAGTCTTGTGTTGGTCCATCTTATCATGAATTATACACAAAAATTTGTCCTACTGCATCTCGGAAAATCTTCTCCCTTTGCCAATACAACCGCCTACATGATATTTGGTCCCTTTGGTGATCTGCAAATTGCACCCTAATTGCCATTCTTTCTTTCTCTATTGCAGTTGATGCAAGTGTATCATTGAGTTGAATGCAAGTGTTGCACTTTGAAAATGGCATGTGTTGCAGGACACTCACGTCTGAGAAGTGAGTGCTCCATAACTTGCTGAAATGTGATTGAGAAAGAGGCCTACCTCCAGTAGTTTCTAGGATGGAGTTGACTTCTTTAAGGCACTCCTTTTGGATATAGTGTTGTGGCAACACCCTTTGCACCACTCGCTGCACAATGCTCGTTCTCACCTTCGACTTGTGGGGCATAGATTGAGACATGTATCTCACAAAGCTCTCGAAGACTGCAATGGCCTTGAGAGTATTTGCTCTAGGTTTCAAAGTGAGTGCATTGCCATGTTGGAACAAACTGTGCCCTTTTCTAACCAGCTCCCAGTATCTGTAGAATGAAGACTTGCTCACCCCAAGAATCCATCTCAATGCTCTCATACATACCTTCATGCCCCTCAATTGATATAGTAGCCTTCCTGTGTTTTCATCATAGCTGGAATTCCTACACAAGGAGTAAATGAAATTAACCCTATCTTTATGAAGCTGTCCAATGTAATGGGACCTTATCCGCATGCGAGGTCATCCACATTTGTCTTTGCCTTTGTGCAATCTAGGTTGCAACACTCTTGTCCCCTAATTGCCTCTAGGTTTTCTTTGGTTGGGGCCATACTTTCCATCCTCTCTAAATATTTGTCACTTCTAGGCCTCTTGGGCACCCTTGACTGCCTCTTATGAAAAACATAACGTCTCTTCCTTGTGATCAAAGGATACTCATCGACCACCAAATCTTCCACATGGCCTTGGGTGGGCCTTGGGGTAGGATTATCACCATTCCTAGGGCATTCCAGACTATCACCATTCTTGTGTGTAATATATCTGATTGGCCATCTCAACTGAGTTTGGGACTCCAACAACCCGGAGCGCATAAATGCAATCACTAGAGCTTCCCCGGGACATGATTGTATCAACTTGGATAAGAAGCTTCACAATGCCAACTCCAAGATGATCATCTCCCCAAATTCTATCATCATTCACACTATCAAAAAAGGATCAACTCTGGGTTATGATGCCCTCTGCAAATACCGTGGTCGTTGTAAGGGTGCAACAACAAGCAACCCATCTTCCTCCATTGGAGCCTAGGGCAATGTCCTGTGCTGGGCTTCCTTGGCTCCATTTTGCTCATCTCACATGCTCCCTGAATGAAAGAGCACACATTAAAACCATATACACACATTAAAACCATATATAAAAGAGCACTATAGCCATATAACCATTAGAAACCATATAACCATTAAAAACCATTGAAATCTTGGCTAACATTAAAACCATTGAAATCTTGGCTAACCATTAAAAACATTAAAACATTTAACATTAACATTTAACATTAAAACATTTAACATTAACCATTAAGAAGCATTAAAACCATTAACATTACAACCATTAAAACACAGGTTTCCCCGAATTCATGACTGTGCTGACGTGGCCCTTCGTCAGCGACATCTGACATGGCCATGTCAGCAATCCAGGTCACGGATGGCATGCCACACACGTGACTCTAGGAGTGTCATAAATGCCACTTTTTCGAGGTTCGAGGGTGCAGCCAGAAATAACTGCACCCTTTTTCTCTTCTCCGGCGACCCCTATTCCCTCTATTCCTCTTTCTCTTCCGACATCCGGCATTCGCCTGTTCCTCTCTTCCGCCTTGGCGATCGATCGACTCCCGCATTTCCGAAGCAATCTTATGACTGCAGCGTGGTCGACGGATCGCGACGCATCCAGCGACGAGGTTTTGGCTCAATTTGAGTTAGCCAGCAGAAAGTACATCCTAAGAAGAAAGTGAGAACCCTTTTCTGTAAGTTTTTATATTCTTATACTGCTTGTTTATAGTTTTTTGCAATTCCTTTACTACTGTGCTGCTCCTATTATTTTTTTAGAGTCTCTTTATATACCCTGATACATTTTCCAGCCCGATAAATCCTTACTCTCGCTTTGCAAACGCCTGTAACAAAATGGAATCGAACTCTGCAGTTTCCTCCTCATCCAACAAATCCACCAGGTATTTTTTTTCTTAATATTTTCTCACTTGTCTGATGTTTCAAAGCTGGTTCACTGCTTTCCTTTTGATTTGCTTTCTGTTTCTGTTTGTGCTTTCTGTTTCTGTTTCCTTTTGATTTTGCTTTCTGTTTCTGTTTCTGTTTGCTTTCTGTTTAGTTATTGTTTACTTGAATACCTTGTACAGGCATCAGTGTTCTTAGATGCTAATAGTAGTGGCAAGCACCCGACTTAGGAATCCTGAGAGATAGGAAGAAAAGTATTGCATAACAGTAAGAGAACTGTCTATGATTCATAAAAGAACATAACTATGCATCAAATTGCTTTACAGAAACTTAGAATAGGAATTGCCTTAGAGATTGAAAAAATCACTCACAGCATATCCTCCTTTGCAGGAGAGGTGCAGAAGGGAACCCCGGCATTCTCGACTGGCGAGTCGGGAATCCCTCAGCTTGCCAACAATCCAGAAAGTACATGCCTTATTCTCGACTCGCGAGTCGAGAAATTCTCGACTCGCGAGGCGAGAACAGGTAGTGTACACTCTGGATTGTTGGCTGGTTGAGGGATTCCCGACTCGGCAGTCGAGAATGCACACAGTTACCCAACTCCTTTCTAGCCAAAGAAAGTCTTCTGCAGCCATTCTTGCATTCTCGACTCGCCAGTTGAGAATGTCATACCTAAGAATGCACAAGAGATAGTCTTAGCCACTCTCCTTCAAACTATCTTGCTCGGATATTGCGAAGGGAAGTGGCTTTGACTGTCTGCAGGCCTCGGGGTTGAATCACAAGGGTATTTATTTGGCTCTCTGTCTGCATTCTCGACTCGCGGGTCGAGAATGCCTTAACCAGCCAGCACTCCATGTGCTATCTGGAGTTCTCAATGGCTTAGGCATTATCTCCTGTGTATGGTCGCAGCGGGGCTCTACCCGGTCGAGATCGCCTCCTTGAACCATCTTCGGCCTAATATTGCGAAGGGGATGGGCTCGGACCGGGTGGAGGCCCCTACAACCAACCACGGTGGAAACCACAGAGCTTGCTTGTCATTCTCGTACCGTGAATCGAGAATGCCTTAACCGTACCAAAGACTCCATGTGTACTATCTGGAGTTCTCGATGGCTAAGGCATTCTCGACTTGCGAATCGAGAATGCAGACAGAGCTTAACACTGCATTCTCGCCTCGCAAGTCGAGAATCCTTTAGCCGCCCAATTCTCCTCTGTATGGTGCGGTGCCCAGTCCACCCGAAGCCACTCTCCTTGAACCATCTTCGGTCGAATATTGCGGGGAGGGTTGATTTCAGGTGGAAACCTCTACAACTAACCACATGGAAACCACGGCTTCGTATGCATATTCTCGGCTCGCGGTGAGAATGTGACAGGAAATAACACCATTCTCGACTCGCCAAATTAGGAATCCCAACCGACCAATTCTCACGTGGCCAAATTGGTCGTGGTGGCCTCGACCTAGTGGAGCCACTCTCCTTGACCATCTTAAGTGGAATATTGAAGGGAGGGGCTCGGTGGGTGGAGGCCTCTAAACCAACCACGGGGGAAAACCCTGAGCTTCATGCAGCGTATTCTCGGCTCATGATTAGAATGCGAACGAGAGGAAGCTTTGCCATTCTCGACTCACAAATTCGAGAATCCCTTAACCAACCAATTCTCACATTGTATGGTGGTGGCCACCGACCCAATCGACCCACTCCTTCGGGCACCATCTTAGTAGAATATTCGCGAAGGGGGAGGGGCGGGGCTGGAGGTGGAGAGCCTCTACAACAACCCGCGGGAAACCCTGACTTCATCCCCTTCCCATGCATTCTTCAGTGCTGCAGTAGATCCCCGAGCCACTTTCCTTCGAACTATCTTGCTCGAATATTGCGAAGGGAAGTGGCCCTGACTGTCTCCAGGCCTTTGGGTCTAAGCACAGGCCTCTACAACTAACCTCAGGGAAATGTATTCTCCTGTTATTAGTCCCAAGTGCCTCTAGCCTGTCTGAGCCACTCTTCTTCGAACCATCTTCCTCGAATATGGCGAAGAGGAGTGGTTCCGACTGGGCGGAGGCCTCTCGACTAACCACAGGAGGATGCATTTGTACCGCAACTCCAGGGCCTTAGACCTAGCCTGATCTACACACAACTAGTACGCCTAACAGATACTCGCACTGGATGGAGCCCTATGCTTCTAAACTGAAAGGAAAACAATCAAAGAAAAAATACACCTAAAACATGCTGTTCCGCGGGCTCATTCCTTTACCCCGATCCATTGTTTTACGTGCGGAGCATCTCAACCCGGAGTAAATCATCTTTCGAAGCTGAAAAATACTGGACAAGGAAACAATAAATCCGTCGAGCTTATGAGCAGTTCCATGTTCTAAACACAGACGGCATGTTCTACACGCAAAATAACACAGGCATGTCTGAAACTCACCTCTTCCTTGGGCCATTGTATCACAGATCCCTTAGCCTCACCGAGAGTCTTTGCTTCTTCTGTCGGTCTCTTCAAGAGTGCATTCGCATCTAATACTTGTATCAATGCGATTCTCGTGTATCCCCTTCCATGGCAATTGCAGTTGTAGAGTTCCGCGGTGTGGCAGCTCCTCTCCGCTTGCTACTTTAGCTCCGTGCTCATCGATCAGATCAACTACTTGCAATAAGATGCCCGGTTAGAAAGAAGACACAGAGCAAGTCGCTGTGAGTTGCTTACCGCGTCGTGGCACCATTCCGGAAGTCGCTTACAGTCGATGCTCACCTCCCAACTCAAAGTTGCCAATGCCGCAGTGAAGATAAGCTACACTGCGCTCACTAAGTCCCTGGATGTGATTCAATTTCGAAATGGTGTTTGGGCGGGCTAAAGCCGACCGTGCTGTACCCTTAGCCCGCTTTTTTTCTTAAATGAATGTATGTCCTTAAATTCAAATTTAAGAACACGCTCGACCTTATTTACGTGCAGTCCTAAAACCTCCAAGGTGCAGAAGAGGCTTGATTTACAGCGGACTTTGAGCAGGAAGAAGATGCGGGGGCATACAGACATGACGACTCCGACCAAGAAGCGAGGCGTTGGAGCGGATGCTGGTTCTAGCGGCAGCAAGAGAAAAAAGTCAGGCGCTCCAGGTGAGCTCTTAGGTTTTTCTTTGGTCGGAATACCTTTACTGATCCATCCTTTGGTCTTGCAGCATTCTCCACGGATTCGATAGTGATCACTGGCCGAACTCCGTTCTTCGTCATTGAGGGATTGGAGACAGAGCTTCTTGACACAACAACAGATTCTTGGTGGTATGTCGAGGTTTCAACAAGTGGGAAGGAGAAAGATCTCTTTCTCCACCAAAGGGATAAGAAGAGCTCCGGGGACAAATACAAGAAGGTCGGTGTTGTGCTCTCCGTCTCTGCGCCAGATTCGAAGCATCTGACAATGTATGTGGAAGACTGCCAGAAGGGTAAGTTCTACCACACGAAGAAATTATCAGTGTCAAATTATTCTCACTCTTCAATGAGCAAGTCGAAGGGCACCGACAAAAGGCCGGCGCCTTTAAATTGTCAGAACCTTGGGTGGAAGGATCTGGAAGGGATGAAGGAGGCCGGAACCCTAACATCCAGGGAGCTTGGAATGGAGATTTCCAGAGTGAGGGAAAAACTGTTCAACACGGGGAGCTTCACCTCCAGTGTGCTGAAGACTCTACAACACTCGGCAGTGGGGAGGGAAGTTGTGGTTCATAAAGAAAAAAGTCCGGACAAAACCACAGATGTAGCAGATGACACCACACGGGAGGAATCAGATGATGAAGCAGACGAAGACATAGAAGACTCTCCATTAATGGATCCAGATGAGCAGATCAGGATTTCACAGAGAGGGGCACAGAAAATGGAGCGGCTGGCTCAGTATTATCCGTTGGGAATATCACACAAGCCGCCGGCTGACATCGACGCCAAGGTTTGAAGGTTTGCACGGGAGATGCCGCCTTGTTCAACTACGAATTTAATCCAAAGACACATGCCGGAGATTCTCAACCCGATGGTGCGACATCCCGCTGGTATCCAATGCCTCAAGGATGTCATACCTTTGCCAGATCGACCCGGTGAGTTGTTCAACCGGAAGTCCGAGGAAGACCTCGAAGGAAAAAGACGTCCGGCTTACGGATTGTAGACGGTCAAGATTCGGAGGGGGGCGCCAAGTATTGCGTGTGACGGAGAAGGAGGTGCCGCAAAAGATCAAGGACAGATATGCCAAAGCGAGGCAGAAGTTCTTTTTCGCCGAGACGCCAAAGAATCGGAGCCGGGCGAGCATTAGCCACCGCCGAACACAATAGCAACGAAAGTGCCGCCTACATAAGGTAAATAATCGGTTCGGATACAGTCGGGTACTTTTCGACTCGAATTGAATGCATTCAGCCCCAAAGTATCATCTGTCATTTCCCTTTTGACATCATTGGGTTTCTCGACTCGTACCTAGTCGAGAAAGCCAGGAACTCGTGTAGCACTATGTTCTCTCCTCTCTCTCGGTATTCTCGACTCGCGAAGTCGAATACTTGTGTAAAACTTCAAAGGGGTTTTCACTTTCTAATGAGACTTCGAAAACCCCGTGATAATAGAGAGAACATTGTAGAATAATGGCTGAAGAGCAAAAGCATCGAATCCTTCTCCCTCTTTCTTCCGCCCGAGAATTAGAAACCAGATAATAGCCTCTTTGGGCAATGTCGCCTAGTTTCTATTCTAAGTTGCATCGTTCGAAGAGGCGTGGAAGCAAAGATTTGGGAATGCGCGATGCTTTCGCTCTGGCCTTGACTCTCCTATGTTTTCTCCTCTCCTTGTGGGTATTCTCGACTCGCGGGTCGAGAAACCCCCTGCATCCTCCTATTTAGTGTTTACTTCGGGTGTTAGTAGATATTTTCATGCTCTAACATTGGAACATTTACTGAATGCAGCCCGTATCCTGACCAGATCATACACGCTCGGCAACAGTGGAAAGCATTGGGTTGTCCTCAGTGTCCTAAAGGAAACAGGGCTCCCTCGGATAAGTGGAAGACCTTTGAGAAACTCTGCAGATATGTTCTGCTGGAAGGCCAGGAAGATGATGAGGGGGAGGATGAAGAGGAAAAGAAGAAGAGAACACCAAGAAAGGGCAGGGAGTCTCTCTCAGACCAATATGACCTCATTCTTAGCGCTGAGGTGATCTGGGAGAAATGGACTGAGATATGGGCTCAATGGACAAGAGGCAAGCTGAAGGACAACAATGGAGAATTTCCATGCAGGCCGGACCCAAAGTTGTTCGACAGCAATTTATGAAAAAGGATCACGAGGCCCGACCGACAAAGGAAACGCTTTGATCTACGTGGCGTAATCCCGGATGGAACAATCCCCGCTAAGGAAAAGTAGAAGCTCAAAAAATGCAGGGCGCCAAGGATTATGCCACAGTCCTAAAGAGATGGCGTGCGTTGGAAGAAGGCATCACGGAGTTCTGCAATGTTGCTTCCAATGAATACCATGACTTTGATTATTACAAGGAAAAAGGCTGCCCTTGATGAGGAACACATGAAGGAATTGAACCGCTTATGTCAACCCTACATCAACACCAAGCTAAAGCGTAACGTCAAAACCCTTCCCTTCCCCGAACGTGCTATGGCAATTTCAAGAGGAAGCTTGGATTCGGGTGGTCCCATTTAAGGCCGATGATAGCTCCCTCCATTCCCGGTAACATTGGGACACAAGGGATTTGGTGGTCTGAACTGCACTTTTGGGCCCGTGGCACTATTTGCCATCAATATGATCGAAGACCCCACCCTTTTTGACAAAGCCGACATAGAGCAGTTGAGTGGTACAAGGCGGTGTCCGGACATGACCGACCGGATACTTTCGGTTTCCTTGTCTTTGCATGCCAGTGCAATCGGACAACCGCCGCCTCGCAATGGGCAACTGATATTAACTTCAACAACAAGATCTTGTACTCTATATACGAACTTGAACATGAGTGTAGACTTGGCTTGCCGAAGGCACCAAGCTTTGCCAATATAGTTTTGGTTTTGGTTTCAAGATCGGCTGTAGACCTGGACAAGTGGTGGTCTAGCGAACATCATTATCTCGACAAGTTCATGATTTCTCAAGAGCAGATGGAACCCTGGAAGGGCGGCAGGTTTATGGAGGATGTGCCATCGATGGACAAGGTCAGCACTGATGGTGCAACAGGTCCAACACATAGAATTCCTATCCGGCCAAGAGTTATCAAGTACTTCATAACCAGCTTGGTCGAGGAAGATCATATTGTATGCGAGTGGTACATGAATGGCATGTTCTCTCAGGGGGCTATGCTGTATAGAATGAAACCAATATCCGTGGTTGGGAATAAGGACATGGTTGAAACCATTCGGTCATATCTGGACCTGCTTCATGAGCATTTCAAAGGCAGGAAGTCAGTTGGAGGCAGTAAGGACGAAGATGACGAAGACAAACCTGACAGCCAGGAAGAGAAAGACGGCGGAGACGACCATGTCGAGGGTCTAGACGATAATGCTGCAGAACAAATTCTTGAGAATCTGAGATTGAGGTGAGTTCACTTTGCTCTCTCGGTGTTTCTCGACTCGCGAGTCGAGAAACCTTTCGGGACTTTAACTTTTTCCATTCTCGACTCGCGAGTCGAGAAAACTCGTTTCCTATCTAACGTCTCCCATCATTTCAGGAACATCGATCGCAACGACTCCGGATCATTAATAATATCTAGTGGCAGTTCACATCACGAGGACGACACTACATTCAACAAAGACAATCAAGACACTGCGGGCAGCAAGAAAGGACCTGAAAAAATAATGATCCCGCATATGGATCCCGATCCAGGGGAAATCTGGTCAGAGCCAAACTCCAACTGGGATCCAGATGGTCCCACCAAGCTTGTAATATTTGACGTCAATGGAGTATTAGCTGCAAAGATACCACGATAAAAACGTCCACGAGCTTAACACCTCGCGGATCCCGGCCGAAAAACGGACCATAAAATCGTGTATCCAAGGCCTAAAGCAAAGGAAATTGTTGAATGGTGCCTGGAACGGGGATTCGAAGTGGCCATATGGTCTTGTATGGCAAAGAAAAATATTGTCAATGTCCTTGGTGTTATCGGCCTTCCAGTTTTGAAGTTCAAGTTTGTTTGGGGAAACGAAAAGGGTCGAGCATGTGTCGGACCTCGATCCGACCATCACAAAGGGGAAGCCTATTATGGTGAAAAAATTTGGACATGGTTTATGAACAATTCGGGACTTTGGCAAACACAACCACATCCCGATCATAGACGACTCAGCCTACAAGTGCTATCATAACTCGCAAAATACAATCATTGCTAAGAGTTATCGACCAGAAGAGTATGAGATGGATAGGTGGTTGTCTTTCAGTCTCGTTCCTGTCTTGGCGGAATCCCTGTTTGCTGTTCTTGTGGCCGATGTGATTAGGAACTATCCGAGCCTCAAAGAACCAGATCCAGAGAGCAAGGCGATCATGAACGCTATGGGCAAGAAATTTTATGGTGATCAAGACGAGTGACCACTGCTTTCAGATTTTCGAGTTGTGTAAATCATGTAAAGAAATGTGAAGAAATGTACTATATTTTGTAATGAATATACTTGTACATTGACTTTTCGCTGGCTTTCTCGACTCGCGTGTCGAGAAAGGCATGCTTGTCCTGTTGATGAAACCATTTGTATGTTTGTTTGTGTGACTGGATGCAGCCATAATCTATAATGATAATGGTTGTACATTGGGTTTCCTGGGCCTTTCTCGACTCGCGAGTCGAGAAAGGCAATGCTTGTCTTGTTGTCGAAACCATTCGGTCATATGGCTTGCGTCTCGTTGACGAAACCATTTCTGTGCCTTTCTCGACCCGCGAGTCGAGAAAGAGACTACTTGCCACGTGAATGGATGCAGTTATATGGAATGAATGTTCTCCATTGTATTTTCAATTCACCATTCTTTTCTTCGTTTTGACTAATGATGCCGTAATTGTCAGATCCGGCAGCAGCACAGATACCGTTCTGGCATCACAGAGACCGCTCCAGGCGACACAAATCCCGCTCAAGGCGGCAGAGATTCCGTTCTGGCACAGATCCCGCTCACGCTACACTCTTGCCCGGCCTTTGGGATAAGGTTGCTCGTGAATGCAGACGCCATGCACACGCTCGGGATAAAGAAGAGGAGAAGAAATTAGAGACAGTCCAGAAAGCTCAAAGTATCTTGCAAGCATTGCATAACATCCACGGAGGTTGGGGAAGGAGCATATTCGATGAAAAGCTGCGGGAGGAGAGTGGAGAAGTCGGGTGGACAGGTCAGCCTGTTGCTCCAGAGGCACCTCCTCGTGAGGCATTCCACACTCTTCAGGTTGCCCCCAAGACTTACAGACGGCATGAAGAAGCGCCGCAAGTTAATCCCCTAAGGTGGACCACCTACCACGATGATGTAACTGTAGTGACAGCAAGACCGCCATGGTCTCTGCGTCCGATGTAAAATACATTGTACCTATTCAATTTATTAATAAAAATTCTTTTTCGACTACAACTTTGGTTTCAATCTTTAATGAATTTCCTTTGTTTGAGTTGCATTGTTCTTGTTCTTGACTCGCTATCCGAGAAAACTGGAAGTGTGCTTGGATGCACACTTGAATCAAAAATTCGAATTAAGGATAGTTTTCGGGTCGGGGTGCTCCTTTTTGTGTAAATTAACAGGGTTCCGAAAAAAAGTGGGAATGGAATGAGTCCCAATTTAATTAAATACGACTTATGTGCTTATTAATTTCCTTACCTCCTTAACAGTTTTTGAGATTGGTAGCTTGGTGATGACTTCTAATTTCTCCTCCACTATTCGAATGCCTTCTGTAGACACATGATGACCAAGTATCATCCCACCTTCTACTAGAAATCTTTGCAAGGTTAACACTAGAGTTGTTACTGGAACTATCCTGGGTTCATCTACCAGACTTGGTCCAGCATACCCTCTGCCACTTAAACCCAGATATCTAACAAGAGAAATTTCCATTTGATAAGATACCACCACTTTTGGAATCTTCACTTGATTCTTTATGGCTATGGAGAATTTTAGGACCAATGGATTTACTGATATGTTGTGGTGATTGCCCAAACCTTATAGAATTCAGCAGTTTTTATGCTAGGCCAGAATTGCATTTTCTAAACTTTCTAGCATAAAAGGGTCCAAACATTTCTAAAATTGAAAGTAATTGATGTTTTATTACAAAACATGTTGATTTGCATGTTCATGTGTCGCTGCTATTAGATGACATTATATGAAGTCGTCAAACTATATTTAGCTCAAAAACGCTGTTTGAGGTTGTGGATTGTTTCTCCTTTACTATAACAACTTTTGACGTAAGACTTGTGGCCATAAGTTGTCAGCTCTAAGAGCTATAATCCAATAATTTTTTGAAGTCTCCATAAGTCGTGTTGATCTCAATTTTGATGAAAGAATATTCGACACAGAATCCAGGACAAAAATAGAACTAAAATAGTGTAACTAAACTCATATATAAGCTTTCTAAGGGCAATAAATGATTCATTCCATACATTTCACTTATATCTACATAATAAAGAATTTTATCAACTTAAATATGGTGAATAACTATGTATTCTTTATATTTAGAAGTGGTTGTCAGTACACAAAATTGGAGCTTAGTTAAGGTAATAGTACAAAAAACTCATCTTTTATGATAGGCAATATTTTTTTTATGAATGTGACCCTTGCTTGGCAACATAGACATGAATTTTATGTTAAAAGTAACACATTATGTAGAAGATTTGATTTAAAATAGAAATGGACCATTTCTACTTTGTACTTAGGCTTGCCATATTTTAAAGCAAGATAACATTCTTTTTCAACTCATGATTGACAAAACATGTGATGGAAGTACAAAATATAGTTTGTATCATCTTAGTGCAAAACATACGATGAAATTTTCTTATTTTTTACTATCATAAACTTAGGACACGTGTTTGCTACTTAGGAGTTCCTATTTTAGGCATAATAATAGTAACTTTAGCTTGTCTTTCATGATAGACTATAATTTCTATGGACTTAAGCTTCATTGGCAACATAGATTTCCAATTTGATGTTAAAAATAACATACCACTATATGTAAAACATGAATATAAATAAGCATGGACCATTATGGTCCACAATTAGATGAATTGGATATAGAAATAAATCTCTTTAAGTATCGTTACCAATTCTATTTATTGTTCATTTGTCACTTATACAATGATTGGTGATTTTCTACCTTCTCTAACATATTTTTTGGAAGAATGAATGGAGATTCATATAGGTTCAATTTGCTTGTGCTTCAATATTACCATTAAATAAGGCAATTCTAGCAACCAACTAATTTTTTCAAATAGAATACTATACATGGAATCTATATATTCTTAAGGTGAGTTTAAAACCAATTAGATGATGACGTTCTGGCTTTTTGAATGATCCTAAGCTATGTGGAGCAATAGTAGAAAACAGACGTAGTAGTCTAACTTTATTTTTCATAGGTGTAGCTTTTTATATTTGTTCTTCATTCTTTTGCATTACTTCCACAACTTTGAGAAGTTAAAAATACAAGTTTTGAGTTCATCCTTCAATGCATAGGTTTATGAAATTCATGGAATGCGTAATCTAACAGATAACTTGGAATTGACACTAGAAAGTTTACTCTAAACCTCAAGATAATGAGCATTGATTATTTTTAATGAATGGAGCGGTTCATGAGGTGCTTACATCCACAATTGAAACTGAAATCGATTAAGATGAGGGAGTTCTTAATTTGAAAAAGAAAAATACGGCTAAAAAATTTCCTATTGTCGAAAAATTTCGCGTAGTTTAAAACAACCTGCTTTCATTACGCTGGAAGTCTGGTTCGCATAAGCGAAATAAAGATTTTCGCTTCTGTAAACAAAAATAATTTCGCGTAAAAGCGAAAATGAACTGCTTCGCTTATGCGAAAACATCTTCGCCGTGTTTAAATAGGTTGTTTTCGCCAACTACGAATTGTTTGAACTTCGGCGAAAGGCGAAAAATCTTGTTTTATCGCGAACCGGACTTTCGCTGTAAAATGTTTGTTTTCGCTTACGCGAAACTTTGCAAAGCATCTTAGGGCTTTTTGCTAAGGGAAAAAAACTTTTTGCGCCACTGTTTGGTCTATTTTGTGCAGTTGAAATATTATATATAAGGAAAACTTGTTTAGCTCTAGAATTTGCCTCGAACGTTGACTACCAGGTCGAGTCCACATACTCCTTGGGAAACGGTCAGCCTTTGAGGTGTGGGTTTTTGCGTCCGGGGCCTGACGCCGGAATTGTGAAGTGAGATTCCTCCTTCACAGAGTTTTCCGACCTTGGGTTCCTACCCTCATTCCTTAGAGACCTATAGGTTCTGCCCTTCACTCCTTACGCTCGAGCGGGACGCCGATGTAACATATATCGTAGTGAGCTTGCTCCTTGGCGTATATAGATGTCGGCCTTTAGTTTGGGCGATTAAGAGTCTTTACCCTTTAGCATACCAAAACCGGACAAGAATTTTAGATAGCAAAGCGGGGATGGCGGTGGTCATGCATCTACATCAGCGCCGCTCGCGCTGCATCATCCACATCCGCCACCGGCGGTCATGCATCATCGTCTAGGGGTGCGCGGCCATTGCGCGGTCATGGCAGGGCCACGGGGGTTGGAACATCACGTGGAAGAATTATATGTCGAAATCCTGGTGGTCGAAAGAGATGTCCTGAGTGGGGATTTGTGAAGGAATTTGGTCAGAATGAGTGGCAATGTGTATTTTGTGGGTACACGTCAATAAATGGATCCGCGACAAGAATACGAGCTCATCTTTTACGGGATCCTAGAATTGGGGTGCAAACATGTACGGCATCTGCTGACATACGACAAGATGCACTTGAAGTGTTGGGTCGAAAAAAGAATAGCAGCAGAAGAACACAGCCAAGGGATAGCCAAGGACCTTCACCATGCCAAGAAGAAGAGATCAATTACACCACTCCTCCTGCAGCACCAACGTACCAACCAGAGGGTGGACTAGGGTCGATAGGAGGGTTAAGTACGGGCGAAAAAAGAATGGCAGAGACAATTCAGATAGTGGAAAGACAGACTAAGCAACAGAGGGTTGACCAGTGCTTAACATCAGAGCAACTGAAGAAGACGCAATTGAAGGTTGTAGAGGCATTTCTATATGCCGGGTTGTCTCCACATATTTTGGAGCACAAAGCAATCAAAGAAGCCTTCCAGGAAGTTGCCAAAGCAGGCCCGGCTTTTAGATTGCCTTCATACAAACATGCGAATAACAAAATGGTGGATGAAATTCATGGGAGAATGGTCGAGAGGGTGGAACTGAAGTTAAGTCGTGTTACTGAAGCCAGGCCAGCCTCTCTAGTCACTGATGGTTGGAGCAATGTAAACAAGGACCATCTTATAAATTTCATGATCGTGTATCTAGGGGGCGAAGTATTCTTGAAAACCGTAGAAACCAAAACTGACCAAGTCACAGGAGATTGGATTTTTCAAAAAACAAAGGTTGTGATAGAGAGTTTTAGACCGAAGAGAATATTTCAGGTCGTAATGGACAATGCATCTAATTGTAAGTTAGCGGGTGAAATGTTGGAGTCTGAATTTCCAGGATTGCACGCGACCAGCTGCCAATGCCATTGCCTAAACTTATTGCTGAAGGACTGGTTTTCACAGCACGCTTGGTTCAAAGATCCCATTCAAAAGGCCCGTCGTCTCGTGAAATTCATCACAAAGAAGCCGGCAATTTACGCCATATACAAGTCATTGCGTCAGAAGGCCCTTGCACTCATGAATCCTGGCCAGACCCGGTTTGGTTCCAATTACATTTGTCTTGAAAGAGTGCTTAGGTGTCGCGACTCGATTATCTCGACCTTCAACCATACAGAGTTCTTTGAATGGGAGAGGAGGCAGAAGGGAAAAAATGCTTCAAAACACCGGGACAAGCTGCGAAGTCTTGAAATGCTTGGGCGGGAGACATTTTGGAGAGGCGTAAAGAATGTTGTCAAGTGCATGCAACCTGTTTGTCATGCCATCAAAACCCTTGATTCTTCGAAGGCAAGTATTGGAAAGGTGTGGAGGTGCTGGCACTCCATTCAATCCTTTCTAGAACGAGATGGCCCCAATGCACCCTTTGACAATGCTAAGCGCGCAGCACTGCTTAGAGACTTCAATGAACGATGGAAGAAGTCCTACAATGATCTTCATGGCGCCGCACATGCCTTAGACCCACACAACCATGATATGGACCAACATACAGATAAAGAAGTGATGGGTTCATTGAAGAAGGTTGCAAAAATGTTTTACCCCAATAGCTCGGACTACAAAGGCTTCACGATGCACTGGAGAGTCACAAGAAGGAACCAAATATGGAATCTTATGCATGGTGGCAAGCCCATGGACAGGTTACTGATACGTTACAGGCCCTTGCAATGACTATCCTCTCCTTGGTATCCTCCAATAGTGCAGGTGAGAGAAACTGGAGTGCTTATAAATATATACATAGTGTGACACGAAATCGCCTTGCATAAGAAGGTTGACAAACTTGTATATAACTTCTCAAACCGGGCGGCTCTTGAATCGCAATTGGTGGTGCAGCCGTAGTTGATAAGCTACGTTTCCTTTCATGGATCAGATTCCCCGAAGTGGAAGAGGACAACCGAAGACAAAGGAGGACGAAGCCGCTTCTTCAAATGCCGCTAACCATGTTGACGAGGACATTCAACGTGCCCATTTTGTCGATGCCGAAGAAGATTTAGACAAGAACATGTTCTCGGGCGACTCGGGCGCAAAATGAAGATGTAAGAGGAGTCGACATGAAGAAGGCCAGTCCAAGTAATACAAGAGATCAGCCCGAGGACTTAATGGTACGCGAGCCACGGACTCTCAATGCCAATGACCCGACAAACAGTAACGTGTCGAAAGAACACATCTCGGGGACGTTCCAAAGGGGAAAGGGCCGAGGAGGTTGAACCTAGGCCACCTGGCAGAAGAAGACGGAAGTGCAGATGATGAAACTGATGAAGACGGTGATGTCTAGAGAGAGGATGTGATGACTACCCTTCAGTCTATCTATTGTAATCGTGTATGAGGATGTTCAAACTATTGTAACCATTCTGGCACTATGAATTAAAAGTAAAGTTTTTTGTTACAAGTTTTTTGTCTTCCATATATTTCGTTACCTTGTTTTATTTTCCTTTCATGTATGATGTTTCTTTCATGTATGATGGTTCATGTAACTTCCGTCCATGTTTCATTCATTTGTAACATCAGTCGACCTAAATGCCTAGAGAAATCTCGCACCCGCCAAAGCCGGATTGACTTCCGTTGACGCTTGCCTCTTCGCATGCCACAGAATCTTGCTGATGAGAAGTAATCTATGCATGTGAAGGGGTCAAACGGCCACGGGTCAGTCGATACGACTCTGACGGATACGAGATGTCACTAGATACACGATCCACTCTCCAACCACTAGATAGGTGAGTGCAAGCACTAGGCCAGGATGAAAGAGACCTGAGTACAAGCATCGAGACTTCCCAAACCTTGCTTTCACCCCTCTTTGGACAATGGAACTTAGCATGTAAACTAAGCAACATTGCCCAAAGAGGAGGTCAAAGAAAGATTGGGAAGTCTCGATGCTTGTACTCAGCAATTACTAACATCCAATTAACCCACAGATTGCTATCTTGTTTTATGTCGGACTTACCCCCAAAGACCTGAGTCCAAGCATCGAGACGTCCCCATCTTTGCTTTCACCCGCCTCTTATGGACAATGGAACTTAGCATGTAAACTAAGCTACATTGCCCAAAGAGCCGGGGGAAAGAAAAACGGGGAAGTCTCGATGCTTGAACGCATCGCGGATTCTCAAATCGACCTGAGTGCAAGCATCGAGACTTCCCAAGCCTTGCTTTCACCCCTCTTTGGACGATGGAACTTAGCATGTAAACTAAGCTACATTGCCCAAAGAGGAGGGGAAAGAAAGATTGGGAAGTCTCGATGTTTGAACACGATCGAAATCGATTGAGTGCAAGCATCGAGACTTCCCAAGCCTTGCTTTCACCCCTCTTTGGACGATGGAACTTAGCATGTAAACTAAGCTACATTGCCCAAAGAGGAGGGGAAGGAAAGATTGGGAAGTCTCGATGCTTGAACTCAATCACTAACATCTAATGAACCCACAGAATCGCAAGCAACCACTAGGCTTTATATCCTCCGTGACCACAATAAAAATAGAGTACTCAAAAACCTTGTAACCTCCTCTAGAACGAACGATTTCTGCTCCGACCCCCATTTTGCGCATCTTTGTGTAATATAACCTAGCAAAGTATCTAAGATACATTGACACGGAGACACGCAAAAGAGAGTCAGAGCAAAGCTCGCTCCTTCTAAAGGAGGTAACAAGAATTTCGAGAAGTCTATATTGTTTGCCATGGAGAATATAAAGCCTGGTGACCTGACAACCATCCAAGAGGGTCGCGCTCTTGGCTTACTCCCTTTTCGAGTTTCCTGCTTAACGTATCTAATTCACCACCTGAGTGAGCGATGTCATCCTAGGGGGCAAATTAGATACACTAAACAGAAAACGAAAGAGACTAAGCCAGGGTGAGCGAGTTGGAAGTCTCGATGCTTTTACTCCATGCTTTTACTCGATGCTTTGATAACGTCATTAGGATGCCCACTAATCCTAATTTGCATCTGTCCCTAATTAGGATGTTTTGACTCACTCACATACTTACTTTACTTAACTATAACACAAACAACTCAATGCGGCAACCCAACCCCCAAAATTTTATTAAGACAAAGGAATCCTCGTCAACGTTGGTTCATTCATGTGCATCTGAGATCTTAGGGAAAAATATCAAATAAATAATGTAGAGTAGCTCATGGGTTAATGTAATCGATACGCATCCACGTTAAGCACCACTATCACCGGCCGCCCGGGAGCGGTGGCGGTCTACCGATTAATGTCTGGTACCTCTTCACCTTCACGCGGTTCTTCTACCCCCATCCAAAGGTCCATTTCACGTTGTGTTTGGAACTGATGAACCATTCCATCCCTCCTGCGAGCAATCATAGGTGGCAAGGGAGGCATGCGCGATTGCAGGTTGAGCATTGCATACTGGCGCTCTGGTATAATATATCCATCATTTGCTGGACAGAACCTACTGCCCATCATCCAATCCAACAAACATCTCAAATGCAGACGATGTCCACACCCTAAGGCATACCAACCAACTTGGGTTAGATTGTCCGCACACACTTGACAATATCTAAAGTCTCCGTTCTTTACATCATCCCACTGACTGTCATATAGGTATTCGGGAGGGAGGTATGAAATACCCTGCTCCTTGGAGACTCTAAGGGGGTCAGAATCTAAAACTCTTGATATTGTGCGCATATGCTCATTGTCTATTCTCAACACCGTATTTTCCCTACCCAAAGCTGCAAGTTGATTCTTCGCGTCTAGTAATTCTGCAGCCATCTTGTCATGAGCATTTGCACGATCTTTTAAGCGCATGTTTTCCTCTGACAAAGTGAGGTTTCGACTTCTTTCATTCTCTAACTGAGTCTTCAGATCTACCTCATCTGTCACTGCACCTGCTGCTGCAACCGACGCCACCTCTAAAAGTTTTATGGCATCTTGAAGCAAATAAGTTATAGTCACGGGCTCATCACCAAGAGCGCTTTCGAAATCGTCTGCAAGCTTCACTCTCTTGCTGCTACCACTGCCGCTTCCTTGTTTCCACTTTCTACTGGCATAATTTACGGGCTCCCCTCTCACAATCTCATAGTACACTTGCTTGGCAAATGTCTTGCTGAATTCGTGGTTTTTTATCATTGTTCCTTTCACTTGCACCCACCTCTCCAAAGCTCTAGCTCGGACTTCAGGGATCTTGCAGTCATATGCCTTATACTTACCTGCTCTCCTGCTTGGCCAGTCGACGTCAAACTGTTTGGCGTCTAAATTGGCCTCGATATCGTCAAAATCTGCTCCATGCGGGCAACAACCTGGGCCCATGTCACATGCAACTCCATGCACCTCTGTAATTGTGACACCTTGTTTCTTGGCCACTTCTGCCATTGCCCTCAACCTCAACAACTCTTTCGCACGCAACTCATTCATCCTAGCATGTTCCTCTGCTTTCTGTATCTGTTGTGCCCTAACCTCTGACACTGTGGGTAGGGAAGGGAATACAAATTGATCTTCAGCTTCTGGAGTTCTCAAAATGGACGGCATCTCGAAGTCGCCCCCATGTGCTGTTTCACCAGCCCCTTCTCCCGGCTGCTGATGACAAGAACCCGGTTGCCGTTGAGACGAACTCGTCGGTTGTTCAGACATTCTTTTGTGTTTGGCACTAGATAAGTTGTGCAATAGTTTTCTTGCGAATAGGCTTTACGTTAACTGCGTGAAATAAACAACAACTCAATATGACTTATAAATTATAAAAATAAAAAAGTGCAACAAAAAAAAAATACATGAGAATGCCAAAGATGTTTTATTGAATGTATTTCAAGCAATTGCTCAATCAATATTTTTTTTTGTTGCATACAAGAGAGCTCATAAATAGCACGCTAAGCGTGACTTGGTCCAGCTTGGTCAGCATCGTCTGCACCTGACCCAACTTGAGGAATCCAATCTGATTCCGTTTGGGGTCTTGTGCAATGTGTTGGAGAGCAATTCCAAGTGCTCCGCATGGTGTTCAGTAGCTGGTTCAGATCAAACTTGCGTGCCTTGTCTCGTATTGGGGATTTTGCACAGTGCTTCAAATAATCGCACATATTTCGAAACCTCTGGGTTTGTTCATTGGTACCCATGGTCTCCAAGAAAGAATGCTTGCGTGCAAAATCAGCAAGGTAATAAATAAAGTAGGCTGCCCCTAAGAGGTCAAAGTCTACCTTTGCATTCACCGTCTTACTTCCATCTCTGTTTGGACCCAATACAAATCATCATGCATGTAAGGATAGGCAAGCCTTTCATTCTCAATTGCCTTTTTGGCAGCAGCATCCATGCCTTTGTATGCCCACCGCTTCACTTCCACAGGCTCGCTCCCCAGTCACATATACCAATATAAACAGCCTGGGGGTCCGTGCAGCCTCTCTCTTTCCCAAATTCAAAATGAAGCAAGACATTGCCAGGGTGCAAGTCCATGTGTAAATGGTGCTCTTTATGAAGCTTAAGCAAGCCGCTTAAAAACGACATAGTTAGATCACCCACTCTTTGAGCAACATATAACTCTTGCTTTCTTCGTTGCTCAAGCTTATGGACGTCGACCTTGACAGTAGGCTTACACCCTAGTCTCTTAAATGCATGCCTGGCAAACTCGTTATCTCCATGATGCACAAAAAGAGATGCACAAGAACCCCCATTCCAGTAGGGAAATATCAACCCTGTTCTTACCAACCCGGTTTATGCGGCCAATCACAGATGATAGACCCATGTCTAACCTGCATTTGTGATTCCCTCATGTTTTCATCATGGCCTTTACTATCACATCAGGCCCGGCCGCACCTAACCGCCGCGTCATCATTCTGAAATTTAACACAATAGGGTTCGTCTTTAAGAAAACTAGAACCCAGGATATTGCATTTAAATACCGTTCCATATGTTCCTGAACCAATTCTGGTCCTGTTGATTATTTGAGAGCAATCCACCATTGCAAACCATATAGTCTTGGCATCCGCCCTTTTTCTTGCTTCCCACTCTTTATCGGTTCACCGGGACGCTTTGGCTCTAATAGTCTCGTGCCAACACTTTCTTAACTAG
Source organism: Isoetes taiwanensis (assembly GCA_021234155.1). Lineage (NCBI taxonomy): Eukaryota > Viridiplantae > Streptophyta > Lycopodiopsida > Isoetales > Isoetaceae > Isoetes > Isoetes taiwanensis. The sequence continues at coordinate 6,510,777 of JAJEKV010000022.1, read as the reverse complement.
GTGGGGGTTGATGGGTTTCCTTTCCGAGCTTTTCGATTCGTCCCAAGCTGTGTTCCATTCCACGCCCTTTATCTTTCAAAGACTCTCTCTCAAGCGGACTAGTTAGATTTGCCACTGCATGAATCATGTTCCCAGTTGTACGGGATACATTGCCATCTATCCAAGCATACCTTTCAGAATCAGTCTTTTCAGGTTCTAGGTCTATCATTCGAGGCCCAAAAGCTCTTTCAGCATCTCGCATGAGACTTGAGTGGAAGTCTAGCCATCCTTCTTCTGTTGTGGTAATCAACTCTAACTCAGATGGGGTGGCAGCACAGATTCGCTCACAAAGCCAATTCATTAAAGCAGGTCTTAAGCTGGACCATGGCTGTTGGGGTCTTGATCTTTTCCTTTGCATCTTAGTAGAGGGCTCGGCCTCTGGGTTCATGTGAGGCTCTGCTTCTACCCTAGGTCCTTCTCTAGGGCTCATGTGAGGCTCTGCTGCTTCTAGTCTAAGCCCGTCTAACTCTTGTGGATTCATAGCAACTTTAGAAGAAACTGTGTATAGATAGCGATATGCCAACTGTAGCAAAGCAGCAACAACACCTAAAAGTCTGGGAAAAAAAAAACGACTTTAGTGAGTGTCAATAAGCCGTGAAATGGTTCATTAAGATTCTAGTAAACTACTACGTTTCAAGCTTCACGGTTTTAGGCACTCTATGGTTAATCTACTGAGTTTGACAGTTACGGTTATATGCAATGCATTTCTCTCATTCTCTTCCACAAGTTTAACTTATGATCTGACCCAGCTACTGACTCCATTGGGAAACTCCCTCATAGAGGTTGGCGGCACTCAACTCAACATATTGCATAAGACCACCTATCGAAGTCACGAATATTTAATGAAACATACACCACTCCCTATATTAGTGTTGGACTTTAGTCAACAACACCGTCAGAAAATAGGGTATATCTCATTAAATATTCTCCTAAACCTTCCATAAGAGTACAACACCCACCTTTTAGCACCGCGTGACCGAAGCCAACAAGCGGCAGGAGAGGGCTATACATCTAAATGGGAGGTTGACCCTAGCAATCCTCAACATCAGCTATGACACCCACCCTCGGCATGGCACAATTCAATGTGGCACGCCAGGCGAGGGTCACTGCCTCAGCCAAGGATCACTTCGAACTTCTAACCTAGCCAAGGATCACTCCCTACCCTAACTGCTACTGTTGTCGATGAAAGGGTAGGCAACCAAATTTTTTTTTCTTATTTTTATTTTTTTTTTCATTATTTTTTTTTCCTTTTTTTATTGTTTCTGTTCTATTGCATTTTATTTTCTTTTTATTATTATTATTATTTTTTTTAAAAAAACCAGTCTGGATTCAACCATAGGTCGAGACGCTCACCATCGTCACGCCCCTCAGTGGAGGGGGGCAACAGGCAAGGGCCTCACTATGGAGGAACCCCAGACCTACAATTAAAAAAACAACAGAAAACTACCTAGGTTTGGCTAAAAACTAAGGGAAAATGAAAAAAAAAAAGCAAAGGGGCACAGGTTGTGGAGCAGGGCGCAGGTGGTTTACCTTGTTCTGCGCAAAAATAACGAAAAGGCGCCGCTAAATATATATAGGAAACTTCGCGTAAGCGAAAACTACTGTTTCGCTTATGCGAACCTCTCTTCGCGTAAGCAAAACGCAAAGAACTGCTTACGCGAACAAAAAAATATTTCGCGTAAGCGAACCTTTCTACTTCACTTACGCGAAAAACCTTTCGCGTAAGCGAACATTAAGGCTTCGCTTACGCGAAAGTCGGGGAGGAGATTCGCGTAAGCGAAAACTTATACTTCGCTTACGCGAAAGAAAGTTCGCGTAAGCGAAATAGAAGGTTTCGCTTACGCGAAACTTTTTTTTTTCGGCCGGCGAGTATAAAATACAAAAAATACGTATTTTTCTCAAAAATACGTATTTTTGTACTTTATACGTCTGAAAAAATAATTTCATACGTACAGAACCTATCCCTGCTGTATTCTCAACAACCTCTACATAAAAACTCAAATCCAGCATGAAGGACCTATTGAAGAAGGCCTTATCTGGAGTGTATAGCCCATTCCTAATTGTGATTCCACTGCTCTTTCTGCCTAACTATGATAGCATCACGGTGTGTAAACTTTGCCAAAGACCTTGGACCCGAGATATTATTCTTGCGTGGCAGCCATTGTCAGTTCTACAGCAGCTCGTATTTGTTCCAAATCAATGATGACATCTTACCTAGGGATATCAGTTTTAATGGCGTAATCATATCAACCTTATCTTCATCTGAACATGATACTGAAGAAGCTTGCTTCAGATACCCATCGAATGCTTGCAAGTCCTAGAACTGGCTACTTCTGCAGGTTTATTCTTGCTAATTGGGCTTCTTAAATCCCCTTCACTGCCACAAATTCCTAGGCAATTAGCGAAGCCTTCCTGTGTCTGCTTCACCAGGAAAACCCATGATAGGGCCAAAGGTAAAAATGGAGTAGACAAAATCACACACAGCCAAACCCTTGTAACAAACGCCTCAAGCAGGCAGAGGGCAAAACGAGTTGAAAAGCGGCAATAGAAGAAATGGAAGAAATAGAAGAAGCTGCACTGGTGTAAAGTAAGCAGAAGGTCGCATGGCAGAAGGAAAAACAACGAAAAAGCTTGCACTGATATGAAGAAAACTGGATGGTCGTTAATGCAGAAGAAAAACCAGTAATAAAAGCTTGCACTAGTCTAAAACCGGATGGTTGCACCATAAAAAGGAGAAATCAGAGAAAATTCTAAATAAGCAGGCCTTGAACGAAACCAGCCATGCGATACAAGGGTGGGAAGATCAAAACTAAAACCAGTGCTCAAGGAGATGCAGATGAGCTGATGAAGGAAAAATAACAAGAAGAAGGGTGTATAAGGGATGAAACCCTAACTAAATCAAGATCTATGTGGCAATGGTTTTGAGAATACCATTAAGCTTTGGCAAAAATCTTGTACACAGAAGATAGTAAGGTGATAGGGCGCCAGTCCGAAATTGTTAAAGGTTCCTTACACTTGGGAATAAGAGAAATGCAGCCCGAGTTAAGAATTTTGTCTAGACGCCTTTGCCTCTTGAAATCCTGAAACGCGTCGTACACATCATCGCCAACCCAATCCCATAACTCCTGAAAGAACTCCATAGGAATACCATCAATTCCAGGACACTTTCCTTTCTTCAAAAGGAGAGTAGCATCTGCTAAATCATTCAACGTAATCTCTGGTTCTAGAGTAGCTCTTTGTTCCTCAGATATAATAGGATGTATCTTTGCCAATAATGCCTCCTGAAAATCTGATTGGAAGGGAAGGCGACGAGAAGCAAAGAAGGAAGAAAAGTGGCCATGCAGAAAGAATTTAAGTTGCTCAGGATCAGAGATGAGAGGCCCATCTTGAACTTAGAGAGACACCATCGTAGAAGCTTGTCTCTGAATTTTTGTAGCTCTAAAAAGGAAGCCTGTGCAACGATCCCCCTCTTTGAACCATCGCAGGCCCGCTTTAACTCGAGCGTGATGAACTTGCTCAGCTTCCATCTATCTAATGCTCGCCAAAATCTGCTTCTCCTGCTGGGCATCTACTGATGGTACAACAGACCTGCAAGCCACTAATTGTTGGTATAGAGCAATCAAAATTCCTCGATTAACAACAACTCTCTGACGACCCCAGTTCTTAGCAAAGAACTTCACGGCAGCTAGAGCATCAACAATCCCAGCGATTCCTTTCTGTTTTTTAGTTGGGTTAATGAGTTCTTGGTTCAATGTAGGCAAATCCGAAGTGTTTGAATCATGATTAAGCAGTTAATTCAGGTGGATTTTGTCGGATCTTGGCATAGCAAGGGATAGGGTTCTTGAAAGATAAGCAGGATATATCCCACAGGACAATTTCAAAAAGAAGGATAACCATATATGCAGGATCAAGAATCAAATAGCAACACTTGAGAATAATGGAAGTTTGCACTTGTGAATATCTATAAGGCTGTGAAAATAATTTGAAGAAACATTAGATGTAAATAAAAGTGTATTATGGCATATGGGATTTCTTTTTGCAGATAATGGTCGAAAATAGACCAATGGTTGAAGCTTAACCTAAATGGAAAAAATCGAGCAGAGCATAGCATAGCATAACTAACTCTAAGCTGAGCGGATACGGTTGTGGCAACTTGGGCATATGATTTACAGCTGGACAGCGCATGATGTAGGACTGCCTTTAAGTTGAGAACTGTCGGTAGTTCAAAGATTATGGTATGTATTACACTGAAACCTCATACAATGTTTAACAAAGTGCTATCATTATCTTGAAAGGGATCTATCAAAGATCCGTTTTTTTTTTTTTTTTTTTTTTTTTTTTTGAAGAACGTGTTTTACTTCATATTATACACTCAAAATATTACAAAGTACTTCCAGAAGTAAGAAATGTCCCTGAAGCATCAATCACTTTTAGATGATCACTCCATATTGGAATTTTAATACGATCAGGCCAATTGGAGATCTGAAAGCAATTATACAACTTCTTACGAATTTCTTGAAGCACCACCTGAGAAGAAATACGCTTATCATAAAAGACCTTTGTTCGCCTTCGCTTCCATACACTCCATATTAGCCAAGACTTTGCCATGTGAAATGCAAGCCTTTTAGAAGCAGTCCACTGATTTGGATAAATACCCAAAAGAAAGTGCTGACTATCCAAAGATACTCCAAAAAGAGAATGCAGCCAGGACCTAAGACTACTCAGCTCTGCACACAAATATAAACAGTGCTCCAATGTTTCAATGCACCGCTCACACATTGGGCCGCATTATCTGAAACCCTAAATTTTAGAGTTAACAATAAACAATAGAAATCTGAATTAAACCTAGCAAGAGCCATGGAAAGTCTGCTCCTTTTAGTTGGGCAGGAAGCAACACCCCGAACATTCCAGGAAACCAGCTTTCTGAAAGTACAAGTGTTGTCGTGTATGCAACAAGAGCAGAAAAGCATGATAAAGGATATGATATATAGTGGATAAGTTGAAGATAGAATTGACACAAGCTCAAAATCAGTTGAAGGAGCAGCAAGGACAGTTTCAAAAACTGTTACATGATGAATTGAAGAAACAAACAAGGCTCCTTTACAAATAAAATGAAGATCATGATGGAAGAAGTGGAAAAGAATACGAAAGAGCTTGCATCGAAAATAAAAGATGATGGAGTATGTAATTATTGTAAAGAAGGTGGGCCACGAAGAGAGCACCTAATATAGAAGGGTGTGTCCAAGATGTTCTAAACCAGGACATCATGGTAAGGAGTGTCCAGTGTGTAGCCATTGTGGCGTGATTGGTCATGAAGTTAAGTTTTGTCCAATCATGCAATATGAGAAAACCATGGAGAGAAATGTGATAATTGAGAAGTCTGTGAAGTATATCGAGGCAATTCAAGTACTTGATACATCAGTGCTTGCAGTGATAAGACAACAAGCTTTAAATGAGAATAAAATGCAAGTGCCACACAAAGAACATGAAAAGTGCATTCTACCTCCCAAACCAAGGATGGGATCAACAAGCCATGCCATGCGAAGGAAGTCCATCAAGTGGAGCACTTATTAAAGAATACAAAGGTAAGCATTGATTTGTTAATATTGTTTAAAGAGGCACCTACCTATAAGCAGGGATTTTTGAGGCTGATGAATGATAGTTCAAGTGTTTGCCAATCCACGTTTGAAGATCATGGTGCAATAACATGTGAAGCTCGAATAGATAATTATGAATTGTCAAATGGGATTGCATATTGAGGCTCATGCATAAATGTTATGATGTATGATCATGTCATGTTGAAGCTTGGTATTCGCGCAACTACCAAGTCCCCTTTCATAATTAGAGGCTTCGTTCAAAGTTGTGTTACACCTCTTGGTATAATAGAGAATGTGCAAGTAATCATGAAGGAGTTGTTGCCAATACCACGTTTATGATACTCTCGTTGACTGAAAAAAAGAAGAAAAGAAAAAAAGAAAAAAAGAAAAGATGAAGCTTATGATCTTGTTTTAAGGAGGCCATGGCTTTGAGTAGTAGATGCTCACCCCATTTGGTGTAAAGGGATGTGCACTATATCAGATGGATATAACCAAGCTGTGGTCTATACCAAGGCCAAAGCAAATACTCAATCTCTGCAGTCCTTATTTTTAGAACTGATCACTTCTACAGCCCTTGGAATATATGCTTTATGCATACTTGAACAAGTGAACTGTTATAATGTAAGCGCACACCCCCTAGTTGGAGACGTTGTGGACTTGGGCTTGGGATAAACTTCTCCATCCTAAGGTGGCTGTGCTTTGGTGGCAGATTCTTCACAGATGCCCTCGGGTGAATGTGCTTGTCCACAGATTTGATCCTCGAGTGTCAGCACTCTGCCCACTGTGCAAGAAAAGGGACGAGACCATTGAGCATTGTTCCATTTTATATGATCATCTCCAGCCTGTTTGGTCTTGGTTGCTTTCTCTTTTTCATGTGACACAATAAATGCTTCTGGCTATTTAACCGGATACTTAGAATAAGTTGCGGAGCCAAGCATTTCATTTAGCATCAGGATGGTTGTTGTGGTCCATCTGGAAGCGCAGAAGATTGTGTATCTTTCAGGGTTTAGATATTGCTCCTGCAGTTGTCCTCCAGGACACACAAGCTAGAATCGCTAAGGCCTACCATTGCTCTTTGCTTGCTCCTGCCAAGCGACAATTGATATTTGAGTCCTATTTAAGTGTGTTGTCTTATGCATAGGCTGGTAGTTCTATTCAGTGGATCATGATTATCCTCTGAGATTTTATTCCCGCCTCTGCATTTGTATCTGGCTTTCGGCTTGGAGTTTCAATAAAGTTCTTCAAAAAAAAAAAAAAAAAAAAAAACTCTGGAGATTAGTCAATTCCATATTAACCTTAAAGAGGAAGCAAAGCCAGTTTACCATAAATTGCACAGAATTAATTCCCATTTGCTTAAGATGGTGCATGAAGAGATCCAAAAATTACTTTTAGTTGGATGTATATTTTCCATAGAGAATCTGAGCTAAGTGTTTTGTATTGTCCCTATTTTGAAGAAAAATGGAAAAATAAGAGTGTTTATAGATTATCAGGACCTAAACAGTAATACTCTTAAGGATCACTTTCCTCTTCCCTTTCAAGAAGAGATTTTGTATCATGCAACAAGTTAAGAGGCTTATGGGATTCAATTAAATTTCGATAAGAGAAGAAGATAAAGCTAAGACTGGCTTCATTACTCTTTGGGGCATATTTGCGACGAATGTCGTGTCCTTTGGGTTCAATGGATGCCCCAACAACCTTCCAGAAAGCCATGATGATGGCTTATGGGTAAATGCTCTCAAAGGGTTTAGGGATATTTCTTGCTGGTTTGTGTTTGTCAAATAGAAGGGAGCAGCATTTGGAGTCATTGGAGAAGACACTAGAACTTACTAGGGCTTCCCACGTATGCCTTAACACTAGAGTCGTCACATGATATACCAAAAAATGTGCATTTGCATTGTTTGCTTTAAAATTCATATAAAATCAAAGGTTCAATAATCAATCAAACCCTTCTTATATGTTAATATATAGCAGTCATATTGCATGGGAAAAATACCTAAAAATCTATTGGTCCCCGTTTTATGAGAGTTACACTTAGGTAAACACAAGGGGGTCAAGTATGTTTTGTTTTATGTTTAGATAAAGTAAAACTGTCTCAGCAAGAAGATTTTTATGACTTTTTTCATTATTTTTGTATTTTTCCTCACGGGTTAGAGAGAAACATAAAAACCTGTATCTCAATCCGAGATATGAGAAGGGAGATAGGGTTGTTTGAATATGACAGGGTCAAAACTGTTGTCTGTCTTCTGTGAACTAATACTGGTTTCCAGAAAGCTGTTCCCAAATCAAATCTCTAACTTTCGTAAAGAAATGAATTTTGGCCTAAAATTTTGAATACAAGTGGTAGACAACTTGCTTTATCTAAGAAAAATGTTCGTTAGCCTTAATGATGAAGCTTTGATTTTCTTTTATTTTTTCATTTACAAGTGACTGATAACTTATGTCTATATAGGAGTAAAATGATTCAAATTCATCCTCCAAAAAATCATATTATGAAAGGTTACCATAATATAGAATCACTCTAAAAACAAACACGTTAAAAAAGCACAGCGTTTGTTCACAAGAAATCAAGAAAGGTTTGTTTTCCTGGGTCAAACGAAAAATACGTATTACATATAAAACGTATACAGTATTGATCCTATCCCTGGAATACAGGATAGAAATGCGATTGCAATTTTTGGGGCTTCAACCTTTTTCTTAAGATAGTTCTCAGGCTCGTTCTAATACCAACACGATTCCAGATAAGTATCCTTTCTTGTTTCATTCTAATAACTTTCTGTTTTAATTCTATACGAATCTTCCACCAGATTATTTGAGTATTTTCTCCTTCCTTTGCTCTTTGTATTTGATCTCAATACTTTTCTATTGATGTGCACCATCCCCTTTATCTCTCTACTTTTGTATTGAGATGCGCTATCCTCTTTATCTCTGAGCAGTTCTGGAATTTATAGGTTTTTATACCTTGTGGTAGAATTTATACCGTGTAGGTTTCCAGAGTGATTTTTCAGTTAATGGCTTTACATCATTTACAATATCATGGTCATGGCGAGCACCTGCTTATACACTTGGGCCAGACCATTCAGATCTGATATCATCTAAGGCAGTTTCATCCCTTGTCAATCTAAAATATCATATGGATTCCTGTTTTAACATCGAAGAACACATGCATATTATCAAGCAGTTTTTCCTTTCAATCTCCTTTCAGAATGCAGCAAAACCATCAGTTATAAGTGGTGGAACACAGTCATGCTTTACACAAATCAAACAGATCAAAACATTTTAGACTCTTTTGCCTTAGCAGGGGGGCATGGGGACAAAGATTGTTTTGATGGTAAAGCTAAGATGAGAGGACTTGCTTCCCTATTTCTTGTACTTATAGTGCCTATAATTTTGAGTTGTGTAGATATTATATATTTGGAAAGTATGTTCAGGGCTTAAAACTGGTGGATCGTTGATGGATGTGACCTTTCCTTTATTTTGAAGCTTGTTTCTTGCCAGTTTGTCACATTGCAGCCTCTTAGCATGAACTAATCCGATATGGTTATGGTTACTTGTTATATGTTATTTGTTAACAAGAAAATTTTGTGAAGTGATGTTTGAGACATGTTGCTTTGTTTCGTTGCCTATTTTACACCATTGGACTTGTGTAACCTTATGCTTAGGCTAAGTAGTTGTGGAAGTGGCAATGATTTCTATCTTTTGTATCCAAATCTTTGCACTATTATCTTGGCTAGTCTCCATTATCATCAGATTATTCAATCTCATCTCAGCCTTTGTGCTTTTGTAAAAATAGATCATGCTATATAGTAGAGATTTGCACACATTAGGGCTTAGATACATTTCCTCAAGCGGTTCCTATAAGGGGCTTCGTACTAAATTATGCAACAATCGAATTGTATTTAAGATTTTCTACATTTCCCAACGAATAGAAACTGTGTCTAGGAGGTCTTCTCAATAGCAAAACTTTTGCTTATAAAAGGCAGTTGGCAGCAGTAATTTTCTTCCCATTTATTTTCCACCATTTGTTGGCCTTTTGTTTCTTTTGAAGCTTGTTCTTGCCAGTTTGTCACGTTTTTGCCTCTTGGCCCTCGATTATATGTTATCTATCAACAAGAGAATTTGTGAACTATTGATTGAGACATGTTGCGTTGTTTCGTTGCCTATGTTACTCCATAGGACTATAACTTTATGCTTGGGCTTTGTGGAAGTGGCAATGATTTCTATCTTTTGTATTCAAGTGTTTGCACTATTCTCGGCTAGTCTCCATTGATTATCAAATTATTCAATCCCATCTCAACCTCTTTGTTTTTGTAGTTATAGATCATGTTATATAGCAGAGATTTATACACATTAGGACCTAGATACATAATTACCTTTTGAGGCAGGGGTTTTTTAATCCTAGTAGTAATGATTGTACTAGCCCATTGTATGGGTCCCATGACCTATTGGTCTCCGTGGACGTTAAAAAATCTATTCTATTCTATTCTATTCTATTTCCTCAGCTGTCATTTTCCCCAAGCAACTTTCTATAAGCGACTTCCTATGACTAAATTATGCAACAATCAATTTTGTCTAGATTTTTGGCATTTACCAACAAATAGAAACTTTGTCTAGCACAACCTTCGATCAGATTTTTAATAATGCATTTGGACATAAACCTTTTATGTAGCTATGCTGCTACTCCTAATATAGTTTAAGGCTAGCCTCCCATATAACTTCGAAATTATTACTTCATTTTGTGTAGTTACTCAAATTTGAGGATGTTCATTAGATTAATCTTTGTTCATGTTGTTCTAGCTTGGCAACCTTTCACGATCTTACCTATGATCATGTGGACTAGTGAATGTTAATTCAAAGGGTTTTCTTTGCTATACGTAGGGGTATTGTCTTGGAATATTCAAATGGTTTTGATGGTAATGTCGAGGCTAGATTTTCAACAGATGTTTGCAACAACTTTTAACGGCTAATAATATGTTGAAGATGATATGCTGAGGTCTCATCAATAGCGGAATTTGTGCTTGTAGAAGGCAATTTGACTCTCTATTGTCTCCTTTAACACTTTTTCCCATTTATTGTTTCCACCATTTGTTCTTTTGCCTTTCATTCTCTTATTGCATCCTTGGCCTTACTTGAATTGTAGCTGGAAAATTGTCCAACCCTATATTTGGAATGAGCAGTGTTGCTTGGGTTGTTTGCCCTGTCCTAGAAGGAGATCTAAGTTTTTCGTGCTTTGGATCATGCTAGACTCTTTATTCAAGCCTCAGACGAATTGATGTTGGGCCTCAGTTGTCTACCTTATTCGTCCTTGTTCATCTTTCTTGGAGAGGCTGTTGCAAAATCCTTCGTACAGTGAGCTTGCTTTGCCATTACGTGCCCACAGCCTTTGCTGCCTCTGTTTGTCAGCATTTGATGTACTCTATTGTTGTTTAGTGGAGATGCCCAGATGTGGCTTATCTTTCAGCTCTCTCTTCAGTTAGTTGCTCGTTGGTTTTGAGAATTAAATTTCTCTTCGTATCACGATAAGAAGGTAAATGGTATTCTCAAAACCATTGCCACATAGATCTTGAGTTAGTTAGAGTTTCATCCCTTTATACACCCTTCTTCTCGTTATTTTTCCTTCATCAGCTCATCTGCATCTCCTTGAGCACTGGTTTTAGCCTTGATCTTCCCACCCGCCCACTAGATGTTGCTATGTCTTGTATTTTTCATCAGCTTAAGTCGATGTTTCCTTGCCATATCCTTTTATTCTGCTCTGTTTAAGAATGTCTTTAAATTGTATTCTGTTTCACATTTCTTCCCTTCCATCTACTTGACTATGTTCGCTATTGTTTTCCTAGTTATGTTGGAATGGCATTTGTACCAAGCTTGGTATGAGATTATTTCCCGGCTGCCAGCGTTCGTATATTGTGGAAGACCCTCATGTCTTATGCCCTTGTGTTGTGTTGCTTGTATTGAAACCCTTTGGCTTCGTTCGTTTTGCTAGGTTGATTTATCTTTGCAGACATGTTTCTCTCCCGGGGAGTGCACCTATTGTATAGAGGGTATGCCACCTGCGTGCAAGGGGTTGGCAAAAATCCCCTTGTATACGCGTTTGAATTTTTTCAGAAACCCCCTTTCCAGCCACGTATAGTACCAAAATCGCCCTAAAAACCCCAAAAAGCTACCCCTAGATACGAGTATATGTACAGTTTAAGAGGAAAACAAACCCTTTCAGGTCACTCACATGTTTTGTACGGCCAAAACTATGTGAATCCCCCTTGGTTTCTCTACCTCCACCAGTTTTCACTTGGAGTACGGCTTGGGTTTATAGAGGGAAGTTAGTGGAGCATTGTGGCTCGAGCAGCATTAGCATTGTGGCTAATCCCTTCCATCTACTTGACTATGTTCGCTATTGTTTTCCTAATTATGTTGGAATGGCATTTGTACCAAGCTTGGTATGAGATTATTTCCCGGGTGCCAGCGTTAGTATATTGTAGAAGACCCTCATGGCTTGTGCCCTTGTGTTGTGTTGCTTGTATTGAGACCCTTTGGCTTCGTTCGTTTTGCTAGGTTGATTTATCTTTGCAGACATGTTTCTCTACCTCCACCAGTTTTCACTTGGAGTATGGCTTGGGTTTATAGAGGGAAGTTAGTGGAGCATTGTGGCTCGAGCAGCATAAAAGCTTCGGGATATTCTTCCCCATATCCTCTACACAGTCAGGATTTCTGCCACGAAGATGCATATTAAACAATGTAGCTGCTGCCTATGAAGGTATTTACTGGGCTCGACTTCAGGGCCATGAAATTGTATATTTGAAGCTGGACTTTGCAAAAGCGTATGACAGTGTTGATTGGACCTTCTTAGAGAAATGCCTCTTATGCTTTGGTTTTGGTGCACAATTCACACCTGATGTCATGAGGCTTCATTATTCTGCTCGCTCTTCTATTCTCTTCCAAGAGGAACCCTCACCATTCTTTCAGGTGGGTCATGGCATCCGTCAGGGCTGCCCATTAGCTCCATTATTATTTACAGTTGTGGCAGAGGTCCTTGCCCAGGTCTTCTCTCTTGCCGCACAGGAGGGAATCTTGCATAGACTTCCTATGAACAATGGGTCGCAGGAGATCTGTAATCAATATGCGGATGACACTTTCCTTTTTCCGAGGGCAGACGAGCAAAATTTGCAGAATAATGTTTTCTTGTTGGATTCTTTTTCCCTAGCATCTGGTATTTTTGTAGGTTGGCAGAAGTGCACAGCACTATGGGCATTGGACTCTCCAGTTCCACCATGTGTAATTGCTTATCCATGGAAGATCCTTCCCCATGGTAAAGCAACCAAACTTCTTGGTATCCCTGTAGGTGTTCATATCTCATCAGAAGATGCGTGGGAGGCAGTGATTAAGGGCTTGGAATAACACTTTTTTTGGTGGTCCACAATGAAGCTTTCCATGGCAGATGAATCATTGTGGCTAAGTCAGTTTTAAGTAGCACCCATGTGTATATGGCTTCGTTCAGATTGGTTCCACAGTCAAAGGTACAAATTATCGTCAGGGTTGTCAGGAACTTCATCTGGGGGAGGGGGGGACAGAGGAGGGTGCTGCTGTTAAAGTTAGTTGGGAAAAGTGCATGTTGCCAAAGCATTTTGGCGGCCTTGGGATGATCAATTTTCTTTTGCAGAGCAAGGTGATGATTTCTAAGTTTATTTGGAGAATTTTGAATAATGTGGATGAGTCCCTGGGTTCCCGTCTTGTTTATTAGTCTTTGTAATTGTGCATTTCTTATGGGTCTCGATCTCTTAGGCCACTTTTCCCCTGGGCTCTGTTTTATCCACTGACCGCATACCCTAATGCGTCCCCATTTCTTAGAGGATTGCTAGTTGCATGGGAGACTGTACAATCTTTGTTTCATTTTCACCATCTTGCGCACACTAGCACTATTGCAAGTTGTTGGTGGATTCCATTGGAAGATGGTCCTCTCATATCTTCAGTCCACCCATTGACGCAACATTGATGGAGAGCAGGTGTATATATGATATCTGATTGGTATAATAATTGAAGACAGTTGTTGACATGGGAAGAGTTTAGAGCTAGGTTCCTCCTTATAAGGTGGGATCGGGCTGTTTGGCAGAAGGTGTCTTCAATTCTTAATCCAGTAGCACAAGTGGATGACCCCCAGCCTTGGGTAGTTCATGAGCGTGTCAAAGCAGATAAATTGGTGAATTCTATGTACAAGGTCTTGCTTGCTGCGGACGTCTTGCCTCCTTCGTCCAAGTGGCCTTTACTCATTCCTAGGGATCGGCAGAAAGCACTATGGAAATGGGTATGGGATAAACTACTCCATCTCAAAGTATCTGTTTTATGGTGGCAAGTCATTCATCGTTATCTGCGCGTTAATATTCTTGTGCACAGATTTCGTCCAAAGGTATCTACACTTTGTCCCTTATGTGCATAGAGGGAGGAGACAATTGAGCATTGCTTCTTCCTGTGTAGACATGTCAGACATGCTTGGTTGGGGCTTCAAGGCCTCTTTCATTGCAATTTGAATAGCCAGCAGGTGTTATTAGCAGTCTATCCAAGTAGTTGGGATAATTTGGCCAAAAGGGCGTTTCATTTGGCTTCTGCATGGATCATTTGGTCCATTTGGAAAAGAAGAAATCTTCTCATATTCAAAGGTCTTGCTTGTTCAGATGCACAGATCCTCTTGATGCCCAACAACGAATTGTCAAAGCACTCAGGTGCTCATCAATTGCTAATGAGGTGAAGAGCCGTATTTGGGAGCACTATCTTCAGATTCATACTTACTTATGGGTATTTGCTTGCTCTTCATATTGTTTAGATGTTTTATTTGAGTGGGGTGGTTTTGTTCTGGTGGACATTCTCTCCACTGAGTTTTTAGTCCCCACTGTACTCTATAATTTTCTCAGGATAATAAAGGCTCAAGTCCTTAAAAAAAAAAAAAAGTACTTTCAGGAAATGGTTGTGCATGGGCTGTTCTTTCAATTTCTAGCTCAAAGATCTCTGCAGCATAATCTTTGGCTTTACCAAAAGACTGCATCATGGAATCAAATTGGCCTTGGTTGGTCATAGGCTCTGCAAAACTTGCTATACAACCTTGGCCTCTCTCTCAAACCAGAGATAAAGCAAAACATGGTATGTGGTAGAGCATTTTTCACACCTTGATCTTGGCACACGGTTAGATAGTGCGAGAACCTCACTATATAAGCAGTGATACCCTCTCCTTCTTACATCTAAATATTAAAATATTTTAATACCCAACATTTTAATATTAATATCCAACATATAAAAATTTAATCCCCCAACGCATAACAACCAACACATAACAACCAACATATAACAACCATTGACATTAACAACCAACACATGACTACCATTGACATTAATTAACACAACCATTGGATCCAACACATTTAAATTAAAATCCCCCTTAAACCCCCTTTGGTTTGGGTGCATATTCACACGAGGGGTGACTCCGGGCAACGAGAGCTGTTGGATAGGCATATTCACCCCTTATTCCTTAATCTACACCGTATGTAAAGTTCCTCGTTTGTGGGGTATGCAAGTACAAAATTTGCTATACTGTATTCACAAAATACTATAAGATTTCAAGCGGAATACTATATGGTGTTGATTTTGTACGTGCAAAATACAATTATGAGGGCTCTCGCTGCCCTACGTCACCCCCCGTGTGAATATGCATCCAAACCAAAGGGGGTTTAAGGGGGATTTTAATTTAAATGTGTTGGATCCAATGGTTGTGTTAATTAATGTCAATGGTAGTCATGTGTTGGTTGTTAATGTCAATGGTTGTTATATGTTGGTTGTTATGTGTTGGTTGTTATGTGTTGGGGGATCTAATTTTTATATGTTGGATATTAATAGTTTGTGTTGGTAGTTATGTGTTGGTTGTGTTGATTTAAATAATTGGAAAAATCTTTAATGTGCAGAAGTCAACTCCAAGGACCTAATACTTGCAGTGGACCTAAACAAAATGAAGTGGAAAGTTGGAGTTTAAAACTTCGGCCAATTCAAAAGAAGTTGGAAAAAAGGCACTGGTTCTCAAGGAATCTTTCACAAAATCTGGAATCTCGAGACAGAAATAAGCCAAACCTCAAAATTTTGACCTTGGGATAGACGTATTTTGTTCACCTCCAATTAAAGAAGATACAAACTAGCAGAAAGGCAGGGTTGAGGCAAAGGTTTGAATAGATTTTGTAACTCCATCGAGACCAATAAGCTGTGGGCCATGGCAATAGAAGAGAAAACATGTTGGAGAGGTGGCATTTTGTAGGTCACAAGTTATAAATTACGAAAGGCCTAAAGATTCCAATATTTTTGTTTGATTTTTGGGGGCGGTATTTCTGGCATGGTTGGGCTTAGATTTGGTGCCTGTATTGTATTCCAAATCATACGTGGAGGATATGTTTGCAGCGGTTTGAGCTGCTTGTTGGTGAGGAAAGGTAGTGGCTCGAAGATTACAGTATATGTGAATTTGGATTTGTGTTTGCATGGTGTCAATTTAGAAGGAAGTTTGGCTTTGGAGATCGGCTGGAGAGGTCTGGAAGGCATGCCGCTAGAGAGGTCTAGGCTTGAGGCGACTGGCAGGATGCGAAGGGGCGGGTTGTTTGCGCAGAGCAGGGACAGATTGCTTTAGGCCGATTCTGGTGAGGCTGATTGATAAGACCGATTGTTATAGCAGAGCTCCTAAAGCAGTTGTTCAATGGGCTAGTGTCGTGATGCTGTCGAGAAACCCCGAAACCATTTTGTCACAGCTAAGCTTCTCCCGTTGGAGGTGGGCGACCCTGCTCCAGCACTTTATCTTTGTTTCTGGAGATGAAGTGCATAGAGGCGCCGTTTCAAGCCGGATTTGAAGTGTTGGGCAGGCCAGGTTTGAGAGCTCAAGGGGCTGCTTGCTTCCTTCGGCTGCAGCCCTGATTACAATGGACGATTGCACATGATGCAGCCAGGCATCAGTCTTGAACTCCTAGGCTATTTTTTGTTTCTCAAAATATTGCATCTTTGTCCGTTTTGACCATTGGAAGTGGTATGGAGATTTGTAATAAAAAATTTAATGGCCTTTGATCTGACATAAGAGATTCAATATTCGCCAGATCAGTGGTTAGAATTGAAAAATGGGGAAAAAACCGATCAGTGGTTTTGAAGATTTGCAAAACAAATTTATGCCTTTCGCATGACAGCAAGTTCTCAAATTCCAGCCTTTCAAATGCCAGACAAAAATTCAAAACTAGCAAAAAGGCACGCTTGGGGCAAAGCTAGAGTTTTGGAGAGATGAGGAGGTTGAGAAATAAAAAGGAATTGATTTTGAGGGCATAAGAGATAGTATATGATCAATAAGTTTATATGATTTAAAGTTTAGTTCACATGATTGTCTAGAATGACATGCCTAATCCATAAATGTTGATGTGGTGTTCATTTCATGAGTTAATGGTTTATGTTTTTTATTAAGTTCATGAAAGATAACAAAGTAGGGATGACTTCATGTTTGAAAAAAACTAAAGACAATATGAAACCTGAATAAAAGGGTTCCAAAAATAAGGGAGCACGGTCATCTTCTTCCATAGAATATATTGTTGTAAATGCTGCTTATTTTTTATAGCTCCTATCTAGAGATGCAATATAGGATGGGAACCTACAACTTGAGAGAACTTGAACTTGATTGCCATTTTTTAATCATTAGCATATATTCTCCATAACAAATATGAATGAATATTTTATAAAGCTTTTGAAGCATGAACTACAACTGACCCCAATGAGAACACTTGTGAAGAAACCATTACAATAGAGGACCTGAAAGACACATTTTATGTAAATTCTCAAACCTAGCATTCCATAGCATTAGTGCAAAATGTGTAGATTCTTCTGTTGACAAGTTGTAAAAACATCACGTAACTAAACCCTGTATTATGACAAAGTCTAAGGCTCAAAGCAACAAAAAATTCAATATTTTTTAGTTTTGATTGAGATGTTGTAGTGTATATAAGCAAGAAGTTCTTAAAATGGCAGGCATACACTACTTATATAAGACCCTTATGCACTAAGAGAAGCTTGTATAGCAATATAGATGAAGATGAAGTATACAACCATATGTTAGATAACAATATGCGTAGTCTATCAACTCAAGACCTACTTTACCCTTTTTGCCTCCAGAGATGCCAATGTAGAGCATGTTGGGAAACTAGGCTACGACTATGGAGGTTATGTCAACGATGTATGATTTCCCAACCTTTTTTTTTTGTTTATCTTCTTGTTTTTATGGCTCTTCAATTCACTTATCTTTCTTCTCATTAGAGCTTATATTTCTCTGTGTTCCAAGACTTATATATTGTGGAGTTGTTGTATCTAGCAAGGTTGTATGTAAATGATGGGATCAAGGCCATGAAGAAATCTTTGACCATATGGACTAGCCAATGGTTTTATTTCACTTCACTATTGGTTAGTGGAAGTTATGTGCACACACCTCCAACAATTTAAAGGAATATTGAGCATTCAAAAATAAGCTAAGTTCTAATCTCCTTAATGAATTTAGTGTGGACCACAAATTTATTTTCATTCTTTCTTCATTCTCATTGTCTCTTATAGTGCTTAACATTCTTCAAGTTAGAAGTACAAATGGTATTCTTCAAATTGAATGTAAAATGGTACATGAGTTAATTCTCAAAATGTGAAAGCTACATGATCTTTGGTTGCAATGACCTTTTGCATCAACAACACCATGCGGCCCCACAAGAGCAAATATACACACAAGCTTTTGCAGATTTCAATTTATCTGAGAATGGTTGTTATACCCTAGGCTAGAAGAGCAACATCAATTATCCCTCGTGCTCCATAGTCCTTACATGTGGATAACACATTGAAGATATCTCAGTTGTATATAACATTTTAGTTGGGTTAACAGTGAGGCTCAAAATATAGAGCTTTGGGTTTTGAACACCCCCCATGAATTGATGGATTTCTGTTGGGTTTATATGAGAGGATCCGCCGAGTTGGGTGCAAAAATGACAGAGGGGCAAGTTATCTGCACAAAAGTTGAGGGACTCGAATGCATACTTGAGTGTGCTTGCATTCAAAGCCACCATAGCATTAAAAGGACTTGATAAAAACGACCATGCATGCCTGGAAAACTCCTTTAACAGAGGATCTCCACCAAAACACATGCTTAGGGGGTCCGCAAGATTCGCTCACTTGCTGCAGAGCGGTTCAAAGTCATCTGCACAAATGCCAGATTCATGATATAAGCAGCTCAAAAATTGATTTTTAATGAAAATGACAAGTTAAGGTTAATATCTTTAACCAAAGTCAATATACTTGCTGACCTAAGTATCTTCAACTTATGAGCTAATAGAGAATGGTCCAAACAAATTGAAGCGAAATATCTTCAACTTATGAGCTAATAGAGAATGGTCCAAACAAATTGACCCAAAACCGTTTACTGGGCTTTGACAAGATACAACCCTACTTTACCCACTTCAAATCGCAGAACATTGATAACATGACAACGTGCCCTACAAGATTCAAACATGTTTGAGCGTATGCCTCAGGACAACATAGATACAGGCTCTATCAAGAGTATCTGTAATGTTTTTCGCTTATACAAAACCTCTTCCCTTTCTTCCAAAGTTTTCCAACCAACTTTATTGTTCATACACAACAATAGCGGCATTGCTGTTCAGAGATGGATGTAGTGTTATTACAGTTTGCATTAGTTTTAATTTTTCAAAAATAACCTAGTCACTAAAAGGTCAACCAAAAGGATATCATTTCCAAAAAAGTGAAAATGTATCTCTGAAAATGCATCACATTGAACACGAAGCGCTAGGTTTTCCAATACTTGAAACTACTCAGCAAAATTGCCATCATATTCCAAATTTGTATCCTCATGGTCCCAAGAAGAATCAAAGCTTACTAAACTTAAGAAAAACAACGACTTCAAGTGTAGTTCAAACAAGTCTTCATCTGTATCCATCACTTGCACATTTCAGAAGCATCCCATAATACCTATTTGTAGCTGACGTGTGCACAGACGGTGCAAGGTTCATGATTTAGCAGTCCAATAGTTTAAGAGGAAGATGCAGTAAATCAAATGGGTCCTTCGTGGATTTGCAAAATTTGAGCATACATTTTCAATTGGTCACATAATGAAGCAGACCCTTGGCTCTAAGATACAACCAAGTAAATCAGCAAAATCACTAATCAAATCAGTAAAAGCCAAAGCATAAAAAACAAAGATAAAAGCCAAACTGCAGTATCATTCTCAGCAAACAAGTTTGCACCTGTAGCCAACTCAAACCTTATTTCTTGGCTGTGTTCCTCATATAGATAATCATAAAAGGACAGTATACCAATTGCCATAGTGCTGAAACTATAAGATGATTGCCAAGGGATTTGGCATAGATGGTAAGCACGAAGAATTAATCCTCTCCCCCTCTTCAAACGTAGAAATAAAAACATATTTGAATTGGCTGAATGCTAAAATTTAGATAGGGCAATAGAACTGTCACAACAAATTTTATGGATTTCCCACTGCAATGCATAAGCAAATAGAAATGGATTTAACTTGGATCAAACGACATTATCAAAACATATATAATGCAGTTTGCAATTTTTCATTGTTTTTGTTCCTCTTGAATTTTTCCGCGCCGCAATCTATCTCAATATTTTGTTGCCACGTTTTTCTTAAAGACCTCCGATGTTGTAACCTGTCGCAACCTGCTATGCCGGATCAAGCTGTCCATCTCCATCGATTCTATGCAATCCGGTCTGGGCAAAGGCTGTTTCCCAGCAAATTGCCATCCTGAAGACCAATTTCGACCATTTCGACCATTTTCAGATCGTCCTACTGCTGCAACAACATTGTCTGGATCGACCTATTCAGGCTTCCATGGCCTTAAACCAAGCCTATCTGGTCTTGCACACAGCAAATCAGCCTATTTGGCCTCAGTTCCGACCTCCTCACGTGAAATCTGACCTGATTTGATGCCATCTTTTCTGTGGCAGCATGAATTCCAAGCTCTAACTTCGGCAGCTCTGGCTCAAATCTATTAAACAAGTAATAACAAGTAAACAACAAGAGAAGGTTGCACACACAAGATACATCCATTAATGCTTTTCATGTGTACATATATCTTGCCTAAAAGGCAAGTCTAATAATAAGTAGATAAATATACTAACAATAGTAAATATCTAGATAAACATAGATGTCAGGCTTAGAATGCCTCGAACACCCCCCCTGCAACATTGGTCTCACATCTAAAACAAAATAGACCAAGGGTGCAAACTCATAGACCAAAGTCATGTGCGAAGTTGCTCCTGAATCAACAATAAAATAAGTGGATGAATCCACCAACATAGCCTGAGCTTCATAAACCATGTTATTATGAGCATGGTGTTTCTCAAAAAATTGACGAAGATGACAATTAGAATCCTCATGATTATACTTTCCACAAAAAGAACACCCACGGTCCTTATTGCCAGTAACCCGGGGAAAAGCACGATTTGTGCCACTGGAAAATCCACCACTAGAATCACGTCGAGCAGAAAAATTCCGTCTTGGGATATATGCTTCTTTTTTAAACTTTTTATATGCAACATAAAAAGCCTTTTCACCATCACTAGGCTCTCTAGCACGTCGAGAACTTTAAAGAATTTGTTCATCGAGAGTGGTATGAACAACTAAAGCTTTTCCTCTAGGGGAACAACCTCATGCTTCACTTCTGAACATGATCTTTCAATGATAAACATGCACTTTCAAAAGCCAAATCTTCTTTATTAAGAAGAACAACGACTATAGTGTCAAAATCATGAGGCATCGTGCCTAACAACATGACAGGTAATTGCTCTTTCTCCACCGGTGCCCCAGCCGCTGACAATTGTTCTACCAATTCTTTGAATTTATCAATATGATCATCAATGGAATCTGTAACCATATACTTTAAACTGCTCAATTTATTACGTAGATGCAACACTTCTTGCTTTGTCCGCTTCAAATAAATTTTGTCCAAATACTCCCATACTTCATTAGCATGCTCATATACTTGGCATCAACAAGAATAGAATCCTTAAGGGCATAAAGTATCATCTGCGAGCAACACGATCTTTATCATCCCAATCTTCTACTTCTTTAAGCCATGCATCATCTTGAGGCCCTTGTGTCAAAAGAACCCCAGCGCACTTTCGGGTTGCAAAGGGCGCACCACCACTCCTAACACAACATCAATAACTTTGTGGTTTTGATTACAATTTTCATCTTCGTTTTCCATGCAGGATAACCTGTCCCATCAAACACATAGAGCGTCCTTGTTCTAGTCGCCCCACGTATGGAAACCGTTGCCTGCTCTGATACCATATTAAACAAGTAATAACAAGTAAACAACAAGAGAAGGTTGCACACACAAGATACATCCATTAATGCTTTTCATGTGTACATATATCTTGCCTAAAAGGCAAGTCTAATAATAAGTAGATAAATATACTAACAATAGTAAATATCTAGATAAACATAGATGTGAGGCCTAGAATGCCTCGAACAAAATCTAGGCTTTGTATGATCCTCCAACATTCAAGTTTGCCTTCTGGACTAAGGCCCCAACCCAAAAAACGTCTGTAATCTTCAAGGATTCCATAGAGTTTAAAAAGGTTTTCATGTATAGCTCTAGTTTTTTTTTTCTGTTTTTTTCTTAGTTATGCCATGCCCCTGCTAACAGAGTATTTGCCATGACCTATCAGGCGGAAGAATTGCTTGGCCACCAGTGGTTGTCATAGAAAATACTGGCTTAGGTTGGGATGAATCAAACAATCAGTTCACTGGCCTTGGAAATGAAGAAGTCAGGCTTTTCCTTAGTAGCATTGCTGACCTAGGAAACATAGATTACAGAAGGGTTATAGCCTTTTATGATCCCCAGGGGCATAAAGGAGTAACTTTTGTTGTATTTCCTGCGACTGATCTGGGTTGAGATACTTTACATTTACGGTTCTTTTCTTCAGATTTCGCTGTCTCTAGAGACCCATGTACCCTGTTTCGAGCATGCATTGTTTGCTCTGAATCTTTGCCGTTCCGGTTGTTTCCTGTCATATAGCAGCGGGGGAATCAAAGCTTTTAGCTCAAAACTATGGATAAAGGTATCTCTCCAACCTGAAAGTATAGATTAAATCAATCATGTTGATCTCTAATGCCTCTGTAGTAATCACAGTATTTTCATTCAAAGCATTCCGCTGTAGCAACAAATCCGCTGAAAATCTTAGAAGGGGTCTTCAAATTTGTTGAAGGTTAAACCGCAGGTATTCGAGAGATTGGGACAGAGATGGTAGGCTGCGAGAGATTGGGGCAGAGATGGCAAGAACGAAGAGACCATTGGAGTTGTTAAAGTTGCTCATAGCCGGGACTGATTCTTCATCGGCATAGTCCAAATTAACGTAAGCCTAAGCCACAGAATGCCCCTACAATAAAAGAGAGGAAAGAACAAGGCCAGTTTCATCAGACCACAACTTGGTATCTAGAGGCATGAACTCTAGTTTTTCGCTACTTTCTCCCTCTACATTAGGCCTATACATCACCCTCTGCAACGTTGAAAATAGTTCTTACCTGAAGGCAGTTGAACCATTATTTTCTTGAACCAATTTATTTAATGGTTCCAACCATTGTCTCTCTTTAACTCTATCTCATGGTACCCATTATCTACAGAATAACTTAACCCCAGATACAATAATGCTTAGACCCTAAGTTAAAAGGTTTTTCATGTTGCTAAATAATTAGCTGTTTATAATCCATATACAAAATGTGTATGCCCTTATGTATTGGGATGTATGGTAATTGAATACCCATCAAAGTGCTTCTCCTGCATTGAATGCACACGACTAGTTGCTCATCCCCCAAATTGCAGAAAAGAGAAATGTTCGCGGCGACCTTGGCCACCGCGATAAATTTTCTGTAAACAATAATTTATGCAACATTTATGAGTACAATTTACATGGGAAAGTTGATGTCCATATTTGCACAATAATAATAACCCATTCTGCACATTTTTAGCCATATGCTTCTATATAGACATCAACATGGAGCAATGGCATGAGTCACTCCCCGATTGCATAGTTGTGTAAATATTAATAGGTCTGGATAATCTTTTGCAAGATGTGCAAGGCTTTTCGCCAGAGTCATAGAGGAGAAAACTCATGCTACACCCTTCTGCCTACATGTGCAGCACTAGAATGGACAAACATATGCATGTTGTCAAATGTTAGATCCAAGAACTGGTGGAAAACTCAGAGAGCTTCTGCTCTGCTTTGCCAAAGAAAACTAGAATGGAAAAGTCGAATAAAAGGAGAGAATCAGAAGCTTCAGCTCAAAATCAGAAACTCTGACCTGTTTGAAGCAGAAGAACAATATCTCTTTGCTTTTAGGCTCGGAATCAGAAACCCTAACCTGTTAATTCGAAGTAGAACAACATTTTCTACCAGCAATAGTTTCACAGCAATAGTCTCACCTGCCTCAGGGGTCTCTACGAGTCCTAAGTCTGCAGAAAACATCCATTGACAAATTGCCTTCGAGTTTGGGACGATTAAAGCGATAGGAAACATTAGTCATGCCAACAATAGCTTAACATAGCAAACATTAATTTAAATTTATCTAATTAACGTCAATACCATCTTTTATAATGTGGCTTAAATTAGAACAAAGTTCAAATGTCCAAACATACCGTCAAACTAAGAAGCGAGCCGGTTGGTAAGAGAAATGTTCGCGGTGGCCTTGGCCGCCGCGATAAATTTCTTGTAGAGCTTAATTTTGAAGGCACAAATGGCTTTCGAAAAATTGTTAGAATGGGCACTCATGGACTTCTCTAATCTCAAAATATGTTAGTAGTTAACTGGGCATTGCTCCTTATCAAAACATATATAATTCTCCTAGGAAGATGCCTTTGGAATATTCGTTTATGATGCTTATTTCTGAAGACGACACGTAGACACGTAGATTTCTGAGGAAACTAGCAAAAAGGCACGCCAGAAGCTGTAGAAAATAAAGGCGCAGGCAAATTAGGGCAAGGTAATTGGATACCAAAAGATATTTGAATTATCTTTTATGTTTTTTTTTTTTACCATTTGAAAGCTTAATTAGGGCAAAATTGTATTGTACTAAATTTGAAAGCTTAATTAGGGCAAAATTGTATTGTAATTTATTGTCCATGATAGAAATAACATATCTTGTTTGGATAGTTTAAATGGAGCCCCTGCATTTAAGGTACCAGTATTTCCTAGTTTTGGAAGGGCAGGATATGAGGTTGTTGTAGCCTTCTTTTGGTTGTGTTGTAATAGTTTATATAATGTCTTTCGATTTCATTCGCCTTTTTCTTGCATTTGGTTTCTTCTAAGAGGTCGATGTTGAAGGTTTTTTCCCGTATGGTTTGTGCTTGTCGACATCTGCTGCCATTTTGAGATTTGGTTTTGCTTTGTGCTATTTGTACCTGATTGATATGTCTGTTGTTTGTCCTATGTATTTCTTGTTGTTCTTATTGCACGTTAGGCAATATATCTATATCGTAGGTTTTATTTTACCTGCGCCATTGTTAGTTGTGTTAAAGTTGTTTTGACGTGTAAATATATTTTTTTTTTCCTTTTTCTTTAGTTTTAGTTTTGGCGTGTTTATAGTTATTAAAATAGGATTTGAGATTAAGATCAAAATTGTACTATATTACGTTGAACAGTTTAGCATTTTGAATAGTTTAGCATATGAAAAATATCAAAGTGAAGTTTATAAGGCTATTAATTGTGAAGTTTATCCCCTGAATTGCCAACTAGGAAATGAATAGAGGAAAAAGAGTTAAAAAAAATTATGATCTGAGTTTGATCTCTCTATCTACACATGGTGCAAAAAATTAAGAGGTAGATTGAGAGAAACGAAATCTTATAGGTACAATGAAGATACAAAACTATGATCCGGCTTAAGAACAATAACCTGTTCTATTGGAACCTCGTTCAAAATAAAGCTTTTAACAGCATCTGTGATGCTCCCGACAAAGCGAGATATTTGATTTTTAAAGATAGCAAGGAAAAGAGTAGGTACCAGTTATAATGATAGTATGAGAATAGAGGTTAATGTCCTCAACTAGATCTTTCACAGTAGAACCAGATGAGAAGCCAGAAAGTGCGATAAATAGCCAAGAAGGCACAAACATTTCTAAACTACTACGACCCGCTCATGTTAATGGATATACAAGCTTGCAACTTCAACAAAGATGTGAAGGTAGCCAAGGTAAATGCAATGTAACTTTCAATGACCTGTGAGATTTTATGATATAGAACTCTGCCATCCTCCTCAGGTTTTTGTCTTCTTACAAAGAGTTGTCTAGTACGAACAAAGATCTATACCCATGCATTTTCTGGTTTTAATATGATATACTGTCACAATATAGAGCTGTAATTTTTGCATCCTACAGTCAAAAGTAATGTTATTGTTGTTTATGAACAGGCCGGCACAATTCTATGCATATATAAACAATGTACAAAAACGAAATTGAAGAAGGCTAACATACGCATAGATCTCATTGCCTCTGAAGCAGAAAGGAATACCTCACAAGCAGACTTATTCCCATTTCATGATATGCGACGAAACAGAGTCTTCTTCCTGATGTTGGCTCTGAAAGACAATGTGTGTAGGAGCAAAAAATCTGAAGATAACAAAGCCTCCTCTTGATATACACAAGAATTAAGTTGGGCATCTCCAGGCAAAATGTTCCATGGCGAACGCGGAGTAGTTCTATCAGCAGAATCATGCTCCATGCATGGTTAATCTTTTGCTATGACATTAAGGCCTTGTTTGACATAAGGTGCATGTTAAACCTTGGATTGTTCTTGTAGTTCGACACTACATCTGCATAAATCGGTGACGATCTTAGCAAAAACTCAATCTTAGGTCCACTATTTTCCTGTAGAAGGCCAATCCTTGTTGTTTCTTACCTTAGAAAGAGGATGGAAAGGAAATTGCAGCGGAATCTCCACAGTCACTGCAGATGATGAAGTAGCATCCTTGCCTTCAAACTATTTTTTGCAACTTGTGTAGCAGGGCAGATTGCCATTCCGAAGTCAACCCAAGAGCCCCATTTCATATTGATGAGTATGGACATATGGTTCCGAGAGACTAAAATTGGCTTCTAAAAATTCATCCCACAGTTGGAAATGTCAGGCCGTTCATGCCCATGTGAGATATAAATACCTACTCAATCCATAGGGCGGTATCAATCTGCATAAAAAATAGCACAAGTTGTGAAAAAAAGTGATAATACTTTTACATGGAGTGTCAGGAAGATGAGGATGTAGCTGGACTAGCAGAGGGTAGAAAGGGCATGCCTTAGTTGTAAGGCTTGGATCAGATGGCACGCTTGGAAAAAGCCACCAATAGCATGTATGGGGAATGTGGAGCCCTACAAGATGCAGGGATAACATTTGAAACAATAAAACAGAAAGATCTAGTAACATGGACAACAATGCTTGCAGCATATCCTAAAAGTGATGACAGGAATGAGGCCTCAAGTTATTTAGAGCAATGCACGGGAAATAATGATGGACGCTGTCACATTTAGCACCATTCTTGATGTGTGTGCAGATCAACATGACTTGTCTCAAGGTAAGTTAATGTACTCTTTCATTTTTATTAGAAACCTCATTCCTGATCCCTACATATTCCATATTAGATCTGTGTACATTGACTACAGAATCCTGCTTGGCCAAAAAATTGCGAAAATTCTACAACTGAGAGTGCTCAAAGACTGCTTATTAATATTACTCTGTCTAAAGCAGCAGCATAGTCCTTAGCTCAGGAAATAATATTGACGATGTTCCACGTACCACAAACAATTAAGGGCCCTAGACTCCTGCTCCAATACAGATGTGCTTCTGGCCTTGTAATTTAGCATGCAGATCATATGGGAACGATGCATCCTCTTGTAGCATCAAAGCTGGTTCCATGCAAAGGTATGTTACAAGACCCATTTAATTAAGCTAACATAGACCAAAACATTCTCTATTTACTGCCTGCTATTATACAATGCAAGGATCTATCTCTACGTCCCTTGATTGAGGAATCTATACCAGATAGCTTTTTAGGCATTAGATAACTTCTGAAAACTTCTGATAACTTTTGCTAACCCTAGGCATTAGTTAACACTAGGAATATCAGATAACTAAGTATCCCATTATGAAATCCAAGATCAAGCTTTATCGGAGTGGAATATGTCATTGGGACTAAGAACATGAAAGGTATGGTGGGGTATCTCGTACGTTGTCTTGCTACATGATCTTTGCCATCAGAAACAATTAGATGATGCTAAGAGGCTTCTGCAAACAATGAACACAACTAATTGCTCCCAAGCACAAGTGTATATGCCATGCTCATCAGTGACTTCTACAAAGAGAACATAGCAGATGAAGCTTGGAAGAAATGGTTACAAGAGAATGCACTTTGGCAATCATCGTGGGGTTTCTCGTATCAAAGCAAATCAACATTCACTTGCATGCCAGATGATAGAGATATAATATGAAACAAAGATACATGCCACAACCTTTATCAATATTGGTGGAAGTGTGTGCGTCCCAGACAGGCAGGGGGCTTGGGTATGCTTGATGTGTCGTTGCACCGCGAAGGTTACAGTGTCGAAATTCATCCCGCGTTGTTGCGGGAGCAAAAATCCCGGTTTGGCTCTGTTTGCACCGATCGCTTAAATCACTCTTTTGTGTTTAGGAAGCCAGCTATTCCGGCTCAATTGCCATGGGCTCTGTTTGAGGATTTGCGGCCATTCCCTCATGCTTCACCTTTTCTTAAGGGTCTCCTGAAGGCTTGGAAGGTGGTCAAGGTTCTCTTTTCATTGGACCCTAGCGGTGTATGGTAGCCTCATCGCCCTTTCTGGGGTTCCCTTGGACTCTGCATCTCCCTTGGCCTCTTCCCTACACCCGGTACTCAGCGCCGGTGGATTCTTTGCCGGGGTAACATCCATCCGTGGCGGTATTGGGAGGGTCATCTGGCCCCGATGGGAGTTTTTAAGGAGATTTGGCCTTGATTAGGGACATCTGGGACTTGGGCGAGAATTGCCAATGCTATTCCATTCACGGTTGTCTTCTCAAGTCAATCGCGTTTGGAAGTCGCATAGTGGACTTGATGCATCTCGGTTTGTAGCATCGGCTTATGGCTCTGGCGCCGGACCGCGTTGCGCCCAGCCGGATAAGTGGTCGCTTAAGCTTCCGGGGGTAAGTGGCCCGCCATGTGGAAGTGGGCGTGGAATTCATTGCCTCGCCTAAAATCCGTTCACCCTTTTGTGGCAGATCTTGCACCAGTAACCTCGGGGGTGAATGTCCGGGAGTCCACGGGTTCAAGCCTCGGTAAATTTAAACATGCCCTTTATGTGGGAGGCGACGTGAGACCATTGAGCATTACTTTGTCCTATGCGGCTTGGTCACGGGTGAGAGCCCTCTTTGGGACTTCACTATGCGAAGAAGATTCTCTTGGGAGTCCTTCCTAGCGGTGGCAAAGTGGCCAAGCTACCCGAGCGTTTCATTTATCACGAGCTTGGCTTTTGTGGCTGATTTGGAAAAGACCGGAGGCGAAGGTCTTTCAAAATCACGATTTTAGCCCTTTTCGGTTGGTTCCAATCTTGAGGCATAAGTTGTGGCAGGCTTACCAAGTCTCAAGTTTATCTGGCACAGTTAAGCGGGAAATTTGGTCGACATTCCTACAGATTGTGGATCATGATGGGCGCTTCATTTTGTAGCACCACACTTATCATTGTACTTGATCGCATTCTAGTGGTTTAATATATTCTTATATTCTTCAAAAAAAAAAAAAAAATTGATCAATGTGGCAAATGCTTGTCATCTATCAAATGAACTGTAAGAAAACAAGAGATGCCACATACCTTTTAGTGGCTGTTTTTACTTTTCATATAACCATCATTTCGATCAGCATCATAGCCCCCATTTTCATCGTCTTGATCAAGTATAGAGGGATGATTAGATCATCTTGGCATAAAAAAGTCCGGATTGAGCAATTAATGCTAGTTCCATTTTTGAAACCGCCCTAAATTACGAAAACTCAGAATGTTGAGATGGTGCACTAAATAAGCAGCCTTTTATTCCCATTATGGAATTGCTTGGTGCTGTCCAATTTTAGTGTAGCCCAAGAAGGGCCTTGATAGAAATTGAATCCCGCATGGCATCGATTTTGAAAAACACCTGATGTTGCAGAAAGGTCGATGGAAGAAACCCTTCTAGAATCGATGCAAAGAAGCCGTCTCACGAAGTTAAAACAAAACCCTAGCGAATGAGTGCCTTTCAATATCTCCGTGTCAAATTTTGGGTCATTTCTAATTTCTCTAGCCATCGATTTAGAAAAAAAAGGATCTAAGTGTGTAGGCTTATGCCACCTGAGATTTGGCTGAGGTAGAACTGCTATGTGGATAGGCTAGAATTGCAAGGAAGGCTGCAGGCTCGGTTAGGCTTGCGTGCGAAAAATAGGGTTTTAAAAAATAAGAAAAAAAAGAGAAAAAAAGGGCTTGGTGATGGCAGATTGAGTGTGTCCAAGTTATTTCTGTGCTGCAGGAGATGGCCGTGCAGAGGCGATCCTTAAGGTTTTGCGAAACTATGGCCGCCTGTTGTATAGAGTAACATCTCAGATAAATTATGAAAGGAAGCAAATCGAATATGCCAGCATTACAATCGATGATGGCTTCGGCGGATTTGTTCCAATACAGAAAGATGCGAAGCAGATTAGGGTTCGCCGTAGCTGGAGCAGATCAACAAATTTTACTGTCCCAGAGCCATTTGCCTTGGCTACTGATAGAAGAGCTTCTTATGGTTGCAGAGAGCCGTTTCATAATGTTAAAAATGCCAAGGAGAATGAAGTACCAACAAGAAAATCTCAGGTTTTTGCTATTTTGCCATTTGCTTCTAAAGTGAGAATTAGTGTATAATGTTGGAAATGGGTGTATCAGGGCATACCTAGTGGCTCAGTAAAACCTGGAGGAAGGAAATCTGTCTTAACAGATTCAAGGTAATCCTTTTACTGAATTTTCTTTTGCGACATTTTATCCTTCCTGCATCTTTCCAAACTGTGTTACCTTCAGGATTTCGGAAAAATCTGATGAAAATGTAGCCTCCGAAAGATCTCTAAGTTCGAAGGAAGCCAGAAGTCAAGCTGGAATTAGCTTCAGGCTCGATGAGCGTGCCGCGAAGCGGAAAGAGGTATAATCCTTTGGTCTATTGATACCTTTTAGTTCAGCAGAGCCACTTATCCTAAGTGATTTCCTGATAGTTTAATGCCAAGATGGAACAAAAGGTACAAGCAATGGAGGCAGAGAAAAACTAATTGCAAGCGAAAACAAAGGTACTCATCATTCATTTTTCCAAACCCTTTTAAACTTCAATTTTGTGAATTTGCTTCAGGAAGAACTTGAAACAGAAATTAAACAGCTCAGACGGAGCTTGATATTTAAAGCAACACCCATGCCACAATTTTATCACGAGGCCCCCCCAACCAAGGCCAGAGCTTAAGAAGGTGAAGTACTATACGATGCTCTTTGTTCCCCGTTTTTGAATGTTTTTGATGGTTATTGGAAACTGATAGCGTGTATATGTCTAGGTTCCTCCAACTTGTCCAAAATCCCCAAAACTTGGAAGGTGGAAGGGTGAGAAAGAGACTTCCTCTGAAAGGGGTGTAGTCAGGCTATGCCGCCTTGGGTGCGTTCACCATGAAAATGGATGTCCAAATGGTTTGGATGCAAATGGCATGGATTTGACTTACAAGAAGGGAAGCAAAGATCTGCAATCCGCCATTGTCAACCAAAAGCCTCCAATTCAACGTACTGTTAGGAAAACGGCAGGAGGCAACAATGAGAAAGGCAAAGAAGTTGCACCACCGAAAAATGAAGCTGAAACAGAGGCTTCTAACTTTGCTGAAACAGAGGCTGAAGCTGCTAGGGAAACTCGAAGTTGTTCTGCATCAGATTCCTCTGATAATTCTCAAAAGAAAGAAGGCATGGAAGAACAAGATGTGGATATTTCTACCAAATCAGATGGTCTGGAATCTGCTTCTGCATTTACAGATAATAAGAGGAGGAGATTTGGGCTAGGATCTTCAAGGTTGCAGGCAAGGTTGAGTCTTGCAACTTCCACAGAACAGGCTCCTTCCAAAATAACTGAGACTTCAGGTTTGAAGAGTCAGGAGACAATGGGAAACAGGAAGTGGGAACATGCTAGACTTAGTGCACCTACATTTAGCAGCCTGCGGCGCTAAAATTTGAGAAGGAATTCCAGGACCAGTGCTACTGTGCCTGTAGCATCTTGAATGGAAGCAGATGCAGATCTATAAAACAGAAAAAAAAGAAGCAAAATTCACAAAAATGCAATTTACAGAGTTCATAGATCAGAAAGATTGGAACATCTTTTCAAAGCAAAGCAAGAGCCCAGGAATAAGTGCTTTTAAAAGCCCTTTGTATAAGTTGTGTAAAAATTTGCTATATAGAAGAGGTATATGTTTTGGTTATTGTATAATTCTTTGCAGCATATCCATACAATAGTCATCAGCCTGTAATGTTTGAGTTGTGTGACTGAGTTTCATTTCCTGCATCAAAGTCGTCTTCTTCCTTCGTTTCTTCTTCTATTGATAGTTGGTAATTCAAGATAATGCCAACATTGCTATGCTGATAGTTGGTAATTCAAGCTTATGCCTTCATAGATGATGTCTCATTATGAGATGTGCCCTCCATTGACAGAGTTTAATCGGGCAGGAAATACATAAAATAATATCCAGCTTGCATTTTCTAATGACCCACGAAAGGTCTCACAATAGCAAAGGTTTTGGGCTAGAGGCGCCAAACTCATGACATATGTGCTAGGGAACCACGGGCAGTCGAGGGTTTCCTGCGGGAAATCGGCAGGCGGCTCCGCCGCTCGGGGCATTAATGGCTACTTCTGCACCAATTTGAACAAGGCCGCCGCGATAAATTTCTTGTTTCTTTAAAGAACCCTTCACAACAATGGTTTTTCTTTCTCTTTATAAAAAAATCCTTTTCCCTGTTGTGGACAACTTGTGTTGTTTTCTACTATACGTTCAAGATCTAATACAAGAAATAGTTCATCTTTTGTTCCATGTAACAAATATTCCAGTATAAGAGAATGCTGCGTTTACCGCATTCGGCCCGGAAACCACTCCGTGGCGTGGTTTCCCTGCTTAGGGAATCTTTCAACGATTCTATAACGTGGGCGCAATTGGGTTTAGATTACTTGCGGTTGTCAGCGCCCCATTGGCCCAAAAGCGAACAAAAACACGGAATGTTCACTAAAAAAGGAGAATGAAAAGCGGAATGTTAGCCAAAAAGCGAATCACGGACTAAATTGCAATTAGAAGAAAATAGTGCCACGTGGTGACTGCGGATAGGCGGATTGAGCAGAATGAAACCTAAATTGAGTTTACGTTTTGTATACCTTGTCTTAGATGGGGGAACTGAATAAATCATGGTCAGGCCCATGACCTCAAAATCAGAAAGCTATTTTTCCGGTTCCCGCGCATGAGAGACAACGTGCCCAGAAATCGCATTGGATTAGAAGTTTGCATCTTTCTTATTTGGAGCTGCACCTATATAAGTTTGTTGAATGAACCGCAGCTTTGTACACAATCGGGAGAAGACAGTTCCAGATTCGAAGGTGACGTCCCTGATTCTAATAATCTGAAATTTTGTCAATTCTCCTGATTTTTAATTCCATGATTTCCTCGATCTCCATTTTTGATGTACACGTTGAATTCTTTGTATGTCGAGCTTTAGGTTGGCAGTTTACTTTTCATCTTGAGTTGAATCTCGCTTCAGAGGAATCTTTTCTTATAAGTCTAGGATTTCGATTCCATAGTAACTAAGCCTAAATCCGATGTTCTGTCAGAAAGATTTACTTTGATTTTCATTCCTTCAGCAGTTCACTGGCATTAAGGAGTTTAAGTTATCTCAGTTTCAGTCATACGGTTTAAGAAAGTGGGGAAGCTTAGCTGATTCATATCTGTTCTGCAGTTTTTACCAACATCCCTGATCAGTCATGAGTTGTCTTTGTAACGCCTGTGGAACTAAATTGGACATTGCATACACATGCACTGAATGTTGGGAGGAGAATAATGACGATACTTACGACCTGTGCGGTCGTTGTTTGGTGAGAACGAGACATGAACATGGGCGTGAGTTTTTCGTAGAGCGCAACGTGATGTCTAAGCGCAAGAAGATTTTGACGAGGGCTTTGCAGTTTGGCGCTGCCGTTGCAACAATTGTTGGAGCCTTTGTGGGTGGTAAGATATCACAGTTTTTTATACCTGCTTACCATTGATGTTCAAGACTTTTCTTCGTCTCATTTTTTCATTGTTTATTTTGACAGCTGAGAGGCACCACCACTAAAACAATCATCCCACGCTTCGAGCTGCCCGTTTGTAACTATAATAACTCGTGTATCATCTGCATGTTTTTTTTTTTTTTGTGGGTTTCTCCACGTGGATGTATATCCTATATGTAATATTTTATAAAATTTCTTATGACATTCTGAATAAATGGCTACGGTTGTTTGGGATTTCTTTTGGGTTGCCCCTAGGTTTTCATGTGGGTTTTCGGCATATTCTGAGCATATACTGGAATATTCCTAGATTATGCAGAAACTGCTTCAAACTGGCGGTCTCCTGTAAATTGACAGTCGCCAGTGTTGCTGGGCGGCCGTTGTGCAAACCGGCTAACCGGCATCGCCATAATCGATGCATTCTCGATGAAATGATCAAATGCTGCTCCTTCTCGTCTTTCTTTGGAATCAATCTTCCCATTCATAAGCCCAACAACAGAATCAAATTGAACTGAGACAATAGATTATGGGCAGCAGGCCAAAGTCCTTATGTAGACGAGATGGTTCGGTAGAGTGGATACCTGGTCTAGTAAAAGAAGGTCGTGCATCTGTAGAAGGAGTTCCTGGCTGGCTGGAAGAAGAAGCCTTTGAATCTGGGGTTGTAGGTCTTCGGTGCTCAGCTCAAACCGCCCTCTTTGGAGCATCAGACCCATCAATGGTTTTGCACTTTGAGCTACGAACTATGGCGTTTGTTATGTTATTTCTTAACATTTAGCTAACAATTTTATGTTTTGTCGACCAAAACTTATTCGATGCCGGACCCCTTCGTTTAGTTTTGTTAACTCGTCGAAGACTGGCGTCGAGACTCCCAATGGCTCCATCACCGGGCTCCTCGCCCCGTGGCGGCGTTGGCTCCCAAAGTCGATGAATCAATCGTAAGTTTCTTCCATATATCTTGGATGAGTTTTTCTTCCATATATTGCGTTGAAGGTAGGGTACATTACGTGCCTTCTTTTTCTCTGGAGACCATTTCTTATCATAGATTACGTGTTTTACTAAGAGAATACACACTTCACTGAAGCTCATATATGCCACTATTCAAAAGCAGGTTAGAATCTAATGAAGAAGATTTGAAATCTAAAAGCAGTAGTTTTGAGCGGGGAGCATGATAGTGGATTTGAGTGGGTTCAAAATTAAGTTTATTTAAATAATCTAGAAACATAGGATTCAAAATTATTCGTTCTTATCAAATGCATTGGTGAAATGGCCAGTAATAATCAAGAGGATGTTGTATTGTAGCACCTTCTAAGCGTCTATTTTCTATTACATAATTTTTCGATAAAATGTAATGTGAACTTCATTGTCCTTTAATGCCATCAATGTAGTATGTGGAGATATATGAATTGTAAATCTAATTTGCATGTGGAATTAATGGTGCCCTTGCTTCCTCTTGCCACATTTATCAAGGATTACGTAAATTTAATGGCCATGAAATACCCATTCTGGAACCTCGGCTACATATTACAGTCACGAGAAAGAAAGGGCGTGGTTGGAAGCGGTGAACACATGTGTGCGGGCTTATTCAAGCAGATAATCTTTGTTTTTGGGAGCGGGGAGGAAAAAAGCTTTGTCATTTTACTGTCTTTATAAACCACAGTTAGCCTGAGAACCATATTCCTCAAGATTTGTGTCAAAGTCTAGATTTAGAGCTCCAACGAGAAAATGGCACACTTTTGACATTGCAGCTAAAACCACATCCTGCAACCAGCACCCAAGAATGGCGTTAAATGGCATAGCTCCAGGCATAATTGTTTGGTCTAGATTTTTGAGTGCTCTAAGCATGATGTCTGTTCCTGAGAAGAAGATACCTGGAGTGACATGTAGAAGGTCTTGATTTAGTTTAGATGTAATACTTTATAAAATTTCTTATGACATTCTGAATAAATGGCTACAGTTGGGGGGGTTGTGACACTTACGGTAGAGATTGCTTGGGATTGTTCTAGCAATTAGGTGGAAGATGGATATGCAATCCCCATATTTCGGCGGTGGCAAGGTTAGGGGCAAGGGCAGCGGCGAGGATATAGCAGCTAGGTGCAAGGATCTCCAGTTTTGGCTGCGACTAGAGGCAGTGGAAGCGGAACTTCGTTCGTCTCAAGTACTGGCCTAAATCTGGGTAACAGGCAGGGATGGGTCAAGAACCCATGTAAGGGTAGCAGGGATGTGGCTAAGCAGGTAGACCACCCTTCGGGAGGCGAAGGAAG
Organism: Isoetes taiwanensis; assembly: GCA_021234155.1. Taxonomy (NCBI): domain Eukaryota; kingdom Viridiplantae; phylum Streptophyta; class Lycopodiopsida; order Isoetales; family Isoetaceae; genus Isoetes; species Isoetes taiwanensis. The sequence continues at coordinate 6,474,530 of JAJEKV010000022.1, read as the reverse complement.
AAGTTGAGCGGGGTTTCAAATGGAGTACTGAATCTCTCTATAACTGTGCTAGTGTCATTATAGCTGTTATGGGGATAATTCTTTTCCTATCTGGCCCTTCAGGAGTCCTTAATAAGGTTTATGTACCATTTATTATTATTAACAAAAACCTTGAATTCAACAAAAAAATCTAGGTAACCCATGAGGCCAATTACTTGTGGTCTGCCTACATGAAATTCTCAAAGAATCGAAGAGGATATATAAATGCTAGGCTTAACAGGCGTTGTCTTTAAAAATAAGGTTGCACTATTAGCAATTGAATTGTTCAGAGCTGTATGCAATTGTGACTGGCTAAGCCAAAGTGTGGAAAAACAAAAAAGACAATTAATAAGGTAAGGTTATTGGTCTGGCCGAGGCCGATAACCAAAAATGCGTGACCGAGGTTGTACGTCTGAGGCCAGATATTTGGCACGTAAGGCCATCTGGCCGAGAACGTACAACTGAGGTTACGCATTTTCAGTTATCGGCCGAGGCGAAGACCGATAACTACCTTATCTGGCAACCGAGGTTACACATTTTTGGTTATCGGCTGGGGGAAGACCGATAACCACCTTATCAGGCTGATTTAACTAATTATCTCCTAGTACTGATAACTAGTTATCACTCCTAGGAGTGATAACTTAATTATCCTTTACACTAGAGAGTCCGATAAGATGGGTTAACTTAAGCAGATGACGAGTATGTTTAGGGTCAATTTCTAGATATTGGAGAACCGTCCTTCATTGGATAGATGTCCAATAGTAGACTAGACGTAGAGGCGCTAGCATTTGTGCCTAAAACTGTATTGGGCCTTTAGGGGCCACAAACTATATTAGCGTCATCTATGGTGTCATCTATACTAGCAAGTGCCACTGTCTTCTATGGTGTCATCTGCAGTTCCAGTTGAAGCAGTGCCTAGGACCGTTAATGATGCATCGCTAGTCCTTCCTTTAAAGAAAGAAATAAAGAAAGAAATGAAACGAACTCAACCTAATTGCAAGAGAATCAAGCCCATGAAATTGTTGAAAAATCATCATTTCATAATAAATTTGTGTGAGTGAGGAACTCAGGACCCAGATTGTTGAGCAGGTATGCTTTTAATTTATTGTACATACAACGAAGAGGACTCCAATAGGTGCAACAAATTGGAGTAAGTCGCACCATAGGAATGAAGAATAGAAAGCTAATTTCATGTGCTTGCATAGTGCAAATTAAGCTGAAGCTTGGAGAGCACATAAGGTTATTATTCTTTAATCGGCAGGCTTTCTAATCCAAGAAATCCCTGTCGTTGATTCAAGCTCTGTGATAGAGCATAACAGGCAGCAGCGTGAGCCTGGGAGCCTCGGATGCATCTCTGAGCCCAAGATTTAGCCTCGGATGCTGATAATCCAGGCTGAGATCGGGCTGGGAACTGATAACTTAGGTATGGGCAATGTCGAGCCTGCAATAAACAATCTGGCCTAGGTATGGGCGATGCCTAGCCTGCAATAAACGATCTGGGGAGTAATAATGCCGTGGGTGCGGCGAGGATGGCGCCTTGTTGCTGCTGGGTTAAAGGTTAATCCCCCTTGTTTGCCTGTTATGGCAAATAAACAGGCTTGCCCTCCCGGGCTCGCCTGTTTATTTGCCATAACAGGCTCGCAAGGGGAATTAACCCCCTCTTAAGGTGTCTTGTCACATAAGGTGGAGCATCAATCATGGGGGCTTATTGATTTTGAGCCTTTTGAGATGCCTGGGCAGTAGGAGAATTACACATCCTACTATTCTTGGATTTCATAATGTTGTCTCTGAGCATTTACCTCCAGCTTTTTGTCTTATCCAGATGGTGGATCTCTGCAGATGGTTTCTATGAAGACAACGTGTTTCCCTTCTAAAACCGTGCAATTTCACGCTGCTTCAAAAAAAATGTTGGGACCCAAATCCATGGAAGCATCTCTAGACACGTACCCAAGCTTGCCATTAATATTCATTCTTGCCCAGAGCTCTGTGTAGCACTTGTGAGAAAGCAAAATTGCAAATCTTTACGTATAGTGTCTTCTATCTGCTTTGTTCTTCCTCACCTTACAAGCATATGTGGCTGCAAGATGCAATCCATGTCAATTGCCTGATATAGGTTCAGTGCCTAATTAACAGAAACCTACTGCGACAATAAGAAGAGGCGTACTCACCTACCTGCCACCTAGCCGTTTCTAAGGATGTAATAAGATCTCATTTGCGAGTGTTGAGATGCCACTTTGCTCTCTCCTCTTAATATCTCCCTTTTACCTAAGTTTAGATTCTATCTTTAGAATACCCGTAGCCACCGTTGCCACCTCAAGCCCGATTTGGCGGCCTCCTCTTGCACCACGTCTGATTACGGGCGGCCTGACACATCAGCATGAGTCTTCCAAGACATGGGAAGATGGTTACCACGCCCGCAACACGCCCTTTCACGCGCCGAACCCGCATCGGCCAAGCAGGACCGCCCGTCCTACCAGGCTATGATTAGTTCGGATGTTCGGATCGGGGTGGCTGAAAAATCTCCATGCATGGGCTAGAAAATGGGGCATAACAGATGCTAACTGGCCAGCCAACAAATCAGATGCAAGGATATTGCTTGAGAAATATGCAGTTGACCATTTGTGGGCAGATCCAGAGAGCCGGATGTTGCAGTACATGGCAAATATCAATCACATGGACGAGTATAAAAGCCAGAACTATTTGAATTCTGATATCCCTAAGTTCTGTAAACAGGTCATAGCCAAATACCGTACCAGCTCACACCGACTAGAAATAGAGGTTGGCAGATAGTCAAAAACACCTAGGGAAGCAAGGCTGTGCAAAATCTGTGACTCTGGCAACATGGAAGACGAGCATCATACGTTCATACAATGCCCAGGGTATACACATATCAGAGAGAAGTTTGAAATACATCATACAGATTACTATTCATTATTAGATATGGCTCCTATAGAATTGAGACTATATCTGCAAGCAGTAGATACTCATCGATCACTATTGCTGAATTTGTAATTGATTTGATATTGTGCTCCATGGCCTCCCTTGGCCCTTAGAGAGCATTAGACATAAATAAATAAATAAATTTCATGTAGATACAATTTCATGACATCTTGGTTAACTAAAGTAGATATAATTTCATGACATCTTGGTTAACTAAAGCAATGAAGTCCTCCAAATACCCATGTTTTCATATTCCACTTGACAGGAATTTACCAAAATGTGCCTGCTCAAATCTTTTCTTTTTTCCCCAATTTTTTTTGTGACTTAGGCTACGTTCCTATGAGCTTGACCTGACCGCAAAAAAATGAGGTTGAGGTTGAGCTGCAAGAAAGACTGTTCTCATGCGACCGCGTAAAGAAATTGGCTGGATTTTGACTTTGCTGCTTGATCGGTTGGTTGCTCCTCTGCATTTACACACCGTCTGTTAAAACAAAATAAAGCAAAGAAACAACCGACCTTCCAGAAATGGTCTTTCATTTCTCGAAAAATTGAAGCTTTTCATAAAAGGCAACCTTTACCTCTGCCGCCGCATAGAATTGCTCGACTTGACATCGGCCCGAAAAAAATAGTCCTTGGTTCCATGAGTTCCATGAGAGCACCCCTTTCCCCCCCCCCAACAAATAAAAAAAAAAAAAAAAAAAAAAGAAAAAAAAAGAAAAAGCACTATGTAACCCCTCCCTTCCCCGGTTCCCCTTGTCGAAGCCCCCCTTTCTAGTCCATCTTTTCCCCATTCGAATGGACACGTCAAATCCCTCCCAACACTTATGGACATGCCCATAGATCCTAGGGCACGTACAATATGGCAAGCAAGGTTTTGCTAGTAACTGTCATAAACACAATTCCATTGCCCAAAACATATCATGCTGACAAAATTGGCAGGCCTACATTGAGAAAAGCAGCAAGAGCTAAGCAGATGCAACATGCATTGCCAAGCTTAGTGCCGCTGGATATTATTCATCAATCCTAGTGCTGAGTCTCGACTTAAGAAACGCTGGCTCTTCAATCAGATCCTTAGCACCATTTTGTCCCGGCATAGAAATGCTATTGGCAATCTGTTGGTTTGCATCGTCATGAAGCCCCTATATTTTATGTTGGCGACCTAGTCTGGCTTCTGCATAGGGAGCTCTTTACCTCATGCCTCTGCAATAAGCTTGACTATCACCAACTTGGTCCTTACGAGATCACGAGTCAGATCAACAATGTGGCATCCAACTCGAGCTCCCTCCAACTGTTCGACACACCTAATCCTTTCTTAAATCTCGTTTCTCTGCCACCTCCACTAGTGAAAATTAATGATCATGAAGACTTCAGATTTTGAACTCTAAGTTTCTTCGTCGACGATCATATTATATTGTCGATTGGAAAGGATATTCTCCAAGTGATCGAACCTGAAAACCTGTTGAGAATCTGACTAATGCTCCTGACAAAATTGTGGAGTTCCACTGCCGTAGGAGCTATGAAGATTCCTATCTATGCGGAGCTCTGAAGACTCGGTCACCATCATAGGAGGGGGATGGTGTGACGACCATACGGGTACTATGCTTATATGTACACAAGATGGCTATCACACGGATGCAAGAGGTAGTTGCACAAGGCAGGGCTTGAACTCGCAACGTTCGGACAAGCCAAATCCAAATACTCTGGTTGTAGCTCTAAAGAACGAAAGCCACCTAGGAGGAGGATGTGATGATCATACGAGTATTATACTCGTATATACAAAGATGGCATCTGTTGAGTGAGCTACCAATAATTGTTGAAGATATTCCCTTGCATCTTTTTCATATGCGGAGTTGCTTTCAAGAGATTCTGGAACATTTAAGAACCTAAGATGCATGCAAGACACTTGGCACGATCTCATCCACTGGAGTGGCGCGATCCTGACTGATAGTGACGCAATCCTGACTGATAGTGGCGCGATCCTGACTGATGGGTTAGACATATATAGAGGTGTCTCATTCTTATCGAACCATTCCCGTTCGACGCCAGTCTCGAGTCTTCTACCTCGAGCTTTGTATTCTGCTCAGCTATATCAAGTATTTCCAACATTCTAGCATATTCTTTGCATATTTCTTGCATATTTCTCACGCACTTTCTTTTATTTTTGCACGGGTTCATGACAGCTACATACTGAGGCTAACGAATGGATATGTGCATTTAGGAATTGTAGAAGCACACAGTGCAACATCAAGAGCTAAGCTCCGATCTACAAATATTCAAAGCAAGTTTAGACGTCACACCATTGCCCACATTGAGCTAACTTCCGGCAAGCCCGACATGCCCACGTCAGACAACCACTAGCATACAAAAGAAAGGCAAACCAGGTCCTAGCTTAGACAGACATTAGCCCACCAGACATTTGATCTAAAAAAATTTTTTGAAGGACTTGAGCCTTTATTATCCAGAGAAAGTTACAGAGTACAATGGGGACTAATAACTCAATGGAGAGAATGTCCACCAGAGAAAAACCACCCCACTCAAATACAACATCTAAACAATGTAAAGAGCAAGCAAAATCTCATAAGTATCAACCTGAAGATAGTGCTCCCAAATATGGCAATTGATAAGCACCTGGATGCTTTGACAATTTGTTGTTGGGCATCAAGAAGAATCTGTGCATCCGAACAAGCAAGACCTTTGAATATGAGAAGATTCCTTCTTTTCCAAATGGACCAAATGATCCATGCAGAACCAAAACGAAACGCCCTTTTTGCCAAATTATCCCAACTACTTATATAAACTGCTAATAACACCTGCTGGCTATTCAAATTGCAACGAAAGAGGCCTTAAAGCCACAACCAATCATGTCTGACATGTCTACATAGGAAGAAGCAATGCTCAATTGTCTCATCCCTTTGTGCACATAAGGGACAAAGTGCAGATACCTCTGGGCGAAATCTGTGCACCAGAATATTAACGCACAGACAACGATGAATGACTTGCCACCATAAAACGGATACCTTGGGATGTAGTTTATCCCATACTCATTTCCATACTGCTTCCTACCGATCCCTAGGAATGACCGAAGGCCACTTGGACGAAGGAGGCAAGAGCTTGTACATGGAATTCACCAACTTATCTACTTTGACACGCTCATGAACTACCCAAGGCTGGGGGTTATCCATTTGTGCTACTGGAGGAAGAATTGAAGACACCTTCTGCCAAATAGCTCGATCCCACCTTAAAAGGAGGAATTTAGCTCTAAACTCTTCCCATGTCAGCAACTGCCTTTGGTTATTATACTAATCAAATATCATATATACACTTGCTGCTCTCCATCGGCGTTGTGTCAATGGGTGGACTGAAGATACCAGAGGCAAATTTTTGGAGGGTTTTTTTGAGGATGGTCTAGAGGGTTTTTTATAGGTTGGCACAAGACAACCTCTAAAAACCCCTTCATAGGCATATACATATATGTGAATGAATGTATATAAATTTTTAAGACATGTTCTAAGTACCTAACTTTGTTTTAATTATAGAGTCTGATAATGCATAAACAATTCCCTTACTTTAATCAATTACCCAAAAGAGGATGAAGAAAGTAGTATGTAGAACCTAATAAAAAAGCAAAAGCATAGTTTAACCAAAAAATGTGCAACAAATATTTTTCATAGTTTTTGTTGGTACCAAAACATGCTTATCAAATAGATAGATAAACTAGATGTCTGATAAAGGATGCAGACGAGTTCGATAGCAATGCGATATTTGTTATGTGTATCTCAAAGTTTCAATACATTTATCGTCCACAAATAAGCATTTTTTTCTCTTCAAAACAATTGGAATAGGTGAATACTCGGAGACATTACATCGCAAACATGTAGCAATATTAACTAACTACTAATTATATATAGCTACAAGTGCATGCTATATATCTTCAAGGAGTGAGATTTTATGTTTGTCCAGCTCCTCAACATCTTGTCCAACAACATCATCATCTTCAGACTCCGACTCATATTTCTCATCCTTGCTCCTCGAATACAATATATCCGGCTTCATAAGTTTGCATATGCGATTAATTTTCACAAGACCACATAAAACAGGATCACTATAAAATAAGAAGAATAGAATAGCACAAGTCGTTAGTGTTGAGCTTGTTCATGCAAATAAATGGACACCACCACCTCCTGGATAAAGCATTTCTAATAAATACTCCATCAACTAAATCGAATTTTCATTGCTTTGTCTTTCTGGACTTGCAAATGACGATGACGAATGATAGAGCATATTTTAGACCTTGCAAAATATTTTCAAAGGGTTGTGGACATGTATGCTCTATATGCCCAACCTCTATAGTCTCCTCATCTGATACATCTTTGTGCTTCACTTTTCTTCCTTTCTTTTCGTCATTTTTAGTCACATTTAGCCTTTTCGAGCTGATCAAGGGTCTCAAAAATCATTTCCATCAGGGCGTAAAGGGGCGTGGTGAAGGCCGTGATGGTACATGTGAATCCAGCAAAAGAAAGCCTAAAAAGGAGGGGGCGGCGCCGCCTGGGTAAAAGAAATGCCAAAAGCACTGTAAGAAATGCCAAAAGCACAAAACGCTGAGACAAGAAATGCCAAAAGCACTGTAAGAAGAAATGCAAAAGCAACATCCTTTGAAAAGTGTGATAAGCAATGCAGCAACATCCTTGGAAAAGTGTGACAAGAAATGCAAAGCCTCAAAAAGGCCTCAAAAACAAGAGTATTCAATGGCTACCTAGTATTCTGCAGGAGTCTTCGATATTGTTTAAACAAGAACCCACAAACACGAAACATCGGGCATCTTTTTTCTGCAGGAGCAACAGATTTTTTAAATCCGGGATCCAGCGTAGTCTGAGGGGGGCGGCGCCGCCTGGGGTGTTTTGAACCGACAAAAACAAGAACTTACAGAAAAAGAGGAAAAAACTCGTCTGTACAGCGAAACTCCACCCCTGTAAGTTACTTGGTCTGCCAGAACACAACAGCCTGTTCCTCCAAATTCGACCGGCAGCGCGGCGGCCCATCTTCGAGTTTACTTCTTTCCGCATTTACGAAAATCTGAAATAGTTGGTCTTTAGAAATGATGTAGCCTAACTTTGGGTAAAGCAAACATACCACTTGTTCGATCAATTTAGGATGTGTCATCACACTTGTGCAAAATGCCATCACAGGCCATACTCTATTTCCACAGGGAAAAAGAGGATCCATCTCTGACAATTGTCGCATGTGAACCAGCCTTAGGGGTGGACTTCCAATCTGCCGGGGGGGATGTAGCCCATGACAGTTATGGAGTGGTGTGAATAATGCATGAATAGAAGGACAAAGTTGGGGAAGAACTCAAAAAACAGAATTGATCAAACTTTGCACTTCGAAACATGTACTACTTTGGACGAGAGTCATCACACCTCATTCACATGTTGAATATTGTTTACAAGGCTAAACAAAATTTATAAGGTAAGCATTTGAGAATATCCAACATGCACTTGTGCAAATTTTCAACCTAGAATAATGAAGAAACAATATACGTCAAGGTAAGTGGGTATTGATTCCTACAGATTCAAGGATCATTCTTATCCAGAATCAAAACTGGCATGCAGAAAACTGGGAGAATCCAGTCGGCTTGCCTTGACGTTGTGGAGCAGGAAGGGGTCCGGCATTCTTGCCAGCCCTCTGACCTGCAGAATTCGGTCGCGCCTCAACGGCGCTCTCAGATTCTGCAGGTCGAGGGGATTCTGCAAGAATGCCCTCCCCCTTCCCGTTCCACATAACTTCGTGCAAGCATATAATGTGCAAGGGTATTAAGACGAGATAATTGATTTAACATTCAAGGGGGCCTAAGCAAGCCATATGACAAAAAAATACATTTTTACATATCACAATAATGTAATATATAACTTCTGTCTTGTTGTCTAACATATCTTTGAAAAGCCTGATATGAAAATTCTTTATAGTGGTCCCTGCGAGTGAATCCATGTATACCAAGATTCAAAATTGTCTATAGACATCATTCCTTTGAAACATATTAGTTTGCTATGCTTTTTCCATATGGTTCGTTAAATAAACGTGTGCCAAGTTTTTCTCCATTTACATCAACTGTCATTTCAAATTTCTTTGGTTATTAGTTAATGCCACTAAATTGTCTACAATTTCATCTATAAGAACAAAAAAAAACCCTCTTAACCCATAAAGAAAAAACCCTCCAAGAAAAATCCCCCCCAGAGGGCCACCGTCCAATGGAATCCACCAACAACTTGCAGTAGTGCTAATGTGTGCAAGATGGTGAAAATGAAACAGAGATTGTACAGTCTCCCATGCAACTAGCAATCCTCTAAGAAATGGGGACGCATTAGGGTATGCGGTCAGTGGATAAAACAGAGCCCAGGGGAAAAGTGGCCTAAGAGATCGAAACCCAAAAGAAATACACATTTGAAAGACTGATAAACAAGACGGGAACCCGGGGACTCATCCACATTATTCAAAATTCTCCAAATAAACTTAGAAATCATCACCTTGTTCTGCAAAAGAAAATTGATCATTTCAAGGCCGCCAAAATGCTTTGACAACATGCACTTTTTCCAACTGACTTTGACATGTAACGACATCGCATCATCTCGCCCAATTCGATCTACACAAATCAAACCGCATCAAGATCATCTCGTCCAACAAAGAATATTAGGTGAGCACCTCCTTCAAGAGGGACAGGAAGATCTCATCTACTGGACGGTAATTTCTACAAGAAAATTTTGGATTTTAAAGCAGCTACACTCAGGTAAGTATTATTATTTTGAGTTTGATAAATTTTTGTACTATGCTCGGCTAATTGTGGTTAGATTGCTCTTTCTCCTTTTTAATCTTTTCTTCTAATAAGCCGCAACCAAGCTTGAAATCTTGAATTTTTTGGAATAATTTGCCTTAGGAATTCTAAGGTATACCTTTCCCAAATCATTTCCCATGCCTAGCCAAAAACTTTGATTCTTAAGGAACTGTGACGTCTTATCCTAACTTTAATCCTTTATATCCTTAAAGCCTGGTTTATTGTATATCTTGAGACAGCTATTATGACTGCACCATAATAGTTGGTCTTGTAAACTTTTAGTCCTAACGACTGGACAATTTTTTAGTCTAAAAGGCTGGACTTGATTATTTCTGATCGTGGACTCAATCAAGATTGCAACCATGTACAGTTGTGCTAATTTGCCATATAATTCCTTGATTGAGGACGATCAATCCCGAGAAGGGGAGGATTTGATAATGGTGCTCGGGGGAGTGGTTATGGGAGCAAGAGAATGGAAAAGAAAGTTAATATGTAGAAGTCAAGACCTTATATTAAATATGTAGACCTTATACGTAGACCTTATATTAAATATTAGAGATCTTTAAGAAACGTGAATTTAAATAAGGTGGGGTGGGCCTTTATTCTATTATAAGGGCAATGAACCCTTTTCAAAAGGCATGTGAAACCTTATAAAGGCATGGACTCTCGACACAAAAAAAGAGTACACAGATTATCTGACGATAACAGATAAAAGACAAAGCTTGTATGTGGGACAAGGGCAGACAAAGCAACTGACAGGAAGATCCAGACCTCTTATGGTATTCCGGGAATAGGACCACGCAACATAAAGAAACTGGTCGCCAAGTATTGCAAAACTAGTGAACTCAAATCGCATCTCCTGGAAAAACAGCAACATCTGCTTTTAAAGCTCAGATCTGCAACTCGAGTAGGGATTCTGCCTGATCCGCATAAATGAACATGACAAGATCCACAAGAATAAACATGGCTGGAATGAAAGAAAAAAGAAAGAAAATCGGAAGGGAAGGAGATTGAGACATCGCCCAAGTAGCAGATATGGAGAGTTTGGGAGGTGTCTGAAGAGAGTGGCTCACAGCTCCATAGTCTGGAAGGGATTCGGTTGCACCCAACGAAACGGCCAAGGCGGGAAAACAGGCCATTAGGGCAGCCAATAGGATGAAAATACTCGGATCTCAATCTCATTCGTCTATTTTGGCCAAAATCTGCACCGTCCATCTTGTTTAGTCAACCAATCGTATTATACTACAAGGATTACAATCCCAGCCATCCATCGCGCCCAAAATCTAGGCCATCCATCTCGACTGATCTTCACTACATATATTAATTCATAACTTTAATTTTCAATATGTGAACTAATCCATGTTCCATTATTTTCTGCAAGGCATTGTTTTTTCTATGGGTTCTGCAATATTTGGGACATATGGCCATGGCCAAAATGGCTTGGATGTGTGCTGCACGCACACTCTTGCCATTTTGGCCATGGCCATATGGCCCTCGCATTTTCTATATTAGACTAAAACATTAGGATTGCACAATAAACAAGTAGCCTAGCATTTTTAACTTTTTATAATTACACAATCGACAAGCTTTGCAAAATTATTGTATATTGGTGGAGGGTATTCAGGCAGTGGTTGGGCATATGATTTTTGGGGTCATAGCAAAATACCAAACTTGAGGTGCTTTACCGCTATTTTGAGTCTGCTTAAAATCCCGAAAGGTATTTTTAAGTGGGAATGGTTGAAGAAGGGGATTTGATCCGGCCGGAAGTGGAAAGCTGGCTAGTGTCGACACAATCTTCCAGGCACGCCGAGTCTTCTGCGCATGTTACGGCAGCCCACTTTTAGATGCCCAAGACTACTTCTTTAAGTTACTTTTGTCAATTAATTTATTCCAAGTTGCTGGATCGAGGTTTCTCGCTTTGATCATGAGTTGGATTTCACGCCATAGCCGAAGCTTCAAAATGCCATCAAATCAAAATGAGGTCATTTAGATTGAGCCAATTTGGTCTACTGTGATCCATATCTTTTTTATAGCGGCGGGCCCATCACATGACAGTCCGCCAATTCGTTTTGTTGTTATATGCCCAAGACGCCTGGATTGACGCGTTGAGCTATTGGGTTTTGCCATAGCCGTAATCCACCCCAAAAATTTCCCAGGAGTAATACAAGCTTTGATTTCCTCCAATGTGTGTAATTATGTGAACCCCGGTGGGAAGAAGATACTTCGGAAGGGATGCGCTTTGGGAAGGATGTTCTTGAAGGAAGTCGGCTAGGCCAGATGTCGAGCATGTAAAAGAGAAGCATGGTCATGTCAATGAATTTGTGTAGGGTTGACGCTTTACTATTGCCCGTTGTAATCAGATACATGCTATTTCTAGACTAGCACGCTAGCCAAGGAGTGCATTGGATGAAAGGTCGAATAATTTCCCATATCAAGCCGAGTTTGGTTATAGATGGTCATAATAATTGGTTCCTAAAGTAAAATGGATGTTCTAGACTCATGCATGAAGTCAAAATTGCATTTCGAGCTTGCTAGAGAGGTTTAACTGTGGGAACACACCATTTTCCCGTCGTGCCCTTACGTCAGAAGGGGGGAAATTTGGGGGTTAGCACACCCGTGCGGTGGATGTCCATCTTTTCTTTTTAGAGACATTTCATAGGATATGAGCTACCATTTGAATGGTGGGATTAGGAGATGACGCGGTTTTGATGCCCTGACATGTAAACCCTACTAAATCTGTAGGTCCGAAGAGAGAGCCCGAGAGAGAACAAAAAAACCCTCGTTGGGCACTAGTTTCAAACTTGCCCCCTCGCGATGGCTCGTAACAAGCTAGACATCGTGCGATTGGGCATGCAAGGAAGGCACGGAACGGCGGTTCGACTGTGCACTTGCATCCAGAAGGCCAGAGTTACCCCAGGACAGATGTTTGAGGGGCAGGCGATTGATCAAAAGTTCAGATAAATGCTATGTCTAGACTAGCACGCTAGCCAAGGAGTGCATTGAATGAAAGGTCGAATAATTTCCCATATCAAGCCGAGTTTGGTTATAGATGGTCATAATAATTGATTCCTAAAGTCAAATGGATGCTCTAGACTCATGCGTGAAGTCAAAGTTGCATTTCGAGCTTGCTAGAGAGGTTTAACTGTGGGAACACGCCATTTTCCCCTCGTGCCCTTACGTCAGAAGGGGGGGAATTTGGGGGTTAGCACACTCGTGCAGTGGATGTCCATTTTTCGTTTTTGGAGACATTTCATGGGACATGAGCTACCATTTGAATGGTGGGATTAGGATATGGTGCGGTTTTGGTGCCCTGACACCTAAACCCTACTAAATTTGTAGGGTTTAGGTTTTGGCAGGCTTTCCTGCATCAGAAGTGGTCAAGAGCTTGCGTTCAGGGTTTTATCAAAGGTCTGAAGAGAGAGCCCAAGAGAGAGAACAAAAAAACCCTCTTTGGGCACCGATTTCGAACTTGCCCTTTCGCGATGGCTTGCAACAACTTGGACATCATGCGACTGGACATGCAAGGAAGGCCGCGAATCCATCGTTCGACTATCAATTGCATCCGTAAGACGTAGTTACCCCGGAACACATGTTTGAGGGGCAGACAATTGATCAAACATTCGGATACATGCTATGTCTATACTAGCACGCTAGCCAAGGAGTGCCTATAGATGGTCATAATAATTCGTTCTTAGAGTAAAAGGAATGCTTTGGACTCATGTGCGAAGTCAAAATTGCATTTCAGCTCGCTAGAGAGGCTTAACTGTGGGAACACACCATTTCCCCGTCGTGCCCCCTCGCATGAAAGGGGAAATTTGGGGGTTAGCACATCCGTGCAGTGGATGTCCATTTTTTCTTTCTAGAGAAGTTTCATAGGATATGAGCTACCATTTGAATGGTGGAATTAGGAGATGATGCGGTTTTGATGCTCTGACACCTAAACCCTACTAGATTTGTAGGGTTTAGGTTTTGGCAACCTTCCCTGCCTCAGAAGTGGTCAAGAGCTTGCCTGTAGGGTTTTCTCGAGGGTTCGAAGAGAAAGCCCAAGAGAGAGAACAAAAAAACCCTCGTTGGGCACTAGTTTCAAACTTGCCCCCTCGCGATGGCTCGTAACAAGCTAGACATCGTGCGACTGGGCATGCAAGAGAAGCACGGAATGGCGGTTCGACCGCAAGCGGTTGCATGCGTATAGGCGATTTACCCCATGACACATGTTTGAGTGGCAGACGATTGATCAAACATTCGGATACATGCTATGTCTAGACTAGCACGCTAGCCCAGGAGTGCATTGGGTGGAAGGTCGAATAGTTTCCCATATCAAGCCCAGTTTGGTTATAGATGGTCATAATAATTGGTCCCTAAAGTAAAATGGATTCTCTGGAGAAAGGGAAAAATTTGGGGGTTAGTACATCTGTGCAATGGATGTCCATTTTTTTCTTTTTGGAGACGTTTCATGGGACATGAGCTACCATTTGGATGGTGGGATTAGGAGATGGTGCGGTTTTGGTGCCCTGACACCTACACCCTACTTAATTTGTAGGGTTTAGGGTTTTGGCGGGAGCTTTCCCTTACTCGGTGGTCAAGAGCTTGCATGCAAGGTTTTGTCGAAGGTCCGAAGAGAGAGCCCAAGAGAGAGAACAAAAAAACCCTCATTGGGCACCAATTTCGAACTTGCCCCGTCGCGATGGCTCGTAGTAAGCTAGACATCGTCTGACTGGACATGCAAGGAAGGCACGGAATGATGGTTCGACTGTGCAATTGCATCCAGAAGGATGGAGTTACCCCAAGACACATGTGTCGGATTGCCAGGTACATGCTATGTCTAGAATAGCACACTAGCTAAGGAGTGCATTGGGTGGAAGGTCGAATAGTTTTCGATATCAAGTTGAGTGATTGTGCAGTTGCATCCAACTCTCAAATTCATATGTATACAACACAAGTTTTGGAATTGCAAGTTTGTGCAAGGGAATAGTTGGCTCATTGTCTACATTAGCATAAGCAACTCGATATTGCGAGAAGGGTTAGGCAATTACATATTGTGTGGCGCAATTTTACATGCTTGTCTATGTTTGCGAGGATTAAAGTAAGTTTATAAATTCCATAAGACCCAAAGTAAATAGTGGTTCACCCTAATAGATCAATGGTAAACACAACCTAGATATTTCCAAACACAAGAAACTAGCCCTAACAATCCATTTTTAGCATTAGGGTGAAAGCATGCTAGGGTGTACCATCTAATGTTCTTTTTAGGGAGTGCAAAACTACCTAAAAAAGTACCTAGCACTGGGTACTGGAAACTTGCATAAATGCCTCAATAAACAATAAGTTTGAGAGTTGATTCATTCATTTTAATCTCTAATAGTATTGTTATTCTCTAATACTATAGATTAACATGTTATTAACCTTCAATTCAAAATTTTTGAATTGATTTTAATGGAAAGAAAAAACAGAATGTACCAGTTTTAAGAGTACCCAGTGTAGGTACTTTTGAGGGTTCCAAAAGTGGTACACCGTAGCATGCTTTCACCCATTATAATTTTGTGAATTTGAACTGTAAATCCATTGTTTGTGTCATGCAAACAAATAATATGAGTCTTCATTCAGAAAAGAATCATTGAAACTAGGATATTCGTGAATATAATATCATTAGAGTAGGAATTATTATGTGCAAGCAACTTTTAAATCCCTCCCCAAACCCATTCCACCCCATTCTACCCTTTGCTCCAAGCCTCTACTGCTAGTTGTCCCCAAGTTTCACCACACCATGCCTACTTCACTCAAATTGGCCACTCAAATAGTCAACTATATATACAACTTGATCGAGGGGCACCTGCAGATGATCTAACCGAATTTGTGAAACTGAATATAAAAATATGGTAAGGGATCTAGTTGAATTTAGATAATTAATTGTACAAATATGGTAGGGGATTTAGAGGAATTTATAGAAAAAAATGTATCTATGGTAGAGGGTGTATCTAGAGTTTCGAAGAAAATCCTATAAGGGTTTTTTTCTAGTTTTTTTTACTATATAAGGGCCGTTTTCTTTAATTCCGTGCATGCACATACCATATGGGCTTTACATTAGCTACATCCTCTAGGTACAAACTGTAGGGTGCAAAAATGGGAATTAGTTATTAAATAGCATGGTTCAAAAGCAATAATTGAGGTTTTAGAGTAGCTTAAGTGCTTAAATGTAGATGTAATATTCCATACTACATTTTGAAGCAGTATGAGAAAGGACACAAGGTTTTTGAACTTGTGAACTCTTTAGAAGGCCTTGTACATAAGGCCGGTCCACTAAATTTTGCTTCCTGGTGGCAGGTAATGTGCTTTATTTTTTGCTCCAACTATTCTTTTCTATTCTAAAGTATTGGATCAGGCTTGCAAATTTTGTTGACAATGTATGGCTGTTATATGTCAAACAATATGGATTGAATGATCAAAGAAAAAAATATTGTTTTTATTCATGGTTCTTGAACATAGTAAACTTCTTCAAATTTTGCCATTATTCATCTAGGGACTATAACAAACCATTACTATTTCTTATAAGCTGGCAATAGTTTTTATAAACCACAATGGTACACAAGTCTTGTAATAAAACCATCTCATTAACTATGACCAGTTTTAGCAAACCACTGTAACATTAGAACTAGCATTATTAACCATGTTCTAAGCCACTATAAATTTGAAAGACCACTATAGGATGTGGTTTTCTTCTATCAAATAAATTGCCATATAAAAAACCACATCTATCATGGTTTCTAGATGGTTTGTTAATGCTTTTATACGGTAGTTCATTTTTGGGGGCCTTGTGGGAGGGAGCGCTTCGGGAGCAGGTATTTGGAGTAGCGTCCATAGTAGTTCATCTGGCAGTTAGCACTCCAGATGGTTCAGTATGTTGTATCTAGAGTAGAGCTATCCTAGAACCCTTATTCAACATCTTGAACCCTAATCAAGGAACCCTAACTGTAAGTTAGATATGTATCATTAGGTTAGATGTTATTCTGATGATTATCATGATTATCATGTTATGTGATATTGATTGATCATGTTTGCTCCTCTTGTATTGGGAAGGGGGGTAGAAACCTAGTAGCCTTACATAGTGATGCTCCTACTGAGACCCTTTAGTTCCTATTATTATGCGGCCTGTGCATAGGAACCCCACGGGGTACGGGGGCTATGATGTGACTCAGCACCACACAACAGAGCTAGAGAAGATACGAAGGGAGGGTCCCTGCTGAGCGTGGCTACGGGGGACCCCATAGCGGGCTAGGCTTATGGCCGGTCACTTTGTGTGGGCCGAGCATGGGTCCGACACCTCCTGGGGCAATGGTGTTGCCCTGCCTCTCAAGAGTTGCAAGTGTTGGCCTGGCTCTTGTTTTGGGGGTAAGTCGGGGACGAATCGTGTGTCGCCACGATTCTCTAGCTACCCGAGGAACCTCTAGACCTTGGGAAGGGGAGATGCAACCCTTCCTGCCTCGACGGACCAGGGAGATGCAACCTGGAGTAGTCCCGATGGGTGATACCATGGGGTTGCATATCCGGAAGGCTAGAGTCATACCAGAGCCTGATCTAGCCCATCTGCAAAGTATGCACAGGAGGGGCGGTTGGAGTGGTCAACCCTAGCCATTGTCTATAGCCAGCCCCGCCACTGTTATGACTCGGTCTGCTCTATCTTGAGACCTAGCCGTCAGTCAACTTTCCCCCAAGAGTCTGAGCCTTGGGTAGGAGCTCCTCATATTTTACGGTGTATGTTTATCTCTGATGTAGTTATGGATATGTGGATGTGCTACCCTTCGAGGTAGTGTGATGTATTGCTATTGCTAGTTCTGACGATGTTTATGCTTCCGCTACGATAGGAGCCCGTAGAGGAAGGGCACGCAAGACACCTTCGTGTCCCCTTCCCGCACTAGGGATACCCTGGAGTGCGGGATAGACGGAGGGCCCGTGCGGTCGGAGGACCGGATGGGGGATTTCCTACGGAGTGTACGGCCGGGCGCCATATATTTTGTAGGAAGCGTCACATCTGACGCCCCGCTTCTTTGTTGGAGTCGTCATGTCTTGATGCTGGTGCTGTCTCTTGCTGCTCGAATCCCCTTCTAAACTTAGTCTCTTCCGAGACTTTGTGATTTTGGGACTGCGCATAAAAAATAGGTTCCGGCGTGTTGAACCGTGTTCTTAAATTTGAAATTAAGGACATACAATCATTCAAGGGAAAAAGGCAGGCTAAGATCTTTAGCCCACCCAAACACATTCGAAATTTTACATTGAGAGGGACTAAGTGTAGCGAGCGCAGTGGAGTTTATCAGGCGCATAGTTTTATCGGGTCTTAGCAGCCGAAGGCCGAGAGAGATTCCGAACGACTTCTCGCCATGGCACCACGATGTTGTAAGCTCCTAACAGCGGTTTAATATGTATCTCCATCTAACTGAGTGTTTTGTTGAAACTAGATGATTTGATCGATGTACGTGGGTTCAAGGTAGCAGCGGGAGATGAGCTAGAGGACACGTGCACTCTTCATTGCAGCGCCATGGAGAAGGGATACACAAGAATCGCTTTCACACAAGTTTTTGATGTAGATGCCTTGTTGATGAGGCCGACAGAAGAAGCAAAGACCCTCGGAGAGGCTGCAGGATCTGTGATACAATGGCCCAAAGAGTACTTGCGAGAAGAGGTGAGTGCTTACCACTGTTTTATTAGGATGCTTGTTTCAGAAATGTTGTTAGGCATGCTAGACTTATTTAGAATGTGAACCTACTCGAAAGCTCGATCGATTGGTTGTTTCCTTGTTGAGCATATTTCAGCGTCGAGATACTTTCGGGGTTGAGAGATGCTGAGCAAGGGAGCAACCAATCAGAGTAACTCGCGAACAACTCCATATTTTGGTAGTTTTGGTTGGAATACATTCCCCTGTGGTTAGTCGCAGAGCCCTCCACCCAGTCTGAGCCCCTCCCCTTTGCAATATTTGACAAAGATGGTTCGAAGGAGCGTGGCTCATACTGGCTAGAGGCACCTGCGACTGGACACTAGAGAATGCACTAGAGCTTCGGCAGATCAAGGGCAGATGTGGGATAAGGAGTCTGCATTGTTGTGTGTAAGACTCAAGGGCCTTCTCGACTTCATGAAATCGAGAAAGCCCCAGCCCTCCTTAGGGATGGGGTTCAAATGCATTCCCACATGGGCTAGTCATGAGAGGCCTCCCGGTCCCGAGCCCCTTCCTTCGCGTATTCGAGGAAGATGGTTCAAGAAGAGTGGCTCGGCGGGTAGAGGCACTGCTGACTCGACAACTTTGAGAATGCACTAGAGCTTGGGCAGGTCAAGGGCAGATGTGGGATAAGGAGTCCGCATTGCTGTGTGTAAGACTCGAGGGCCTTCTCGACTCGCGAGTCGAGAAAGCCCCCAGCCCTCCTTAGAAATGCAGTCCAAATGCATCCCCTGTGGTTAGTCGCAGAGGCCTCCACCCAGTCTGAGCCCCTCCCCTTCGCAATATTCGAGGAAGATGGTTCGAAGGAGAGTGGCTCTGAGGTAGAGGCACCTGTGACTCGACACTGGAGAATGCACTAGAGCTTGGGCAGGTCAAGGGCGGATGTGGGATAAGAAGTCTGCATTGTTGTGTGTAAGACTCGAGGGCCTTCTCGACTCGCAAGTCGAGAAAGCCCCCAACCCTCCTTAGGGATGCAGTTCAAATGCACTCCCCTATGGTTAGTCGCAGAGGTCTCCACCTAGTCCGAGCCCCTCCCCTTCGCAATTTGAGGAAGATGGTTCGAAGGAGAGTGGCTTTGACTGGGTAGAGGCACCTGCAACTCGACACTGGAGAATGCACTAGAGCTTGGGCAGGTTAAGGGTCGAGAAAGCCCCTAGCCCTCCTTATGGTCCTCTCGACTCGCGTATCTAGTATGCGACTACCAAGACTGAGCCCCTATCCTCAAAGGCGCTAGAGTAAAGGGATCCAGTCTGGATGGCTGCATCCTTGACTCGCGTTTCGAGAATAGGGGGAGTAGACTAGCGTTGGCTGGCTAAGGCATTCTCAACTGCGAGTCGAGAATAGCGAGTCAAGAATAGGAGTGTTGGCTGGCTGAGGCATAGCGAGTCGAGAATAGGAGCATTGGCTGGCTGAGGCATTCTCGACTCGCGAATCGAGAATAGTGAGTCAAGAATAGGAGCGTTGGCTGGCTGGGGCATTCGCAACTCGCGAGTCGAGAATAGGAGTCTTGGCTGGCTAAGGCATTCTCGACTCGCCAGGGACAGTACTTCCTGGAGTGCTGGCTGGGTGAGGGATTCTCGACTCGCGAGTCGAGATTGCAGGGTGTAGATTGCAGGGAGGATGTATTATGTGTTAGAAAGGTCTATGCAACGCTCTAAACTACCTAACATCTTCACAGTTAATTTAGGTGTTAGAAATGCTCCGTGCAATGAAACATTCATCGTTGTTTCTTTGGTTTTCGTGTTTGCTCTGCAATTTTTTCCTTCTCTTACCTGTCTTTGTAGGATTCCTAGTGGGCAATTTCGGTTGCTTGTCCCTATTCGTAGTTATGATTAAATGGCAACAATGAGGCATTCAATTAAATAATACAAACAAAGAATACGGAACTGGCTTCCAAACAAAAAAAAAAAAACAGAAAACAATGATCCTGGTCCTGACAGGACCTGAATAAAACAAGATAACATAAGGAAAGAACGTACCTGGCAGATTTGCTAAGGAAGAAGTAAGTAAGAATACACTAAAGCATATAACAATAACAAGATCAATGGTAAAAATAGTGCTAGAAAACTTACTAAAAAGAATGTCAATTTCTTCTTAGACAATGGCGGCCTTTGGAGGACTCGATCTGTGCGAAAACTTCGGCACTGGATGCGTCACGATCCGTCGCCCAAGCGGCTGTCATAAGAATAGGTTGCAGAGGTGTTTGTCGGTCGATCACCCAGCAGGAATAGAAGAAACAAAGGACGAAGGAGTTCGATGAAACAGAGGAGGATGAATCAGTCGGAGTCGAGGAAGGGGAAGAGTGCACGATTTAAATGAGCAGAGAAGACAATTATACAACCATAACATTAAACTATAAAATATTAAAACTATAACACATTATACACCATAGAACCATAATATATTCTTGTGCCCACGTGCCAATTCCTCAGCGACTGCTGACGTGGCCACGTCAGCTGTCTGCACACCCACGTCATGCATGACATGGCCTGTACGTGCCCGACATTCATTAAGGCACTTTTTTGAGGATCGAGGATGCAGCCAGACTTTTTTGAGGATCGAGGATGCAGCCAGAATGCAGTTATTTCTGGCTGCATCCCCGATCCTTAAAAAAGTGCCTTAATGAATCGGGCACGTACAGGCCATGTCATGCATGACGTGGGTGTGCGGACTGCTGAGGTGGCCACGTCAGCAGTCGCTGAGGAATTGGCACGTGGCCACAAGAATATATTATGGTTCTATGGTGTATGATGTGTTATAGTTTTAATATTTTATAGTTTCATGTTACAAGAAATTTATCGCGGCGGCCAAGGCCGCCGCGAACATTTCTTTTGTTCGACTTGTTTTCCAGTTTGAGGTGTGATTATTCGAGATAGTGCGAGGAATTCTTAGTGCCAAAGCTTCCTAGTGTAAGACTGTTAGTTTTTGAGTGTTGTTGTGCTATAGCCTTGGTGTGGGATCTTTGGATTTCATTTGGGTTACGCATTCTATGCAAGAATGGTAGACCGTGGACTAGGCAGTATTGTTTCTTAGGGGTGGGTTATTAGGCTCACCCAAGACTGAGGGAAAAGCTATGGACACGATAGCAAGAAGAGAATTGAAGCATTGGGGTACCATGGTAGCATGGGACAATAGCCTTTAAACAATGGGTACCATAAGGTAAGTTTGTTATAAAGAAACAATGTTTGGAACCATTAAATAGATTGGTTGAGAAAAGCAATGGTTCGAAGCACCAAACATTAAAAAATGAAGATATTGTTACCCCATATCCCTAAGAACTATTACAACAAACCCAAGAGAACCAGACTGATTGGCAAATAGAGCAGTCCAAGAATGAATAGAGCAGTCCAAGAATGGATGTGGTGCAAAGAGCAGAAGCCTTTGGGTGCCATATTGCATATTATTCCAGGAACCAGAAGCCAACCATTATTATAACAAGAAATTTATCGCGGCCGCCAAGGCCGCCGCGAACATTTGTTTGGTTCCAAACCTGCATAGTTGGACTTGCTATTTAAATGAAATATTTAGTACTATTTTGCTATTAATATCAAATGTAAGTAGTGGTCAAAGGCATGTATGTTAGATGCTTTTTATGATTCATGCTTATAGGCAAGGTCTATTTTTTAAATCACTCTCAAACAACCTAAGGTGGTTATTCATGATTCTAAAAATTCCATCATTGAGCAAAAGCTAAGGTATTTATGCATGGTTTTAAAAATTCCATCATTGAGCAAATAAGTGGGTTGCCACTAGATGTTGAATAGGATTTATTGTTGGCAATTATATTGTTCTTGTGATGCAAGTGTAAGTAATGGCTTTTAATCCTTAAAGCTAAATCAAGGGGTTGAGTTACATGCTGAAATGGACCATCCACTGTTGTGGGTATTGCAAACTCTTTCGATTCTATTCCTGAGCTCCATCGAAAGTCCTTGATGCTGAGATACCATGGCTCAATCTGGACTCAAGCAAAAAAAAACCAGACAAATAAAACTCAGAAACCCAAAATGAAGGGCTGTACAAAACAGAAAATTTGCTTGAAGTTGTGAAGCCTTACGACTCCTCAATAATCACGAGCAAATATTTTGAGTTATGCACAATGTATATTGAGGGCTTGGACGTAGATCCAGGTAATGCAATTTCTCTCTCTCTCTCTCTGCAACCGGGCTGCAAGTCGATCTAAAATTGGTCAATAGCAGTTGAAGACTGCAATGCTGCCCTGACTTCACAGCCAAACTGTACATAAGCCCTTCTTAGGCGTGCATATTCGTATTCAATAGTTGGTTTGTAGGAAGCCTCCAATGTTCTAATATTAGGTTATATTCTGTGCTCAATGAGTGTTTTTTCTCTATAGTAGAGCAGTTCGTACTGTCCAACATAGTTAGAAAAAAACAGTATCATTAATCGAAACCGATGCTAGCATAAGTAACATTTTCTATGGCACAATTGTGGAGTGTGGAGTGGGCAAATTACATATGGGTTGTAATGGTTTATTATGGGGGGTATTCGTATGCCTTTTTCGTATAATGCTGACGTCAGTATATAGGTTTTGGTCTTTTAATGGTCAGCCAAGGTTAGTAACTTAGGTTTCCTCTGTGGTTTTGGTCAGTTGGGCTTTTTAGGAAGGACAGGTCGCGTGGAGATGGGTATCGCGGTGGACATCCGGGCATCTTTGATGCTGTCGGAGTTGCTGCCATATCCGACCTCTTCAATCGAACTTTTTTTACCATTTCTATTTTTTTGCTTTCTTTGAAGCACTCCATGTTAGAATAATATGTATCTTCTCCTGCTTGCATGCCCGTGGAGGCATGTAGGCTTTTTTTTTGTGCCGGTATTTTCTTCAACAATTCTGCTTTGGCACAGGGAAGCTTGTGGAAGGTGTCAAGTGGAGGCATTGTTGTGGAGCATGGGCACACAACTGATTTATGAAGCTCACTTTCTTCTACTGTTTATGGTTGAGAAACTATTTATGAGGGCACTTTGTTTCACTGTTACAAGCTCTCTCTGTTAAGGTCTCTTTGTTATGTAGCAGAAAGGAAAATAGCATAGAAATCACAAATATTATGCAATTCTGTGTGTTTCGAAGTGCGTGATTATCATCATTACCATGCGCTTCCCTACAGAAGTGCATGTTCCTTCATGGAGTTCACTTTATTGCAATCTTATAGAGTGCTATGTTGAGGAAGTGCTCTTGTTAACTGAAATGGCAGCTTGTAATACTGCTCAGAGTTGTCTCAGACTCTTTGTTCCACAATTCTTGTTCTTGTTATTCAATTATATTCTTCTTGTCCTGTTATAATTCAATGTATCTTATGGAAGAGACAAGCTTTTGTTTGTTCCACATTCTTGTTTTTGTTATTATGTAATGTTTTTAATGTTATAATTCAATGTATGTTACAGAAGAAGAGCTTCTGTTATGTATGATTGACTAGGGACCATGGCATCAGAACCTTAGACTGACGTGGAAATTGGGGTTTGACCCCATCTTCCTTTTAGCTCTACGGTCATGGTTAGAGGATATGGCATATCCTCTGGTATATCTCTGGATCAAGGGTTGAGATGAGACTAGTATACGGATAAGACAAGAATGTCAAGTAAATGGTTAGACATGAGAGTCTGAATATCATTGGCCCTTAAAATGAACAAGTCTCTCGCAGTATTGGGCAAAGTCCGGGGAACACTATAAACCAATTGGTTGAAATTGCAAATTTTCTGGTTTAGTGTATCGTAAGAATTTTTCCGGTGAGTTTTCTTATAGGCTAGTTTTCTATTAAGACAATGAAAATTTAAGACAATGAAAATTTCCGGCTCTAAACATAAGATACCCGATGGGTCAAAGTAAGGCTAGGAAATTTTCCGGTGGGACATAAAAAGTTTGCCCCAACAGTGGTCTCTTGTCTAAACACTGGTCTCTTGTCTAAAGCTGAGGATATTCTGAATCCAACTTGATCGAGCTGCTCCATCTTCTCAGATTTGCACACTAGGACAATTCCAGTTTCAGCAGAGGAGCTTTAGTATTTATTAGGGTAAATACATTTCTGCAGAATTATATGTTTAATTTAGATATTCAGTCTGTGGGTTGTCTTTCTCTCTTCCAAGCAAGAACAGTCTCAAAAAAGTGCAGTCATTAGTCCCTCTTCAAGTATATATTTGATATTATGCAGATAATGTTCTGTAGATATACACTGAATAACAACAAGGCTTCTGAAAAGAACAAGACTCCTGAGCTTTTACCATATTTGCATGCAGCTTCATTTCCTTTTCATGGTAAGAAAAACTTAATTAAAGCATTTTGCAAAAACTACATGAAGGGGCACATGTTTGGGTTCTGTTCGGGATCCAAATACATGAGCTCGCTTTGTGGAATGCCTTGCAGCTGAACTTGAGCCTGAGGCTGATTTTTTTTCTCTGTTCCTTCCTTCTTCTCTTCTTTGGCCGGAGGAACTAGCTCCACATATTTGCCTGTTTTTTGCAGCTCTTTTAGAACCTTCTTCGAGTCCACTTTTCCCACAACCGTCAGCTTATAATCCTTTGAATCAACACTAATGGTCTCAACCCCTGGAAATCCCAAACGCAGTGCAGAATTAAACCCAAATTTTCGTGACCCAAGTGGTTAAATTTTACCTTCGATCTTCAGCAGGGCTTTCTTCAGCTTCTTGAGGCATCCCTGGCAGTGAATCTGCGTCCTGATCACAGTGGTCTGGAGAAAAAAAAACGGCCTAAGTATTTCAAATACGTTGAAAATGTAAGAAATTTAAAAGAATCGAGGGGAAATCCTACCTGCAGCTTCTTCTCATCCTTTTTCGAATTTTGATCTTGGGAACCCATGTTAGGATTTGCAAGAGGAATTGCTTTGAAGCTTCAAGATGAATCCGGCAGCAGTGGAGGAAGGAAAAAAATGCATGCAAAAATGTGTTTAAGCAGGGAGGCTAGGGGTTCAGGGTTTTAGAGCTTGCCAGAAAAGTACTGTACGAATCTGCAAAAACGGTTGGGGTTAAAAGTGGACGTGAATTCTATATTTAGCAGACGCAAGCAGAAGGATTTTGGTAGAATTTGGTTCCTCTAGTTCTCTGATTCTGAGATTTGAAATAATGGACACATATTTCCTTACATTTGGATTTGGTCATGCAGGTCATATTAATCTATTTCAGATTGCTCCTGAATATGAATTTGACGCCATTCAAATCCTCTCATAGGGCATGAAACCCTTTACATATTGATCCTAAATTTTTTGATGTTTCCCTCCGTAGGGAAAAAAGGGTTTGACAATGGGAATGCATATAATGTTGTTTCCTTTATGTTCTTTTTCCGCAAATACCGTGCCATGCCTTGTGAAAACTCAAGCAAACGGAAAAAAGCTATAAGCAACCAGCCATCTTCATTGCGCAAACACCCCTTGAACATAGACGTCTCAATCACCATTGTTGTGTCTGGAACTTGGAACTCACATAGACCTGAAGTCTTTACACCGCGTCTTTGATTTCCTTTTAGCAAACACCCCCCCTTGCATGTTGTGACAATACATGGATCTAAATCACACAGTTCCATCTCCTAGATGTCTACATACTAGGGCTGTGTTGATGTCACCAAACCTATGGGTGCTAAAGTTCTATGCAAATCCTTGTGACATTCTAGGATACATTGCTTTGAAGGATTAATTGGGTATTGCATGAGAGATCACAAGAACTGCATTTTGCATTGTGCATGCATAATATTACTCCGAGGTAAGTAAGCATGGGACAAGAGCTTTAAGATATAGCTAATCGTTTAAAGAACCCCAAACCAAGGGGGCGTCACGCTGTGGAACCTGTCAAAACCACGTGCATCAATGGGAGGGGGCAATATTTTACTCTTTTCTGTATGTATACTAGGGGTCATAGGGGTTTTGGGATGCTCTTCTAGTTGTAAAACCATATGGAAAGGGGTCAAATTTGCCTATCAGAAACACGTATACTAGGGGTTTTTCGGCTATGCACGCAGGTGGCATATCCCTTATAAAGAAGGTGGATCCCCCGGGCCCCAAACAACTTCAAAAATGACCTTTTTCCATGTCTATTGTTTAGATATGGTTTTTTCAGCAAGTGAGAAATTTTTTGGAATTTCTTTTCCAAGTTCAATCACTAAGATTGTGGGGGCTTTTCTCATGATTATAAATGCAAAATACGAAATACCAGGCATGGGGATTGGAATGTGGTTTTCAAATGCAAAATCTTTTGAAGACGGTGCATGTTGGATGGATTTGATGGGGGACGCGTGGTTAAGGCTAGCAAATGTTTAATGAATTCCATTTGATATGGCAGGGGATCGACAACAAAAAATTTTGTGCGACATCTGATCTGTAGGGTTCTGACTTTTGAGCTTTGCTTGAACCGCTCCATTGAGATTCAGGTGAGCATTGATTTATTTTTCGGGTGAAAGCATGCTATGGTGTACCACTTTTGGAACCCTCAAAAGTACCTACACTGGGTACTTTTAAAACTAGTACTTTATGTTTCTTCTTTCTATTAAAATAAGTCCAAAAAATTTTGAATTGAAGGTCAATAACATGCCAATTTATAGTATTAGAGGATAACAATACTATTAGAGACTAAAATGAAAGAATCAACTCTCAAACTTATTGTTTATTGAGACATAAATGCAAGTTCCCAGTACCCAGTGCTGGCTACTTTTCTGGGTAGTTTCGCACTCCCTAAAAAGAACTTTAGATGGTACACTCTAGCATGCTTTCACCCTTTCACATTATATCTTCAGGCTAAGATTTTATTTTAGTGACGTCCCTGTTAAATTTTTTCAACTATGGATAGCTCAGATTAAGTTATCATCTTGCAGCTATCATTTTTGAACCAAAAAGGGTCCTTTTTGAGATAGTGCAAAAGGGTCTAACGTTAGCAACACTTGCATGACATGTTACAAAAATTGGGTGCTATAAGATTTAGAGAATTCAAATTATCACTCATATATAATCCAATCTCCTTTTTTGTTTGATACTATTTATTTGACGCTAATTTGTTTGAAGCATCCTGGTGCTGACACATATGTGCAAATAAAATTTTAGAGGAAGAATGCCCTGTCCGAGATTTTTTGTATCACTGCCAAATTGATGTTTCTTCGAGAGGAAGGCGATGTGGTTTCTTCTTCGAGGGCAAGGCAAACTGCCTTGGCGAAAACCCATGGGCAAGCATCCATCGACATAGCCATTACATGGAATCTGGCACTACTATCCTGATTCAGGGCTAGGAAGCTTGACCAAATTTGGAAGCTCTGCGCTTGCTGTCCGCATTTAGGGCTAGGAAGATCAGCTAGATTTGGGAGCACCGTTCTTGCAAAGGGAGGCCGGGTCTGCCGATTATGGAGGTCGCTTTTTTGAGGTGAGTTATAAAATATGAGGGAATATCGATTCAGGCAAGAGTTGTGCCTTTTTCTTATGAAAACCATATCAATCGATTTAGCTCAGGAAAATAAAATCCTTTTGTTTTTTTACCCTATTGCTCTGCTTGTAGTGTGAGATTATAAAAATTAGGCACGCATAACAATCTGTTAGGTACAAAAGATAGAGTTTATTTTGTTGGGGTTCTTGGAGGCTTCATAAAATTGTACTGCGACTTATTTAATTTGGCGGTTTGTTGAGAACCGATTTGGCGGGGAATGGTAAAGGAGATAAGTCGAAATTAAGTCCACATTATTAACTCCTCTAAGGAAGGAGCGACCTTCAAAGCTAACAAAGCGATTTCGGCGATGGCGGTCTTGGTACGTATAATTTCTTATTATTAGTTTTTGAAGCATGATGCTTTGTTGAACAGGTGAGACAACGAAATGTAAGTGATGCTTCCAAAAGAAGAGTGGATATCACCGTTGGTTGAATGAACATCATGCATGGTAGGCATTTATGGTCAAAGCTGCAACTAGTGTCAGAAACTACTCAACTAGGAAATGGTATGGTTTTCAATAGAGATTTTCAGATCTCAAGATTTGAGGGCAGTTATTGAGACTGAATTAAACTAACTATGGGATGCAAGAGAAGTTATTGTACCATATTCTTGGCAACACTAACATGAGAGCAAGCCAAGCTTTCAATATTAGAGAGAAGATTGCCATAAATTACATATGCATTTTTTGAGGAAAATATGAAGGGAAACCAATGTCTACCATATACCCTGTCTGTGTGATCCCGTGTCAGGAAATTAGTGGGACCTAGTTTTGAGATGGGTTTGAGCCAATGACCTTTGTGAAAAGGGATAAAGGACCATAGCACGTTGTAGGAGGAATTAAAGAGCATGAGCTGCAATGCTCATTAAAAATATTGCCTATACTAGAGGACATGTTATGTGGCTGCTTCTAAATGTTTGTGCGAGTGGAATGCATATGATTGATCATGCCTTGCATGGGCTGCAAAAGGACTACTACATACTGCAATGTTTATGCGAGTGGAATGCATATGATTGATCACCTTTTGCATAAGCTGCAAACGGACGACTATGTAATATAAATTGCCCCTTAGATGGCAATTGCTGATTAGAACCCTAGCTTCTTTAATATGGCATTCAAAGATGTGGACAAGCTCATGAAGAAAACAGGTATTCTTTTGGAACATACAGAACTCTTCCTTATATTTAATAAATTTTGAATGAGCTTCCTATCGATATTTGTTGCTAGGAAATATGCAATCCACTGGAGGGACCACAATGATGACAAACTCAAAAGATCATAACTCAAAAGATCATAGAGTACTTTGTAGTGTGCAGAGGTATTAGGCAGTACCCAATCAAGTGAGGAAATAACTAAGGCTGTGGTAGGTTCACGAGTTAAGGTAAAAGACCCTTTGAAAGCCTACCATTGTGCCCAAGATTTCCGAGTTTGACATAGTAGGTTTGGAAGGCGAAGTGATGGGACATTTTGGGTGTTTAGAAGGGAAAACCCGCATCTACAAGTTTGCCATATAAGGTTAAGGTGCAGTTTTAACAAATGTATTTTTGGCTCATTTGAAAGATGGAGAATTTGATGTTTTATGCCCACCAAAAAGAGAGAAAGAGCGTACGTGACTGCAAGACACTAGTTGATATTGGCATTCCTTAGTGCAAAATTGACACCATTACACTTTCTAGGTCAAATCGATTTGATACCTGACTAAGGTTCTAAGTAATATGCTAGTTATAAACATTGCAGTCTCGTAGTGTAGTATTGTTGCCATTTCTTAAGCAACCCTATTGGTCCCCTGGCAACTACTATGTGTCATATGAACGACCCTTGGGCTTGCAATTATATCCTGCACCCAAATAACGTAACCCTCGAGTTGGTATTGCCGGATCTGCAGCTTTGAAACCCGTTAGATTTTCCAAATTTGTTACAAAAGACAAAACTTTGGATTTCAACCTGCTAACTTTTTCGTTGAACTATTATAGGACACTCAATAATCAGAATGCTATTATTGCTATAAACTGAACCTCTCTAGTCTAATAGGCACCAGCACGCAAGGCAAATAGCATAGGTTCAACTCATGTCTGTTCTTAAACTAGATTAGCATGCATCCGTCACTACTAGGCATAATCCGAATTTGTTATTGGGTTGGTACATGGAAATATTTTCCTTGGTTGCTACGAACATAATCTTAATATGTTAATGAGTTGGTACATGGAAATGTATGCTTGGTCACCGGCAATATCCCTCTGTACAATTCACTTTCTTAAATGTATGGGAGTCAGAAAAGAGAAATGTTCACGGCGGCCTTGGCCGCCGCGATAAATTTCTTGTAAATGTTAAATGTATTTGCGTTAGAGCTTTGTTTTTTAAAAGCTTGCCTTTGTTTGCACTTAGTTTAAGATGTCGTTTAAAATGTGAATGATTTTGTTTGTATTGAGTTCAACATGGTCCAAAAAAATGTCATGAACACAACACTTCCAACTACATCGAATGCAACATATTACTTCATGAATTTCAAGAAAGCAACCTCGCATCTTGTTTTAGAAAAGCTCTTGGTTCTCTTGAAGAGGTTTTGCAATCCAAACTAAGAGAGTAGACTTAATGAAAATTCGTTTCAAGCTTTAACACCGCATTCAAGAATAAAAAATCAGTAAGATCTTGCAAGAACTAGGTTTCAAAAGAAGGAAACATCAATGGAAGATCCATGCTTAGAACTGTGACTACATTGGTCCCCTCCTTGTGGTTTGGTGGTTACTCCTTTGGGTTTGCAATTAGAAGGTTTTATGTTTAAGTCTCTTTTGGGACACTTAGGGACTGTCATATATCCTACGGGAGGCTACCATGTGGTATGAAAGAATATGAAAATTGTTCAATGGGATACCATGTGGTATGAAAGAATGTACTAGGGAAAGTTCTAGTCGAGGAAATTCCACGAGGGAATTTCTCGAGGCGGAGCCGCCAGACGAGGCGGCGCCCAAGCGGCGAAGCCGCAGCGCCGCCGAGTCTGGCGGCCCGCCGAGAGAATATTCCCGAGGGAATATTCCAAGACATAGAACTTTCCCTTACGTAATGCACAACTAGGCAGAATTACGAACAGAAAAAAATTGTTGAACGGAGAACAGAGGACCGGAACGGCTATGGCGATCGGCGGATCGGAGGCGCTTCAAAAGACGGACCACCGGAGACATTGAAAGCTCTGAATCCGCCATAGCCAAAAAGCGAAGAAAATGGAGTCCCTTCTCAGCCCTGGAAGACCGACCAAGAACAGCTATGGCGATGCCGATCGCTGGCAAGAAAGAAGAAAGCTCTGTTCGCCTTATAAAAACCCTCTGCCTCTGGCTCTCTGCATCACTTCGATTTGCTCTCCTTAGCTATGCTGGCTTCAGAAGAAGAGATGTGAAGGAAGGGTCGCCAGAAGAGCTGATCCGCCATAGTCCGCCATAGCCACAGTATTCTGATCCGCCATAGCCACAAAATACTGGCGGCGCCGCTGTACACAGGCGGAGAGAGAATTGCGGGGTATAAAATCAGCAGAAAAATGCAGTAATTCTGCCTAGGTGTGCATTACATAAGAATTGTGTTCAATGGCCTACCACTTGGTATGAAAAAATATCAAAATTGTGTTCAAGTCTCCCTTGGGACACTTATAGATCTCTATGGGATGCTTGCCATGTGGTACGAAAGAATATCAAGACTGTTGCACTGCTAACAATCCAAGAATTAGCAAAGAATATCAAAAACTGACTGTTGCACTTGATAGGTAGAAGACGGCTAACAATTAAGAATTTGCATCAGATGCCTTGATAAACAATGAACAAATACGCTAAAATTTTTAGATTAGCTTGATATGCTCCAATCGGACGGCCAGCTAGAAGCAGAAAATAAATAGGAACCAAAGTGGATATAATGATTTTCCTTAAAAAATATATGTACAACTCGGAAAATTGAGCTCGCAATCTATCAAACATGACGTGCAAGCGGATGAGTTTTAAGAAGCCTTGGGATCTCCGTCAGCAACTAATCGCACTTCAAATATATTTTCGCTTGGAGTTACTGCAAGCAAAGAACGCTTTGTCAGGTTTCAACTTGTCTAGATATGCAGCAATCAGGACTGCAGCTTTGAAACCCGTTAGATTTTCCAAATTTGTTACAAAAGACAAAACTTTGGATTTCAACCTGCTAACTTTTTCGTTGAACTATTATAGGACACTCAATAATCAGAATGCTATTATTGCTATAAACTGAACCTCTCTAGTCTAATAGGCACCAGCACGCAAGGCAAATAGCATAGGTTCAACTCATGTCTGTTCTTAAACTAGATTAGCATGCATCCGTCACTACTAGGCATAATCCGAATTTGTTATTGGGTTGGTACATGGAAATATTTTCCTTGGTTGCTACGAACATAATCTTAATATGTTAATGAGTTGGTACATGGAAATGTATGCTTGGTCACCGGCAATATCCCTCTGTACAATTCACTTTCTTAAATGTATGGGAGTCAGAAAAGAGAAATGTTCACGGCGGCCTTGGCCGCCGCGATAAATTTCTTGTAAATGTTAAATGTATTTGCGTTAGAGCTTTGTTTTTTAAAAGCTTGCCTTTGTTTGCACTTAGTTTAAGATGTCGTTTAAAATGTGAATGATTTTGTTTGTATTGAGTTCAACATGGTCCAAAAAAATGTCATGAACACAACACTTCCAACTACATCGAATCCAACATATTACTTCATGAATTTCATGAAAGCAACCTCGCATCTTGTTTTAGAAAAGCTCTTGGTTCTCTTGAAGAGGTTTTGCAATCCAAACTAAGAGAGTAGACTTAATGAAAATTCGTTTCAAGCTTTAACACCGCATTCAAGAATAAAAAATCAGTAAGATCTTGCAAGAACTAGGTTTCAAAAGAAGAAACATCAATGGAAGATCCATGCTTAGAACTGTGACTACATTGGTCCCCTCCTTGTGGTTTGGTGGTTACTTCTTTGGGTTTCCAATTAGAAGGTTTTATGTTTAAGTCTCTTTTGGGACACTTAGGGACTATAATATATCCTATGGGAGGCTACCATGTGGTATGAAAGAATGTTCAATGGGATACCATGTGGTGGCCTACCACTTGGTATGAAAGAATATCAAAATTGTGTTCAAGTCTCCTTGGGACACTTATAGACCTCTATGGAATGCTTGCCATGTTGCACTGCTAACAATCCAAGAATTCGCAAAGAATATAAAAAACTGACTGTTGCACTTGACAGGTAGAAGACGGCTAACAATTAAGAATTCGCATCAGATGCCAAACAATGAACAAATACGCTAAATTTTTTAGATTAACTCGATATGCTCCAATCGGACGGCCAGCTAGAAGCAGAAAATAAATAGGAACCAAAGTGGATATAATGATTTTCCTTAAAAAATATATGTACA
Organism: Isoetes taiwanensis; assembly: GCA_021234155.1. Taxonomy (NCBI): domain Eukaryota; kingdom Viridiplantae; phylum Streptophyta; class Lycopodiopsida; order Isoetales; family Isoetaceae; genus Isoetes; species Isoetes taiwanensis. Next base: position 6,441,205 of record JAJEKV010000022.1, on the reverse strand, counting down.
ACTCGGAAAATTGAGCTCGCAATCTATCAAACATGACGTGCAAGCGGATGAGTTTTAAGAAGCCTTGGGATCTCCGTCAGCAACTAATCGCACTTCAAATATATTTTCGCTTGGAGTTACTGCAAGCAAAGAACGCTTTGTCAGGTTTCAACTTGTCTAGATATGCAGCAATCAGGACTTACCAACTTCCGCTGTCACACCAGGTCCGAAAAAGGAAGTGAACTTAGCCTGCATAAGGAAGAAGTCAACATATCTGCTCCATTACAGTTTCTTAAACGTAATAGACCCAACATACAGACCTGTCTCTCTTGGAAATCTTCAACCTTGAGAGCTTTAGCCTCAAATACAAGCACTAATGTATATTTTCTAGTTTCATTAACCTGGAAACATAGGGTATGTCATTAGCTTGACACTACGGACTGAAATGCGAGAAGAAACAAGTAATAACTGTATGAAAATTGACTAGAATCTGGACTACGACATCTTCAAATGACAAGCATCGCATTTTTATTCAAATGAAAACTTTGACTGACATTTAGAATAATGATTGCTACAGACACACAGCATAAATTTAATTTTAAGGTTGTCTACATCCACCTTTCATCAGGCTCTATCATATACCATCTCAGAAAATGCTGCCTAACCATAAGAGCATCTCACACAATCATATCCCATGTCATGACAGGACCATCACTTCTTTGAAGAGCCAAGCTAATGAGTCATAAACATCCAGGAATAGGCTCATTTGTTTGTTAATTAAGAACTATCTAAACGTTAGGAAGGTCTACAAACCTGCATTGCAGAGGTCTATGCTTCATAATACATATTGAAGGCTGTATAAACTTTCTTTAATAAGGAAGTGGATATACCTCCTCGCGGATTGACTGCAGAGTAGGGGCATAACGACGTTGAATGCCTCCCCCCTGGAAAATGAGTTCTTATTAGAGCCATTTCTTAATTTCCTCAATCTAGCATCTAATTGGTTACTTTGGTTGACGAACAGAACAGTGTTGATGTACCTGACCATACCGAAATATTCTCTTCAAAGCTTCCTCAAGATGTTGTTCATCTCCATAACGATACCTGGTAACATCATTGCGTACCTAAAAGAAATAATCTGAGTTCTTCAATCACCAAAATTTAAACCCTAATCTCCCCTATAAGAATCTGTCTGACGCTTGAACTTGTAAAATTCCCTCTGAGAGCAATTTTCATGTCCACTGGAAACAAACTAGCCTGAATATGCCTTGTAAACCAGATATTTGATGGCGTGAAAGTTTCATAAAACCTGGTGTTGAAAGCATTCCTTTCTTCTCTTAGATCACTTGCTAATTTAATTAGAATTGTAAGGTAAATACAGCTTTTAGACGGATGTTTCATTAACAAGTTCAAACTCTGTTAAATTACAGGGGGCCTGGAGCTGTCATTATAAATGGAGAAGAGATTATATAGTATATAACAACTTGTTTCTTAGCAACCCAGAATACATTGAAAATGTGTCTAACGAAACTTAACATGGACCTACTAGACATGACAATAAAAGTTGTACCTGAGTAAGTATAGGAGTTGCTTGAGAATCGCGAAGTGCATAGGCATCCGTATAGGTAATACAGGGAACTGGTTTTAGCTCGGCATACTGCCAGATGGAAGACCAGCTCATATTACATCAGAAGAAGAATTATATCTTGCATGCCCTCTATAATTAAATAAATAACGTGTACTCTCACAATGATGATTACCTTGAGAGCCATCCCTATAATGGCTAATGGGAAGCCATATGTCAGCATTAGAGCTGACCATTCTGAGCCAGGTAGAATTGTGAAATATGCCCCAAATCCGTACCTGTCAGAAAGCATAGTGCATCCTTGAGTGCTGCTAATCATATTCAATATTGTAGTATCCTCAGAACTCACCCAAGCAAGGTTGTGCCAAGTGTAAGACCAATGGTTCCAAATGATGTCTGTCATTGCAAGGTAAACAAGATGAGAGATAATGTTTGTAAATCCACCAGTTTGCTAAATTTCAGTGAAATGATTACACTGATTCATGCCTGAATTCTCGAGTATTTCCTAAACTCCTATAATTTTCAATATTATTACACATGTGCTAACTTGAGATTAGCAACAGCGGTGATGGATAGTTATTGAGGTGCGGCTGAATCATTGGACAATTTGATTGCAATAATAACGCGAACTTGAAATTAGCAAAAAAGTGATGCATGGTTCACGAACATGAGAATTGACATGTGACTGATGGATCAACACAGAGTTCGTAACTGTGAGAGGATAGGATTTCTCTTGCTTCAAAGACAAATTGGTAAATCTGTTTTGTTCAATAGATAGCAAAAGATGGAGATGCAAGAATATCTCCCTCACAATAAAGAGGGAAGGGTTGGATATGGAGAGAAAAATAACTGAAGGCAAGTAACTGAAAATATCTCTGTTTCCAAGGAAAAGACTAGCTGAAAAGAAACTTTCAGCTAAGCCTGAACATGAAACTTATTGGGCTGCTAAGGTAGAGTTCATAGATCAAATTATCCTTTCAAGTGCCTCAATACTAGAAAGTCTATTTCCTTAGACGAGGTTAGTGACAGTGACTATGTATCCCCAAAAATATTCTCACAGAGTTGAGATCACAGGATAAATTATGGAGACAACTTTTCTCATATAAGCAGGTTCTACAACGTGCCATTTTCAAAGGCAACAACCATGAGAGAATTCAAGGTTGAAATACCTTAGTGATGGACCATTCTGTATCAGGAACGATTCCCTTTGTAGTTGCAGCTGAAATGGAAGTCTCTACTTCGCTAGTTGCCATTGCATTAAGCTGGACAGTCGTTGATGAGAATTGATATAGTTTCCTATAACCAAATTCCGGTCCATGGCAAACTCCTAATTTGGGCCTGTTGGCAATGCTCCCGGCTAGCACCCATGAAGACGAGGAGGCAGCCATAGTTGCCCCCACAGCCAATAACCATATCCATAGAGGTTTGAATATTTGAACAAGTGGTCTGTACTGCTGCTCAATAATGGCCGTGATGTGGCAATCTTTTACCAACAAATCAGTGGCTCCTTGGGAGCCGTTGATAGTGGTTACGTGGAATTATCAACAATTTGCAGTAAGCTGCAAAATACAACTAAAACGTCGATGGAGCATGGTCTATACGTTTTTAGGAAATGTTATTCTTGATTTTAGCCAAGAAAAATCATGACATGTGCCTGCCATTGTATTCAAAAATGACCTTCATGTGAACATTCTTGGATTTTGGCTGAATATCACGTGGCAGTTATTCTATCAAGGATGATCTTCTGGTGACCATTTATGAATTTGGGCTGAAAGAAAGTTTCTTGACTTTGGCCAATGCAAACTTGACTTGTGGCAGCTATTCTATTCAAAAATGCTCTTCAAGTGAGCATTCATGAGATCACAGCATCTGGCAATCATTCTATGCCATTTTATTTTATTCTATTCTATTCTGTAACAATCTCATGGATGCTGATCTTTAGAACACACTGTTAGATGTCCATTTCATTCAGTCAACGCTTTGCAATACTACTATGGACGTCGCCAAGCCAGCAACCCTCCATGTTGTAATGCACCATGGTTTCCACACTACAAAAGACATATTTACATTTAAAATAACACCATATTATTTTTGGACAATTTATATGTGAGCAGCACTGATTGTTTTTCTGCCTTAATTCAGACTCTTCAATAAACTAACATGTTCCCAGACTTTTCCTAGCTTGAAACAGTTGATTGCAGAAAAGGATTATTAGCAAACATTAGATTACACTTATTAACAAAAATGTGAATGCCAATTTACTTTCAATACAAGCATCTTTTTGTGGAACATGTCTATCATATGCCCATAACAGACAAGATCTAATCTGAAGTTCTTCAAATCTTTGGATCAACATTTTAGCCCCATTTGCCATTGTAAAGCTCCAAAGTTTCTCTGCAGGTGTTACTTTTTTTTCTAATTCGGTAATTTACTCAAAAAGCGGCTTCTTTTATATCCCCTTCTTTCAAGTCCCCTTTTGCAATTGCAAGGACATCTTGGGCTACATGCTTTAAAAGTCCATCACGAAAAGGCGTCTTTAAGCCCATTTGAGGTACCTTATTCCTAAGCATGGCTCGCTCTTTTTGAGTCCAATCTTGAATTATACCTAATGCCTCTTCCAGTGATGTCTCATCATATAACAACACCAAAAAGAGAACACCTAAATTATTGCTAACAAGATGAACAAACTCTCTGTCCCAAGTTTTGATTGGATCGAGAGTCAATGAGATGTTGACTTAAACTTGTTGCAACAACATCAACAGATATACCAAACTCCTGAAAGACTTGAAAAACCTGGAAAACATAAAGCAGATTTTAGACATTTTTTAAGAACAATTTGTATCATGCATTTGAGAATAGTTAGCCAGAAGACCATGTATTTCTGCATTTAATAGCATTCTCCCATGTTTACCATCTAGCATTTGACATAATTTTCTTTTACACTTCTTCTTTGTCATTGTCATCCCTGGCGCTAACTAAGCATGTGCAATCATTCATCGCCATAAACATAAGCCTTTATTGTCTTTCACGTATTGCCATTACGTTTTTCTTTCCTAAGTAGATGAATAAGATAACCGCAAGCCAAACGGACCATACCTTTGCAAGAAATCCGTAATGCCCCAACATGCGGGGTGCCCAATATCCAACAAAGTGTCAATGTTGGACTTGAGTACAATGCTTGTAAGAAGTGACCGCATGATTTTACCCAAAATAAGGCATCCGAGTATGTGGATTGGTACCATTGCGTGAAAACAAACCTTGCTCAAGTCTCTTGTTTTTGTTATAAGTGTCCCAAATTGCAAGGGTTTTGTAAGAATTCTTGACACAGGACGAGGGATATTTGCCTCTCTTGTCGGCCTCATTGATTGCGGTGCAAAACCCTATTGACCCGCTTAATTAACTTAAAAAAAGAAGAAGAAGAAAGAAAAACCTGAATATGTAGAGAGAAAAAAGTATATGCTTGTACTGAGCAATCGAAGTATGCAAGTTCTGCAGCCTTCATCAAAAGTTAGAAATGGCAATCGGCAATGCATTTGAATGTATATTTGGATCAAGCGGTAAGCACGCCATCTACATCTTTCCGGACCTAAAAGGTAAAGCTTTAGTCCAAAGAAATGGGATGAAAGCATTGAGCAGCCACATTAGGAACTTACACGGATTTCCCTTAGCCCAAGAGCTCTCCCTAAAGCGTTTAGGTTAAATCACTTCCACCTCTCGCCTAGGGTGGTTATTGCACCTGTGTTCTTTCCTATGGGACCAAGTAAAAGCCGATGAATTTGAACTACCCTACAGTTACATATAACTTTTCCGACACTCTCGATAAATAATAATACCCGAATCCAAAGGATTATAGGAATTGCGGGTTCATTATTCCGTTTATCAAGTAATGCCTTTGCTAAGGCCGGGTAAGCATCTTCGAGGATATCGGCATTCATAAAATCATCCGTGGTAACAAATCCTATATCCGGTGCATCATACTAAAAAGCCTTCCATGAGTCACAAAGACATTTATAATCATAACGTTTCTATGCATTTAGATTAAAGACCCGCTTTGACTTGAGTCCAAGCTTGTTCAAATATGTTTGCAAAATTCTTGAAGACATTCAGCTCACCAAAAGAAACAAGATAATCCTTTGTGTGGTTTGTTAACTCTTTCATCAAAGAAATGCCTTTAAGAAGCCCTTCCAACTCTTCAATGAGACCTATACTGATTGTGTTGGACCAAAAAACTTCATCAGCAGTTAGGATGTTCATAAACTTTAAACCATGGAACTTACCTGAAATTACATTGACACTAATCCCAAGCTTCGCCTACGGCGATCGCAGATTGATTAAGCAAACAATATCAACAAGGCAACATGTCAAGTAACATGAGCGTGATGATAAAACTCATCGACAAAGTAAATACCGTAAGTGTAGATCCTTCACAACATGAAGTTCCCCAATTGTGCGAATTCCCAACTCCACAGTTAATTGCGAGTTCCGGCCTATGAAATAGGTAGAATGGTCTTGTTATTCATCTCTAGAAACGATAATCTCGTGCTAAATCGAAAAGCAAAGATGTCATGTTGACAAGCGATGTACAAATGCTTGCAAACTCAAGAAACAAAAATGTAGGTCCATGTCATCATTTCATCATTTGGAAAGCCGGAAATCAAATTAGCCACCTCTTTCATTCTGTCGGCTGGATGCCGAGACGAGCCACCAAACTTCATAACACAAGTTAGCTCCTCGGTGAAGGTTAGGTACTTCCGGGTTGTGTTTCCAAATCGCTCGCCTAGCACGGTGATTTCTCGATACATCCCTTAGACTTCTCACACACACGAGTTCGGCATGCCCTTGCCTATCCTTAATCAAAACATTGAGCTCAACGATATTCGATACCCAAGTCGCTATTTTTAATGGGCACCACGAAATCTAAGGCGGGATGGCTACTTAAAAGTCGACAAATGGGGGAACCGGGCAATGTGGGTTAGAAGCTACTGGCAGTGCCATTGCGAGCGACCATAATTCGGGAAGCAAGATGAATCAAGGAAAAATAAGGGAGCTTCTTCTGGCCGACCGAGTCTTTGAATCAAGGGCAATAACTGGGTGGTCCGATGGCCTTTCCCCCAGTATGAATATGCGGCAAAAATTTGGGCAACGGCGACATGGGGACTAGGTTCTGAGGGCAGCCTCGAGCAAGGAGCGAGCACCGGTTTCCCCTTTCGACGCTCTTCTCCCAGCAACAAAAGGCAACCGATCATTTACGACCTATGATGGGTTTTAGCGGTCATTGGCATATTCTGGTATATATTGGCATATACCACCTAGCATATGCCATAAACCCACCTCAACAAGGGCTTGCCCCTTAGGGGCAACCCAAAAATGACCTTTTTCCATGTCTATTGTTTAGATATGGTTTTTTCAGCAAGTGAGAAATTTTTTGGAATTTTTTTCCAAGTTCAATCACTAAGATTTTGGGGGCTTTTCTCATGATTATAAATGCAAAATACTGAAATACCGTGCATGGGGATTGAATATGGTTTTCAAATGCAAAATCTTTTGAAGACGGTGCATGTTGGATGGATTTGATGGGGGACGCGTGGTTAAGGCTAGCAAATGTTTAATGAATTCCATTTGCTATGGCAGGGGATCGACAACAAAAAATTTTGTGCGACATCTGATCTGTAGGGTTCTGACTTTTGAGCTTTGCTTGAACCTGGAATGCTCCATTGAGATTCAGGTGAGCATTGATTTATTTTTCGGGTGAAAGCATGCTACGGTGTACCACTTTTGGAACCCTCAAAAGTACCTACACTGGGTACTTTTAAAAAACTGTACTTTATGTTTCTTCTTTCTATTAAAATAAGTCCAAAAAATTTTGAATTGAAGGTCAATAACATGCCAATTTATAGTATTAGAGGATAACAATACTATTAGAGACTAAAATGAAAGAATCAACTCTCAAACTTATTGTTTATTGAGACATAAATGCAAGTTCCCGTTACCCAGGTCTTGGCTACTTTTCCGGGTAGTTTCGCACTCCCAAAAAAAGAACTTTAGATGGTACACTCTAGCATGCTTTCACCCTTTCACATTATATCTTCAAAGCTAAGATTTTATTTTAGTGACGTCCCTCAAGTAAATTTTTTTCAACTATGGATTGCTCAGATTAAGCTATCATCTTGCAGCTATCATTTTTGAACCAAAAAGGGTCCTTTTTGAGATAGTGCAAAAGGGTCTAACGTTAGCAACACTTGCATGACATGTTACAAAAATTGGGTGCTATAAGATTTAGAGAATTCAAATTATCACTCATATATAATCCAATCTCTTTTTGTTTGATACTATTTATTTGACGCTAATTTGTTTTGAAGCATCCCGTGTCATTAACGTATGTGCAAATAAAATTTTAGGGAAGAATGCCCCGTCCGAGATTTTTTGTATCACTGCCAAATTGATGTTTCTTCGAGAGGAAGGCGATGTGGTTTCTTCTTCGAGGGCAAGGCAAACTGCCTTGGCGAAAACCCATGGGCAAGCATCCATCGACATAGCCATTACATGGAATCTGGCACTACTATCCTGATTCGGGGCTAGGAAGCTTGACCAAATTTGAAGCTCTGGGCTTGTCGTCCGCATTTAGGGCTAGGAAGATCACTAGATTTGGGAGCACCGCTTCTTGCAAAGGGAGGCCGGTCTGCTTTAATTATGGAGGTCGCTTTTTTGAGGTGAGTTATAAAATATGAGGGAATATCGATTCAGGCAAGAGTTGTGCCTTTTTCTTATGAAAACCATATCAATCGATTTAGCTCAGGAAAATAAAATCCTTTTGTTTTTTTACCCTATTGCTCTGCTTGTAGTGTGAGATTATAAAAATTAGGCACGCATAACAATCTGTTAGGTACAAAAGATAGAGTTTATTTTGTTGGGGTTCTTGGAGGCTTCATAAAAATCGGCCACTGCAGCTTATTTCGTTGGCGGTTTGTTGAGAACCGATTTGGCAGGAGTGGTAAAGGAGATAAGTCAGAATTAAGTCCACAGTTATTAACTCCTCTAAGGAAGGAGCAGCCTTCAAAGCTAACCGAGCAGATTTCGACGATGGCCAGTCTTGGTCTGTATAATTTCTTATTATTAGTTTTTGAAGCATGATGCTTTGTTGAACAGGTGAGATAACGAAATGTAAGTGATGCTTCCGAAAGAAGAGTGGATATCACCGTTGGTTGAATGAGCATCATGCATGGTAGGCATTTATGGTCAAAGCTGCAACTAGTGTCAGAAACTACTCAACTAGGAAATGGTATGGTTTTCAATAGAGATTTTCAGATCTCAAGATTTGAGGGCAGTTATTGAGACTGAATTAAACTAACTATGGGATGCAAGAGAAGTTATTGTACCATATTCTTGGCAACACTAACATGAAAGCAAGCCAAGCTTTCAATATTAGAGAGAAGATTGCCATAAATTACATATGCATTTTTTGAGGAAAATATGAAGGGAAACCAATGTCTACCATATACCCTGTCTATGTGTGATCCCGTGTCAGGAAATTAGTGGGACCTAGTTTTGAGATGGCTGAGCCAATGACACTGTGAAAAGGGATAAAGGGCCATAGCATGTTGTAGGAGGAATTAAAGAGCATGAGCTGCAATGCTCATTAAAAATATTGCCTATACTAGAGGACATGTTATGTGGCTGCTTCTAAATGTTTGTGCGAGTGGAATGCATATGATTGATCATGCCTTGCATTGGCTGCAAAAGGACTACTACATACTGCAATGTTTATGCGAGTGGAATGCATATGATTGATCACCTTTTGCATAAGCTGCAAACGGACGACTATGTAATATAAATTGCCCCTTAGATGGCAATTGCTGATTAGAACCCTAGCTTCTTTAATATGGCATTCAAAGATGTGGACAAGCTCATGAAGAAAACAGGTATTCTTTTGGAACATACAGAACTCTTCCTTATATTTAATAAATTTTGAATGAGCTTCCTATCGATATTTGTTGCTAGGAAATATGCAATCCACTGGAGGGACCACAATGATGACAAACTCAAAAGATCATAACTCAAAAGATCATAGAGTACTTTGTAGTGTGCAGAGGTATTAGGCAGTGGTAGGTTCACGAGTTAAGGTAAAAGACCCTTTGAAAGCCTACCATTGTGCCCAAGGTTTCCGAGTTTGACATAGTAGGTTTGGAAGGCGAAGTGATGGGACATTTTGGGTGTTTAGAAGGGAAAACCCGCATCTACAAATTTGCCATATAAGGTTAAGGTGCAGTTTTAACAAATGTATTTTTGGCTCATTTGAAAGATGGAGAATTTGATCTTTTATGCCCACCAAAAAGAGAGAAAGAGCGTACGTGACTGCAAGACACTAGTTGATATTGGCATTCCTTAGTGCAAAATTGGCACCACTACACTTTCTAGGTCAAATCGATTTGATACCTGACTAAGGTTCTAAGTAATATGCTAGTTATAAACATTGCAGCCTCGTAGTGTAGTATTGTTGCCATTTCTTAAAGCAACCCTATTGGTCCCCGGCAACTACTATGTGTCATATGAACGACCCTTGGGCTTGCAATTATATCCTGCACCCAAATAACGTAACCCTCGAGTTGGTATTGCCGGATCTGCAGCTTTGAAACCCGTTCAAAATTGGAGATTTTCCAAATTTATTACAAAAGACAAAACTTTGGATTTCAACCTGCTAACTTTTTCGTTGAACTATTATAGGACACTCAATAATCAGAGTGCTATTATTGCTATAAACTGAACCTCTCTAGTCTAATAGGCACCAGCACGCAAGGCAAATAGCATAGGTTCAACTCATGTCTGTTCTTAAACTAGACTAGCATGCATCCGTCACTACTAGGCATAATCCGAATTTGTTATTGGGTTGGTACATGGAAATATTTCCTTGGTTGCTACTTAACATAATCTTAATCATAATGAGTTGGTACATGGAAATGTATGCTTGGTCACCGCAATATCCCTCCAGACAATTCACTTTCTTAAATGTATGGGAGTTTTAAAAGAGAATGTTCATACAAGGCGCCCGCCACATAAATTTCTTTGTAAATGTTAAATGTATTTATGTTAGAGCTTTGTTTTTAAAAGCTTGCCTTTGTTTGCACTTAGTTTAAGATGTCGTTTAAAATGTGAATGATTTTGTTTGTATTGAGTTCAACATGGTCCAAAAAAATGTCATGAACACAACACTTCCAACTACATCGAATCCAACATATTACTTCATGAATTTCATGAAAGCAACCTCGCATCTTGTTTTAGAAAAGCTCTTGGTTCTCTTGAAGAGGTCTTGCAATCCAAACTAAGAGAGTAGACTTAATGAAAATTCGTTTCAAGCTTTAACACCGCATTCAAGAATAAAAAATCAGTAAGATCTTGCAAGAACTAGGTTTCAAAAGAAGAAACATCAATGGAAGATCCATGCTTAGAACTGTGACTACATTGGTCCCCTCCTTGTGGTTTGGTGGTTACTTCTTTGGGTTTCCAATTAGAAGGTTTTATGTTTAAGTCTCTTTTGGGACACTTAGGGACTATAATATATCCTATGGGAGGCTACCATGTGGTATGAAAGAATGTTCAATGGGATACCATGTGGTGGCCTACCACTTGGTATGAAAGAATATCAAAATTGTGTTCAAGTCTCCCTTGGGACACTTATAGACCTCTATGGAATGCTTGCCATGTTGCACTGCTAACAATCCAAGAATTAGCAAAGAATATAAAAAACTGACTGTTGCACTTGATAGGTAGAAGACGGCTAACAATTAAGAATTTGCATCAGATGCCTTGATAAACAATGAACAAATACGCTAAAATTTTTAGATTAGCTTGATATGCTCCAATCGGACGGCCAGCTAGAAGCAGAAAATAAATAGGAACCAAAGTGGATATAATGATTTTCCTTAAAAAATATATGTACAACTCGGAAAATTGAGCTCGCAATCTATCAAACATGACGTGCAAGCGGATGAGTTTTAAGAAGCCTTGGGATCTCCGTCAGCAACTAATCGCACTTCAAATATATTTTCGCTTGGAGTTACTGCAAGCAAAGAACGCTTTGTCAGGTTTCAACTTGTCTAGATATGCAGCAATCAGGACTTACCAACTTCCGCTGTCACACCAGGTCCGAAAAAGGAAGTGAACTTAGCCTGCATAAGGAAGAAGTCAACATATCTGCTCCATTACAGTTTCTTAAACGTAATAGACCCAACATACAGACCTGTCTCTCTTGGAAATCTTCAACCTTGAGAGCTTTAGCCTCAAATACAAGCACTAATGTATATTTTCCAGTTTCATTAACCTGGAAACATAGGGTACGTCATTAGCTTGACACTACGGACTGAAATGTGAGAAGAAACAAGTAATAACTGTATGAAAATTGACTAGAATCTGGACTATGACATCTTCAAATGACAAGCATCGCATTTTTATTCAAATGAAAACTTTGACTGACATTTAGAATAATGATTGCTACAGGCAGACAGCATAAATTTTATTTTAAGGTTGTCTACATCAACCTTTCATCAGGCTCTATCATATACCATCTCAGAAAATGCCGCCTATCCATATGAGCATCTCACACAATCATATCTCATGTCATGACAGGACCATCACTTCTTTGAAGAGCCAAGCTAATGAGTCATAAACATCCAGGAATAGGCTCATTTGTTTGTTAATTAAGAACTATCTAAATGTTAGGAAGGTCTACAAACCTGCATTGCAGAGGTCTATGCTTCATAATACATATTGAAGGCTGTATAAACTTTCTTTAATAAGGAAGTGGATATACCTCCTCGCGGATTGACTGCAGAATAGGGGCATAACGACGTTGAATGCCTCCCCCCTGGAAAATGAGTTCTTATTAGAGCCATTTCTTAATTTCCTCAATCTAGCATCTAATTGGTTACTTTGGTTGACGAACAGAACAGTGTTGATGTACCTGACCATACCGAAATATTCTCTTCAAAGCTTCCTCAAGATGTTGTTCATCTCCATAACGATACCTGGTAACATCATTGCGTACCTAAAAGAAATAATCTGAGTACTTCAATCACCAAAATTAAAACCCTAATCTCCCCTATAAGAATCTGTCTGACGCTTTAACTTGTAAAATTCCCTCTGAGAGCAATTTTCATGTCCACATAGCCTGAATATGCCTTCCCCGTGTAAACCAGATATTTGATGTGAAAGTTTCATAAAACCTGGTGTTGAAAGCATTCCTTTCTTCTCTTAGATCACTTGCTAATTTACTTAGAATTGTAAGGTAAATACAGCTTTTAGATGGATGTTTCATTAACAAGTTCAAACTCTGTTAAATTACAGGAGGCCTGGAACTGTCATTATAAATGGAGAAGAGATTATATAGTATATAACAACTTGTTTCTTAGCAACCCAGAATCCATTGAAAATGTGTCTAACGAAACTTAACATGGACCTACTAGACATGACAATAAAAGTTGTACCTGAGTAAGTATAGGAGTTGCTTGAGAATCGCGAAGTGCATAGGCATCCGTATAGGTAATACAGGGAACTGGTTTTAGCTCGGCATACTGCCAGATGGAAGACCAGCTCATATTACATCAGAAGAAGAATTATATCTTGCATGCCCTCTATAATTAAATAAATAACATGTACTCTCACAATGATGATTACCTTGAGAGCCATCCCTATAATGGCTAATGGGAAGCCATATGTCAGCATTAGAGCTGACCATTCTGAGCCAGGTAGAATTGTGAAATATGCCCCAAATCCGTACCTATCAGAAAGCATAGTGCATCCTTGAGTGCTGCTAATCATATTCAATATTGTAGTATCCTCAGAACTCACCCAAGCAAGGTTGTGCCAAGTGTAAGACCAATGGTTCCAAATGATGTCTGTCATCGCAAGGTAAACAAGATGAGAGATAATGTTTGTAAGTCCACCAGTTTACTAAATTTCAGTGAAATGATTACACTGATCCATGCCTGAGTTCTCGAGTATTTCCTAAACTCCTATAATTTTCAGTATTATTACACATTTACAGCTTGATTACAATATCAGTGCTAACTTGAGATTAGCAACAAAGGTGATGGATAGTATTGAGGTGCGGCTGAATCATTGGACAATTTGATTGCAATAATAATGCGAATTTGAAATTAGCGAAAAAGTGATGCATGGTTCACGAACATTAGAATTGACATGTGACTGATGGATCAACACAGAGTTTGTAACTGTGAGAGGATAGGATTTCTTTTGCTTCAAAGACGAATTGGTAAATCTGTTTTGTTCAATAGATAGCAAAAGATGGAGATGCAAAAATATCCCAACTCACAATAGAGAGGGAAGGGTTGGACATGGAGAGAAAAATAACTGAAGGCAAGTAACTGAAAATATCTCTGTTTCCAAGGAAAAGACTAGATGATAAGAAACTTTCAGCTAAGCCTGAACATGAAACTTATTGGGCTGCTAAGGTAGAGTTCATAGATCAAATTATTCTTTCAAGTGCCTCAATACTAGAAAGTCTATTTCCTTAGACGAGGTCAGTGACAGTAACTATGTATCCCCAAAAATATTCTCACAGAGTTAAGATCACGGGATAAATTATGGAGACAACTTTTCTCATATAAGCAGGTTCTACAACATTTTCAAAGGCAACAACCATGAGAGAATTCAAGGTTGAAATACCTTAGTGATGGACCATTCTGTATCAGGCACGATTCCCTTTGTACTAGTTGCAGCTGAAATGGAAGTCTCTACTTCGCTAGTTGCCCTTGCATTAAGCTGGACAGTCGTCGATGAGAATTGATACAGTTTCCTATAACCAAATTCCGGTCCATGGCAAACTCCTAATTTGTTGGCAATGCTTCTGGCTAGCACCCATGAAGACGAGGACGCAGCCATAGTTGCCCCCACAGCCAATAACCATATCCATAGAGGTTTGAATATTTGAACGAGTGGTCTGTACTGCTGCTCAATAATGGCTGTGATGTGGCAATCTTTTACCAACAAATTAGTGGCTCCTTGGGAGCCGTTGATAGTGGTTACGTGGAATTATCAACAATCTGCAGTAAGCTGCAAAATACAACTAAAACGTCGATGGAGCATGGTCTATACGTTTTTAGGAAATGTTATTCTTGATTTTATCCAAGAAAACATGACATGTGCCCGCAATGACCTTCATGTGAACATTCTTGGATCTTGGATTTTGGCTGAATATCATGTGGCAGTTAATCTATCAAGGATGATCTTCTGGCGATCATTTATGAATTTGGGCTGAAAGAAAGTTTCTTGACTTTGGCCAATGCAAACTTGACTTGTGGCAGCTATTCTATTCAAAAATGCTCTTCAAGTGAGCATTCATGAGATCACAGCATCTGGCAATCATTCTATGCCATTTTATTTTATTCTATTCTATTCTATAACAATCTCATGGATGATGTCCATTTCATTCAGTCAACGCAGGTTTGCAATACTGCTATGGACGTCGCCAAGCCAGCAACCCTCCATGTTGTAATGCACCATGGTTCCACATTACAAAAGACATATTTACATTTAAAATAACACCATATTATTTTTGGACAATTTATATGTGAGCAGCACTGATTGTTTTTCTGCCTTAATTCAGACTCTTCAATAAACTAACATGTTCCCAGACTTTTCCTAGCTTGAAACAGTTGATTGCAGAAAAGGATTATTAGCAAACATTAGATTACACTTATTAACAAAAATGTGAATGCCAATTTACTTTCAATACAGGCATCTTTTTGTGGAACATGTCTATCATATGCCCATAACAGGACAAGATCTAATACAGAAGTTCTTCAAATACTGGATCAACATTTCCGCCCCATTTGCCATTGTAAAGCTCCAAAAGTCTCTCTGCAGGTGTTACACCTGTTTTCACAATTTCAGTAATTTCGTTCAAAAAACTGGCTTCTTTATATCCCCTTCTTTCAAGTCCCTTTTTTGCAATTGCAAGGACATCTTGGGCTACATGCTTTAAAAGTCCATCACGAAAAGGTGTCTTTAAGCCCATTTGAGGTACCTTATTCCTAAGCATGGCTCGCTCTTTTTGAGTCTAATCTTGAATTATACCTAATGCCTCTTCAGTGATGTCTCATCATATAATAAGCCAACCCAGAATGCTGGAAGTGCGCATAACCTCCTCCATGGACCCCCATCTGCACCTCTCATTTCCAAGTACCTTTTTAATCTGACTTCAGGAAAGATGGTTGTCAAATTATTTTCCCAGTCGTTCAAAGTAGGGAATTCACCAGGTAATCCTGGCAACTTTTCAAGCATAGATTCATTGAATGAAAGGCTAGCGCAGTCGATATAATGCTTATTACGATACACAAAATACATAGGTACTGTTAAAGCATAATCCACAGAACTCTCAAAGCCAAAATCACTGTCAAAGACAAATGGAAGATCGCCTGTCCGGTGTTTGTCTACATCTGTCCAAATATGGCTCCTGTAACTTAAAAAGCCATTGGGTTTTCCTTCCTTAAATGGTGAGTTAGCAAATACAGCTGTTGCAATTGGCTGCAATGCTAGTCCCACTCTAAACTTCTTCACCATATCCTCTTCAGATTCAAAATCCAAATTAACCTGCACTGTGCATGTTCGGAACATCATGTCTAAACCAAGAGTGCCTACTTTAGACATGTAGTTCCGCATAATGTCATATCTACCCTTCGGCATAATAGGCATGTTCTGGATGGACCACTTAGGATTGAATCCGATCCCCATGAATCCAAGGCGCATTTCTTCTGCCACAGCCTTCACCTGATATAAGTGTGAATTTACTTCGGCACAAGTCTAATGCAATGTCTTTAAAGGTGCCCCACTTAACTCAAACTGACCACCAGGTTCCAGAGACACGCTTTGACCATCCTGTTTAAGGCCAATCACTTTGTCTCCTTCCATTACTCTTTCCCAACTGAAACGCTCTGCTAAACCATCAAGCAAATGTGAAATCTGATCATAATTTACAGGCTTGAGAGTATCAAGTTCAAACCCAAACTTCTCATGCTCAGTACCAATTCTCCAGTTTTCCTTCCCTTTACATCCAGATGCAAGGTATGCAACAAGATCTTCTTTAGTTAAGGGTTCAGTTTTAACAGCAACATCCTCAACTGGAGGACTAGCTGCCACAACTAGCAATCTTCTTGGACTCATGTTTCTACTAAGAAACCCTGGGTACTTCCCCTGATTGAAGATAGCACTAGACCTCACAACAAAACCACATTCCAACTGCATCGGTACAAAACTACTAGCAATCACGGAAGAGACCTTTTGAGAAGTTAAAACACTATCACGACATGGAGTGATATGACCCACAACAGATGAAGAAGCCATTTTTTATATAAGAACAAAAACAATGGTATGAATCAATTAGCCTTCCGATGAAGAAAATAGTTTAACGAACCTGAGAAAGACGAGGCAATACAAGCATGCAAGGGCTCCGGCCGTAAGCAGATCGCCCATGCGGGAGGAAGAAAACAACTAAAATAAAGACCTCACAAGCCTATTTTGGCCACCGATTCGAGATAATACCGTACCATGCAGTAGCTCATAAATCTCTTTTAGAACTTGAATCGGATTGGAAGTCCAAACGTGACGGAACCTTATTCCTCGGCTGTTGTTGATTCATTTACGGATGTGCTCTGCTCCCCATGAAACTTCCAATGGCATGTTTCCTTGTTTCAAAAGCAAAGCAGCAGTAATAAAAATCCAGGCATGCAAAGCTTTTTCATATGTTCTGTTCTGCTGCTGTGGCAATCTGCCATTGAAAGACTTTCATTCTTTCTAAATTCATATTCTAGCCAGGTCATTGTAGGGTTCGAAAAACATTTTAACCTTCAGATAATTAGCTGCCTATTAAAAAATTATAATAATGGGATATAATATAAGAGGATACAAATATAGCGAATTTTACATTAAACTATATATATAATAAATAAATATATATTTTTTTTCCTTTCTTTCCAAACTTTTTCAGCATACAAAAATTTAGACCCGCAATTTTTAAATTGGACCACACAAACAAGGGGCTTACTAAAATTTTCTTGAATGCTGTGTCATTGTCATGTTAATTTTCGTACATGTTGTTTTCTTGACTCTTTACATACCCTACCCTTGCTATTTTGTTGATTCTTTTCATACCCTACGCTAGGGATGGAGGGTCATATGCCATGAAAAATATAGAAGGATGAGAATACACTTACCCTGGTTTGGACCTTGTCCTTCGGGATCCTTGAAAAAGATTCCCTCCTTCAGGATCCCACATCAACTGCAGCAAAATATGGTTACTGCGTAGTTTGGGGTTTTTTCTAACCAAAATGGAGCTCCCTCAATTCAAGCGCTTGGCCAATCCCGACTTGCATGAAATTGGAGAAATTGAGTTTCGTGGAGAAGTAGGAGAGAAAAACCTCACCCAAAAACCCTCAAAATCCCTATAAGGGTCAGAATTTTTGCAGCATTACTATGAAGTAAGTGGGGATCCCAAAATCTTGGAAAATCTTTCCGGGATCCCCAGAGACCAGGGTAGCTGTATCCTAGCCTATATAAGAGATAAAGAAGTTGAGGTGCTCTAACGGGGTGGCTATTTAATATGGTAGTGTGACTGAACTATAAAGTTTCACATCTACAAGTTGAAACCTACTTGCTACAATCGAGGAAGAGATAGAAATCTATGGTATGTGTCCATTTCATCAATAACAAAGTGTTGTGGCACTATGGGTCGCCCTCACTAGAGCAAACGCTAATGCGAATTTCAAGAAAACAACTTATTAGCTTGCCTCAACTTTAAATACACCTTGAGAGGACCAACACACCTAGAAATAAACGGATGAATCAGCCTAAATTTGTAGATCACTGAAGAATTGTTTCTAAAGAATGGGTCCCATGATTGAGCCTTTAAATTTATGAAATAACAATCTTTTGCAAATGTGGCAGAGGGATCATCCTGTACTTGTGTAGAAGGTTTCATCTTCTCAATAGCAGCACCGAAGTTTATAAACAACTATGAAAGCAATAAGCCATCTCGTAGTGGCCTTTCAAAAGAAAAATTTACCCAGAATCGATTTCTTAACCGGTTTTAAGTAGATTAAATACAAATCAAGGATTTGTCAAATTATATTCCAATCACATTGAAAGGATGAAAATCTAAGGCAAGGGAAGAAAAACGAGAATCAGAACCTTTTCTTCAAAGGGATATTTATAAAATTGATTAAGCATGAGGCGTTGAAGCCGTATTTAAAAGAACAAGGTGTCCTAACACGTGTCAACGGCTCAACATCATGACACAAATGCTCATCCAGACTCTTTAATGAGACAAAGATATTAAGTTGTACTAGTAATGGTGCCCAGCGCTGCTGGGCATAGGTTGGAGGTATGTAAATGTGTTGGTTGCTATGAAAAACCCTAACTGCTACTTAAACAATAAAGACGACCCTACCTTGCCTCTTAAATTTCTTGCACACTTATGCTCCCTTGTAAACTCTATGCACCTATGCATAATAGCAGGCCAATTTGTAGTTATGTTTCTTTCTAGGATATCCATGTCCACATATCATAAGGGTAATGTTGTTGGCAAATTCTTTTTGGCGACTCTCTAACAAACGATGTCAAGTTAATCCAAGTGAAATTGGTGGGCATTGCAATTGCAAATTAAAATGTAAATTTGGTCCGAGTTTATAATAGCATTACAATTGCCAAGAAAAATGTAAATTTGGCCGAGTTTATATGCCTTTGTGATAGAATTCTTTATTCCTAATGTGTATCATTTTATATGTATGTATGCAAGTAGTTTGTCCTCATAAGGGAAACTGTTATGTGGCAAAATACTATTGGTGAGTCCCTGACTAAAAAATCTGAAACCGACTCGCTGAAATTAGGCTACATTAAAAATTGCCTAGCAAAATGTAAATTTGGTGATGGGTTGTTGCCCTTGCATGGGGTTCACGTGGACGTAAAAGTTCATCTTATCTTATCTTTTTTAAGGAACATGCTAAATGTCCTTTTTTAAGAAACACGTTAAATGTTCCACGCTTCTTAGGCTTTTTAAGACATGATAGTCTGGCACTCTGGTGATTCTTCCCAACTAAATGCATTTTGTTACGACTCAAAGGTGATACTCAAATATTGTACAAAGGCACAATTGATTAAGATATCTAGAGATAACATAGCACTTTTCATAACAAAATCATCCTATAGAAAACAAAGCAATGGCACTCATATTCGATGGCCATTATCGAAACAATATTCATTATTGAAAAAATGTTAATCAACACCTTAGAATTAAAGCTATTATCTGCAAAACATTTTTTAGGACATTAATTGGATGCTTTTGCTGACAGAACTTAGCTGGTGTTCAAGCTCTTTGAATCATTTCTTTCTGTAGTTCTTGCTTCTATTCTTGAAGCTCAATAAGCAATCTTTTCAAAATGTTGTTTCAATTAGCTGTTGTGGTTCTGTCTTCTCCTCTTGAAGCTCAATATATATTCTTTTCAAAATGTTGTTTCAATTAACTTTCTTTTCATAATGTTAGTTTCTGGACAACTGAATCAGATTTCACAAATGTCTGCATTCCAAATTTAAGTTACAATGAAGAGCTAAATAAGTCGAACTTCCATGATGCTTTAGTCATGATAAAAGAAATTCGCCTCCTTTTTATCACTTTCTTTGTTAAACTCCCACAACTCCTTGTTCAAGCTGTTTTGCAAGCAGTTGTGCTCACGTTTTCCTCGTTGTCTACTCGTTGTCTAATTGTCTAGTCTTTGTCTAGTTCTCTATGTAGACCGCCTATATTCCAGTGATTTTACATGTGAAGCGAAAATGTTACATAGAAAATAAAAAATATAAATGACATGTCAAGTAACAGGTTACGCTTTAGTGATACTTCCATTTTCTACATAGGATATTGGTGAAGAATGGTCTGCTTTAGATGTCTGTAAATCCTGTAGCACCTTGATCGTTGCCGAATAATCCTTCAACTTCTCAACACTCTGATGTCACAAAGCAGCACTCCAACAATCAATTGTTTGTAAATTTTTTCCTTGTAAACCGTTTGTGATTTCTTTACTTTCATTTGTCCATTTTTCTCAGGTATAGCTGGCTTCCCAAGACACTCAAGTTGAGCTTCAAGTTGCTCTGCACCCGTGTTAACACCCTCAACTTGGCTATACTATCTAGTTCCGTATACACCACCTTGAAAGCAATGTAATACAAAAAGATAATTAGCCTCTTCTGGCTTGCACTGTCTAAAAACATAGCTGTTGGTAAGCCATATGCAAACATTTTCGAAAGCCCTAATATTTCTCGACCAAAGGCAGTGCTTGAGCATATTCAACCTGCAAGGATAATAAAAAGAGCTAAGACTCCCTGAACTTGATTCAACGAAAAAACCTTTTTGTATTCTGTTTCTCTAATAAGGACATGATTGAAATGAAAACACGACTTTAGATAAAAATAAAAACATAAGTTACTGTGGCAGAGATAGAACATGCCTCAATCAACAGTGTTGTGGCAAGAAGCCATGTTTACAGCATATAGGGCATAGATCTATCTATTTAAAGTTTGCTAATCAAGATAGTACTTTCTGGTAGGTATCCTCATATATACTGGTTACAGAGCCAGGGGAAAGGGAAAAGCTCAAAGTTGATTTATCAATACAAAAGAAAACCCCTGCAATCTAACTTTATGATGCAATCTAACTTTATTTAAAAACATAGGAATAGAAAGACCCAAAATAACAAAGCAAAAGCTCAAATCGTTTAATGGAATCATGCCTTCTTTACCTTCCACGAACAGATATGGATCCCAACTGGAACAGTGATTCTTGCAAAAAATATGACATGCTGCGACTGCTGATGGGGTTGGATCCGGCTGCTAATGGCTTGAATATGGTTTCAATCCGATTGAGATAATAGAGTTATAGCAGTGACAGCAGTTGCCTTGCAAAAATAGAGGAAGAAGCAGAGCCCTATTCTAAAATGCAAAAATCGTGGAGTTTCTTACAAATGAGAAGAGAAGTTAGGCTGGCTTGCTGCTTTGAGAGAACGGCCCCTGTTTTATATCTGAAAAATGCAAATCTGAGAAGTATGGCAACTTAACTCTGTTGCTATGGCCAGTGCCCAGCTCAACCATCAGCAAAAAGTGTGAATAAATGACAGAAAGAAAGTAAGACAATTGGATGGAAGGAAAATTTTCTCTGCAAAGTTTATATGACGGTTGACCAAATATGGGATGCAATAGAAACCTCATTTAGTCTCCGCATTTGGAGCTGAGAAAACAAAGTATCTATGGATAACTTACATTTGCCTTCCATTCAAAGATATAAGTGCAGCAGCAGCGAATTTGATCAAAATAATCTACGAACCCATACGATGACTGCAAAACCAAGGTCCATAACGTTTGATTTCAATATAAAAAATGCAACTGCATGAAACCAGATGCTCATTGGGTGAGCACATACCTTCTCCTTTTTAATGAGTTTACAGCTCTCTAAGGGTCTAATGCTGGCGTAATTTGTAACTAAAATTAGCACCAACCTCAAGCTGTTATTTGTATCAGTGATTCTGGTATACCAGCCTTCAAACGATTGGAACTCTCGCTGAAGCAAGCATCGGACTCAGTTTGCATCCCTAAAATGGCATAAAAATGCTGCATCCTATTATTGGCTAAAAGAACAGAACTATCCGGCCATAGCCACAAGGAAACCATAGTTAGGCAAGAACTGATACATTTTTTGACACTAACATGAAGAAATCGGTGCAATCAAGCAAGGGCGACCAAGAAACACTGCAACCGTACTTGTTCCTTTGCTTGCTTTTTTGCCAATCGCCCTCCCCACATCTAGCAGCTAGGTGACGAAATACCAACATCCAGAGGTGCGCGGACTGGCATAGGAGACCGCCGGAGGGACGCAATTATATCACGGTGCGTTTTGGAGGAGGAGCCAGCAGCTCGAAGGTGCCATAGCCGCCCTCCCGAACCCTAGCAAAAACAAAACCTAAGTTATCTTAAAGAATCTGGCGTGGCGTCATCTCATCCATTGGCTTGATCAAATCTGGGCCGCCCAAATTAGGGCTGGGTCCAACACTTATACAATAACATTATAATATAAGATAACTACCCCTGCATTTTAAAAACCATATTTGAATCTTAGATTTCTGCAGTGTTGCACCATGGTTTCATCGATGCTTCCATTGATGATGAACTAATCATAAGGAAACTCTCAATGGCAAGGAGACATCACTCTAGTGCACTCTTGCACAACATCTAAACTTTCAGATGTACAAAAAAAATAGTCTTCTTGATTGTATAAATCCTTAACTAAAAGTACATCAGGGCCTCAAGGTTAAATGGTGTATAACCTTAGCTGCTTTAACTGCAGCATGAAATACACTAAGTGTTCTGTTCGTGTGACGTTCCATGTATTTATATGGTATACGTATACATACTATGACATATCACCAGGGTATAAGTCGACCCTTATGGGTCAATAGGGGATAACTTGGGCTAACCTAAAAGGGTTTTTATTAGCTATGCTAAAATATTAGTGAGTAAATAACCTAATCAGGCTAGTTAGGTTATTAATTAGTAAAAGTCAGCCAACTAGGCAGTGCCACCTAGCCCAAATCGATTGGCCAGGGGGAACTTGATAAGTTTGGAGGGAAAATTAGAGCCCTACCCCAAATTCTGCCCCAAATCGATTTGGGGAGAGTTGGAGGAAGGAGGCTACCAACTACTCCAACCAGACTTGAAGAATGGAATCATTTTGTGACAATGGCTCTAGCCAAGAGACCGGTTAGTCCCTAGATAATCTATGCTTCAGCTAACCCCTCTCTGATTAGACGGAATGGTTAATTTCTCTTTTATATGTTACTAAGATGATGATGGATACTTTGATTATTATTGTATTCTCTCTTTCTGTTTCTCATGTGTGTCTGGGGTTAAGTGAGGGTAGAGACCTGAAAGCTTCCTAGAAGTAGAGACGTCTCTAGCTAGAACACTTAAGACCCAGTAACTGCGGCATGTGCACAAGAGCCCACCTGGCTGTGGATGCTATGATGTGATTCAGCACCAGACAACGGGTATGATGGTGAAACGGGGGTGGGGTCTTGCCTAGTGTGGCTACAGGACTCATACAGTGTGCTAGGCTTATAGTCGGTCACTGAGTGTGCACCGGGTATGGATCTGACACTCCCTAGGTTCCAGGATGAGTGTCTATATGGACGTCTTGGGACTCGAACGGGCAGATGAGCCGGCCTTTAGATTTAGGGGAATAAGTCGGGTATGGATGCGGGGGTTATTGATGTAGCACGTGTTCTCTAGCACACCCAGGGATCCATCATGCCCGGGGAGGGGATGCCTCCCTGACTTGCCTCATCTGACCGGGGAGATGTAACTTGAAGTAGTCTCATAGGGTGATTCCATGAGATTGCATCTCCGAAAGGCTACAATCATGCCATAGCATGTTTCAGCCTATCCGCAAAGTGTGCACAGGAGGGGCGGATGGAGTGGACTACCTAGCCATTATTCTATGCCAGCCAACGCAATGTTTCTGACTGGGACACCCTATATAGGAGTGTGCCCCTATGTGACATAGGCTGCTCAAGCCGCTCTTGCCAAAGTGGATTGGGATAATGCCATGGGCCCAAATGAACCTGAAATCGTTGCTGATGACGAGGCACCAGACTATATACAAGGTGAGTCCCACATTTATGCCGCTATTGAAACAGGTCAATCATATAGTCAACCTTCTGTCAATCCATGGTTGGCCAAGTGGGCCGTAAACCCTTTATTATTCTCATGGACACGGGTAGTACGCACAATTTTGCGTCACCTAGAATGACGGAAGCCTTACAACTTACCCCATTGCGATTAAAGCCACATCCAGTTACACTGGCTAGTGGGGTTATGCGCCATACTCAAGGTCGATGTATTAATTTGAATATTCAATTGCCAGGAGCACCCATTGCTCTAGGGGCCAAGATTATGAATATTGATCGGTATGATCTCATTGTGGGTATGGAATTCTTGGCTGTTGCAACGACAAACATTGATTGTGAAAAGCGAGAAGTCACCTTTAATGCAGCTAATGGAGCTCGAGTAACCATAGCAGGTAAGCCAGTTAGTCCATATTTTATTGCGTCAGTTGGATAAAGCCATCAGGAAGTATCAGATTGCTTGTATCGTTAGACTTGCATCATTAGAGGTCAAGTCTAAACAGGAAGAAATTATTGAGAGCTTGCCCACGGCGATAGCTGCCGTGCTTCGAGAGTTCCATGACCTTTTTCCAGATGAGATTCATAGGTTGCCATCTTTCCGAGGCATGGAATGTACATTACCTTAGAATCAGGCACTAAACCTACCACTAAAGCTCCATACAGAATGAATACATCTAAATTGATTACAAGCAATTGAACAAGCAATGATTAAGAATCGATATGCTATACCCCGTGTCGACGATTTGATGGATCAATTGCAAGGAGCCACATATTTCACAAGGATTGATCTTCGCTCAGGATATCACCAAATAAGAATTAAAGAGGACGACATTCGTAAGTCCACTTTTCGGACACGTTATGGGCACTATGAATTCATTGTTATGCCATCTGAGCTAACTAATGCTCCTACTAGATTCATGAGGTTGATGAATGATGTCTTCCACGAATATCTTGATGACTTTGTCATCACTTCGATGATATCCTCATCAGCAAAACCTTAGAGGATCATGAGTGCCATCTTTGATTGGCCTTGCATAAATTGAGATGCCATCAACTCTAAGTGTAGGTTTGCAACCACTAAGGTCGATTGCTTGGGACACATTATTTCTGTTGAGGGAATAGCCGCAGATCCAGCCAAGATAAGATTAGCCGATCCCAACGAACGTGTCAGATATTATCGCAAGTTTCTTAAGGGCTTTGCTAAGCTTGTTACACCTCTTACGGACCTTATAAAACATGAGAAGGTTAGGGATTGGATGGTACACTGGAAGGAGAAGGTCCAGGCTAGATGTCAATCATTGAAGGATGCCTTGACAACCGCTCTAGTTCTTACCTTGCCGGATCCTTAGAAGGATAAGTGGATTGCCGCAGATGCCAGTAAGATTGCTACAGGTGGAGTATTGATGCAAGAAGGTCGGGTAACCATCTAAGATTCTAGAAAGATGAATGATGTAGAACAGTGCCTTACCCCACGCATGACCAGGAATTACTTGCCGTCGTGCATGCGTGCATTGCGTATTTGGAGACATTATTTACTTGGGAGACGATTCTAGTTGGATACAGATCATCAAAGTCTCCAATATATTTTCACACAACCCCACCTCAATCTTAGACAACGACGAATTCTGAAAGAGTATGATTTTGAAGTAGTCTATAAGCCATGCAAACATAATTTTGTTGCTGATGCACTTTCCAGTTGGTCACCCGAACGTATTGTAATGCCATTTCTACTCTGACCAGCGAGTTTGGTAAGCAAATATAGCAGAGTTTTTCAACAGATCTTGAATTTCAGGAGATATGGCGAAGTCTATCCAAGGAAGCCAGAACAGATAAGGAGAGAGAAGCTTTCTGCCATTATAAAAAGGAGGTAGTCTTCTTTATTATAAGGATACGTTATGTGTCATGGAGACATCAGGAGTTCATATGGTCATTCTCCACAACACATATAACAATCCTATAGCGGGGCATGCAGGATTTATGAAGACATATTTTAAGATCCGCTCCAGCTATTTTTTGCCAGGGATGAAGAAGCACATTGCCCGATACATTAAGCAATGTCAGATATGTCAGCAAATAAAGGAGGAACAGCTACGCATCCCAGGAGAATTGCAACCCTTAGATGTTCCTAATGCCAAAAGGGATGTTATTACCATGGATTTCATCATGGGGCTTTGATGCCTTAATGGTGGTGGTCGACAAGCTTTCTAAAATGGCACACTTTTTTTTTTTTTGAAGAACGGAGACACTTATATTAAAAGAATGGCAATGATACAAGACGAGTAGTGAGGAAAAAGAATGCCCCGAAGGGACAAAGACACCTCAGCACTCCATACTAAAACAACTAGCGCGTAAACTTCCAATCACCTCTAGTAGTCACTATACAAACTCTCCATTCGCATTTACAATGTGCAAAATATCTCGCCAGATGCAAAATTTTGTCTCCTCTAGGCCAGTAAACACCAGAAAACTCTGGAATAGCTTATGTCTGAGTCGTGAAACTAGAGAGGCTGAAGGTTACTGAATCCCTTGAAAAATCCATAAACGACGCCGTTTCCAAATCGACCAAACCAACCATGCCTTACACAGATGGAAAGCCTGCTTCTTAAGAGAGGACCATGAAGCTGGAAACACATGAAGAAGTATCTTCTGGCTATACATCCTGATCTGGAACAATGCTCTAACCCAATCCTATGTAGCTTGCAAATGTGGGCACAAGACTAGACAATGTTCAATGGACTCTCGATGAGAGCCACAGCAAGGGCAAAGAAAACTCACAGCTGGCTTAAATCTATGCACAAGAACATTTACTCTAATGCAGCGGTGCACCATTTGCCACAAGAGAACCCTACCTTTGGTGAGGGGAGAGAGTTCCAAGTCCATGTCCAAACGGATTGCCAACAGGAACCCTGAAGCTTCAGTGCCCACTTGTCAGAAGGAGGTAAAGTATCATGAAGAACCAACGTCCGGTAACAAGAACGAACAAAACATGACTCATCGACCCCCGAATGAACCTTCGAAATCTGAAAGACCACCCTTCCCTGGAGGAGGACAGGAATATGCAGTGGAATACCAGAGGCCACTTGCTGCCAGATAGCTCGATCACTGCTCTTAAGCCGAAAGCGGGCCTGAAAAAACTCTCGAGGAGCCAGTTGGCCATGCCAATATCAATCCTCTAAGGTGGAGACTGCAGCCCGAGTCCAACGGGCCTGCATCCGAGCATGCACGTTGGCAGCCAAAGGCAAGTATGTCGGAGGCAGAGGAACCCACAGAAAAAAGCAGAGTTTCATTAAAGTTGGAATTCTGAAGACAAGTTGGAATAATTTTTATATAGTATACTTGGAGGGTTATGTATACCTCAATACTTATAGTATGGTTATGTGTATTACATAAGGTTATGTATACATGTGTATACTAGTATACATCAATACTTATATTACGGTTATGTGTATCACAAAAGGTTATGTATACCTGTTGTATACTAACACAACCAGATTACAATAAGATAACAAGTACTATTATTCTTCTACTATTACTCGGCGCTCCAGAGATCCTTTCGATCATGAACATTTGATACTCTCTATTCCATAGGAGATGGATGATAACATCGACGGGATCAGGATAATGGCGAGGATTGAGAGCAACAGTGGTGAGCCAGTCTTCAAGCGGTATATCTCGCTCGCGGCACCGCTTGAAGTCCTCATGATTCATCTTGCAAGTGATAGAAT
The DNA here is from genome assembly GCA_021234155.1 of Isoetes taiwanensis. NCBI lineage: Eukaryota > Viridiplantae > Streptophyta > Lycopodiopsida > Isoetales > Isoetaceae > Isoetes > Isoetes taiwanensis. The sequence goes on along the minus strand of JAJEKV010000022.1, from coordinate 6,413,186 downwards.
CACGTTCAAGACCAGAATACGTCATAGCTAGACGGAGGCCAATGTTGCTGCACTCGGCAATTTGATGTATATTTATACCCACCAAAATTATTGATGGTATATACCCACCAAAATTATTGATGGTATATACTCACCAGAATTATTAATAGTATATACATAGAAATTATTGGATCATATACATATATGGTACTCGTATAATGGCAATGAACACCAATAATTCACATCAATAATTTTACTTCACTATAAAAGCAGCTCCATTCGGTGGTAGAGGTCATTCATCTCCCATGGCTTCCTTGCCTGATCGTCCGGAGAACATCCAAACCATCAAGTGCTACATGAGCTACAATGATCTGTATGATTGCGCAATAAAGGGTGTCAAGATGGATCCATGGCCGCAATCCAAAGCAGATGGTCCTGCAAGTGCTTGCAGGAAGCTCACTCGTGTTGTGATCCACCTATATTGGCTTCCTGATCAGGAGATCTATGAGCTGAATGCCATTACCTCATTCGGTGTTGATGATGAGTGAATCGTTGATGATCCTCAGATACCAAGTAAGGATATAATAATATAAGCACTTATGATTTGTGTATCTGATAAGGATATATATAATATAAGCATAGTGAATATTAGGTGATGTATAGAATCTGAGTACATGATAGAATCATACCTGTACGAGTACATGATACTTGTATACGCTCAATGATGGCGCTACAGTCCACCCCAATAATTCACATCAATAATTTTACTTCACTATAAAACAGGCTCCATTCAGGGGCTAGAGGTCATTCATCTCCGTGGATTATTTGCCTTCTTCTGTTCACCACATCGAGGCGATCAAGTGCTCAATGAGCCACTCGATCTTGTTGGTTGCCCAGACAGCATCTTCTTCTTGATCCCTACCGCGAAGAAAAGCTTTGGGCGAGATTCATTGCCCTCGCGTCAATTCGTGTTATGATCCATCGATTTGGCTTCCTCGAAAGCATGAGCTATGAGATATCGGGGATCACTACTATAGATCCCAAGATGAATGAATCACATGCTCAACATATAAGCACTTGACCATCTTATCTATGAATCATGTATGCATTTATATATTAAAGATGTAGCGATTATATATGATCACAAATATAGTAATGTACAAGATCTTATGTATTAAGATGAAAGATATGTATTACAAGTACAAGATCTCATGTATTAAGATGAACAATGTGCTATGTCTTTCCACATGTCTACAATATATTTCGGAATTTGGATCAAGTTTTGGCCTCTTGCCATTGGCATCCTGCATAATGAATAGCATCTAAATTTTCATACCTTGAAGGATCGGAAGGATTAGGCCGCCAACGTTTAGTCAAGCAGTCTTTGTAGTCCCCTCCAAGGGCTTCCACCACGATACAAAAATATGGCCAAAATATGTAGATTCTGGATCAAGAACAGCATTCTCCTCTGCATATCCTAACCAAGTGGCAGTGTTATCATCTCCAGGTCTGACTAGAACAAACATACCCTTTGTCACATGTACGTGAGGATCAAACTCTTCAAGAGGCAACACTGGATGGCCATCTGACGGGCCACAATAAGATGGTAAAGGTCATGTGACCAAGGCAGATACGTCGACCTCTGGAACAAATGCTGTTTGTTCTAGAGGAGCTTGTCTTGTTTGTGGCCAAAATGCATCATTTTGAGGACGTCCTGGAGCAACATCCTCCAAAGAGATAAGAAGCTGGCTCCAATACTCAACACTTGCCGTGTATTGCCTTGCAAACAAGCTACTTTATTGATTCTTACATATGTCCTTCTATAGGGAGATGTATTTGTTGATGTTATCCTTCAACCCTGGAAGATCCTTCAATGTTGATCTAGGAGGAATATTTTGTGGCACACCACTTGGTAGCATTGGCTGACCATGTTCATCCTCTTTCCACATTCTAACTCCCGGAGAATCTGGCTGAAGCCACTCTTTATGTGTAGGACGATTTTGTATTGCATAACGCACCAATCTCCTGCCATCTTAAATTTGAAGAGCAATGGTTCAAGATGCCCAACCAAAGTTGGCCCTTATCGGGGATGAATCCTTCACAAAAGCCTTCCAATTTGGAACTTCATCAATAAAGTATGGAATTGGAGATTTTGCATTCTCTGGTAGTGTCAAAGCATCCGATGAACTCATCAAGGTTGAAAAATTTCCAAATAAAGCATCAATATCATCATGGGTGTGGCCGACCATCATAAAGCCCACTTGGATCTCATCAAAGACCTTAAGCCAAGTCAAATAAGATAAGTATGAGAAGACATACCTATTTTTGTTTTGCCCTGATGCATTATCAAGTTGCAAATAGAGATTTCGGGGGAGAGGGTTGAACACCTCAGGATTCGTTGTAGTTGAAGCATTTGGCAATACTTCTGCCATAGAAGCAAGTTTGTTCTTCAAAGGATTGGTATCCTTGACTGCTTGCATCCATTTGCAATATGCAGGCTTACTTCCACATAAGTCACCTATCTTGTCCTCTTGTACCAATTCCAAGTTATGCAATATCCTAGAAAGTGAACCAATGTGGAAGTTTGAATCATCTTTCCATAAATCAAGTGAGAAATGACCATAGGCACGACCACCATGCCCATGAGTCGAGCTCCTGTCAAACAACTTTCTTCAAGCGATCACCTCTCCATACGATTTTGCTAGATGATGACTTCTAGGCACTAAAGTCTTAACTTTGATCCATCTTATCATGTATTATACATAGATGATTTTCTCGAGACCGTGTGACAATGCTCTCAATGCCAATATTGACTTCCGCAAGAACGTTGCTCTAGCATATGAGCCCGACGTTGAATTGCAAGATTTAGCCTTTCTCTTGTATCTTTTATTTTTCCAGCTTTTGCTTAATTACCCACGCAGATGTTGCATTTAGAGAAGGCTGTATTTTTTGCAATGCTAACATCCGGAAATTCCCTTTTCCATATACTATAAAAAGAGTTCAAGGCTCTGATTTGTTCCTGTAAGCTCTTCAACGATCGCACCAACTTCTTTATGTATAAGCTTCTTATTAAGAATGGAAGGAAGCTTATGTCGTTTTCTCTTACATCATCTCTACCTCTTTTTGCTCCTATGGGGAATACTTTCAAGATTCTCCCGAATGAATCTGCCTAGCACACATTCGGTGGCCATTAGTAGTGGATCTAGGCTTCTTAGAGCCAAGATACCATGTTCACTACCTTTGCACCGCTTCAAATCTATTTCTCCAATTGTAAAATGTTGGTAGACCGATACCTAAAGTCATCGCCACCCGGCCCCGGGGCGCATTCCATCCCCTTGAGCACTATCTGTCCTCTCCTTCTCCTGTGTAAGTCACACTCGGCCGACGCCAAAAAAAAAAAAACGTAACCCTTGCATTGTATGGTTGGGATAAAAATTCTTTTCTTAATTCACGTATTTGATGCTTGGTAAGTTTCTTGTTGCAAGTATTTTTGGCAAAGCTTGACTTCATGAACTTATTGATTGAAGTTGTGGAGCATAGCCTTTCCTCTTTGCTTTTTCCCTTGGGCTCTCTTGGAATCCTATGTGTGTAAGTATACTTCCTCTTCCGTTTGAATTGAGCCTGAATGTTGTCCTCAAATGATTCTAGCTCTATATCCTCATTTTCTTTAGCTTCTCGAGCTTGCGTGATGTTGTGAGATAGTCCTTCCATCCAAAGAAAGATCACATCGCTATTTTCCCCACCGAACAAGTGCATTCTCACTTGGCCTTTCTGCACAAGCATGACATCTCAGATCCTCTTTCATTAGTTCAGGAAGCGCATTTCCAACACAAAGGCCAACCTTTGTGTCTCCTAAGAACTCATCATCAACAGCATCCTGTGGATCACTGAATAGAATTAAAGCTTCTGCATATTTAGTTCTAGTACAAGAATGGAGAATGTGGCACTGCATTTCCAAGAGTTCTGTTCTTGAGTAACTAGGTGGTGGCTCTGATGGTATTCTGCGAGCAAACCGAGTAGCTAAATCCACTGATGGATCGATCTCTTCATCTGCATCTGATACTGCCTCCACAGATTCTATGTATGAGTTGTGTGAGGTAGGTGTCCCCATGTCTGATCTTGGTGTCTCATCATGGGCTGCATCAATGCCATGAAAATGTATATCGCTTCGAGGCCATTCGATGAATGTGCCCACAGCCTCTGCAATATTATCTGCACCCGCACATGCAATCGGAAGCACGTGAGTTGGCACCACAGCCTCGGTAACTTGCACAACTACGTTCTGTGCATCCACATCCTTCCCATGGATGCTACTTCTATTCAGGCAATGACCTCTGCCAACAACAACATTGTCACTGCATAAGTTCACCAAGTTCTCCGTGTTGAGATGAAGGAGAACTGGGTGATGACGATGTAGAGGAACTACTAGGCAGGTTGGGGGTTTCCGTATCAGATGATGATACAGGTGAAGCATCGGGACAGATTCTCACGTCATGTCTAGGCCATTCGATAAATGTGCCTACGGCTTCAGCAACATTATCCGCGCCTTCACATGGAATGGAAAGCACATGGGATGGAATTATGGCTTCAGCAACCTCCACGACGACGTTCCTAAAGTAGTCAATGTTCTTTCCATGTAGGTGCCCTCTATGCAGTTCATGCCCCCTAGCAACAACCACGTCACCACAGAGGAAGTTCTGCAAGGTCCTTTTCCTGCAAGCATCCAATAACACACACATTGTTAGGAAATGACCATAAAATATTCACAAAACAGGCAAATGGCGCGAGTGCGCCATTAGATCAAATAGCGCAGCCGTGCCATTTGCCTCCAAATAGCGCAGCCGCGCGGCGCGGCTGGAGGCAAATGGCACGGCTGCGCTATTTGATCTAATGGCGCACCAGCGCCATTTGGCTTCCTTAGGAAACAAAACAGGAAAACTTAGGAAAGCAGATTACACAGTACAGATTACTAAAGATTACTACAGATTACTACATATAACTACAGGATACAACAGATTACTAAAGATTACTAAAGATTACAGATTACACATTAGTAGATATTACTACAGACTACAAGATTATTACAGATTGTTACAGATTACTACAGATTACAACAGACTACAGATTATTTCCTGGATTGTTACAGGTTACTACAGATTACTACAGGGTAGAAACATTATTCTGCACTTATAGGAGAAATTGCTGACAGTTAAACTAAAACAGAACAGTCACTAACCTTGGGATCATTGTAGATCGAGAATCTGCCATTGAGAGAGCCTTGAATCAAGTAGGCTTTCAAAATAAAGGAAGCTTTTGCAATCAAATGAAAAGCACACGCTATCAAATGAAGAAGCTGCTATGAAATGAAGAAGCGCCGCTAACAAGTGAAGCGCAACCAACTAAAACTGAAGAATCAAGGTAGCGCCCAAAGAAGCGCTGCTGGACAAAGAAACACGTATCAAATAACTCTCACGAGGAACCAATGCCTAAGGCGCAATAGGCGTCGGCGAGCCACCTTTGGCGGCCAAGTCCTCTCGGCGCCAAGTACCTGCGAATGTTGAAGCGAGGGCGGGGGCGTAAAATCGCGAACCTAGCGAAATCTGAGGGGGAAGCGGCCATTTACCATATCCGTACGCGATTTTATAAAACGGCTTTGAGGCGGGGCCCGGCACAATATATCTGCGAAAAAGTGGGGAATTCAAATTTTAAAACTCAAGTGGCGGGCCAGGCGGGAATTCAAATTTTAGAATTCAATTGGCGGGGCCAATTGGAAATTCAAATTCAAATTTTAAAATTCAAGTGGCGGACGGGCGGGCCTTACCAAGGACGGGGCAATGGCCAGATACAAAAAGAAATTCAAGTGGCGAGGCGGACCGGTGGCCGGGCCAAATCACTTTCGCCCATTAATTTACGGCCAGGTTTATTTTCTCTCTTCATTTCATTTCTCTTATTTCATTTCATCCGCCTTCTCTTAGCATGCGCCTTCTCCTCCTTGGCGCCCTTATGCTTCTCTCTCTAGCGCCTTAGCTTTCTCTCTCTAAGCCTTTGTGTTTCTCTCTCTAAGCCGTTAAATTGTAGCCTTTGTTGATCAAGGGAGCTCGGGGAAAAAGTTGGAGTACAATTTCTGGTCCGCGGTAATGCGATCCACAGTATGGTCGCATATGATGGCCTCGGGTTGAGGTTAGTTCGTATTGTTTTAGCTATTTTCTTGGTCATGGCTATATAAATAAGCCCGGCCGTATTTGTTTCATGTGTCCGTGTCTAGGATAGTGGTCCGTCTGCAAAATGGGCATGTTTTCTTTGGGATGTGTTAGTTTTGTAGTTTGTTTAGAGCAGATGTAGTATAATGCAAATGGCGCAGTGGCTTTATTTACATTTGTTAGTATAATGCAAATGGCTTGATCAAGCGCCATTTCTCGACCAAAAGTCGCCTCTCCCTCGACTTGCCAACAATCTAGAAAGTACGGGCCTTATTATCGACTTGCGTGTCGAGAATGTCTCGACTTCATGGCCGAGAATAGGGGAGTGTACACTCTGGATTGTTGGCTGGTTGAGGGGATTCCCGATCGCCCGGTCGAGAAATGGCCGATGGCTTCATTTGCATGTAAATGGCGGCGATGGCCATTTGCATAGAAATGGCGCCTGCGCCCATTTGCATAGAAATATGCGCACCTGGCCATTTCTTCTAAATGGCAATACCGCTACATTTACATGCAAAATGGCGTAGTGGGTTGGGTTGGGGTTTCATGATTTGAATGTTGATTAGTTGTTTTCTTGTGAAGCTTCGTTGTCCAAGGCCCAAAACGTTGTGACGGAGAAGACCGTGGTCATGGCTGGAAGGCCATGGTGCATGGAAATTGTCAGGGCAATTCCCTTGGAGGAAGGGGTCGACCCCACAAAGGGGGACAAGAGGAGAGAACTTTGCCTCCTCACAAAGTCGAGAAGTGGTGAACAGGATGTTGTGATGCAGCTTGGCATCATTGTCAACATGCGGGAGGAGGGAAGATTAGACTTCCTTGGTTGCACAGTGGAGGATCCCGTGAATTGCACCATTGATCCATCTTGCATGGATCGGCGGTTTTTACGATCCACGTATGATGGAATCCAAAGATCAAGGACCGCATACCGCCAAAAGAAAAAGGTCGGCCGTTGCCTTCATACGAAAGCAGAGAGGCAGCTGCTATTAATGGCACGGTCGAGCTACTTAGAGGATTTGGCATTCTCCGTTCAGCCATGGACGCATCAAAGAACTCAGTGTCACATATTGTCAGAGCCAAGACCTCTGGTAATATGCCTGCTCTAATGGACAGCACCTGGCTTCTACAGGAGATTACAAAGAAGGATGGGAAGAGAAAGCCAAACCTTAGGCAAGCCAAAACAAAGAAAGGAACAGTCCAAATAGAAGGGACAGAGCATGAGGAAGAGAATCAAAAGAAAGACGAGGAAAATCCCAAGTCTCCTCCCAAGTCAGCTCCCAAGTCTCCTCCTATCAGGACACCTATGCCTCCTATCAAGTCCCCCGATAAACATGATTCGAGAGAACCATTAGTGATACTAAATCCTCCCCACAACGGAGAGGTAAAGGCCAGACGACGGCCGGCCGATAGCATTCCGCATAAAAGGAGGAGGGAAACAAAGAAGGAGATGAGGGTCAGAAAGCAGAGGAAAATGGAAAGTCTAGAGGTGCCTTCGGAGTTGAAGATGGACCGTGATGCCGAGGAGGAGTTGGCAGAAGAAACTCTAAAAAAATACAAAGAAGACTTCCGGTCACATGTTTCCTCTAGGTGTGACATATATCGAAAAATATCCATCCGGGATATGGAAGAGGCACCTCCTAACATGACAAAGACGAAGTTGTAAATCCCAACATGTTAGGAAACCGCGTAAGTCATTTGGTCAAGATCCCCATCCGGTCTTCCGCTTGCCATGGATGTGGTGCCCTTTGATCCGTGATACAAAGCGGCTAGTACCATGGTCACAAGAATCGACCCGGCCGGTATGAGGTTCTACATCATCAATGGCAACCATTCGTCTCGGCCGCCGACGGCTTCGTGTGTCGAAGTTGGGGACGAAGATGCCGAATAGAACTTCGAGAAAGATTTACACTTATAGATTACCGCAGAGTTCTTTACGGAGCACCGAGTGACTTGGACCTTCTTCATTTCGGTGTGGATGTCAATGACATCGTGAGCCGGGGCCGGTGTTTAAGGAACCCCACGAGCAGATCGGATACACCACTGCGTAGGCAATACCGTGGAGTCGCGGCAAACCAAAGACCAGCCAGAAAAGGCCAATCAAGAAGCGGCGAATACAAGGTATGTACCATCATTATGAAGCAAATGGCCTTGTGGCGCCATTTGATACCGCTTTTTTGCATTCAAGCTCTAACATATTTGGTTTGCCTTTCAAAGATTACCTTGAAATGGTTGACAAGATTCTCGGGGAAAGCATACCAAGGATGTCAACAGTTCGCTTTTATGCGGGCGACATTTACGCTCTCTTTAAGCCAAATGTGGAATAAATGGAAAAAGGGGAGCCGAAGATAACAGGGGCCAACAAATAGCGATCAATTGGGCAAAGGATAAGGACTATTTTAGCGAAACTACCTCGGATGCATGAGAGGCCCGGATTATGAAGATTGCGAACTGCCCTCCGTGAAGCCATCGAGGGGACATTTATGTTAAGGTCACATCGGATTATAAGGGTGATAATTTTTTTCAAGACGAGCCTGAAACTTGAGGATTCTTGCCTACATGAAGAAGGAGATTCTCAACTACATCCATGACGAACTTGGAATCAAGTACGAAAAGTTCGAGGACTTGAGAAAGGTGTCCGACCCAGATTCCCGCACTCAACCCTCCTATCGGGGGTGTGGTACATAATAAGTGGGTCTCGAGACGGAATCTTGAAAGAGGGCGTCCCATGGTAATGTGCCCTTCTCATTGGGCGAATCCATCCGTAAGATTCTAAAGCCCGAGGCCGGGAGGGCGAGCTCAAAAGATTTCATGTGGAGTGCGTTTCTAGTGGTGGGATTGTCCAGATCCGGATCGTGTTGCCCTGCCAAAGATGATCTGTTTGGATCGCGGGCAAATTACTCCGATTTGGGATCCCGCCACTCGCCAAATTCTTTGATGTTTGCTTCTAAGATGACAGATGTTGAGACATACCGGATAATATGTTTTGCTAGGCCTTAACATACGAGTCTCTTCGGCTTTGCCTTGAGAGACTAGAATCCGTGATCTAGAGTTTACTTAGGCATGTATGAAGAGGAAAGTGGGTGGGCACCGGTGGTGGCATAAAAGAGCCAATAGCGTGTGGTTCTAGCCACCGCATCTCAGCCCAAAACCTGACGATGAACACTGGATCTCGTGTTTTATGGTGAACATCCCCAAAGCACCCGAAGTTCCTAAGACCCATAAAGATGCAAGCAGTGCCGAGCCGGAGAATTGGCTAACAAGCTCCCGAGGGACAGTTCAAATACAGTTGGCAAGCTATGGAAGGGGAATACTTGGTTCACAAGCGTTGGTCCCGCTACAACAAAGATACCTTGTCGATAAGCTCTGCCCTCCCGGGTAACTTTTGTTCGACTTTTTTCGGGTGGGGCTTTTACTAGGGCATCATTGCGCTTAAAAGGAGTAGTGTGGCCTATGAGCATGATGGAAAAAAGATCCAATGTATGCTAGGGATTCTTGGAAGAATTGACAACGCCATTAATCCCTTGCTTGATCCAAAGACCATGGACTCTCGCCGAAGTTTTGACACCGGACCGGGCCTACTCCTGTGAGAGACATCACATGGTGGTGGAGGAGAGACATCACATGGTGGTGGAGGAGAGGGGTCACAGTCTGGCTGGTGCGAGGCCACGGGATCCCGGAAAAAAGTGGTGCAAGACACGTAAACGCTTGATTGACCAAAGTAAGATTAACCCGGATGATATTGATAAAGCGATGATAATGTTTTTGTGAGCAATATTGAAAAACCGATTTGCATATCATACTTGTATATAAGATTTACCTCACATGCATATTAATGATTATCGTGCATCGATGAATCTTTTGAATAATCGATGATATATAAGATCCTAATGTATTTGCCCCTTTTGTATATCTTACTTGTAAAGCAAATGCGCTTGGCGCCATTTGCAATATGAATATATTGCAATCATTTGACCTTTTACCATTTCTATTTTTTTGTTTTTTTTCCGTGTATTGTCCTTATGATTCACTTCAAATGCAAATGCCGCGTTGTTGCTTTTTTTCCACAATTTTATTCAAATGGCGCAACCAAAGTTGTTTAACTACGATTTCCGCCCCATTTCAATTGTCAAATAGAGCGGTTTTCAGGCTAATCCTTGTGCATTTTTTAAGTAAATAGCGCAGATTTGATTGCTGAATGTGTGAAAAAACAACGAACAATTTCATTTCGAGCGAAAATGGAATCACGAAATTTCCAACTTTAATGAAACTCTGCTTAAAAGGAGAAGTGTGATGAAATATTGATACACAGTCTACCTGGAAAAGCACTCACACATGCTCCTAGGCCCGCAGTGCACCCTTGAGAAAAGGTGACGCATGTGAGAATGGCCTCAAACCGTAAAGCAAGGCCCAAGGCAACTTCATAGGGACAGATGGCTTGTGAAAAGCTACACAATTCTCGAGGGACTGTAAAAGCAATGCTACCTGGAGAGAACACCTCTTCATGGAGAATACTCCAAACAAACTTGGAGACTAACACCTTAGAATGCAAAGCCAAATCTAGGATTGCCAAACCCCTGCTACTTCCACCAAGCTACTTTAACCACTGCTCCTTCTGCGTCCCTTCCCCAAACAAAGTTTCGGAGGGGTTTCGGACGATTCTATCCAATTCCTGAACCTTGCATTCTGGAGCTAACATAACAGGCGATGTGTATACATGGGTGCTACAAAGCACTGACTTAGCTAAAGAGCAATCACATGCGCCATCGACAACTTACTACCCTTCCACCAATTCGGGTGCTTACAGAGTCCCCGCAAAATCTCATCCCCGCACAATCCCATAGAGATATCACCCCCAAAAGGAATGCCCAGAAGTCTGGTATATGCATTCACTGGCAGTACCTTCTAAGGGAAGAGAAACAAACAAGGTGGAAGCGGCATCTCCAAAGCCCACAGAGCCGAACACTTTCCCCAATTAAGAAGATAACCAGAAGCCAAGGAAAATGTATCCAAGAAACCCTTAACATTACGCCAAATTGCTTTCTTCACGCCACGAAGAGGAAAGTGTCATCCGCAAAACCGATTACAAATCATGGATCCGCTTTTCATCCCGGCCATCTACCACTCCCTCCATCTATCAGAGTCAAGAGCAATTGTGATAATGTCTCCGCCACTATGGTAAACAAAAATGGGGCCAGAGGGCAGCCCTGACAAACACCTCTTCCCATCGAAAAGAACCGGAGGGGCTCCTCTGCACACACAAGCGTAGCTCGTCCGACGTATGAAGCTTCATAACCGCTTTACGTAAAAACGTGGACCACAACCCAAAGCCGAACGCACACTAGACAAAAACTCCCAGCGCACACTGTCATATGCCTTTGCAAAATCGAGCTTAAGATAAACAACTCCCTGACCTATTTTCCTAGCCCAATACAAGCCCTCGTAAGCTGCAGCAACGTTAGTTAAGATGTTTCTTCCTGGGATGAACCCGGACTGAACCTTGTAATAGAGGATGCTAGAACCAGTTTAAGCTTTTCTGCCAAAGCTTTTGCAATAATCTTATACACATAGGAGAGCAAAGAAATAGGCCTCCAATCATTGATCGTGAATGGATGTTTGACCTTAGGGATCAGGGAAATGCAGGCAGTGTTAAGAATTCTATCCATTTCATGAGAGCGCAACAAGTCAAGATAGATCTGATACATTGACTCTCCAGCCCATTCCCAAAAGAATTCCACAGGCACACCATCCAGCCCAGGATACTTATCCTTAGCCATGTACATACATGCACCCTCTAAATCTTCCTTGGAGAGTTCATGTTCTAAACTATCACGCTGATGGTGCAAGATAGATGGCGCACTTTTTGTCATGTCGAACCACAGATATTGCACTAGATACCGCCTTATTATGCACGAAGGAGGTGTTCCGCCTTCATAGGATGCCCCGTACCATTATATCAGACCGGGATCCTAAGTTTGTTAGTGCTTTTTGGAGGGATTTCTTTAGCACTATTCAAACTAAGCTTGCCATGAGCACAGCTTACCATCCGCAGACAGAAGACCAAACAGAGCGCACCAATCGCATAATCGAAGATATGCTACGTAACTATGTCTAGAACAAGCAATCCCAATGGGGAGATTATATCCATTTGGTGGATTTTGCGTATAACAGTACTAAACAGGAGTCTTCAAGGATGTCTCCTTTTATGATCAACCATGGCTATCAATGCCTTACTCCAGACACGTGGCACAATCCAGTTTCTAAGGTGGAAATGTCTGCAATTGCTTACAGATATGCAGGCCCTGGTCGAGGAAGTTCGAGGGTATTTGTTAGCTGCCCAAGCCCGGCAATAGAGCCTTGCCGATCGGTGTCGGACACCACGAGAATTTCAAGTTGGTGATTCCGTATGGCTGAAGATTAAGGTAAAGCAGGCCAAACTCAAGATTTGCAATTGCAAGAAGCTTGCACCTAGATGGGCGGGACCCTTTGAGATAACCGAGAGGATAGGTTCTCAGGCCCACCGGTTGAATCTATCCTCGCATTTGAAGGTCCATAAAGTCTTTCATGTGAGCCTTCTCAAGAAACATAACCCCGATCCAGAAGAGATATACACTGACACTTCTGGAGATGACGGAAGATCAATTGGAGATTGTGCCTGAGGCTCTCCTTGATCGTGCATATAAGCAAACCCGCAGAACTCAAATCTTGCAGTATTTGGTTAAGTGGAAACACTTCCCGACAGAGGATGCAACCTGAATTCTTAAAGCGGATTTGGACAAGGCTTACCTAGACTTCATGCGAGAATGCTAGGGTCGAACCGTTCACGATGCAATCGACTCCAACCCTAATGGTAAGCATTGCATTATGGATCCGACAGGAATCATATAAGAGTTGATCCGACATGGATCATTTAAGGGGTCGGGTTACATGCATCCTAGATGGGGAATTGGGCATATAGGCATTCATGATAGGACGCATTTGTCTACGGCTATAATGGGAACATTGCCATTCCTTACGCTGAGACGAAATGCAAGCCTTAGGCATGATAGGATTTCCTTCATTCATATTTTTTTTTCTTAAGGGGGTGGTCCCTTCAACCACACTATTTTAATTAATTCATATATAGGTACTGATGTACTGTAATTCTGCAAGCCAGTAGCGTGTATTAACGTACTGCAGAAGAGTCTACGCCTCACTTTGGGACCATCTCTTGTTATTTAACTCTTATTTTGTATGTGTGCTCCTATCTAATTTTCGTGATATGGTATTTATTGTCTATTGTCAAGGGACTTTGGTCCTAGAACAACTTTATGTAATCCTATATTACTTCAGCAAATAAAATTATCTTTTATAGCTTAATTGTCTTTTTAGTAAACTAACCCCAATGCTGAGGACAACATTATTCCAAGGGGGGAGAATGTGACGTTCCATGTATTTATACGGTATAGATATACATACTATGACACATCACCAGGATATAAGTCGACCTTTATGGGTCAATAGGGGATAACTTGGGCTAACCTAAAAGGGTTTTATTAGCTATGCTAAAATATTAGTGAGTAAATAACCTAATTATGCTAATTAGGTTATTAATTAGTAAAAGTCAGCCAATTATGCAGTGCCACCTGGCCCAAATCGATTGGCCAGGGGGAACTTGCTAAGTTTGGAGGGCAAATTGGGGCCCTACCCCCAATTCTGCTCCAAATCGATTTGGGGAGAGTTGGAGGAAGGAGGAGCTACCAACTACTGCAACCAGACTTGAATAATGGAAGCCTTTCGTAACAATGGCTCTAGCCAAGAGACCGGTTAGTCCCTAGATAATCTATGCTTCAATAACCCTTCTCTTTTATGTGTTATTAAGATGATGATGGATACTCTGATTATGATTGTGTTTTCTCTTTCTGTTTTTCCTGTGTGTCTGGGGTTAAGGGATGGTAGAGACCTGAAAGCTTCCTAGAAGTAGAGATGTCTCTAGCTAGAACCCTTAAGACCTAGTAATTGCGGCCTGTACACAAGAGCCCACCTGGTTGTGGAAGCTATGATGTGATTCAGCACCAGACAACGGGTATGATGGTGAACGGGGGTGGGGTCTTGCCTAGCATGGCTACAAGACTCCTACAGTGTGCTAGGCTTATAGTCGGTCACTGAGTGTGGGCCGGGTATGGGTCTGGCACTCTTTGGGCCCCAGGATGAGTGCCTATATGGACGTTTTGGGACTCAAACGGGCAGGTGAGTCGGCCTTTAAATTTATGGGAGTAAGTTCGGTATAGATGATGAGGTCACTGATGTGGCCAATCTTACATTCCAGATCTTTTCTCTTTTCTAGGGAGCTTGAAGCCTCTATAAAAGAAAAAACATTAGTAAGCCAGGAAATATTTGGAAACAACATTAATCTCCATAGCTGGAAGCTCGAGTTTTGGAGTCCCAAAGGTATGTACCAAATTTCTTTGAAGAATAGACGGGCCCAAAGATATGTACCAAAGTTCAAAATTCAAGCACGAGCGGGAAAAAAAGGCGGGGTAAAAAGTGGTGTACAATAGGTAATGCAGTTGTATTGGGACATTCTAGCATGAAATTATGTAGGCTACGTTAATATACATTCTTGCATGATATTATATAGGCTAGGTTAATGGTATGTATGGAAAATCAGTATGAAAAAAATGAAAAATAGTTACTTAGCTTTTTAGATGTGTGTATGTCATCTTAAAAAGCAAGGTAAAAAAAATACGAAATTTTAACTACGAAATACGAAAGTTGTTTAACCCATTTTGAAGGTTTAAGATACAAAATGGGGACAAGTACTCTTTAATGCACATGATCATCCTCTAAAGTTCCTAACACAATGTAAGATTTACTTATTAATTTATTAGGTTCTCATATGTTTAATGCATAGGTTTACATTGGTTTAATCATTTCAATATGCTTTCATAGGTTTATTACATAGATTTACATATTTTTAATGCATAGCTTTCATAGGTTTAATGCATAGGTTTAGATAGGTTTAATAGGTTTTGTCCAATGGTACCTCTGGAAAAATAAGCTCTGGCTCTAAGAACTATGTTTTTCACTCTGGGTTTGAAAGGAAATCTTAGGCAAACATCAAATGGAGATCTTAAACAAACATCAAGTTAAGGAATAATATCCATTAACCATAAGTCATTTGCAATGTCATACACGAATACACGAAGTTTATACCATAAACACAACTTAGGTTATGAAAATAAACCAATGCCCGGCACTGCAACTTTGCTCGATTAAATCCGGAGACCTGTGTATCTATTTAATCTCTGATTCTTGTTATATACAGTATTGGATCACCGCTATGCAGCAATCCATCTTTCGAATCCATTGATCTAGCAAGTCGGTTGCTAGATCTTAGCTTTCATGACCACCTGGCCGGGAACACTGTTCACCGAGCTAGGTATTTGGATTCTAAAAATACAACCTTGAACCATTGACCATATTATCAATAATATTCAATGATCAACTTATGGTTCTAGGATTAATTTAAACTCTAAAGATAATCTTCACTCCCCCATCATTGAATATTCCTGTAATGATCTGCAGCACTCCCCTGCATCTTCAACTTTCATTTTATCCTTTAAGATGTTGAACCTGTGCTCCCTGAGAGCTTTTGTCAGTATGTCAGCAACCTGATCTTCTGTTGGAATGTAATTCACTGAAATAAGTTTTCTTTTAACCATTTCTCTGATAAAATGCTGTTTCATTTCTATATGCTTAGACCTCTCATGTAATACAGGATTTCTTGTCATGGCAATTGCACTAGCACTGTCAGACCAGAGAATTGTTGGTTCATCATTCTTTATTCCAATTTCTTCTAATAACCTCCTTATCCAGACTATCTCCTTAGCAGCTAGAGTAATAGTTGAGTATTCTGCCTCTGCACTAGAAAGTGCCACAGTACTTTGTTTTTTGCATTTCCAGCTCACAAGATTTCCTCCAAGCATCACAATATACCCTGATGTAGAGTGTCTATTGTCAGCATCACCACCCCAATCTGCATCTGCATATGCATTAAGTTTACATCCTTCATCTTTGTATGTAATTCCATTGTTTATAGAACCTTTCAAATATCTTAGAATTCGTTTTGCTGCTGCCCAGTGCTGCTTACCAGGGTTATTATTGTACCTACTTAGAAGATTTACTGCAAAAGTTATGTCAGGTCGTGTTGCTCCTGCTACATGTAACAAACACCCTATTAACTTTCTGTATGGAACCTTCTTCATGTACTCAACTTCATCAGCTGTAGCAGGGCACATTTCATTACTGATTTTATGGCCTGGCACTAAAGGCGTGCTTGCACTATTGCAATCAGACATATTGAATCTCTCAAGCACACCCTGTATGTAATCAGCCTGACTCAGATGTATCACTTTATCATTTCTATTTCTCACAACCTTAATTCCCAAAAATTTTTGTAACTCACCTAAATCCGTCATTTTGAACCTGGATTTTAGTAATCTTTTGCATGTCCCCAAGCAGTCCAAATGATTTGAGAACATTACACAATCATCAACGTATAATGCTATAAGGCAGAATTTGTCATGTTGTTTGAATATGTATAAGTTCCCATCACCATTCAGTTTGAAGAATCCCTGTTCTGTCAAATACTTGTCCATACAAAAATACCAAGCTCTGGGTGACTGTTTAAGTCCATAGACTGCTCTTTTAAGTTTCCATATCTTTCCTCCTTTTTCTTCAAAACCCAATGGAGGCCTCATGTATATTTCTTCTTCCAATTCAGCATTTAAAAAGGCGGTGCTTACATCCATGTGATGGATTTCCAGATTTAAGTGATTAGCCAATGACAACATCATCCTAATGCTTGACATTTTAACTATTGGTGAGTAAGTGTCGTTATAATCGATTCCCTTTTGCTGAGTGAATCCCTGGGCAACAAGTCTTGCTTTAAATTTCTTTCTCCCATCTGGCAGCTCTTTTACCTTGTAAATCCATTTATTCCCTACAATATTTTTATTGCTTTGCTGGTCAACAACTTCAAAGGTTCCTGTCCGTATGAAGGCTTGCATTTCATCTTTCATTGCTTCTAACCACTGCCCACTATTTTCACTTGCTAATGCTTCTTCATAAGTCTGTGGTATGCCACTGTCCATGACTGTCATTAGTGCTGGAATCAGCTCCTCTTCTAGATTCTCTAGTCTCTTGCTCTTCCCATCATTTTCTCTTCCATGCTCACTTATCTCAATTCCTTTGTCAAGCAATTCTTTTCTCAACTTCTCAGCCTCTGTCATTCTTTTCCTTTGCCTTTTGGTATTTATTTCTTCATTTATTGGTTGATCAGCATTATTTACTTCCTCAATATGATCATTTCCAGTACTGTTTTCAGCAGCTTCAATTCTGTTGTTATCTTCTTCATCATTGCTAATTTCAGAGTTCAGATCAAGATCCTTTATCTTGTTTTCTTTAGCAGATTTTGGTACACTAGTTTCCTTTCTATCCTTATACAATTGCCCCTCAACAAACACAACGTCCCTGCTGATCAATATTTTGCCTTTGTTTGGCTCAAATAATCTGTAGGCTTTTGCCTCTTCATCATAACCAATCAAGAATGCAATTTGTGCTCTGTCATCTAATTTGTTTCTTAACTCCTCTGGTACATGAACATATGCTAAGCATCCATAAGATCTAAATCTGTCATAAGTAGGCATTTTCTTTGACCATAATGCCTCAGGAATTTCCCCATCAATACTTACACTAGGCAGTCTGTTCTGTATGTAAATTGCTGCTTTAAGTGCTTCCTCCCATAGTTTCTTAGGCAGACCAGCATGCTTAAGCATGGCTCTAACAGCGTTTAGACATGTCCTATTTTTCCTTTCTGCTACCCCATTTTGTTGGGGTGAATACCTGCATGTGAGCTGTCTCCTAATCCCCTTTTCAGTGCAAAAGGCCTTAAAATTTTTTGATATATACTCGCCTCCTCTGTCAGATCTGAGACATTTAACTTTGTAACCTGTCTCCCTCTCTACTTCAATGACATACTCTTTAAATGCTCTCAGAGCTTCATATTTCTTAGATAGACAGTAGCATTTTGCTTTTCTTGTAAAATCATCTATAAACGTGATGAAATACCTTTTTCCAGTGCAACTTCTTATATTGAGAGGGCCACAAATGTCAGTATGTATCAGCTCCAAAGGTTCCTCTGCTCTTTTTGATCTCCTTGAGAAAGGAAGTCTTGTGCTTTTTCCAATCATGCATCCCCTGCATACAAACTTATTTTGTTCTTCATTTACTGTATCAATGCATCCCAGTTTGCTTAATATCTTCACATTTTTCAAATTAGTATGTCCCAAGCGCTCATGCCATGTCCTTAGATTTGTTGCTAGAACATTATTAATTATTGGTATTGATTCACATGTATCCATCTCAAAAAGATCTCCAACTCTTTTAGCCAAAAAGCAAATTTTATTATCTTTCACAATCTTGCATACATGCTTGTCAAATAGTACTTGATAGTTCAAGTCTACTAATTGACTTACTGAAATCAGATTTTTAACAATAGAAGGTACACAAAGTACTTTTTCAATTTCTACTGGTTTTCCATGCAAATCATATAGCTTGAGCATTCCAGCTGCTTCAACTTCTTTAATTCTCCCATCTCCCAATCGAATGCTCCTAAGATGTGACTCCTTATCTCTTCTTGTGAGCAGATCAGAAGATTCTATGATTGTTCTTTCAGCTCCCGAATCTACAATGAAAGATCTTTTAGCATTTTGCACCTTGTTTAAACAATTTAAAAACACATTGTTTACCTCTTCTTCCGAGTCTTCTTCATCACATTCAATGACTGCTACATTTGTCTGTGCTGCCTTATTACCTCTGCCTTTACCTTTATTTTGATTCCAATTATTGGGTTTACCCCTTCCCCTACCTCTGCCCCTACCACTGTCCTTTGGTGTTGGGCATTTGGAAGCCACATGGCCTACACCTCCACATGTAAAACATGTCCTATTATTCTTTGGACAATTGAATTTCAGATGTCCAACCTCACCACACCCATAGCAGGGTCCAATTTGCTTATTTTTGTTATCAAAACTCCCTTTCCCTTTTTTTACAACAAGTATCTCAGATGTTTCCTCATCATCCTCATTCTCATTTTCAGTCATGTACTTTTGCTCTACTTCTGTTCTAGCAATTTGCTCGGCCTCTTCTCTAGTTTTTGCAACTGTTCTTATAAGTGTGGCAAGATTTCCTTGACCAGCAAACATTTTAGAGATTGCTAGAATCGATGGGATTCAGAACATGATTACCCCAAATTGCCTCTAAGTCGGCACATAATGCATCAAATTTGTCAAACATATTAGTCGGATCGGTCTTCTCATCAAACTTAATTTTCCCGATTTCTTTTTCCGAACATCAATCTTGTGAGGAACTTTTTGTTTGGTAAGTTTTAATCAAATACTTCCAAGCATCCCTAGGATTCGGATCCCTTAGCTTCAAAGATAATACTAGGAGCAACTTTGCACATTATAATAGCTTTTGCCTGGACTGACTTTTAATTCTTCACTTAACTTATCACCTTTGTTGTACTTACCTCTTTTTTTTTGATTTGTGAGAAGACTCTCCTACTTTTGTTGAAGAGGATTCACCGCAATCTTTGCTAACTTCATCACTCACATCGGCATGTGGTTCAACAATGTACCACAGTCCTTCAAACCGCAAAACTTCCTTGACTCTCTCCTTCCATATTTAAAATCCACCCACCTTGAAACACTTCAACCGAGCTTATGAGTAGCTCCAAATCGTGTAGACATTGTGTGATTAGCTCTGATACCACTGAAAGGAAATCTTAGGCAAACATCAAATGGAGATCTTAAACAAACATCAAGTTAAGGAATAATATCCATTAACCATAAGTCATTTGCAATGTCATACACGAATACACGAAGTTTATACCATAAACACAACTTAGGTTATGAAAATAAACCAATGCCCGGCACTGCAACTTTGCTCGATTAAATCCGGAGACCTGTGTATCTATTTAATCTCTGATTCTTGTTATATACAGTATTGGATCACCGCTATGCAGCAATCCATCTTTCGAATCCATTGATCTAGCAAGTCGGTTGCTAGATCTTAGCTTTCATGACCACCTGGCCGGGAACACTGTTCACCGAGCTAGGTATTTGGATTCTAAAAATACAACCTTGAACCATTGACCATATTATCAATAATATTCAATGATCAACTTATGGTTCTAGGATTAATTTAAACTCTAAAGATAATCTTCAGGGTTGCCCTTCTCGACTCGCGAGTCGAGAAAGGCCCTCAGACTTGTGTTTTTCACTCTGAGCTGCCTTTCTCGACTCGCGAGTCGAGAAAGGCCATTCGAGGAGGCTTGAGGGTCTTTCTCGACTAAAGGCCCTCATTAAACTTTTTTTTTCTTCAAAAAAAAAAAAAGAAAAAAAAATTGGGCTCTGAGCTACTACGTTTAAGGCCCTCAATGGGGTCTTAGGACCTTTCTCGACTTGCGAATCGAGAAAGGGCCTCAAACTTGCGTTTTCACTCTGATCTGCCAAGGCCATCAGATGGGCCTTGAGGATCTTTCTCGACTCGCAAAGGCCTTCAAAAAACTTTTTTTTCCTGCTTAAATGAAAGGGAGAACAAGTTTTTTTTTTGTGTTTTGTTTTTTTTAGGCTCTGAGCTACATTTCTCGACTCGCGAGTCGAGAAAGGGCCTCAGATCTTCTTATTTATATTGTCTGTAGCATCACTTGCATTAACTTGATTTTGCCTTTCCAGGTACAGATCGCGAACAGAAAGGACATGATCGGGAGCCATGAAAAGACCCGTTCATTGAGGAAACAGGACTAGAAGAGGTTAGTGACATGCATTGGTCAGGTTAGCGTGTTCAGATTTCTATTCTCTTCGAGTTGCTCTTGTAGCTTGGAACACCTCAGACCTTGCTCTGCATGTTGTTCCCAGTAGGTGGTCTGTGTACGAAGATGATGTCAGCCCGACCATCATGGTATCTTCAACCATTGTAAAACATTAGGGTTTTTTTGAGATTAAAAAAGGGCCTTCAAAACATGCCAACTAAGCCAAATGAAGATAAATGAACTACCAATCAGAAATCAGAGCCTGACGGATCCAGTCAACAAAATTGTTATAACTAACTCACTGGATCACATTTTCTAGCATAACTATTGATAGAAAAATCCAAATGAGCTCTCATTTAGTGCAACGGATAGATCTCATTGAGATCTTTCCAATCTTATGTGCTTTGCACATATTTTAACCGCTTATGATTGTCAAAACTCCAAAAAATATGGTTTTTACCATTTTTTACTATCCTCACCGGGCTAAAAGATATGCAAGCCACCCAAGATTGGAAAGATCTCAATAAGATCTATCTATTGCACCAAACAAGAGCTCATTTGGACTTTTCTATCAACACTTATGCTAGAAAATGTGATCTAGTGAGTTAGTTATAACTGTTTTGCTGACTGGATTACCAGTTCTGTTTTCTGATTGGTAGTTCATATAGCTTAGTCAGCAGTTCTTAGAAGGCCCTTTTATGATCTCAAAAAATCCCTAATGATACAATGTAATGAAATTATTTATGAATAAAAATTCAAGGCATATTAGCACTTTGTTTACAGAAAGATAGCATTTTCATTGGTTTTAGTTGTGCTCTTTATCTTCTCAGCTCGCTAACCGAGAAAAGTAGACCATGTAATTTTCTAAAGTAATAATGCGGTTTTAAAAGTTTCTCTCGTCCTTTTCGTGTAAAATAACAGGGTTCCAAAAAAATGTGGGAATGGAATGAGACCCACTTTAATTAAATACGACTTTAAATTTCCCTAAAAAGATTGGATGGTTAGGAATTTCCCTCCCCTTTTGATATAGCGGCTGAGGTCGGCTACACCAAATCCACCTTTTTATCGACGGCCGAGATCAAAGCCCTAACTTCGACATATATGTAAGGGGGTGCTTAGGGTGGATTGAGATGGCTTCATTAGAGCCATCGATCTCACAATCTGGACAGTCAAGACGACGACACCTCGGTGTCTATATATAAGGGGGCAGCTTATACGTTAGCCGCTCACGGCGGCGCCCCCTGTCGGTTTACCGGTCATAAACCCCTCAATCCGCCAGTTACCTAGTACAAGAGTCTCTATGGAGTGAATCTTGGTTGTGTATGTGCATTGCACATATTTGACCATTAAATTTTTTTTCTTTGTTTACTTGTGCCATATCGTTATCTATGGTATTTTAGTAAGTTTTTTTTCTTAGAGTTGATGTCATTTGTTGTTTAGTTTCGTGTGTGTCTATGTTATTTTAGCGAGTTTCTATTCTTAGAGATATGTCATTTGTTTTCATAGCTTTGGATGTTGTTCTATTCATTTGCACCTGACACAACCTGGAACTTATGCGTGACTCACATGGAGTTTTTTTTCCATCAATGCTGACAATGCATCTTAACAATAGGAGCCCAGCTTATCAGCAAAGGCCTCGCATCGCGCCCTAGATGTCGCGCCAGCTGAAAATCTAAAAAGGGCTGAAAAAAGCTATGTTGAGCGCTGAATGAGCTAGAAATCAGCCACAACTTGGATTATCCTCCATGTGATTGCTACATTAACAGGGTTGGAACTAAAGAAGTGTTAGCGGGGGCGCGATAAATTTATTGTTATTAGAAACATGAAGGTACCCTGAACCAGAATTGCCCCAAGGGTGCAATCCAAAGAATAGAATAGAATAGAAACCAAATTCATGAAAGAAGCTAGGAATTTGAAGGGGGAAATAATCTAGGCGTGGCAAAGGCGAGCAAGGGTTTTGCCATTGGCATAGAGAGCCCAAATTTCTCAGTGAGATCCACTTCCGCTGCAGGGGTCCAGTTGAAGGAATGGATCAAACGACCCAAAGCCATATGGACCACGGCAAGGCCAAGGGACAGACCAGGGCAGATCCGGCGGCCGGATCCGAATGGAATAAACTCAAAGTCTCTGCCCTTCACGTCTATACTGCTGCCGATAAATCTGTGAGGATCAAACGCCTCTGGGTTTTCCCAAATCGTTGAATCCCTTCCCATCTGCCAAGCATTCACCATCAAACGGGTTCCCTTTGGAATGTCGTAGCCTGCTACCTTACACCCATCAATGGATTCCCGAGGCAGCAAAAATCCTGACTGGAGCCTCATTGTTTCCTTCACGATTGCCTGCAAAAATGGCAGATTCGGAATGTCGTCTTCTTCCATTAATCGGTCCACCCCGACCACTCGATCCAATTCCTCCTGCGCCCTTTGCATTATGCCAGTCGATCTTAGCAGCCTTGCAACTGCCCACTCTAACACCACAGACGCTGTGTCAGTCCCTCCCAATATCACGTCCTGTTACCACAGATAACAGAATTGTTTTTTAGGCTAGATTTTTACGCACAGTTTATCAGATTCTAACTGTTTTTTAGGCTAGATTTTTACGCACAGTATCAGATTCTAACTGTTTTTTAGTCTAGATTTTTATGCACAGTATCAGATACTTAACTTAACTTAACTTAGTAGTCTTAAATTCTTTCAACTAACCAGAATCACCGCCTTTATTGCCTCGTGTTCTAGCTCTGCGCCTCCCCCCTGTTCTCCCTGCTGCAGCAACACCCTTACCAGATTATCTGAATCTGCTTCATCCTTTCTGCCCATTGCCAATTTCTGCATTTCTTCCTCCAGGATTTTTTGCAGCAGCCCATCAAACCGTACGTGCAGCGCTTCCATTCTACGTCTATACCCTTGGAGATCAAATCTTGCCAAAAACGGCAAATAATCCCCTATGTTGAACGAGCCTGCGAAGAAAAATGCTTCACGAATCATCTCCTTAAACTGCTCTGCACCTTCAGCACATTCTTCTCCAAAGAATTTTCTGCCAAGTGCAATTCTGGCGATGACATTGGTGGTGAGGTTGGAAAGTTTAGAGCTCAAATCCACAGCTCGATTTGAGAGGCTATGTTCCATGATGGAGTGGAGAGTGGAGGAGATTTCCTCGGCTCTGATACGCTTGGTTTCGAGGAGCTTTTTGGGGGTGAAGAGCTCGTGGATGCAAATTTTTCGAAGGAGCTTCCAGTGCTGGCCATATGGGGCAAAGGCGATATCCCGATAGTTGTAGCCAAGGATTCTAGATACGTCGAGCTTGGGCCGAGAAGCAAAAACGGCATCGTGATTTTTTAGAAACTCCCGAGCCATCTGGGCATTTGAAACCACCACACAATTTACAGAGCCGAGGCGCAGGAAGAGCAGGGGCCCATAGCGGATCGAAAGCCGGGCCATATCTCGATGCGGCAGATTAGAGAGGAGATGGAGATGGCCTATTATTGGCAGTGATGGAGGAGATGGAGGCAGGCATTTTTGTTTTACAGAGGCAAAATCGTAACAGAGCAAGAAGAAGATGAATGCACAAATGCATCCTAATGCCCAAGTTCCTTCTGTGACATCCATCATCAAATTTCTCAATTCTCTGACCGCACAATCGCACAATTCCCGGCATTTATCAACAATGGCAACTTGCACTTATATCATCGTATGATTTTAGGTTCATATTCATACATGACTCCTCTTAGCACATCATCATACGAAGATAATTTTACTACCAGCTGTCCAAATGAGCATGGCGCCAGAATGGGACGCCCAATTTGCACGATTGCATATGTAACTTGCACGTTGCATTCGTAACGACCACAAAAAGCTGAAAAAAAAAACTTTGTTTCATCAGCATAAGAATTTATAGATATTGTTTCGAAGTAGTTGCAAAAAGCTCTTCCTAGAATTTTTTTGCTCCTTTAATTTCGGCCTTCCTTCTAGCCGTCGAATTTATAGACAATACGAGGTCACATTCAATTCCAAGCAAATATCTCCTTTCCGAGGTTTGTATTACAATCCCACCTAACCTATGGGTGGGCAATCACATACTGACAATCTTTTTTGCCAACAACTGACCAGAAAGTGCAAGACCCCAAGCCTTAGAGACACTTTTAGAGCACATTCTATTAAGAACATCGGTTTGCCACGTATAGTCAACAGCAACATTGTAAAATGTTACCGCATATTCACAGCATTGCTAAGGTTTTTGCACAACATCAAAGATAAAACATATGACGTCACCACAAAGACGTCCAAGCAAACGCCGCACTGCAATACCTCGAAGTTGCAATGTGCCACATTATTATAGTACAAGTTCAGGGGTGTGGCTCAGAGGATTTACAGATCTGAACACAGATGCAAAGCACACAAAAGAACACTTAGATATTAGAATTAAAAGCATTAGATAAGATATGAGCTTTAGAAAACTATTGAAACTTCAACTTAATAAAATAAAGCAAAATTAGTTTGTTGTTAACGACTTGTTTGAAACCATTTTCCACAGAAATCCTGAACCGAACATGGATGTCGGACTTGAGCAGCTCTAGTCGAAAAGGCCTGGCTCAATCCGATTTGGGCAACTTAAACTAAAAGACTAAGTGCAATTACCCTAATTTAGCTAAAGGTAGTTTCTTTTCCAAAAGATTTGAGGCTTTCCAATTCAAAGCATAGGATGTAGAAGCTGGAGAGATAGTTGGTCTTTCTTATAATTTAATAGCCAATTTAAAGACAAGCTTTGTTTGAATCCTATTCCATAACTCCTGAATATCTCTCGGTTCAGTTGGATTAATAGATTCTCAGAACTAAGAAAAACCAGTTAGCATATATGCGGTGTTCGCAAACCTGAGCCCAGTTGGGTGGTGAATTTGTGTCAGAAGCTTCCGTTTTGTACCAAGGATTGGCTGTAAGTTCCGGTTGTTGTTTGTGTCCTCTACTTTGCTGAATTTGCAGGAAATAGAGATGATTCATAACACACGTCGAAGCTAAACGTTCAATGTCGCACATGCAGCTTTGCGTTGAAAGTGTGATACTGATACATTTTAGGTGAGCATCTTACCCTAATAAAACTATTACATATTCAAAGTGCACTGCTTGGCTCTCTTTGATTAGCCTGTATATATTTTTTTTTTGTTCTCTTTGTATGGCACATCAATATTGACTTCCAAACATACTCTTTTATTAGAAAAGTGTATTGTTTTTGGGTTGCCCCTGGCTGGATTCACATGCACCATTGCGGCCTTCACCGTCATGTAAAATGCCATGCTCTTTTACGCCCACCATCGCCGACCATCACCAATTTGCAAAGGGTAAAACAGGGCCCCTCTCCGACCACTGTTGCATGTGAACCCGCTCTAAGGGGGCAAATCCTCGACCATATGGGTTTGTGGCATATTCCAGATATATGCTAGTATATGCCCAGAATATGCCAATAACTGCTCCAAACCCATTATTGGATGTAAACTAGCGGTCATTTCTGTTGCTGGGCAGCCACTCTGGAAACCGGCTAACCAGTGTTCTGGCGATGGTGGTTGTGATGGTGGTGATGGTGACTGCGATGGTGTTCTGGCGATGGCCTCCTGCATTTTTTTTTACCTTTTCCACAATCAGAAGTCGCGCCCAGCCTGTAGAGAAGGTCTAATTTTAGTCCTTCATGGACCCAATTGAGAAAGTTCAGCCGACTTCAAGCTTGGGAGTTAGAATCCGGCAATGCCATAGTGGTTGGGATCCTTGTTGTGGATTTATGGGCTCCTGGTTCCTCCTTAGACTCGCAGAGTGTTTGTTTCCTTACCTAGGATTCTCGTGCTCTACTGGATTTTTAACAATAGCCATGCAACTTTGGCTATCAGTCAGAATGATTGTTGGCTTAACTTGAGTGCACTTCATTTCTTCAAGCAATCTTCTAAGCCAAATTACTTCTTTAGCCACCAAAGATGCTGCAGCATATTCAGCCTCTGCAGATGACATGGCTACTACATTTTGCTTTTTGCATTTCCAGCTGATAACTCCACCTCCCAAATAAATTACAAAGCCTGAAGTGGATCTTCTTGCACTTAAATCACCTCCCCAGTCTGCATCACTGTATGCATGTAGATTGAGATCACTAGAATTAAACATAATTCCATGATGTTTTGTACCCTTAACATATCTTAAGACTCTCTTTGCTGCTAACCAATGAATTTGGCTGGGATTATGATTTCTCCTACTTAGTATATTCACAATATAAGCGATGTCTGGTCTGGTATTATTTGCAAGGTACAACAAACACCCTACTAGAGATCTATAAGGCACCTTTTCCATTTCTTCTTTCTCATATTCTGATAATGCTAGCTCAGTAGTCAATTGATGACCTAGTACTACAGGGGTTTTGGCAATGTTTGCTTCATATAGATTGAACCTTTTGAGCATATTGTCAATATGCCTACTTTGCTTCAGTTTCAACACTCTCTTTTGTCTATCTCTTTCAACTTCAATTCCCAAGAACTGTTTAAGTTCTCCCAAGTCTGACATTTGATATCTATGCTTTAGCAAATTTTTGCAACGATTCAAACATTCTATGCTGCTAGGCGTGCTAGCAGCCATGATGCAATCATCAACATATAGGGCTTTATGCAATAAGCATTGGCATACTGATATTTGTACATGTTTCCATCATTTTTAAATTTTTCAAATCCTTGCTCCGTTAAAAAATTATCAATACATAGGTACCATTCCCTTGGTGACTGTTTCAGCTCATAAACTGCCCTGTTCAATTTTCAGACCTTATTGCTTCCAATTGCCTCATAAAGATGTCTTCTTTTAATTTAGCATTCAAAAAGGCAGTTTTTACATTCATGTGATGTAGTTCCAAATTTAAAGCATTAGCTAAACTCACTAAAAGTCTTAAACTGGTAAGTTTAACAATAGGAGAGTACGTCTCATCATAATCAATTCCTTTTTCCTGTGTAAACCCTTGTGCCACAAGTCTTGCCTTAAAGTTTTTACTTCCATCTGCATTGTTCTTCACCTTAAACAGCCATTTACTTCCAATAACATTATGATTAGCAGGGTAATCTACTATATCATAGGTCTGAGTTTGCTTGAAAGATTCTAGCTCATCTTTCATTGCAGCTATCCATTTGTCTTCACAAACTAGGGCATCCTCAAATCTTTGAGGAGTTTCTACATCTTCCATTATTGCCAAGATCTGATCATCTACATGACATAATTGTTCCAATCTTTTGCTTTTTCCAGTTTCAGTTCTTCCATATTCATTGTTGTCAATTCTGGCCTCCTCAATTAATTTTTCTGTTTGTGTCTTTCTTCTTTTAATGGTTTGCTCACTTTGCGATGGTCCTCTTTCTCAGGTTCAGTTAATGGTTCTTGTCTCATATCATTGTCCTCTGTGATTTGCTCATCACTGCCATCATTGGATTCTCGATCAACATCAAATGTTACCCTTTTTGTACCCTGTAAGTCATTCACCTTTTCTTCCTTTTTCTTTAGTCTGTCCTTGTAAAGAGTCTCCTCATCAAAAATTACATCCCTACTAATGATGATTTGCTTTGTATTAGGTACAAAAAGTCTATACCCATACCATTAGCAAATTGATACCATGAAATTTTGATGAGGTGGAAATTAGACGTGGATAGGCTAGAATTTGAGAAAGGTCGCAGTCCCTGGCAGGGTGAGGGCTGGTGTGCTAAAAAAAAAATATTTTTTTACAGAAGTTTAAGTTTAAGCTCTGTGATCGCTGAAATTTCATGTTTAAATGAAGGTTTAAACTTATCGCGAAAAAAAAAATGGAAAAAACAAAAATCAGTTTTTTTATTTTTTTATTTTTTTTATTTTTTATTTTTTATTTTTTTGAATTTTTGAATTTTCGCGTAAGCATTGACACCCACCCTCGGCATGGCACAATTCAATGTGGCACACCAGGCGAGGGTCACTGCGTAGACGAAATAACAGAAAAAAAAAAAAAATCGAAAAAAAAAATTCGATTTTTTTTTTTTGAATTTTCAAGCGTAAACCTTCGAAACCTTGTTTCGAAGGTTTAAAAAAAAAAAAAAATTGAAGTTTTATGAAAACTTTTTTTTTATAAGATAAGGTTTAAATCCAGGTTTTGTTTAAACTTGTGAAAAAAAAAAAAAAAAGTTGAAAAAGTTGAATTTTTCGCGTAGCGTAAACTGAAACTCTGTGAATTTTTTTTTCCGGTCGGTAGGTTAAAAATACGAAAAATACGTATTTAACCTAAAAAGGACTTTATACGTCTGGAAAATTAATTTCGTACGTATAGAACCTATCCCTGATTTTCTTATCTATAATAGATAATTCAAGTTTTACCTCATTTTCATCTTCAACCTCTGATTTTTCTCCTTTTATGCTCTCGAGCCATGTGTACTCCAGTTGGTCTTCTGCCTCCTCTTCCCCTGTTCATATTTCTTCCACCTCCACTTTCTTTTCCCCTGTCTCTGCCTCTGCCATACTCCTTTGGGGTGGCACATTTAGATGCTATGTGACCTTTGCCTCCACAATCATAGCAGATCAACTCATTCTTGAGTTTAGGACAATCTCCCTTAAAATGGCCAGGCTCATGACAATGAAAACAATTTCCCTTTGTTTGTTTAGCTTTGTTGGCAGTGTATAAAATCTCACTTGCATGGCCTTCTTCTTGTGCAATTTTTCTCTGCTCAAATTCTGTTCTTAGAATATTTTCTGCATCCTCTCTATTTTTACTCATGTTTCTAATGAAAAGAGCTAGATTTTGATTTTCACTGATTGCTCTAGATATTTGCAGTACTTGACTTCTTTCTGATACATGTACCCCTGCTCCTGCTAGGTCAGCTATTATGTTATCAAATTTATTGAAGAATTCAGATACATCTCCATCTTCTTGAAGTTTAAGACCTCTCAACTCATTTTCAAGAAGATCTATTTGGGATGATGTTTTCTGTTCATAATGCAATAAGAGAAAAGACCACATTTCCTTAGGAGACTTATTTCTAAGTTTAAGTCTAATTGTTGGATTCACCTTGCAAGTTATAATTTTCTGGGCTTCCTTCACTTTGGCATTCACTGACCTTCCTGCTGCACCTAGACCAGATGTCTCTCTTGTATTTGTTTCACCTGAACCTTCACCTGCATCATTATTTCCAGCATTAACAGACATCTCTGATACAGACCTCATCTGTGCACTTCTGACAATCCCCATGCTTTCAACAACTCCTTCAGGATCAACAAGATCCCATAAATCCTCGACTTCCAACACATGCTTAATGGAGTCCTTCCATACCTGGAATCCAGGACGTCCCTGATACACCTCTACTGTGGCAAGCAAACTTGCTCCAAACCTGCTAGACATTGCAACAATCTTGTTCTGCAATTACACTAGCTCTGATACCAATGTTAGAAAACTAGAGACCCTTGAATTATTTGCCTTAGATCAACTAGATATTCAATAAAGAGACTTAGTGAACCATTGAAATTAAGGTCATAATCTTATTCAAATAACCTTATGAAAACCAACGGGCTACTGTAGCAATGGTCTTTAGAACCAAATGAACAGTAAACACTGAAAAGGCAATCGAACTTCCTCCTTTATTTGCCTCCTATATAACAGATCCGGCATGCTTTCAAATCGTCTATACAATGGTTATCTACAGGATTATTTACAGGGTTCAGGTTCGGCCGATCCGGCGTCGGTTTAGCTTGATCCGAACTTATTTAGACTGTCAACTTCCCTTCCATATTTTTGGCCATCACCTCTTGCATATCCTTCGATCAATTTATCATTATCCCTTTAATAATAATATATCAACCTTTAAGACCCAATATATAAGTCCCCTTTTAAGGCAACCATTAACCTTTACCTTTGAACTTGGCCATGGTGCTCTTTGAACCCTTTATTTATGAACTTAACCATGAAGAACTGTTCATGCCTTATCATTGCACTATGTAGATGCTTGATGAAGGACGATGTAAATTGGTCTTGCCCTTTTTCTTGAACAGTTCCATAAGTTCACAGGAATATGTGATGACTCATGATAATATTCTAACACTAGTTTATATGAAATATATGATGAGTAGTTTAGTTTCTACTTATGAATTAATTTGAGTCCTAGACTTAGCTAATTAGTAGTATTTTAAAATGTTTTCACAAAGAAGATGACTAAAATAAGTGGAAACAATTGGAAAAAAGTATGGTAATTTGGCTTAATATTTTCTGTTGGCCACATCATAGAATTTTTTGGAATGATGTTTGAATTAGTTTAGCTAAACACTAGAAAGTATGAGAGGAAAAACGTGTAGAGTTTAGCTAAACCACAGAAAGTTTTGGGATTAATATCGAGCAAGTTTAGCTAAAGTCATTCTGGCTAATAAGAAATATGCGATTAGTATTTTATTCCCTGGTTGCAGCAGCAGGCGGGGTGATCGAAGAGGCAAATCTCAAGGCTCAGTTAGAAAATATAAGAAGTCAAAATCTTACTCTGTCAGAGGATAACTTGCACTTAAAATATCGCGCGAATGTTCATGACAAGATGGCTGCAAAATTAGCAGACATGAAGAATCAGCTTGCAGCTCTGGGTAGGGAAAACACGATGTTGAGGGTAGATAATAAGCATATGTGTGGTTTGACCAGAGCCTTAGATTCTGATCCCCTTAGAGTGTCAAAGGAGCAGGGTATTGCATACCTCCCTCCCGAATACCTATATGAGAGCCAGTGAAAGGATGTACAGAATGGGGACTATAGACGTGCTCCATCTCACACTGGCTTTAGAACGCATGCGCTATTCCATCCCTCCTGCGATCAACTAGAGGTGGCAAGGAGGGCATGCACGATTGCATGTTAAGCACGATATATTGCCGCTCTGGTATAATATATCCATCCTCCACTGGACAGAACCTATTGCCCATCATCCAATCCAACAAACACCTCATATACTGACGATGTCCACAACCCAAGGCATACCAACCAACTTGAGTCAAATTCATATATATCTTCTGTACCCACATTTATTATCTTCTCTAGGTCTAAGTGCTTTGGTTTCCAAGCCATAACTCCGCATAGATGCCGCACCGTGAGACAATTCTCTTTATTTTTCAGTTTTGGCTTTTAGCTTTCAGACTCCTATTCCATGGTCGCATGATCTCCCGTTTAAGCTTCTTAGCTCTTCTATGATGTCGGCTATGGCAATACTGAGTATGGACCGGCTTTTCAGAGAGACCTGGCTTTTCCTTGCATTCTTGGATCTGGCTTTAACTCTACGAATGCATTTGTAGCAATCATAGCCTCGACCCTTTTTCCCTAGCCCTTTCACCGACAATCCAGTAGAATCTTCATAGAATTTCGAGGGAATTTTAGAAATCTAGAGCAATCTAAAAGAATCCTAATGAATCTAGGACAATCTTAAGAGAATTCTAGAAAAGATAGGGAAGACTTAAGGGAATCTAAGGGAACCTCTGTGGGCTAAGAATAACAATTGTATTTCTTATCTTTGGCAGAGAGGAACTGGAAGATGACTATTCCTGGTTTTGGAAGTGATGATTATCGTACCTACAAAAAAAACGTAAGTGAAATTGTATAGAACTTCCTATGAACATGAAAAAATCATGTATTGCATTTTACTACAAGTTTCAAAGTTTCACTGAGCCAAAAAATAGTTTAGAAAGCAGCCAAAACTTTACAAAGAAAATTCATATAAGAACTCATTCGAGCCAGCATCTTTAACTGTACAAATGTGTGGCACAGTAGAGTCCCTCCATGGACATAACTCTTTCCTGCATAAGTTTGAAATTAAAAAAAAATATGAGATGTCGAATTTTGCTTATAGTTGAACTAACACTGACATACTTTGCTTGGTCCAGATGTGGTGGTGGAGGAGGATGATTATCTTGTCTCGTGAGGTTCCAATACACTTCTATCTATATTTTTTTTTTTATATTTTTTCCTGAGATCAGATGCACAGGAACCCACATTTGTTGGCGAGGATTTGTTTGACCTAATAGAATTTTGGCCATTGCATTGCTGCATTGAGTTGTGTAATAGTTAAGTATGCGAGTGAATCAAATATCTGGACAAGCAATGTCTTTGACATCTGGACCTCTAATCAGGTTTTCTTTCCTTTGAACATCATGGTAGATAAAACCATGGTGACCACTGAAAAGAAGGGACTGATGTAGAGGGACAGATGCCAATTGGGATTAGTGGACTAACTGCCATCTCTTTCATCTCGGCTTAGTCTTTTTTTGTTTGTTCTATTTGATGTATCCAAAGTGCCCCCTAGGATGAGTTCGCTCACTCATTTTAGGTGGCACTTTAGATTATTGAAATAGAAAATCGTAAAGGAGGTAAGTCTGGAGTGCGACCCTCTCGAATGGCTGTCAACTCACCAGGCTTGAGCTTTTTCCATCCGTATAGGGATTGTTAGGCGCCAAATCATGGAATATCCTAACTCCTGCTATTGATGAAGAGCCTCGAGCAGCACTGTGACTTGAAATTAGAGGACGTGCCCCCTTCAGCGTCGTGGTAGATTGTACAAGGACGGAGGTAACAAGATTTTTTAGTACTCTATTTTTATTGTGGCCATCGATGATACAGCGTAGTGGTTGCTTGCGATTCTGTGGCTTCAAGTTCATGAGATGATGGTGGGACTAATATAGAGCCATTGGGGTTAATGGCCCAA
This sequence comes from Isoetes taiwanensis, assembly GCA_021234155.1. Taxonomy (NCBI): domain Eukaryota; kingdom Viridiplantae; phylum Streptophyta; class Lycopodiopsida; order Isoetales; family Isoetaceae; genus Isoetes; species Isoetes taiwanensis. Next base: position 6,379,471 of record JAJEKV010000022.1, on the reverse strand, counting down.
GCATGGAAGGGTTCATCAGAATTCATGTGGTTGATGAGTAAACGCATCGAGACTTCCCAATCTTTCTTTTCCCGCTTCTTTGGGCAATGTAGTTTAGTTTACATTCTAAGTTCCATTGTTCAAAGAGGCGTGAAAGCAAGATTCGGGAATGCGCGATGCTTTCACTCTAATATTCCTTGATGCAGCTGATGGTTCTTGCCATGTTATACGCCACTATATATGAACAATACAGTTGATCGTGGGCCTTGTGAACATTCCTTGACCACTGCATCATCTAGACTGATCTGTGAATCTTTCAGTCCTTCACATGCATTACTTTGGAGAAAGATTCTGTAGCATGCGAAGGGAGAAACCATAAAGGAAGTCAATAGGATGCAGTGATTGCAAAGGGAGGTTCTCAAGGCACTCAGGTCGAATGTTGAACCCGAATATCACATGTGGATCATGTATCTTGTGAACCTTTCTTAACCAGAGTACATCATAATCATCAACAGTGGATCGTGTATCTTGTGGAACCTCATCTCCATCAAAATTGGCTCGACTGATCTGTGGCTGTTCGGCCCCTTGGCATGCGTAGATTACTTCTCATCAGCAAGATTCTTCCGCATGCGAAGGGGCAAGCAGCAACAGAAGCCGAGACGGTTTTGATGGAAGTAGGGGTTCTCAAGGCACTTAGTTCGACTGAGGTGATGGTGATGATCAGGATGAGATTCGTTCTCAAGGAAGTTAGGTCGAATGTTAAACCCGAATATTACATATGGACCATGTATCTTGTGAACCTTCCTCTGGATCAAATACGTCTCAACTAATCTGTGGCTGTTTGGCCCCTGGCATGCGTAGATTACTTCTCATCAGCAAGACTCTATGGCTGCGAAGGGGCAAGCAGCAACAGAAATCGAGATGATTCTGATCCACGGAAGGTTCTCAAGGCACTACTATCGACTGAGGTAATGGTTTTGTATTTTGTGAACCTTCTGATGAATCAGATTCGTCTCAACTCGTCTGTGGCTGTTTGGCCCCTTGGCATGTGTGGATTAATTCTCATCAGCAAGATTTCGTGGCATGCGAAGGGGCAAGCAGCAACAAAAGTCATGACGATTTTGATCCACAGAAGGTTCTCAAGGCACTATGATCGACTTGTTAAAACAAAATAAACTTTACTTTGTTATTAATAGCGCCAGAACGGTTATTACTTTTTGTTATTAATAGTAAATTTTTTATACATGAAACATGGACAGTGACAAATTGTTAAAACGACAAGAACTATTATACATGAATGAAACATAGAACACGATAACAAATTGTTTAGACGACAAAAGCTTATAACAAGAAGGAGGATGATTACGTTCTCAGCTCTCAAATGTTTGATAAAAGCATGTACGAGTCCAAAGACGTGCTTGAATATATCTTTGAGAATAACAAGCAAGGTTATGTAAGTATAATGCTTCAGTACTGTAACTTTGTTCTCTTTGATTTAAACTTATACCATTCTTGAGATTGAACAAGTACGTTAACTGCGAGACATCGTACACATTTTGGCATTGGTCATTCTTTGTGACCAAAAGGTCATGGTAAAAGGATCTGGTATCCTCGAGCTAAAGAGGACACCGATAAGGAGAGTAAACCAGAATAAGAAGAGGTCAAGGAAGAGGTTGTATTATTAGAAATCTACACCCTCCAAGACACAGCAAAAAAGCCGAGAACAACAAAGATACTCACTATAGAGGAATCTCCAGAAGCTCTTAAGAAAGCACCTGGTGCTGATATAGTGCAAAGACCATCTGAAAAGTCCAATGCCCAAAGCTACTAAGCGGTCAAATTTTGTTTCCATAAGCACATCTACAATGTGGCAATTCTAAAGTAAAGAATGAGGAGAAATCCGCATGCTCATGTATCACCACTTGTGGTAATGGTAAGTAAAGAATAGGTTAGGTTCAATAGCTTGCAGACTACAAGCAGCTTATTATGTTCTTGGTGACACACATAGCTACAAAGCAAGGAAGGAAGAAATGAAGTGTGGAAAACTGTAGAGGCTCATATTTATGTAGGCCTTGGACAGTGACTTCAGATTGAAAATGAGCCTAATAGATAAAAGATGCTTCATGCAAAGATAGTATGTTGACTTTAGAAATCAACATGGTGAAGATTTCAAGAAGAAGAAAAATAAGCTATGAGAAGTTCATGAGGCTTGAGCTGCACATGGCCGTAAAATATTATGACAATTATTTTTAGCTTGCCTTTAGGGACGGCCAAGTAAGTTCTTTAATCTTTACTGCATATTGCTTACTTTTTTTAACACAATCACATGAAGTCCCGAAATATGACTTCCACTTGCAAAAATGTCTGAATGGACACCTAGTTTGCATGATTACATATGTAACGACCAGTGAAAACAAGAAAACACTTTGTTGCATCACGACAGAAGAATTTATTTATAAATAGTTGAAGAATCTCTTCTTAGAACGTTTTTACTCCTTTAATATCGACCTTTTTGCTATCATCCAATTTATAGAAAATATGAGGTTACATTCACAGAAAGTGCAAGACCCCAAGCCTTAGAGACACTATTAGAGGACATAATACTAAAGACATCGGTTTGCCACGTATAGTCAACGTCAACATTGTAAAGTGTTAGCTCATTTTCATGACATCGCTAAGGTTTTTGCACTATGTCGAAGATAAGACATCCTGACATCATACGTCTAAACAGACATCGCATTGTCATACCTCGAAGTTACAATGTGCCACGTTGTTCCGGCACAAGCTCAGGAGTGTGGCGTAAATGTAAAAAATATCATATACAGTAATCTATGAACACCAGCTACATGAAAGCACAAACCAAAAAGTACTTAAGGTCGCCCATCCCCCCGACTATTTCCTTATACGCACCTTGGAGTCGAAAGCGCTTGTTCTCCACCTTATATACCTGTTCTAATTTGGTCCTTCGTACTGCTATAGATTACTATATACAATGATGGCCATATAAGTATCCAATCTAGCATTTTTTGAATTGAGAAAGAGCTTGTAATCTGAGCACGTAGATAGCCCAAGACTTCTCACGGGATAACTTTATAATGCAGAAGAACTCGAGCGGTATATTTATACCGTGAGAGGACTCAAGTGGTAAAAATTTATACCGATTGAGTTCTCAAAAGGTATAAATTTATCCTGTTTGATCTCTCATATGGTATAAATTTATACCACAAGAGCACTATAGTATAAAATTTTCTTGCTTGTTTTCTCCCATGGGATAAATTTATATCCTGAGGACTTTCTCGATATAAATTTATACTGTTTGAGTTCACTGACAGGTTAAATTGAAATAATGTGAACACAAAGCGGATAAATTTATACAATTTGGGTGTTTTATATTAAAAAAAGATGAAAAAAAAGTGTGAAGAAAAGGCCTCTTTTATGTCTTTCTTAGCCCATAAATTGAAACATTTTGTGGCTAAAATTGTTCGTTTATCCAAATCTAAATTTAGTTTATGCGCTTTTGCAATTTAAAGGTTGTTTCAAAGGGCAAGGGACAGCACACAGCCACAGATCCTGAGACTTTCGACATGAAGGACACTACCTCGTTTATGCACAGTGGTGCAAGGAGTAGTTCCCCCTCAAAGGCTTACTTCTATGTTTGTAACAAGCCCAAAAGGGGCAAGTTCAAAGCAGTTGCAGCTGGAGAAATGTGTAGCTTGACTGCAATAGAGGTTGAGGATGAAATTTTAATGAAGACTCTAAACAATGACAAGGAGGTTGATTACTTTCTTAGTGTACGAGCCCAAAGATGTGCTTGAATATACTTTTGAGAATAACAAGCAAGGTTATGTAAGTACAATGCTTCAGTACTGTAACTTTGTTCTTTTTGGTTTAAATTTATACCATCTCGAGACTGAACAAGTACATTAACTGCAAGACATCGTACACATTTTGGCATCACTCATTCTTTGCAACCAAAAGATCATGGTAAAAGGATCTGGTATCCTCGAGCTAAAGAGGACACTGATAAGGAGAGTAAACCAGAATAAGAAGAGGTCAAGGAAGAGGGTGTATTACCAAAAATCTTCACCCTCCAAAACACAAGCGGCAAAAAAGTCGAGAATAACAAAGGTACTACTGTAGAGGAATCTTCAGAAACTCTTAAGAAAGCACCTGATGTTGATATAGTGCGATGACCATCTGAAAAGTCCAATGCCATTTTAAAGAACAAAACGAAGCTGCTTAAGCAGACAAATTCTCTTTCAATAAGCACGATTAAGAGGCCTCCAAAGAACAAAGATGGCATTAGAGTTCAACAAGTAAGAAAACTATATGTAGCAATTCTAAAGAAGAGAATGAGGAGAAATCTGCATGCTCATGTATCACCACTTGTGGTAATGGTAAGCAAAGAACAGGTTAGGTTCAACAGCTTGTAGACTACAAGTAGCTTATTATGTTCTTGGCTTGTCTTGAAGAAAGTAGAAATGGCGTATGGAAAACTGTAGAGGCTCATATTTATGTTGGCCTGACAGACGAAGAGGCCAAAGTCATTGCAAAGTCACAACTTGGACAATGATTTTAGATTAAAAATGAGGCTAATATATAAAATATGCTTCATGCACAAAGAGTATATTGAAGTTAGAAATCAACATGGTGAAGATTTCAAAGAGAAGAAAAGTAAGCTATAAGAAGTTTGCGAGGCTTGTGCCACAGAGTATTGCTTAAGCTACGACTCTGACAAGAAGCCCCACATGGCCATAAAACAGTATGACAATTATTTTTAACTTGCCTTAAGGGATGACTAAGTAAGTTCTTTAATCTTTACTGCATGTTGCTTACTTTTTTCAACACAAGCACATAAAATCTCGGAATGTAACTTCCACTTACAAGAATGCCAGAATGGACACCTAGTTTGCATGATTGCATATTAAAGACTAATAAAAGCTAAGAAAAACTTTGTCGCATCGCAACAAAAGAATTTATTTTTAAGTAGTTGAAGAAGCTCTTCTTAGAATTTTTTTACTCCTTTAATTTCAACCTTCCTTCTAGCCGCCAAATTTACAGAAAATATGTGGTCACATTCAATTCCAAACAATATCTTCTTTTCGAGGTATGTATTACAATTCCAACTAACCTGTGGGTGGGCAATCACATATTGACAATCCTTTCGTCAACAACTCGCTTAAAAGTGCAAAACCCCAAGCCTTAGAGACACTATTAGAGGACATGCTATTAAAGACATCGGTTGCCACGTATAGTCAACATTATAAAATGTTAGCGTGTTCTCACAACATCATTGAGGTTTTTGCACGACATCGAAGATAAGACATCCAGATATCGCCACAAAGACGTCCAGGCAGACATCGCACTGCTATACCTCGAAGTTGCAATGTGCCACGTTGTTACAAGCTCAGAGGTGTGCCTTAGAGGACTTGCAAATTTGAACACAGATGCAAAGCACACAAAAGAACACTTAACAGTTAAAAGCATTAGATAAGCTATAGGATTTAAAAAACTATTGAAACTTCAATTTAATAAAATAAAGCTAAACTAGTTTTTTTTAACGACTTGTTTGAAACCATTTTCCACTGAAATCCTGAACTGAACATGGATGTCGGAGAGGCCTGGCATAAGGCCCCCAAAAATCAACTTGTATAAAAAAGTAGCATGAGAAGTAGTATAAATATGGTTTCTAGAATGGGACTCGCAAGAAACCAACAAACCGCCGCCCATAGGCTTCTCATTCATCTCAGCAGATTTTCTACAATGGTGGACAGTGGGTAGCCGCACACATGCAAACTACCCACGAAAAATAAAGGGAAAATCCAATTATATCATTTGGACCCCAAAACAAATACAATGATAATAGATGAGTGGCTGATGTACCTGCCGAAAGCTTATCACCGGGATTAAAAAACCCCGCCCTTTCGGGTTTTCGAGGAAAAACCCTAGTGATAAGCCTTCGGCAAGGGGCTTAGACAAACGTAAGGCATAGAATCGCTCCCAAAAAACCCCCGCATGGAGAAGTCGAAACAGATACCGCTCGCCAACCTGTACCTGCACAGCACCAACACAACAAACGAGACAACACAAACATACCAGAGAATAGCATCACCCAGCGGGTGGAAAAAAAAGCATCACCCAGCGGGTGGAAAAACATGATAAACAAAAACTTGTACAAAATACAATAAACAAAGAAGGGGGGAGGGGTGGGTTCAAAGAGAATAAGGTACTGCTGAGAGAAGAGGAAGCGCCGATGAGACGTGGATGCAGAAACGCGCCTGAAATAGCGAACTCCCAACCAGAACGGGCATGCGCTGCCCGCATGCATGCACGACATGCATGCTCGTCCCATTCTAGAATGGCGATCCGATGTCTCGGATCGATGCGATTTTTCAGACAACAATATATAATGTAAAAGAAAACCATATGTCCTTCCTAGTTATGCAAAACCAATAGTGGTTTATATCATGTTTTTTGTACCAATTTAAAATTTCACACTAGTTTCTAGAAATCACATTAGTTTGTAAGATTGTTTGTAAATGTACATTGATTTAGCAAAATCTTTGCTAGTTCGCATCATGTTTAATTACATAAATTCTTTGATCGTGCAATAGATTTTCCAAAATTACCAATAGTTTAAAAGATAAATTTTATGTACCTATTGATTTTGCAAAAATAATAGTGGTTCATATCTAATTCTTTTCCACACTAGTTTCTAGAAATCATCATTAGTTCATAAGATTATTTTTAAGTGTACATTGATTTAGCAAAATTGTTGCTAGTTCATACTATATTTAATTATATGAATTCTACAATCGTATAATAGTTTAAAAAATGTGTTTTATGCATAAATTGATTTTGCAAAAGCAATAGTGGTTCATATCATATTCTTTGCACTAATTTGAAATTTCACATTAGTCTCTAGAAATCATCATTGCTCATTTATACTATATTTAAATTCTGCAATCGTCTAATAAAATGATCGTGCATTATATTTTTTATTGTCCTGTGTAAGGCCTTATCTCCTGGCCCAAACTTTGGCTTGCCCATCCAGCTTACCACCAAAGCAGATACATCTAGTGAGCTCTATAATCCTAGAGCCTGCAGGATACTTAAATATCCCATCTACAAGTCAAACATATTAGTTTATTATTTTAAATTATTATGGAAGTGTGAAAAATAATTTCTCGCACTTCTCCAAAGTCTAGAGATGGTGTACCCCTAATTCATAAGTGCATAATTGGATATGAGCAATTACAACGAGGACATTTGCAGTATAAGTTCATAAGCTTGATGCCACCTATCCTATTACCATATGGAAGATTATCAAGTTGCAAGGAGGTGCATGTGGCTATGAATGGCAACTAGGTATGTGGTTAACCCATCCCTTATCTATTAGTTTCAATATGTCTCCCACTAGTTTGTACAAGTGGGTCTATAAGTGGCATCATTACCTTGATAAAATGGGAAATCCAATCATCTACCACGACTGTACAAAAAAGAAAAAAGAAAAAAAAAGAAAAAAAAAAGATGTTTATAATAAACTTTTATTCCATGGTATTTTATTTATACCTCAAACCAACTGCAACCCTAATGCGGGCCTATTATTTTTGTTGCGGCCACCAGCATTTCTTTGCCAAAACAAAAGCTTGGCCACTATTTGATCCAGCCATACCATGTTAGTTGGCGTAGACCTGCAACCATTTGCATAACCTGTAAAAAAAAGGCTAGCAGATTGTTATGTATTATTACCAGTTCTAAGATCCATTTTGGCATGTTTATATCGTCTATGCAAACTAGAAAATGCATGCAAAGCTCCTTTACACCAAGAACCATGCCCACATCCTCCTCACAGTTCCCTCTTTTGGAAATGGAAAATTGATGAGCAAAGGATAGTCTTTGAGAAAAATGGATTTCTTGTTCGATGTTATAAGGGTAATGAGTGAGTAACGGGGGTATTGCAATTAAGAACATGGGGATTTCTTGGAGGCTGCGTATGATGTTGATTTGTGTGTTGAATCTTCATGCTTGTCGCAGAGACAATTATGTGGGAAACTTTTATAAAATGGTTAGCAGAAACTCTTTATGAGGAGATGCATAGTTTGGCAAGCTGACAACTTGCCTAGTTATAAGTTCATGCGGGCTTACTGCAATGGATAGACAGCTAATGGGTCCGTGGCCATAGCTAATAGATGTCAAATACCAGTGTTCAACATATATCCAGTTTCAAAATTCATAATGTAAATCCCTTACTACATTACCTTAATCAATTTTTTGAGCCGAACAATTTAGTTTAGCTACGCAAAACATGGAGAACAAACTCGTCTTACAGTTTTGTTGCACCAGATCCTAACGCGGGCAACAAACATCCTAATCTTGTGACAAACTAATGGAACAGATTAAGAAGTACACGGAGCTTACCTGGGCAAGATGATTGCCTTGAAAGATCCATGCTACTGCATCAGGTTAAACATATCTATGAGTTTTTCTTTCGGCTATAAAGCCAGATCTACATCTTCCCAATAGCATTATGGGGAGGTTCTTCTACCAAAATATACATGTAGAGCAAGCCATGATACCAGCTGATAACCTTCCATGATTCACACACAAGATCGTGATTGTATGTGTAGCAGGATCCCATAAACATGTTATTCATGTGTATGAGCATAGTTATATGATTCATTTCAGATTATGAGTTGGATTCTATAAGAACAATATGTCAAGAGGTATAGTAATATATAAGGTCCATTGTTGTTTGACAATTAGTGGAACAACGACAGTATATGCCTTAGGGACTTATGACACTTAGTGGTGGCCACTTAAAATAAAATTTAAATTGAAATGCACTAATCTGCTCCAAATGAATTTGAAAGATTCCCTAAAATTCCCTCAAATAGGTCTATTTTCATGGTTTATTCATGACAAGTGTGACAATATGTACATTTTAGGTACCATTTGTAGGATAATTAATTTAGTTTTTATGCAAAAATATTTGATGCCCATTTTCTCTCTTAGCATCTATCCAATGCCCTCTTCCAAGATTATAGTTGTATCTACTGCGTACATTTACTGCATATGTAATGTCGAATCTTGTGCAATTGCTCAAATAGAGAAGGCATCCTATTAGCTCTCTAAAAGACACACTCTGCCTTTCCCTGAACTCTTTATCATCTTTCAAGCACATCTCTTTAGAGATCTTAGTGCCAGGAACTATTGGCGTGTTAACAATATTGAATTGTTCCATTCTAAACCTTTTGAGCATTATAGCTTTAACTGTGCTTGAGAATTGTCTTACACTTTTGCAAAATTCCTGGATTACTTGCAATCATGATGCAATCATCAATATACATTAAGCATATTCCTGTATCTTCTTTAAAAACATAAATATTTCCATCACTTGCTAGTTTCTCAAACCCCTGTTTCCTTAAAAATTTGTCCATATACCATTGCCTCGATCTTTGCCTCAAACCCATATACATCTCTCTTGAACTTCCAAACTTTTCCTTCTCCTTGTTCGAATCTAGATGCTTGTTGCATGTAAATATCTTCCTCCAGCTTTGTATTTAAAAATGCAGTGCTGATGCGCCTCCCTATTTTAGCATTTGCTAAAGCAAGAAATAATCAAATGCTTGTCATTGTGATAATTAGAAAGAATGTATCTTTATAATCAATCCCCTTCCTCTAGATAAACCTTTTTTTTTTTTTTTTTTTTTTTTTTTTTTTTTTTTGAAGGACGACAAGCTTTATTCACCAACTAAAAACTAGAGCAACATAAAATGCAAAGACAGGATTATAACCCCAGTGGACAAACCGATCCAACTGAGCACAACCACCTGCCTATGCAAAAGAATGAATCTGAAGGTAAGTATGCCAGATCAGTACTTTATTCTCTTGGTCAAGAGAAGAACAATTGTAAGCCATCACAGTTTTATTTTGCGCCCACTGAAGAACAATCTCATCTGCAGTATCTACGCCCTTAAAGATAAACAACCTCCTTCTCTTCCAGATTGACCATAAAAGCCCGACCACATGCGAGATGAAAAGCTTCGTTTAAAATAGTTTGGGCCAAGCATCAGGATAGATAGCAAGCAAAATTTGCTGGCTAGATCGAGACGTGCCAAATAAGGTCAACAACCAAGACCATGCCTGCCGAAGCCGCTCACACAAGAAAAAACAATGCTCAATACTCTCAACCCTTTGCTGGCATAAAGGACAGAGCTCTGGAATATTAACATCATAAGTCTCTGTTCTCTTAAAACTCTCATTTCCTCTTGTATTGCCAATATCCATCTTGCATTTTTATAACGTATAGCTTCATCGTAACACATCAGAGCTTTTGGATCAAGCATTATTAATGCCTTTACATAATTTGGATTAATCCTTTTACTTCTGGCCTCTGCATTTCTTCCATACACATTAGAGTTTACCTTTAACTCGTCTTGGATTATTTCCGCATTGTCCTTTTCCTTCTAGCTGGTCTTTCATGAAGGGATACTTGTTTTCTTGTTGCAACATCTGCGATGAATTAAAGGCAGTCCCCAGTTTTCAAATGTTTTGAAGCATCCAACAAGACATCCAATTTTGTGCTCGCCCTACTACAGTGGGGTCTTATTCATGTCAAGTAATACTTTCAATGCATCCCTTACTACATCTTTCGACATCTATATTTTGTTGCCTTACTTATATGCCATAATAGAATAGTCTTCACAAACTCAGCATGGAGAAGAAGTCGTCACCATGGCCATGGCGCCAGGCAAAGAATATTTATTGTCTGGCTTTATTTCTAGGATCATCACGAAAGGATGGAAGGAGCATAAAGAAATTTTGAATGCAAACAATTTTGAGCAAGAAAGAAGCTTGTGATATCTCTAGATTTGGTCCAGATCCGACATAGACAGATGCTGGAAAGTATGAAGGAAGTGGCCATAGACAGCAAGACATCATTTTCCAAATAATGCTTCTAGAGAAATCACTATCTGGTATTCCTCCTAGTGTTTCGAATTGTGGTGTTGGATACCCTAGTTTCAGGGATCCGGTGCTGGAAATTCCATCAGCTGGAATTCGAGCCATTCTCGAAGCGATCCATTCGCGGACCTCGTTTCAAGTACTGACACTGCTCAGGCATCGCCAGGCTGATCTTGGCCGTCCAACCCCCCGTGAAATCTCAGCCATCCACGGGAGATCCTATCCTCCCGGATCTCGGTTGGTTATCCCCTCCTCCAAGATGCCTGAGGCCTGCTGTTATCCTCTCCCGATATCAACCATGGTGATCCCCGCCTCCAGGATCACCTCCATGGAACAGTTGTGATCCTCGCCTCGGGGATCCCGCCCCGCGACGACGCCGTTATCCACCATCGAGGCTGGTGATCCCCATCGCTGGGATCCCATCCAATGGCCCGGTTGCGATCGTCGTCTTGGGGATCGCGCCCCGTTATCTGCCACCATGATCCTAGCCTCCAGGATCACCGTCAACAGGATTGCGTGATCCTGCCCTCCGGGATTCCGTCTCTGTGTTGGCCTGGCCGACATGCCACACCATCAGCCACGGTGTTTCTGCGTGATCCCGCCCTCCGAGATCCCGTGTCCGTGGTTGACTTGGCCGACACACCATGCCATCGGCCACGGTGTTACTACAAGCTGACCTAGACCACATGCCACGTCATCGCCATCGGCCCTCCGGGATCCCATCTCCCTATCTGACCAGGCTCATGCTAATTCTGCCCTCCGGGATCCCCGTGAGGTCGGGGATTCTTCGAACCGTTGGATTCGTGGCTGGGCAAATCTCACCCGTCGGTTGTGTGCACGGTTATCCTGCCCTCCGAAATCACCTCCCGCTAATAGATCTCTACCATTCACGTGGGTGCATCGACGCGGGCCTTTCAAATTGAAGGCTGACGGACAAGTTATTACTGTCCATGGCAAATGGCATGCTTCCACGTAGACAAGGGATTCCAGAGGAGGGAATTCCCTCTTTGCCAGAGTGTTAATTTCGGATTATTCTGCATCCGAAGCTATCTCCTCTGCCCTTGGCTGTCTATTTTCTGAGAGGAGAGGGCCCGATTCTGGCGGCGCTATAGCTATTATGTCTCGATTCGAAGGTATCAGGGTAACGTTGTCTTGTTGAAGGTAAAAAATCCATTGAATAGATCAGGTTTATTGTTTTTTAACTTTTGCTAAGTTTTTTTAACATTTTCTAACTGTTGGCATGTTGCCTGTCTTGGCAGATGGAGGAATCTATAAATCTGGAGATTAGATTGAACACGTCAATAAATGAGAATTGGGGGCCTGATCAGGCTGCAAACTTCTTCAAGTTACCAGAATATATTCAGGAAGTAGTCGAGTTTGAATCAGAGGAGGCAAAGGTGCAATCCCCTACCATTCAGAAGGAAAGGGCCGACCCAAAAAAAATGGTGCGGTCCTCCACTAGAGCACTAAATTGCTGCGCATATATCAGTCTAACAAGAAAATGATTTCAAATAAATTTTGTCAGGTGTCAATCTGAAAAAAAATGGTAGGAATTGAAGTTTAATACAAGCATCTATAAAATATGAAAATTGGCTCGTGCTTTGACAAATCCATTCCTCCGCCATGAATGTATGTGTTTGGCGAACATTTTTTTTTAGCCATCAAACAAATAATAGAACCAAAGAAAAAATATATCTGCATGTGATAAGCGCATCCCGTGGGTCTGCTTGAAGAACTTCCTCTTTCTGCGTTGAGTAATGGGGTCCATTGCAAATACGAATTTGCTCGGTTGTTTTATGTTTTCTTTGAGGAGGCATAGCACGAGGTATTTATTGGCATAAGTAGAGTAGAGCTCATTGGAATCCAAGGTTAATTTCGATAAATTGATATCCAAGAGCATTTAGGATGCTATGTGATGCTACATGGATAGGCTAGAATTATAAGAAGCAACATCCTCCCTTAGACAAGTCTGCTCGGAGTGGCATGTACCCCGACATCATCATGGATTAAGACGAACCCAAATTATGTGCAGCATCACCGTGCAGACGGGTACTAGTTTGCATTAGGCTAACATTTATTTTCGGGCAAATTCTAAAAATACCCTTATATCTTTCTATAATCATCAAAATGCCCCAATAGTCTATGTATTTGTCAAAATGCCCTTAAACCAGTCTCTATGTCCTGTATTGGGCCAGTTTTTTATGGTGGAGCTGGATGATCAGATTCAGGAACTGAAGTTCTGGAAGGTAATTTTTTTAATCGAATTTTCTGTGATGGGTTGAATATGGAGCTACAACGGTATGTTGGGGGTGAACACAGGGCAATCAAATGATAGGGAAGAAGGTGGAGCATACAAAATCTGAGCAACTTGGTGCAGGAGGTATCAACCCAAAATTTCTCTAAAAGGTGATGATTATTCAAGGCATAGAGTTTGGGAGTTGAACGCAAAAAAACCAGTGGCTAGCTCCAGCTCCCACTCCAACACTGTCAATTAGACATTTAGATCTTAAAAACTTCGCCAAGCTTCAAGAGAATAACGGTTTCTGACTTCTATATCTGTACAAATCAAATCATTGTAGAATCACCTGCTTTCAGCTTATGATTGTACAAAGCAGTTCCCACTGGAATCAGATTCCAACTTCTATCTGCAAAAAGGAAATCACTGCGGAACCTGCAGTTGGATCATGATACAAAACCCAAATCAAAATCACTTTCGGATTTCAGAACAGCTCAGATGTTCTGCTCCCAAATTATACTGCTCCAGATTTTGATACGCTTTAAGGGGACTTAAAGGCGTAACTACTTTGAACCACAATTTTATAGACAAAGTAAAGAAGATAACAGTCTTTAAATAATATCAAATATCTCGGTTTCCACAACCAATGAATAGGGCATCCAGTCTCCACCCAACCGGATCCAGAAAAGAATTAAGGCAATTTCCAAGAGAAAGGAATGAAAGGAATTGATCACAGCCTATTTTCCCCTTCGGCTTATGATCAAACCAATCTTACAATGGTATGGGCTTAAATGGCTCAAACACAGCCTAAAGCAAGAGATGGAATCAATCACTAGCTTCTCAAGGAAGGTCACAGCTAGTACTCCGCTTGCAGAACTCTCGACCACTGTCAGCTGTTGCTGGTTGGATCGGATCAGAACACTGAAGATTGGATTTGTATCACAGGGTCCCGGAATTAGGAGCAGCGCAGCATAAACCTGTAGCTGGTGCCGGAATCAAGGACAAATGATGTTTCAGTGCCGGATTGGAGCAGACAGCCGGAAACCAGGTCTGAGATGCAGCTGTATATCCAAAAGCTGGTCGTTCTCCTGTTATAGCCCAATCGGGCCTTTTTGTCCGAGAAGAAAGGTGTTGCACTGCTGCTATTTTCGTTTCTCCCGATCCATGCCTTTTTGTTGCAAAAATAGTAGCTTCGAAACCTATTTGCCTCGTCAACTTAAGATATTTCCCTTTCTTTAAATATATCTCCCTTTCCTTGGCGTTAATGATTACCTAAGATGTTTTGCCCCTTTTTAACACAAGATATTTTCCTATGGTCTTCGATAATATCTTGCCTCTTTGTTCATGATATCTTGTAGCCAAATGCCCATTGCCTTAACCACCATTGCCTTAATTCATTTCTTCTGGACCACTCCCCCTAGCATGCCCCATATCAGATTTCTTCAACAACGATGTTATCTGAAAGATCACCCACAGAAACTTGAATCTGTCGGAGAAAGGACCAACAGGATGGAGCGATCATATAAATTTGTTTGTAATACAAGCATTTGATGTGGCTATGGCGGACCATTATCTTAGAACACAACTCCATCAGCTATGGATTCTGGCAGGCCTAATCCAGATCCACAGATCTTTCTTCATATCTCTTCTCTGGTAACCTTTTTGCTGGATTAACCTTTTCTCTACCCTGGACCCGTCTGATCCTAAATATCGAGGGCCAAGGGCATTTAACTAAGGGAAATTTCTAAAATTGCCCCTATATTTCCTAGAAATTATGAATATACCATTGTATGTATTTTAATTGTTAAAATGCCCTTACGTCACATACAACTAAATATGAACTAAATACGAAGACGGGATTTTCCACATCATTCTTTGTCTTCGGATATGCTGAGAAAGCCAGTAAGCATCTAAACAATCAGAGAAAGTGCCAGGCTAGTTGGTTTAGGGTTTTCCATATCCGAACATTTTCTTTCCCAAATCAAGTTTCCTCTGGCGACCATTTTATGGCCAGAGACGAAACAAAAACCATGACTACATCATGCATGACCTGGCTAGTTTGGCACAGGTTCTTGCATGACCCAATTGCTCAGGTTCATATATCCATTCGGCCAACTACAATCTGGCTGAAAGACAATTCGAATTCGTTTTTCCTAAATGTTTCAGGGAAGACATGACAAGCCAATGAACAAACCAATATAAATGTAGCTTAATTTCCAACTTGCTTGGGGCAACACTCCAGGCCAATTTGAAAATTTTGCAGCATAAGCTAGAAAATTCGAGTATTCAATTATCATTGCTGCATTCTATGAAATTTTGGAAAAAGGGATCCATCCAAATGGGGCAATTTGCTTGTTTACGTAGGGTTTAATGCTGCCAGCACAGTAAAGTGGAAAGAGGCAACAGCAAACTGGAACTGCATTATAAGGATTTAGCATCAGTAGTGGTTGGCTCCAACATCTTAAACTTGCTTAATTCTTCAATTTCAGGCATCAATGACATCTTGTTGAGTAGATCAAGAGTGTAGCACTTTCCAAGCATAATCCATGGAAAAGGTTGCCCATATCATATTAACAAAATCAACCATCCACCCAAGGAATGCCTATATGCCCACGTAATTCACAGACAGTGTATCCTACTACAGCCTATCTGCAGTGCCTTCACGAACTGCTTTACCATGCCGAAGAGAACCTGCATTTAACAAATCTTACAATGCCTTTAGCTCAAACCTGATACAACATACTATGCCATCACTGTACTATAGAATTCCAGCCTGTACTTATTTGTTGTAACTGACAGTGGATATGAACATCTCTTAATTTGACATTGAAACAAGCCGCAATGAGCACAATCTATTCTAGATCTACAATTCACACAAACGTTCATATAAGAATTTTGGTTGACTAGATGATGAAGACATGTTAATTCAGAAATGAATATAAATGAATTCAGACATGTTGATGACTAGAATTTAGAGTACATGTTAATGAAGAAATGAATATAAATTAAAGAATGCATGTCAATCTGCAATCGCATTCCTGCAACTCTTCCGGTTATGGCGTCCATATTGCCCACACCTTGAGCATCTGTAAGGACGAATTTCTTTGAAGCGATCCTCCGTATGGATCCGTCTCTTTTTTGGACGTCCTGGCGGCTTATGTGTAGCAGGAGGTTTCAGATTTGTCTCTTCTTCCTCTACGACATCTTCAAATGGAAATATTGCACCTACATATGCATCACACCATGCCTTTATTGGACATGATGGATGAGCATACTCTTGTGGTCTTCTTTTCAACCAGGGGATTGCTCCTACTGCATGAGCACAAGGAATTCCTCTATGTTGCCAAGCACAACAACTGCATGTATAATGTTCAAGATCCACAATCCGCCTATGCTCCGGTGTGATAACTTCAAATACAATGCCATTTGAAGGTGATATTCTGTACTGCCTAGCCCGAGTAAGTGATTCTGTGATGTGCTTTTCCTCCTCAGACACTAATGTGTAAGCTGCACTTTGTCCTGTAGATACCAATGCTCGTCTAGCTTCATTACCTCGTTTATGAAACCTCTCCATCAATGATTGTCTAATATCCATAAGCATGGCAATAATTGGTTTCTCCCTGGCCTCAAGCAATAAAGAATTCAAAGACTCTGATAAATTTGAAGTAAGGTGACCAAAGCGTTGTCCCTGGAAATAAGCTGTAGCCCAGCACTCAGGTGGCGCAGTTTCTAACAACCAATCTGTTGCTACAGTATTCACTTTTCTCATATTAGCAACTTGTTCATCGTATTCAACGATTGTGTTTGCTCGTGCCGCTTCCCAAAAGAAATGCAGAAACTCAACATTATTGCATTTCTTTTTGAGGTTTGCCTCAAGATGTCTCATGCAATATGCATTTGGGCAGCCAGGGAAAATAACATACAAAGCCTCCTGCAAACCCTTGCCTTGTCTGATACAAATGTAAGCCATGCATCTACATGTAGACTACTGTGTAGATGCTGTAAAAACCAAATCCAATTCTCTGCATTTTCGTTATCAATTATTCCAAATGCCACAGGATAAAGTCCTCCTGTGGCATCTAAACCTGTAGCACAAATCAAATGGCCAAGATATTTACCTGTTAAAAAGGTGCCATCCAATCCCAAGAAAGGCCTGCAACTTGTAAATTCAGTAAGACAAGCTCCAAAAGCAAAGAATACCCTGTAAAAACGTCCTCCACTTTTTTCAATGGCAACATAACTTCCTGGATTGCTCTCTAAGAGTTTCTGGCAAAATGCATGTAACTTTCTGTACCCTCTTTGATAATCTCCATTAATAATAGCCATGGCTATCTCTTTTGCATTATAAGCAATTGTATATGTGACTGTAACACCTGTTTCTCTACGAAAATCATCAATCAACTCAGCAGGTTTATAATGTGGATGCTCCTTGAATTTATCCTGATATTTCATGGCTAACCATCTTGCTGAGGCTTCCTTGTTATTCAATTGTTGAACACCACTACATGTGTGTTCTCCTACTGCTCGAACTACACATCTTGGCCCTCCAGCAATGACGGAGCCGAATAAATACCATTGGCCTGGAGACCCGCACACAGCACGTAGAAGATGGCCTTGGCCTGGCACACTTCGAACGGCAACAGGCCAGGCAGGAGCTCGCTGATATGCGGGCCCGTCTGGACTCTGTGTTCATCACTCTCGACACCATGACCGCGGGAGGGAGGGGCGGGCAATGCGAGGCGATGGTCCGCGGTGTGTCTTGGCCGGTCGAGGTTGAGGAAGCCACCACCATGGCGCGGGGGCCTTGAGGCGGCTCTTGCGGGGCGACCGGAACCACGGCCGAGTTCTTCAAAGTACCATCCGGGCAGCAAGCCCGGCTATGGGCCCCCGTGTTGGGGCTCGAGGCGCCCCTCGCTACTGAGCACGGAGCTCCGGGGAGTTAGCGGGCGACCATCCATAAACGAGGGGCGGGGTCTCCCCTGGAGGTCCATAATTAAATGGCGGATCGCGGGCCAGGGGAGATAGCCAAGCGGCGGCCGAGGCCACCGCAGAGGCTGTTCTCCGACTTCCACGGGGCCGGGGCGTGGCTCGGGCGCTACCCGCCAATCCCCGGTATACGCGGCTGGGCCCCGCGGCCCGAGAACCCGCGCCTTTCTTTGCCCAGCACTCAAGCCACCCCGCCATCCCGGCCACCACCACCACCACCCGGCCGCAGGCCCGGCCCTCGCCCTTTGACCCCAGGCTGCGGAACTCCAAGAGGCGGACCGGAGGGCCACAATCTGTAGTCCAGAGGCATGCGGAAGAGGAGGAGGAGAGTCTCAGCCCACAATATCGAACACACATTCTCGATCGGATGACATTCCCACGGGCGATTGCACATTTCCCGCAGCCCGCCATGGGGCTCGGCGCCCAGTCGTAACGCATTGTCATATTAGCGGTTCCCGGATCTTGCCAGTGCGTGATGCCATATTGCGCCCGGGGCAAGATCTTTGAAGGGGCGTCCACATGCGTGGACGGGACCTCACACCCGCTGCTAGCGGGGAGGCGCAGCGAGGCGGGGAGCTTGTCGGGGGGTCGAGAGGCATCTGCCACCAAGGGGGTGCGCGGGATTGGTTCGGCGGGATGCACATTTTCAGCTAGGCTGCTACTTCTTTGCGGACCCATAGCCCCAACGCTGGTGAGCGTGGCCACCTTACGCTTCTCCTACCCGCGGCACCCCTTCTCCTGCTCCTACCCTGCTCCCTCATGACCCACGCCCTCCTCGACCACATCTTTGCCTCCCACTCCATCTACTTCTCACTTTCGGCCTCTGCGTCCGTCCTTCCCAGCGACTCGGTTTTGCGCATACCCACGGCTTTGACAAATAGGAATTGTGCCTCCGGGTGGTCTCATGGAATTGTCGAGGCTTCCCTTGGCGAAGGGGGGCGATCTCAACTTTCAGTGGCGGTCGATATGGATCTCATCTTTCTCATGGAGACATGGGAGCATCTTGGGCATAGGCTACGATGCCGGGTTACCAACATTTCTCGGTCTTCAATACGCACAAGGCCAGAGGGGTCATGGTGGGGTTGCTTGCTACTACGGACAACCTTGGCACATTCGGTTTACCCTCAAAGGCAGACCGGACACAACCGGTACTTGTGGGTTCATTGCATAATACCGGTGGCAACCCTCTTTTTCTGGCGCTGTTATTTCCCTCCGAGAGAGAGCACCTTCTATCGCCAGCCACTCCGTCTGCGGATAGGATGGACCCTTATGTCGATCTATATGATGACATCTGGCCCAAGCGATTGGGTAGGGTCGTCCTTCTTGGGGATTTCAATGCCCCGGACGAGAGTAGAGCGACCCATGAGACTTGACCCCTCGGCCGACGATGTCCTGCGGCTACGTCCCTTGAGCGCAACTGGCCCGCGAGGATCGGATGGCGGCGAGTCACTTTCGCTTTTGTGACGGTTGCTCTGCTATGTGGTATTTTGACTTGATAATTTGCAATGGCACATCCACGGTGGCCAGCTTCACCATAAGTGCACTGCGATGGGACAATCGGGGGAGGGTCTAGTGTGGTGGACTATGTGCTCGTAGGCTTGCGCAAGATATGCATCTCATCGGTCGTTTTCGGGTGGGCAGATAGTTCGGGATGAGGAGGTCAACTTCGGATCACCTCCCACTTTATTTGGACATGGTTTGGCAAGCGCCTTGAACCCCCACTATGCCAACCCCTCGCCATCCTCGATTCGCGACTAGATTATGGCGGCGAGAGGACTATCTTGAAATGCTCATGGGCGCCACCCGGCAATTACGTGGACCCTCACACTAGATCAGCGAGCCGGACTAGTTGACTTCGCTATTACGGGGATGCGGCCCAGGACCGGGTGCTTTGGCGAATCCCCGCGCGTCGCCACTCGGGGACAGCAACATTTCTGCGTAACGGTGGTTTTATGTGGAGTGTAAAAAGCATAGCGCCCGGCTTCGTCACATCTGGATCCAGTACCCGTTTGCGAGCCACCACCGATGCAGCCCCATCGAAGGAGACAAAGAAGCGGTACCTTGCCATGCATCGGGGGAGATGTTGACCTGCTTGCTCATCCTCGAACCTTTTTGGCGAGAGTGCTTGAAGGCCGACCCGACCCTCTGGGGGACATCACACGGGCGGAGCAGTACTTTGCGGCAACTCTATGACCCACCGGGGGCGATGCGCCAATACCCCCCGGGATGGCCCCATTGGTTCTCGCGGAGGGATGTTGTGGAGGGCACACAGCGGTGACTAATGGGAAGGCGGTGACCTCGATGGTATCGCAGAGCCAAGTTACTCAAATGGGCGGCGGCGACCGCTGGTGCCGATCCTCACTACCACATTCCAGCGAGCATTGCGGGAAGGTTTCCACGACAATGGACCACAAGTAGGGTGGTCCCCATTCACAAAGGGGGCGACCCACACTTGTTAGGCCAATTACCAAGCGATCATGGTGGTCAGATTCGGTGTTTGCCAAAGCTGGGCATTCTCGGCGGCGATTGACCCAGCGCGGCGGTAGATGTCGAGCCCTCACCGCGAGGCGGGCTTTAGACCCAGCCACTCAGCGATTGACCATATCTTTACTACTGCCCGGACGATTGAAGGCCGGTAGGAACCATCGGCGAGGACTTGTATTGGCTGCTTTGTGGACTTCAGCGAAGGCTTTTGTCTGTCCCGGGGAAAAGCTATGGGCTAGGCTGCGTCAACTGGGGCTGCCGCTGCACGGTGCAAAATGCCATATCACCGGCTTATGAGAGTTGTTTTGGCGGGATGCACCCCGAAAGGGCCAAGCATTCACCGATGGTATCGAGGTCCGGCGGGGCTGCCCCTCTCACCAACACTTTTTGGCCTCTACATTGATCAGTTAGAGCCACTTCTGAGCATGGGGGATGGCATATAGCTTTTGCACCAGGTCATCCGCCCGGCTCATCTATCGCGGATGATGTTGACCTTAGCCGACCCACACCCGAAGCTATGCGGTCTCATCTGGATGCCTTTTACACGATGCAATGGGGCTTCTGAGGACATGCGGCGTGAATCGGCCAAGACCGGGTGGTTCTCATATCCTCATCCGCCACCCCGCCTCCTGCACTCACATATGTCGGGGGGACATCTGTGGAGGTCACACCCACCTACAAGTACCTAGGGGTGGAGTTCCCCTCCTCGCTCTGTTGGGGCGTCCATCCGCTACCGAGGTGGCCAATTTGGAAAGCGCTTTATGCCATCTGCGAACACGATCACCGAGTGAGCTCTATGATTGGGGCCATTAGTCACATCTGTTTTGAGACCTTTCGAGCTGTTTGGCCGGGTACTTGGGGTGAAACCCGGTCCCTCATCGGTTCTGCGGCGAAGCGGCTTCTTGCAGCTTGGTGAGTAGCCCTTGATGAACACATCGTCTATTTTGAGAGAAGTGGTTAATATGGGTGGCCTTCGGCTCCGCGCACAGCTTCTGTTGTGGCAATGGGCCCCTGGCGTCTAGAACTGTTGGAGGGGTAAAAGAGATCGATGGTTCGCCCGGATGGAGCGTCGCGAGGGAGCATAGGTGCGTCTGCGGTGGACCTGAGGCCCGATCGTGGCGGCTGCGGGGAGTACTGGGCGCTTGCTTCCTTGGCAAGCTCTGGGACCCCCCTCCCCTCTCTCTCTCTCTCTCTCTCTCTCTCTCTCTCTCTCTCTCTCTCTCTCTCTCTCTCTCTCTCTCTCTCTCTCTCGGCGTCGGCCACATGCTCGATCATTTTTTTCTCTCGTCAGGATCTGACGAAGACATTTTTTATCATGATATCAGGGAGAGATGACGAGACAATTATCCGCACACTAATCGGCCCGGTTTGGCCGAAATTCCCTATACCGGCGGAATATTTTTTATTGCCTTTAGTTTTGGATCCCTTTCTTAGCTAGGACAACAAATCTAAAAGGTTATGCTCCCAGATTGCCGTTGTTCAACCAAAAGCTGAGCGAATCGGCTTAGATGCATAGTTTACGCAAATCGGTTTAGATGCATAGTTTACTCCAGATGCAAATTGGCTTATTTGTCATAGTTTACTCCAGATGCATGAATCAGAGAAAAAATGGCAGAGAAGAAGCAATCCGACATAAACACAGCGGATTTGCATCAAGGGAAGGTCTTCCTTGCAAAACCCACCAGAATCAATCTTTTTTCCTAAAATACAGTCGGATCAAGTTCGACTTGGATTCACAAACGATTTTTATGTTTATCAAATGATTCACAAACGATTCACAAACGATTTTTATGTTAATCAAAAGCCCTCTTCTACAAAAACCCTGTTCTACAAAAACCCTGTTTTTATATTTATCAAAAGCCCTGTTCTACAAAAACCCTGTTCTACAAAAGCCCTGTTCTACAAAAACCACGTTCTACAAAAAAAAACGTTTCTCTCGATTTTTTATGTTTCACGATTTTTTATATTTTGACTCGAGGTTCTTTGTAGGGCGGATTTAGAGTCAGAGGCCGATTTGAAGTTAAGTGAATGATCCATGCACAAAGCTTTAGAAACGACCGGACGGCATAGCTGTTAGTGACAAGACGCAATGCATGTAGTCAGAAAATATTTCAGGGGGAAAAAAAGAACTTCCGGAGAGTACACTTCTAACAATTAAAAGTCAATGGGAATGTCCCTCTCTCCTGTTAGGGAGAAATTGTCTCTCGAGGTGAGAGTCAAGAAAACCCACTCTCACCCATCTCTCCCCTTCTCCCATCTCTCGTAACCTCTAAGTCCGCATGTGTCTCAGGCATCTCTCTCTCTCTCTCTCTCTCTCTCTCTCTCTCTCTCTCTCTCTCTCTCTCTCTCTCTCTCTCTCTCTCTCTCTCTCTCTCTCTCTCTCTCTCTCTCTCTCTCTCTCTCTCTCTCTCTCTCTCTCTCTCTCTCTATCTATCTATCTATCTATCTATCTATCTATCTATCTCTCTCTCAGAAGACAAAACCTTGCCAAAGTCTCCTGGTGTGCCTTTTGCTAGTTTTTTTTTCTATTTTTCTAAAATGGCATTTTAAACAAGTTGTCTAAGATACAAATGTTAGTCTGCATGTGGTTAATACGAAAGGGAGGTTCTTTTATGCACATATCTTTGCTATAAGTTTTAATTTGATGTCGTCGTGATAACCTTCAATTGTATGATGGAATTTGATTTAGTATCTTGGAAACCATTATGTACGTCAAAATTGGCGTGTTAAATTAAAGAAGTTTTTCTATACGTTTAAAGGATGCAATCTATGAATATGTCAAAATTTAGATGATGCAGTTGTAGTTTTTCTAATTAATGCAAGCAGTTTCCCCCTTTCCAAAAGAATCAAACTAGCGAACAAATGACATGGGATGTGTTGACGCCAACCCTTCACATAGAATAAAAAAATGCAAAATGAACCATAACGTAAAGAAAAAGGAACTTGCAGATTCCAAGCAAAAAGGTAATGTTCATTATTGAACTGCATCAAACTTATCTTTATATAACATAGAAGTGTCTTTTTTTTTTTTGCTTTCTGAATCGAGAGCAATTAGCTTATGTATTGCTAAGATGAATAATGGAAGGCTTGATCATGCAATTTCTTGGAAAACGTTGTGGAACAAACTGGACTTTGCTTGAAAAAATAAGAAAAAACACATCCATTTATCTACATTATTTTATGCCTAGAATTTAGTCTTTGATGTACACTAGCTGATTAATGAAACCTTGTCTGATCCATCTAGCCTTACTAGGCAAAAGAATACCATTTCTCATTGCTCCACCAAAGCATAAAAACAATTTACCTCAAACATGTAATCAAGAGGGGTTCACCCATCTACCTGCACGGGGAGGGAGTTTTTTTTTACCCATTTAAGTACATTTGTGTCCGGTAAAAAGTCCTAAAATTGGCTCCCCCCCTTCTCCCGCCATTACTCCGCCTTTGCTCTTGCATAGAGCCCCCTTGATTTGCCCATTTCTGGCTTTCTCTCTCTAGGGTTTACAATCTCTCTCTAGCCCAAAACCCCCAAACCCCCAAAAGGTGCTCACGACAAATGATTTTGGGTCCCCAAATTGATTCTCGAGCACACTTTTTGGCCCAGGAGACCCCATAGCCTTTGGAAGTCGGCGCCGCGAATAATGTTGAGCTAGGCTCCAACATTTGCCTGACATTACCATAGCCCAACCAACTGCCTCTTGGCCTTGCCTAGCCTGGCCACAGCCCTGCCATAGCCTACCTAACCTGGGACTGACAAGCCCACGCCATAGCCTAAACCTTGCTTGGCGTGCCATACCCCCCATCGCGGCCACAAAGCGACCAGTCAGGACTCACCCTAGCGGTGAGCTTCCCATTGGAGGCCACGGCACCCACCTCGGGCAAACCCCGCCCACGGCCTGACCTCCCATGGTAGAGCACTGGGAAAACCAAGAAGGGCCACCAAGGAAGCGGCCTGTGCGCGGTGCCGATGGGCAAGGGAGAGCGACCTCCATGAAGAAGGAGGGCGGGCCAAGGCCCACATAGCCAGGCCGGCTCGGCGTGAAGTTGGCTGCCGAGGCCCCACGGGGCCCCCTCCGGTTGGCGAACAGGGCGCCATCCAACACGGGGTTGAGGCCAATAGTGCCGCATTGCGGGCACGGAGGCGGAGATGGAGTCACGCAGCATCTCCGCGTGTTGCGCTGAAGCGATTGGTGATAGCGAAAACATCGAGATCGAGTTGGAGACCCCAAGCACCCGGCTAGGCGACATCATCCGGTGGTGCACTCGAGAGGCAAAGAAAGGCCGGCCCGTGCTTCATGAACATCGCGAGGCTCGCATGGATACCACAGACGCCGCCAGCCGAGCGGGGCGGGGGCCAAAGCGGCAGACACTTGTAATCACGCCCCGGCTCGCGCCGAGGTTGATGAGGCCAATGCCATGGCACGGCACGCACACGCCACACTATAGTTGGAAGTTGAGGAAGCTACCGCAAGGCGAGGGTTGCGAGGCAGCCTTGGAGGTTAACCAAGCAAAGATCGAAGCGCCCGCCGGGAGAAAGGATTTGGCACGGATCGAAAAATCACGAGGGAGCTCCAATCTGTCATTGCCCAACAAGGCAAGGGCCTCCAGGCAGAGGCACATGAACAATGGCGGCACTGCACGCAGGAGATGGCAAGACAGGAACAAGCCTTGCAAGAGCTGAGCTCCAGACTTTGGAAACGGTAGCTGCAGCAAATGACACACCCGATCGCAAACCCGGCAGAACGCAAGATGTCAATGGGTCGCTTGGTCAGCATGAGCGTCGGCGGCCGCCACCGCCACCACCACCATCATCACGGCGTGTCGCCACCCGGGCGAGTGGGCCGGTGCCCCCAGGATCTTTGAGCTCGCATGGCGCGGCGGCGCACCACAACCTAGTAGTTCGGGTCTGGCGGAAGGCTGGGAGAGAATCTCACCGGAAGATACACACCACAAATCCTTAGGTGCACGGCGTTTCACGGTCGGGACACGCTCGTGTTCTGGCGACCCGGCCGGTGTGTGGGCTCGGCGCCCGAGGCCACGGCCCAGAGTAGTGGTGTTCCGCGGTTCCCGGATGCAGTTCGAGAGGCCATCTTTGCGTGAGGCGGGGTCTTGAAGGGTACATCTACGTATGTGAGCGGGATCTTACTCCAATAGGCGGCCCAGGGAGGCCTTGGGGAGGGAGTTAAGCGGGGTCGGGGGACACCCGCAATCGACCAAATCTTTGCAGGTGCACCTATTGACCAAATGATCACTGGCTGGCGCCTCGCTCCCTATTTCGACCCTCCGCCAATCTACCCCTACAACTTCGGTCTGCTCGGCTCAATAAATCTCTTTGCCCTAGCGCCTCATCTTCTACTTGTCAAGATCGCCCCGCCAACTTCGGTTTTTGCTCCCCGACTGCCACAAGCAATAGGAATTGTGCCTCCGGGGTGGTGATGCAGGCGTTTCGGGGTTTCCATGGCCGAAGGGTGATAGCCTCAATTCAAAGAGGCTGTGGACATGGACCTCATCTTCCCCATGGAACATGGGAACACCGAACCCTCCCCGCCCGATCTGCCGTGGTACCGGCATTTTTCGGTGTTCAATGGTTGTCTGAGGGAGGCGTGGGCGCGGTGGGTTTGCACAGCTTCTGTCGGGTAGCCTTGGCACATTTGGTTTCCCTTCAGAAGACCGACGGACATAACCGCTACTTGTGGATCCAGAGTGCACCACCCGGAGGAGATCCTCTCTTCCTAGGCGCTTGCTACTTTCTCCATGCAGAGAGTCCCTTCTATCCGCGGCCACCCTGAGGTGGACATGATGGATCCGTATGTCGATCTATATGATGACATCTGGCCAGCACAAGCGGATGGGCAGAGTTATGCTCCTTGGAGACTTCAATTGTGAGGGCGAGGGGGTGGAACAAGCCATCTTGGTGGACCCCCTAGCGGATGGCGTCTTTGCGGTTGCGTCCCCGAGAGGCGGTTTTTGCCGCGGTGCTTTCGGGATGACAGTCAGGTCACTCGCTTTGGCAAACAATTGCTCCTGATGTGCGGGATCTTTGACCTGCTTATATGCAATGGCCTACCACAATGGCCCTCTTCCCGCGGGTACACTTGTAGGCGGGACAATCACGGGGCCCGGAACTAGTGTAGTGGATTATGTCATAGTGGTCAACTGCGCATGATGTCCACCTTGTTAGCCATTTTCCGCGTCGACCGCGGACGGTTGGGGCGAGGAGGCCGACTCGGATCACCTCCCACTCTATGTGAAGCTGTCACGGCCAGCCCTATAGCCCCCTCGATGCGCAGTACCTTCCCGACCGGTTGCGCTTGGATTATGAGTGGCCGGAGGTTCTGGCCCGACATGCTCGCGCGAAGCCCTCCCGGCAGCGATTCTGCCGGGCCCTGCGCTGGAGCGACAAACCGACCAGCTGGTTGAGCTCCTCGAAAGGGGGCGACCGGATGCTTTGGGGAGACCTCCCCCCCGCCCGGTCGAGAGCCCTTCAACCTTCGTATAGCGGATGGTTTGATCTTTGAGTGTAAGGAGCGCCAAATCGCACTTTCAGATCTCATCGTGGATCGGGACCCGGCCCGAGCTCGGGCCACCAGCCATTACCATGCCTTCCTCAAGGAAACAAAAGGCAAGGTACACGGCAAGGCACCCGGGGAGAAATGTTCGGCCTATTGGGCCCCACCCGAGTTTTACGGTAGCGGGGTACTCTGCCGAACCCCGCGACCCTCTGGGGAACATCGGGCATTGCGGTGGGAAGCGATTACACCGCAGCGGCTTTATGATCCCACGGGAACGGACGGATGTTTCCCTTAACATGGCCCACCGGTGATCCGCGAGAGAAGACGTCGAAGAGGGGCTGCGGCGCTGGCTAATGGGAAGGCGACGGACTTGGATGGCACAAGCGGAGTTGCTCAAGTGGGCGGGATAGCCCATGCTGCCGAATCTGGCTACCTTTGTTCAACGGGGCTGCAAGAGGGTTTTCCCCTGGTCATGGACCCAAGCGAGGGTTGTTCGATCTACAAGGCGGGGAACCTGCACCGATAGTTCTGCAGAACCATCATGGTGTTCGGCTCGGTTATTTGCCAAGGCGTGTGCGGGCATTCTCGAACATCGAGGTAACCCGGATGGGCGAGGCGGTGGAAGTCGGGGCACTTACCGGGCGGGCCGGCCGGGCATTCGACCATTGATCACATCTTCACACTCGGAACCCTTATCGGGGGCAGCGGGAACCGTCGGGGAGGACTTATGCTTGCTGTTTTGTGAACTTTGCAAAGGCTTTCGACCACGGTTCCCGGGAAAAGTTATGGGCGAGATTGCACCATTTGGGGCTCCCTATGGATCTGCCCGAGCGCGATTAATACAGACTGCATCTGGCGAGCTGCCCTGAGGCCGCGTGCAACGGAAGAAGCGGTCATTTGCCATAGCATTGGAGTTAGGCAAGGTTGTCCTCTCACCCACGCTCTTTGGACTTTACATTGACCCGGTTAGGCTTTGGCTAGCTGCCAATGGGGGGCGGTATCTGATTTCTTGCACCAGGTCATCCGGCGGCTCATCTATGATGATGTGGACCTCTTAGCCCATACACGAGGAGGAATCGCGAGGCACACCTAGATGCCCCGACACATTTTGCCGAGGCGGCGGACATGCCGAGTCAACTGGCCAAGACTAAGGTGGTCCTCATATCCTCCTCATGTCATCCGGCCTCCGGCCCGGCCACTTACAGGCGATGGTAGAGGTCACACCCAACTACAAGTACACGGGGGTGGAATTCCGATCTTCAATGTATTGGTATGCATCCATTAAGCCTTTGAGTGACCGCAGTTGGAAGGCGTTAGTATGCAATGCAAAACAATAGTCACAGTGGCGTAGTATGGCCCGGGGCCACCCGTCACATTTGTTCAGAACCGGTCGAGCGAGTTCTTTTGTATGGGGTCGTAGGTGTGGGGCCCGGTGGTGTCTTTGGCGACTTGGAACGACTTCTGGCCGAGGTCGAAAGGCATTTTTGATCGCGGGCACTTTGGCGTCAAGCCCTCGGCATATCGGATCTTGTTGCAGAGGCGGGATTCATGCTCTGCGGCATCGCGACCCCCTCGATAGGCACGTTGTCTATTTCCGGAAGATGGCCAACATGGGCTTACTTCGGCTCCGCGCAGCTTCTGGCTTGTGGCGATGAGCCCCCGGCGACTAAGGGCTTGTTGGAAGGACAAGAGAGCCCGGTGGTCGGCGCTGGAATCTGACGACATATAGGTGCGTCGCCCAAAACATAGGCAGCCCGGTCGATAGGCTAAGGGGTACTTGGACTCTTGTTTCTTGGGGAAGCTACGGGACCACCATGCTCGGAACGGTAAAGGTGGCACACTACAAACAGCCAGATAAACCCACCACAGTTCGAGGCCCGGCTCTACCTGCGTTCTCGGTTGCCCATGAAGAAGCGGGGATTATCGCGTCCATTCAAGCGAGGGGCCCCACGGGTCGGTGGGTTGAAGAAGCCGTGCGGGCCGGGCTTTGTCGGTGTTGCCGGGGGGTTGTTGAGGATGAAAGCCATGCCTTCGAGTGTCCGACCTATAGTCGATCGGGCTCGCTACATTCTCTTTGGTGCGACACAGTACGCCCCTACCACGAGCTACTCGATGCGCCATCGACCGATCCCTTGGCTCCTACCTCCGGGGAGGTTTTGGATCTGCGGACTCACCTCGCCCCGAGCCTACGAGGTGCCGAATTCATGTGTATATATGTATATTTATACAGTACCCCAAGTGGGTTTGTTCTTTGCGGCGGTTTTCCCTCCTAAGGGGGGGTTTTTTAATCCGGGTAGCAACGGGCTTGCTGCACCCGTGTAATTTGGGTCCCATAGGCCGATTGGCCTCCGCGGACGATAAAAGAACCTTTCTTCCTTCCTTCCTTCCCTTCCCTTTTTTTGTGGGTATTCGGTTAACAATATAAATATGGTACAAAATTTTATTGAAAGCCCAACTGGATCAAATAGGCATATTTTCAGCATTTTAGCTCAAGTTTAGTGTCCAAAGATGATGTCATTTCCTCAAGCTAGCACCAAGAGAGATCTAAACACTTCACTTAGAATCAAGACACGCCCAACGACCATTCCCAATAAATGCAAATACACAGCAGGACCAGAGGCTAAGCTTCATGCCGCGCATTAACTCGACTTAAAATCTACCAAATTTGAGGTACTACAGGGTTTGAACACTTCATCTTATCTCAAAGTGGGCGGTCAGACATGTCTGCCTAAAAGGTGGTCGACTTACTCCTCTAGTCTGCTACTAAGCTTGATCCTATTAAGCTCTTCCAGCAATGAGATATTCTAGGTCTCCCACCCCAAGAAATCTGACAAAATCACGAACTTCATGGCTAAGCTTTTAGTTATGATATCAGATTTGGATTCTAAGCTCCCCCAATCAGGATGGAGGGAGCAAAACCATAGAGATCAAACCAACCAGCTATGTAGAAAGCACACCTTTGACATCTGAATACTATAGCGAAAGGCTCTAGGCATCAGCATTGCATCGAACTAACTACCATAAATATTCATCTACCAACAAATCGGAAGCACCTTCGAAATATGTCTCTGTAAGCATTAGAACTCTACTACAACAACCATCTGCAAGTGTCATTCTAGTTCCTCAACCATATGCATTGTACTCAAAATCCGCTAGATACATGTCTTTATGTTCACATCCTAACTACTAGAAGTACAAAAGACATAGACAATCAATACAGAAGCTTGTGAAAGATCTGCCAGAAACACAAGATGTTAGCTCATCTAGCCCCCATTTACAATCATAGCCACATATTAGAAGCAGGTGCAGCCATTAACTAACTCCCATTTGTTAACCTGGCTGTTGTTCCATTGCAGACCACTAGCCCACAATGAGTGTAGGCCTTCATCACCGAAGTAAGTGCGGCAACAACAAACTCAAATGCTATCAAACGCTTCCATCGCTAGTCTACCTTCAGACTATACAAACTAAAAGAAGATGCTCTAACTCATTCAAACATACAAGCCAAACTCCCGAATCTCAAGGAGAGGTAAAGCACTGTGATGTATTATTCTCAATGAAAACAGGAACACGAAAAATCCACGAGGGGTTTTTTTGCCACCCCCTTGGACGTAGATAACATACTCCCTACATGAGTGCATCCCTCTTGGATGTGATGGACTTTTCGGGTTTTGTATTCAATTGCACGTTCCTCATTTCGAAACGATATCATTTATGTCAAACAAAATGAATCCGTATGATTTGAAGTTTCACAATGAATATAGCCTTAAAGAAAGAACCAACATTCTACCAGCTCAACCTTTATAGAATTCTCCTACATGTAGCTAGTGCATTAAACTGCCTCATCGTCATGGTAAGATTGCCACACCTGAGCATTTTGTAAATAATAGAAAATACAACAGAAGAAGATACTGAAACAACCATCGTTAAAATAATGCTGTAGCTGCAATTCTAGGCTGCCAACCTTCACCGTTACTACAAGCACCAAAAATCAATGCAATAACAATGGAAAATATAGATATAAATCAAGCTCGAAAAAAGAATATAAAAGCCATGAATACAAAATCATGTCAAGGTGAAGCTAGCTATGAGCCTAATGGAATTTCAAGTTCAACCCTTCAATTTAATCACTCTAAGCTGCAACATCAAGTTCTGTGAGAGAATTAACAGATAGAGTCTATAGCTTCTTGTTCATATGAGGTCCAACATAAAGAGGTTCTGCCATGTCTTATGTCCAATCTTTTTGGGTAGGTATTCCCAAGAGCCAGTATCAACATTACAAACAATAGAATTCCTTCCTCCAGGCTGCAAAAACACCAAGTTTCCACTCTCACAAATTCTGAGCTTGTATACAGTTGAGCACATGTCATCCCACAGCACTAGAGGCATCCTTGCAACCTCTTTCCATTCTCCTTCAATGTCCCCAAATTCCCGTTCCCATATCACCAAAGTAAAATATTTTCTTGCCTTGTCATAGTTTGTTTCTTCATCATCGGATTTAATATCAGCTTCATTCTCATATTCTTCATGCACTTGTTTTCCATTTAGAACTACGCTGTACGTGGCCAGCTTTCCTCTGCAACAGAATAACACTGCCTCTAGTACATGGCAAGGACAGGAGTAGAAACTGGAATGGTGCTTGTGCATAAAATCATACATATGAGTTGCATTGTCTTTTTTGACTTGCATTTTTTCATCAAATCCTCCTTCCCACCGCTCAAATTTCTCATTCTGCAAATATGCTTCCATAGAGAAATGAAAACCTGGGCCCTTTAATACACATTACATCAAATCAACATGGCTGCATTGAACTCAGGATTTTTCATCTTAAGGTTCATTGTCAATGTATACATGTATTCAATTATCAACCTGGCTGCCCAGAATTCGGAATTAAATCATCTAAAGGTTCTTAATGAAATGCATCTCAGTGAAGATCTAAATCACAAAAGCTACACAAAGTTATCAAAGGACAGAAAAACCTTGTCAATGAATCTATAAAATTAAAATATTTTGCGTGACCAGTCTATTTACAATGCATAAGCTGTCTAACAGCCAAAGCTATCCTATAAGTCCAGAAGGAATGCTACCTGCGAAGTTACGTGCTTCGAGATTTCGATGTTTTAACAATCGAAGATAACATATTTCAGAATGATCCTGTTGTCGTAAGAATATTATGGGAGGAAGCAGTCTTATGGGCGTGTTATTGTCTAAGGCTCATCTAGAGAGGGCATGAAGAAGACATTGAGCTCTAAATATGACAAAATCAGGCATGTATTAAGCTAGCTTTCGAAACTCAATACCCATTGAAGTAATTCTTTGCCAAGATAAATGTTCGGCCAAAACATTCTAGAAGCTTATAACGAAGACAGTAGATCTGTCATGTAAGAGCAGCAAGGATGGGTTCTTGATGGTGCACCAAGCACTACAAGGGCTAATGGGGGTTTGTAACGTATGGGTTTGTAACGCATATTGATTTGCAACGCAGTTTTTGATTTGTCACACGTGATAGATAACATTGTAATTTTGTAACGTGTGGCACACCTTATATACTTGTAACGTGTTACTAAAATTTGTATAAGCTTGTTTGTAACGTGTGGCAAATATTAAATTGTGTAATGGGTTACAAATTAAAACTGTAACGTGCGACAAACATTAAAATTTGTAACGCGTTACAAGTTTCAATTGTAACGTGTAACAAATATAACTATTTTGTAACACGTTACAAAGATATTTCGTAAATATAGCCGTTGGAAACTTGCAATTTGAGTTCTTGTAGGCACCCATTTGAGCTTCCACGCGCCCATTTGAGCTTACAGGCGCTTGAGGCATTGAGCTTCTCTTCTAGGCGCCATGGATGATCTATTTGCAGATTTGCCTGCAACCACTAGGAGAAGAAGATTGAAAGAGCTTGTTGGCGGGGTATGCTAGATCCTAGTGCAATATCATGAGCTCCTAGAGGACATTGTCTTTGATGAGTTTGAAGTATGTTGGTGTGCATCTTGTGTGGGCCAACATAATCGATTACCCTCTGACGATTGGCGGCATCTTAAGTCATTTGGTGCCTATTGGAAAGCTCCTGAGAACTTTTGTACTCGTTTTGGTATACCTTACAACTCGGCTCCACCGGAGGCACAGGTTAGTAAACCCCCCCTTGTTTGGTTTATTTGCTAGTGTGTGCATGCATGCAATACGTCCATTATGCATCAACCATTAGAATATGCATATTACTTCTTGTTTGTATTATAAAACACATCTATTGGTATTCTAACAGACTTCAACACAACAAGCTACAATTAGTTTTTCGAGGGGAGTTTGGAGGCACATAGAGGTTGATGATGAGATGGATTCTGCACAGAGTAATTCTCGTTATAGGACCAAAGAAGTTGCGTGTGGATGTTATTAGTGGAAGTAGAAATTATGCTATAGGTTGTGATATACCCGATCTAGTTATGCCTCATGACATTGAGAAATTAATAAGGCATGTTGACCGTAGAAGATTGGGTCTTTATATTGGTCCATTACCAAGTTTAGGTGAGGAATTCAGTTATTGGGGTCGTCGATATATAATAAAACAGTCAACGATCCCTGGTGCCGGAAGAGGGTTTTTTATTGCCCAAGATGTTCAAGTTAAGCTTTGGTACGGTTATTCCTTTGATGATCTATGGAGGCCCGAATATAATGCATTAGAGTGGGAGGCACTAACTTATTACTGGATTCAAGATGATGGTTTATGGCTGCAATAGCAATGCATGCACCATGGAGATGAGGTTGGACCGTAGCGAGGATAAGAGAACCTTCATTGATGGTCGTGTTGAAGAACATGGCAATATAGCAGGGTTGATAAATAGTTGTGGTAGTAATAAAGACTCAATCAATTGTATATTTGAGGAAAGAAGTAATGATCGTGAGGAGTTCATGGCAAAGGCATCTAAGCATTTTGTCATGGTAATGGCCATAAGAACACTCAAAGCGGGTGATGAGTTGATTTTGGACTATGAATTGCCATCCAATGTACCAGATCATTTTCGATATTAATCAATGTCCATTATTTCAAAATATGTTGAAATGCATATTATGTTTGTTCCACCATTATTGTTTATCTTCTTTCGCCTCTCCTTTGATTTTCAATTCAGTAGGGTGCATTTGTCCTAAACTTGTACGCTTTACAATAAGAAAATGATACTTTAATAAGTTGCAAGTTCCACTTTAAGCACTTTTTTTTTTGTAAGAAATGGTTTTGGTAAAATGTTTAGCTTATAATTGTTATTTATGCTGGTTTGTATTTCACATATTATTATTATGACGTAGGTTGAAGGAGCTCCTCGGATGTCAAGGTTCCATCTTCAAGATATGGAAAAGCTAGCACGAGAAAATCCGGTAATCACTGGGAATGTGGAGCAAATAAACAACCATGTTTATGATGAGATGACTCGCAATTTGCTATATGAGCATGCACAATTTGAATGTCTTATGGAAGATATTGATAATGAGGTAGGTGCACAACATATGAATGACTCAGAAGATGATGGAGTAGCTTTTGAGGTAGATCCGGCTCAGTACTTTGATGAGCATATAATCCATGATGCTAAAACAAAATTATATGAGGGTTGCAAGATATCGAGATTGACATTCAATCTATGTATTCTCAACTTACAAGGACAATATAAGATATCAAATGTGGCAATCGATGCAATATTGAGGTTTGTCTCTCCCTCCATAACTCCTAATTTTGTTTGCAATCTATATGATCTCTTACTTTGTACATCAATCTTAACTTTATCTCAATTTTTTGTAAGCAGACTTATCAACAAAATATTGCCCTCTGGCAACGAGGTTCCTTCTAGTCGTGATGAAGCACGAAAACTCATAAAGGCACTTGGTTTTGAGTATGAAAGTATTCATGTATGTCCAAATGAGTGTACCTTGTACTATAAGGACACTAAAGACATGGTAAAATGCCCTAAATGCAATGAATCAAGGTATCGTAGTGATGTCAAGGCTCTGCCATCCCACGCCAAGGTATTGCGCTATTTTCCTATAATTCCTAGACTTTCTCACATCTTTCGAACAAAGGAAAATGCTGCCTTAATGGGATGGCATGCAAATAAACGTGGATTCGGATGGAGTTATCGCATTCCTGGCGATTACGAGGCTTGGAGATTTATTCATGAAAGATGGCGAATTTGAAAAGGAACCTAGACATGTTCACTTTGGTCTTGCAAATGGATGGTTTTAACCCCTTTTCAAGCGGGTGCCTCATGGTCTACTTGGTCGGTCATGCTTGTAAATTACAATATACCGCCAGAGGAATCTATTAAACGGGGACATATCATATTGAGCATTATTATTCCAGGTTTTCACTTTTTCCACTCATTAGTAAATTTCTCATATATATGCATGAACTTTTACAATGATTGACTAATGAACGTTGGTAATGCAGGTCCATCTCAACCAAAATAATTTGATGTCTATCTTTTGCCCCTAGTTGATATTGCAACAATTATGGAAGGGATCGTCATGGTTGATATCTCTAAAACCAAATCTAAGGAGCAAAAGATTTTTATTAAAGGCTATCTTAATGTGGACCAGCATGACTATTCTGGCCTTAGCATATGTACAGGTGTGAATTTTTTTTTTTGTTTCCTTGGAAAATGATTTGTAATTGTATTGTTATATTTGTAGGCTTGCAAACAAAGGGGGAATATGCTTGTGTGCCTTGTGGTGGTCAAATCACCTCAAGATATTCTAAGTCTATGAAAAAGACGGTATATGAGGGCCATGAGAAATTTTTACCTATGGATCATCCACTTCGAAAAGGGGCACACCGAGAAACTTGTATCCCAAAGTGCATGACCACAAAAGATTGGCACAATGAATGGGAACGTGCAGAGGACAAGGCATGGCAAGAGGCCGAAGATGCTTGTGATTTATACGAAGACCCCGATGACATCAAGATCAAGCCTCCTAATGGTATGAAACGTCTTTCCATATTATATGAGCTACCATATTGGTCAGAGTTGAAGTACACATCTCTATTGGATCCTATGCACATCATAAAAAATGTTTCGGATTCGATATGGAAGCATATAGTGGGTGAGAAGGATACAATTGGTTCTCGAGATGATTGTTTACAGGTGTACCCCCGTCGCAATGCTATCTTGAAGGACCCAAAATCTCGTCCACCATGGGTTATGAGTAGTCAGGACATACAGATTGTGCGAGAATCTATTAAGAAAGTGAGGATGCCGACTGGGTATTGCTCATCATTTCAAAGGTGTTGGACAAAGGATGGTAAGTTAGCAGGACTCAAGTCCCATGACTACCACAAATTGTTGGCGGTAAGTTATTGTATTGCAATTTTATGCCCTAGTGCTTCTTATTCATGTCAAGCATGTTTGTCCATTTACATAGGAAGTATATTGTATTACTTATGCAATTATGCTCATTCTTGTAGGAGATTTTGCCCATGGTTCTACCAGAGAGGTTGCCTCCCAAAATTTGTGAGCCTATTTTTAAATTGGCCAAGCTATGCAGGTAAATCCAAATATATCATTGGTCACCCTTGGTGTATTGTTTTTATTCCATATTAAATAGTTTTTATGCATTACAGATGGATATCATTGAAGGAGATAAACAAAAGTGACATCGAAAAAATGAAAGAGTTATCTATTGAAGTCTTATGCTTATTTGAGAAGGTGTTTCCGACGAGTTTCTTTGATATACAGGTCAGTCTTCCAAAATCTTGATATACTAGAACTATCGTTATACAAACATCTTAATTAGTTTCTTGGGTTTCAATCATATTTGTAATATATGTTTTGTGGCCCTCATACAGGTTCACCTACTTGTACATTTAGTCGAGGACATCGATTGGGCGGGGACCGATTTCTTATCGTTGGATGTTTTTTCTTGAACGATTTATGAAAGTTCTTAAAGACTTTGTGAGACAATTTGCCAAACTTGAGGGGAGTATGTGTGAGGGGTGGCTTGATGAAGATTGCAAGTTTGTTGTATCAACATATCTTAATAATGTTGATAAAGAATAGAATATGAAGGCAATGATGTCTTTGCAACCTGAACGAGCACACTTACAAACTAAAACCCCATGAGCTTAGTGCGATCAAATTGTATACAGTACAGAATGAGCAATGCATGTCCAAATGGGTGCAAAAGTACAATGACTTGACCAAGCGAGGGAATTAGATGGGCAATTATTTGGCAACACACTCACGAGCCCCATATCCTCGAGCTAGAAAGACTACCCGGATCAGTGCAGAAGATTGGCTATTAAACACAATATTGGCTTCAACGCAGGAGATGAAGTTGGTTCAGTGACCGACGAGGAAAGGCAGATTGCATATGGGCCTTCAGCATGGGTAAGATAGTAATATTGTTAAGATACTTTTTTAAAAATGACTTAACATGGTTGTGCAATATGTAGGTTTCACTATATAATGGATACATTTGCAATGGGCGACATTTTCGTGTGCAGAAAAAGGATGAAGTTTGTGTTACCTTTGACTGTGGAGTTATGTCCACTTTCATTGAAAGTCGTGCAAGTGCAAAAGACAAAAATATGATTGAGGCTGACATTGAGGCTGACATTTTACTAAAGTCTTGTTTCGAATTAGATGGTATGATGCACAACTACGAGGCAAAGGTGCTACATTTATTAAGGTCCCATTGGTTTAGTGCTCAAGCAGTTGATTCCAGAAGATAATGAGCCTTATATTTTTCCAGAGAAGTGTGAACAAGTATACCTACATCCAGCACCTAATGATCGAGATTGGCTATATGTGATGCAGGTCAATCCTCGACAACGAAGAGATTATGAAGCAGTTATCGAACCTCCTTCTACTGCATTGCATGATCATACTCCAGGTATAGAGGATGAGAGTGAAGACACCATCGCGGAAGAAGTGGTACCTTTGGTGGCTGAGGTAGAAGGCATTGATATGGAAGAAACTGTGGTACCCTTGGTAGAAGGCATTAGTATGGAAGAAACATTGACAAATGAAGAGGACGAAGGGGGCAAGGACACAAATAATGGTGGAGTGTTTGTTTTCCTTGATATTGATGGGGATGATGGCACTCTAGAGCAAGAAATTTGTATTGGTCAAGATTTATATGTAAACCCAGAAGAATGCCAGGCAATATTGCATGAAAATGATAATGTAGAAGACGATGATTGAACTCATAGGAACAGATGACAAATAGACAATATTCGATAATATTCTTCTTAATATGTTTTTTCAAATATTAATGCCTTGACAATGATTGTTGGCTCAAAATTTAGATTAACGTAGATGTAGGGGTAACATTTAGGATTCATATCTAACTCAACTGCATGTGATCGGCCACGTCCCAAGTGCAAAAGACCAAAACTCGGCACCCAAAACGCAAACCCTGCTAGAACCTGGCAACTCATAGGGTTTACGTTTCGGAGGCTCTATCCTTGTCAGATTCGACTAGGACCTTGCGCCGTGTCTTGACGTAGAGGGGGGGGTGTTGACGCCAGAGCACGGACCCTAAAAACTACCCGGAAGTAGCTTGCCCCAAAAGTCCTCTCCCGAAGGCCCTGGCGACGGACGGGCAACTTTCCCTCTCCGGAACCGTGATCTGTCTCTGCCAGTGGACTCAGAACGTCGACATTGCCCTAGGGACCAAGTTTTGTGGCCAGAAGCCCACCCCTTCTCGAAGAAGCGCCAAACTATCTCATGTGCAACACACTCGTAGTCAATTGGCCTAGGAGGTGGGCTTTAAATCTTGTAGGGCGTAAGTGTTTCTTTCTTTTGCAAAACTGACCAGGTGTAACTTGGTCCCTAGGGTAATTTTGGCATTCGGACGATGTGGCGAAGTCAATCGCCATTTCGAACCCTCTCGCAATGTCCGAAACGACAAAACACTTTGGTTTCTACAATTAAAGCCCGGGGGCTTGGCGGTTTGATATGTTCTCCTGGGCCGGATGTTGGATTTTTGGACCTTCTCGAACCAGGTTCCTTGAACAAAGGATTCAATGGTCGGATCGGGAACCGAGATCCCGAGTGTGGTCTTTAAGCGTCGCCCCGTGAGCAGAAAGGCCGCCGAGAAAGGCTGCCTCGGGAAGCTTTTTGGGGCTCGCCTCCTGGGGTTCGGACTCTCCCCTCTAATGAGGAGGCCTTGCAAGGTCCTGGCCTTGTTTGACTTGGGCAAGTGTGCCAGCTCGACTGCCCAACAACAGGCTACCCGGACCGTTCTAATGCAAACTATTTGATCTAAACCTTATCCAAAATTTTTGAAAGTTGGCCTGTATGTTGGCGATGACTTAGGAAGCTAGCTGACAAAAAATCAGAATTTAAATCAGACGTCGTTCAACGACCTCTAGACGTCATTGAAGGTCGACTATCCCTTGTAGTGACTCTTGTATGCATATGGGTAAAAATAGTAAACTTTGTATATGTAGATGTACAAGAAGATGAGCACACTTAAATTAGGGGTGCCACCTATAGGCCAGAGCTACCTATAGACCCCATGGTCCTGCACTTTGAAACTCATTATGCACTCTACTTGGCAAGTTCAATCGATGAGCTTGGGTCCAACGTGACCAATAATTATAAATGGTTCAACAAACCATGGAGCTCATTTCTTAGCTTTAGGAATGTTAAAGAACTACGGTTTATCCTAAAAAAATACCTAATCCCCTACAACAAATTTGCATGGATAACATGGAACTTGGGTCGGGATTATCGTTGGACCGTAAATCAAGAAATTTATATTAAGTGGTGTCCCTTGTGAGTTGATTGCACTTGCCATGCAATAAATACTATTATATATCTCATGGGCAATATTGTTACTTCAACATCTCTAAGCTAGTATGTCATAAACCACCCTCAATAGATCTAGCTTATTGGTTTGTGGCATATCCACATTTGAACTTTTTTAAGCTAAAGAGTCTTTTGTAACAAATAGCATTCCCTAGCCCTATACAAGATACATGCATAAGTTGCGAATGTGAAAAATATTAATTAGATATTTGCATAGATATCTAACCTAGGTCATAGATAAGATTTAAGTGCAGGGATTAATGGTCGATGGTCTGATTTTTAGTGACATTGATGCATAATGCAATGCATAAGAAGGGACTCCTTCAGCGTACCACGACAGACTAGATAAGTAGAAATCATGGCAGTCCAGAAAACTGAATCATGTTGTGGCATCTAAACCATGTTGTAGCATCTGGTGAAAGAACTATAATACATGCGCTGGAGATCCATCTGTACAATAGGCTAAACCAAGAGACAATATCTTTAAAAAGAATTTCATTGCCTACAACATTTGACACAGTTTGTTGGATGCTGTCCACATAGTATTCCATGAAGACACATTACGTTCTGACATTTGCTCAAAGAAGCCAAATGCCTCTTCTGCAAGCCCATATTAGGCATAGGCTGCAATCACAATATTCCAAAAAACAATGTCTCTCTGAGGCATTTACTGAAACAGCTCAAAAGCTTTGATGAAGATTGCTATCTTGACTATATCCTGAAATCAAGATGTTCCATGAAACAACTTAGTTATAGAACATACATGCAAAAAAATTTAGGCCAGGTTTGGATCCCCCCATGTTGGACATAACCTGCTAGCATGGTGTTCCATAAGAGTAAATTAAGTTCAGCATCTGATAAATATTGAAAAGCCTTTATCAAGGAACCATGCTAAAGATAACTAACAATAACGATCACAATGCGTCCACTATAATATATTCTGAAAAGGCATTTGTTGGAAAAGAAAGGAAGCATCAATAATTCGCGCATTTTGTGTATAGCCAGCTACTATGGATGTCCAAGAAACGGCATTCCTTTTTGGCTTTGTGGAAAGAGTACAATTGGCTCTACTCTTATTCATAATATAAACTGGTCTGGCAGACAGATTTGCAATTCTATTTCTCTTGCCCCTCTCTACACACCTTCCAATTGATATGTAACACTTATGCTTACATATATGGCTTATAAGGGACAAATAAATTCAAAAGAGAAATTATCAATGCAATCTTGTAACAAGTTGTAACGAGTCACAGGTGGTGGGGAATCGTCACAAATTTTTTCATCTTCTTCATTGTAACGAGTCACAGGTGGCGGGGATGCGTCACAAACTTATTCCCAAATTCCCAAATTCTTCCGTGATTTCTTGATTCCCGCCAATCTTGCTAATCGATCTTGTTTGCGGTGCTTGCGGTGCTGAAGGTTGATCTGTAGACGCTACTCATCATCCTTCCAGGTAGTTTTTTATCCCTCACTTTCAATCTAAAATCCCTCACTTTCAATTTAAAATTTATGCATAGGTAGCAAGAATGCTCAAACATTGTGTTTTAATTTCACCGATGTAGAGAGGCAAATTCAAACGGGCAAAATTCCGAGGGAAGCAAAGGGCTATTTTCAAGGAATTGAGTAAGAAGGCAAAACCAGGTCAGAAATTAGATACGTTTATTTGTAATAGAGTATGCAAGCTTTGATGTGCAAGAATAGAGTTGGCTCATATATGCAAGCTTTGATGTGGAAGCCTCGTATATTAAGCTACACTCAAACAGAATGGTGAATTTTATTGTAATGAGTGCATCTTCTTCATATGACGGCAATCTAAGAACCTAGAAGGCACAAGCTTTGTGTGGAATCCTCTTTGAGCATAGGTGCTGACTGTATGCGCTAGTTTCTTCTCATCAAGACCAATTTTGTGTTCAGAAAAAAAGCAGTTTCCATCAATTTGGACATCCGTAAAATTATTGATGAAGAAGAGGAGCCCACGTTACAAGAGAAGGTTGAAGGGAACAGTATGAACGGATGTTCAAGTGAGAGCTCATGGTAACTGTTTGATTAAATGGAACTGTTTGACAAATGCTAGAAAGGGATGAGGCTTTTTGAAAATCAATGGCAGGACACTCCAGCTACTGAACTCTTCGAAGAAATGCTTGAAGGGAGGTCCCTGGACATCTGCATTTGTGCACAAAATAGGGAAGCACACACTCTCTAATAAGATGGGAATATCTTGACATAGACAGCAAGCAAGGATGTGAGAGTACACTAACAGTAGGTAGGCTCCTGCAGTTTGAAAGAACGTGCCAAACCAGTGAAGCACATGCTGCAGCACGCTTTCTAAAGATGGTGCATGCAGAGATACAGAAATTACTGGAGGGAGGCTTTATCTTCTCAATAGAGAATCCTAGAGGGGTATCCTGCCTGTGCCCATATTGAAGACATCTTGAAGGGTTGTTTTCCCTTGCCGTTCCAAGATTATAGACTATATAACGTTTCAGCAAAAGAGGTCTATTCTTTTGTGGATGGATTCTCTGATTTAACTGCAAAGAGAAGGCTTGCCTGAAAACCAAAGCTGGCTAGAGAAAAGCTTGGAGCTTGCAAGATCCGATGTACTAAAGGATGAGGTGAGCATGGAACTGGGTTGTGTCTATGTCAAATCCTTCTGTTATGGAAAAGCAGTGGAATGCTTTAAGATCCAAAAGGAGGCAGCAAGAGCAGAAGATTCCAAAGTTTATGCCTTGTTAATGATTCTGATTTCATAGAGCTATGGCGATGAAGCTTTTTCGAAGGATCAAATGGACAGAGGATGAGAAAGTACGAGTTGCAGCCACTTATTTCCCCGCAGAATACTCATGCAAATTTTCTGCAGTTGGCAAGCATTGCAATTGCTGCAAGGCTCATTATCAAGGTGCATACTGTATTTTCTTGCATTTGGATGATCTAAGTATGTCTTATCATGTTAGTGCCAGATATTATGGAGTCTAAGGGTACCATGTAGCTATGACAGTATTTGCATGTTATCACCAGATTGCCTTGGCAATGGAAAACCAAACAGATCTTGCTAGAAGGGCTCTTCTCCTAATAATCAATGAAATGACAAATCAGAAGCTTATGAAAAGCTTGTCAAGCTCTTGGTGGTTACAAGCGAGGAGGACAAGAAAGCTTGGGCTTGTTCTTTGTTGGGGTGTACTCATTTTACCACCCATGGTAGCAATAGCTCAGTTTTGACTAGATGCACATTCGAAACTTGCACAATCGATGCATCCAAGTAATATGGAGCAATATGAAGCATGTCATGGATTTGGGGTGCCATATGGCACTAGTCCACAAATGTACACTGACATGCAATGTTTTAGATGCATGGAATGCAGGTACATCAATTTGGTGCAACAGAACATCAAGAATATAGCATTATGTAGTCGAAATTCTCTGAAATAGCATTCTGGAAGCTTGGATATGCTGGACATAGTCCAAAATGCTATTCTTTTATGACATGTTACAATACACTTTTGGAAGTTAGTTGTGGAGGAGGGTTTATGGAAAAGAGTTCTACCGTAAGCAAAGCTCACTGGAAAATCTCTAGTCTTAGAGGATTTTTTTTTCTCAAATTTGTGGATTCAGTATGGCTCTAAGCTGTGGCTCATCTATAGAGGCTCTTCAGGTTGAAGATGTCGCTCCTTGAAATGCAATGATTAAAGGGCATGGCCTTAATTTTGCAGGGAGCATGGCTGTCCAATTTTTTGAAGACATGCAAGAACATGGTGTAAATCCTAACATTCACATGTCTGCTTGCTGCCTGTGGC
Source organism: Isoetes taiwanensis (assembly GCA_021234155.1). NCBI lineage: Eukaryota > Viridiplantae > Streptophyta > Lycopodiopsida > Isoetales > Isoetaceae > Isoetes > Isoetes taiwanensis. Next base: position 6,335,718 of record JAJEKV010000022.1, on the reverse strand, counting down.
CGCGCAAGTTTGGTGGTCAAGGGTCATGAGTATTTCAAAGTAATGCAGGAGGTATGGCATTATGCCCACAGAAGATCACTATACTTGATTATGCACGATCAGGATACTTGATTAAGGCAGAGAAATTGCTTGAAACTGTACCCTGCCTCTTATCAAAAGTGTGGCTCATTAATTGACATGTATTTTAACTGTGGCGAAGAATCCATTCAAGTCTGTTACCAGATGCTGCAGGAGAATATACCCCCAAACAAGGTTACTTTTGTTAGCATTGTTGATGCCTGTACTATGATTCCAAAACAATTTCTCAGATTGTGCACCCAGCTCCCAGCTCAATGCAAACTAACACTAGAAATTCAGCTGATACAACAAAATATGAAATGAAACAGTTAAGAAAGTAGAGGTCGATAAGCTTTAGCTGACCTGCATTGCCCGAGAAGATGGGATGAATAAGAAGGCCATTAACAGGCAAATCCATGCCGGAGACGACAAGGCTGCTGCTCTTCGAGCTCGGCCTAGTTCTCGCACTTTTGTATTGTGTCTGAATACGTGGACTTTTATGGTTGTCCCATTTAGATATATATATTTGGGAATGGCCATTACAGCAAATATGACAGAACAATTGGATTAACAGTGCAAACTGATTTGGTTTTAGGAAGGTCTGGTGTAAATCAGCCCTGTAACAGTAGGGCTGAACTTGATAACAGTGTCAATGGAGGAAAGTGCCATGCAGAGCGGATCGAAGATACTGCAGGATGCACACCTATGCTTAATTCCTTCTTTCCCATTAAATCACAAAATTGCATGCCCTCTTCACTTAATCCACCCGCGACAGTCTTGCAAAAGAACAGCTTTGCTCTTTGGACCAAAAGAAGGGAACTACTTCAATTTAAAAGCCTACTTAAAAGCTTGGAGGAAAGGGTACCTTGGCAGCCCGGATCATGGTGACCTCTCTCTCTTCAATAGTTACACAAAGGTGTCGATCGGGTATGTGCGGGGCAACGAGGAGTTAACTTGAAGAGTGATATCCGTTACTCTTTCTTGGCCCCGACGGAATATGGAAGAGAAAACTAGCAAAGGCTCTATCGTAACTTGTATTTGGATCGATAATTTCGTATCCTTGAACGTGAAAGCAACTGAAGACGACGTCAATAAGAGGTCATTTAGGGGAGAACTAACTTGGATATCATCCTAGACGCCTGTCGCGGTCAAAACCATATCTGCGTCCCTCCTTTTGGAAGACTTAGACCAAGCCGATGCCACACTTAAAAGAGGATTGCTTTCGGGGCTATGGAAACAGGTAAACTTTGTGACTCTCATGGATCTAGAAGTAAGCTTTGCAAATGTTATTGTCATTGTGACATCCAGTTTGGAACCAAACTGTTTCAAGCTCTAAAGCTTCTACTCTATTAGTAGAAGAAAGGCTAGCAACAATACATAGGGTAGGGAAATGAGATTACCGATGGAGCGATTGATGAGGATTTTGCTCACATTGATGATCTTTGGGCTGGTGTCATTTGTAGAATATAAATCATACCATCAAGTGGAAAAAGCGATCACCGTACCACAAGTACAGGCAAGTCCAGTAAAAACATAAAGCCAAATGGGGCTGAATTACTAAGCAGTTTTTGGGAAAAAAGAAGTAGAGGGCATGATGAGTTATCCCTTGATTGGATCTGAACCTCACGGTGGATGATAATGCAAGGTCACTTCTTGAAACATGTCGGTGAAGTCCTAAGAGTAAAGAGTATATTATCGCACAAATACTTGGTGATTCAGTCTCGCAGAATCGCTTTGATGAGAGCATCATGTTTCAGCCCTTTGATTTTGATGAAGTTTCTAAGCGAGTGCTAGAAACAATCAGCGATATGGCTACAAAAGCAGTGTCTATGAGCACCCTAGTGGAAATTGATGTGAATGTTCTAGAGCATATAGTTGCCAGCATATGGGAAGAAGACTATGGAACCGAAACCTTTGACAGATGGATAAACGAAGCCTTTGCAGATGCTATAGCTCAAATGGCTCCTGGTTTCAGATCATCCGCAAATAAGCTTATCATAAGATTAATACCAGATAAAGGTTCTACTATGCCTACTAGAGTGCAGTTGCCCAGGAGGATAAAAATGGGCACTGATGAGTAAATCGTTTTGAAGAAAGACAACAGAATGAAAAATGTTGCAGTCAGTACTAGATGAGTGTATTATAGCTTCGAATGTGATGATCAATACCATCATGTAAAAGAAATAGTGTAAAGACTCGTTTTTGAGACACAGTTACAAATGAATGTTAGAATTGAATGTGATGCCAATGAAAAAAAAAAAAAACATTTAGAAGAAACTATACTTCTGAGTTTGCCCCCGTGTTAATGCTATAAATCTCACTCTTTCTCCATATTAATTGTTATGTTCAAAACATGAATAAGTCATAATAAAATATTTGAGTTTGTCCGTGAGCTTGAATAAGTATTGTAAGCGTTTTTTAATTTTAAGAGTACTTGAAGTAAGGATTTCTATTAATTTTGCATATGCTAACATGTGTTCAAATATAGATGGATGAGATTTTGCAGGACCCATTTAATGTTGCAGTGCGGATACTCTCAGAGATATACAAAGCAGCTGGGGGGATAGAGGAACGGATTAATGGGTGGATACAGGACACTGTTGGTACTATCCAACTTGCAAGGAGGTTGAACCCAAGGTTTGACCAGATCATGAGGGATCAGGAGCAGCCACAGGAGCAGCGACGCAGCATGGAGATGATCACACATGTTGCCCATCGGACACCATTGCCGTCCCCAGGGCATGACGCCACCCCCTCCGTAGGTCCTACATCGACGGATCCTATAAATATATCTACGCCTATGACTTCCACAGGTTCTAGAGGTAGAGGGAGGCCACGACGCCCTCCACCTTCATCCGAGGAGCAGCCTGTTCAGGTTTGTATAATTATTATACTTTTTGTATTCTTGTTCAGGTTTGTATAATTATTATACTTTATTTCTTGTTCCTTTCTTATGATATTGCATGTTGGTTGCTTTCTAGATTGGAATCTTCAAGTATGAACCAGGCACAAAGGTTATACAAGGTACAACGGGTCTTCCTCCAATGGCTATAAGCAATTTGGGGAAGCCAAAACTTGGGCAAGGGTCAAGGATTTTTGCAAAATCCATAAAGAGGGTGGCAGACGATTTGTTTTATTGGAAAGAACCACATAAGCACATGAACCAACAAAATAGATCGCATATTGAAGAAGTAAGTTTCTACCTAGATTTTTTTAGTGTTATTTAATGATATTCAAGAAGTCTGTAACTAGATGTTTTTATTGTTATTTATTAGTGATATTAAAGAAGTTTGTAACTAGATTTTTTTGTTATTATTATTTAATGATGATAAATTAAGTTTTCAATGACTTAGGTATTGAACACCCTAGAGACTCAGCATGGTGTTGGATTTGATAAATCTGAAGTGAAGCGCAAGATGTCTGGCGTTTTGAGGTAATCATATACAAAATAGAATACCGATGCATTATGCTTTAGATGATTTGATTTTTTGGAAGTGTTTATACGTTGTTAGAGTTGAAACTCACATTTCAATTCTATGGTTTTGTAGGACACGACGTTATAGAATGAAGAAAAAAGCTATGGTGTCTTTGGAGAAAAATACTCAAAAGCCTAAACGAGCAAGTGATGAGTTTTGGGAGTGGGCTATTAAAGAAGCCCAGTTGGATAAGGCAGGAGATCAGAGACATGCACAACAAAAAGCAGCTGCTGCGTAAGTCCTACAATTCCTTGATGTATCTTGTCTATTATTAAAACTTTATTGAAATGGTTATGCTACAGTGCTAGAAAGGAAGATACTGGTGCGGCCCATCGACTTGGTAGCGGTGGTGAACTTACGTTTGCCACGAAATTTGTAAGTTTCCTAACTTCTCTTCTTTTTATTTTATTTTTTGCTTTTTTTGGGGGGGAGGGGGGTTCTATTATTTGAGTATAAATAAAAGCTAACAAATTTTTTATATTGTTGCATTTTAGTACCAAAAATATGGGAAAGAGCCAACATTTGATCAAGCCCAATTCGCTAAAAGAATGTCTTTTGCTGAGTTGGAGCTTTATCTTGCTCGCCATAACACATGGCCCCTGCACCATGCTGATCAAGAAGTAAGTTCATATGATATTATTTATGCAATGACATTGGTCCTCGATGTTTATTAATCATAATTCTTTTGCAGAGAATTATGGCGCGACTAGGCGATGAAGGAGGGGGCGATATTGATGCTCCTAACGTGGATTCTGCCAACGATAGCATTCCCCTTGGCGTAGAGGGTGACGAGATACGCATGCGTCGGGATTATTTTGATGGAGATGACGACAGGAGCAGTAGCTATGCTGCATAAACTCGTTCAAACAGTTTAAACCATATTTTTTTGTATACATTATTTTCTATCATGTAATCAATTTTTCAGTGTATTCTTTTACTCTTGGATACTCATTCCCCTTCCCTCCCCCCTTTTTTTTAATTCAATACGTTTGCAATTGACACCCGTGACAACGAACTATGGTTACAATTAGGAGTCACTCGTGATGCGTGACAAATGTAAATACACGTGGCGTGATGCGTGACAAATGTAAATACACGTGGTATAAAAATTAATTAGTGACGCGCGACAATTACGATTAGAATTTGTTACACGTCACAAATATTATTATAGTAACGCGTTACAGAATAATATTTTGTAACGCGTTACAAGTGGTTCTTCGTTGGTAACGCGTCACAAATCACCTTTTGTGACGCAAATAAAAAAATACTAATTAATGTATTTTCTGTTACAAAAAACGTTACAAACTATATTATATTCTATTAGTGAAGAAGGAATCTACCGATGCCAAAACAAAATCAAGAAATTTAGGAACTAGGTGTTAGTTTATTTACCTGTGTAGTTTTCCCTGCCAAGCCTCACAACCATATATGAAGGCCATATTTCATGCAACGGTTCCAGTCCTTGCACTGCCAGCATCTTTTGAAAGTCCAAGTCAGAATGCAGATTTGCGTTGAGAAAGCTCCAAAAAATGGCTTATCAAGGATCCTTCGCCGAAATCGAAGAGCAAGAGGAAAAATGGCAGAAGCGACTACTTGGGGCGGAGGCCAGAGGCGATGCTAGAAGAAGGGAATTTTAGACGTGGCGTGCCTTCCCATTGGGGGCATCTCCAGAAGACCATGCGAATGGAATTTTCTTTACTTTCTAATTTTTCTAACCGTAGATGCGAAGATAGACAGATCTAATGGCATAGAATCAATTTGGCCTATGTGGCATCACACATGACATAGCTAGAATCGCAGCAAATTGGTCACCTCGGGTTAGGCAACCCTACTAAATACGGGGCATTTTGACAATTGTGAAATGAAAAAATACAACATATTTAAAATTTTCCCTTTATTTTCTGGCGATAATTTATTTTAAAATTTACAACATGCCACGATCTTTTTTGCTTTTTTTGAATTGTTGGCAAAGAAAAGTGCGGCAGATCAAACGTAGCATCAACGGCGGACTTAACCCTACTATTCAATCCAACAGAGTCCAATTACCAATACAAAAAGAACCTCCCCCAACTCAGAGCTCTCCATAGCTGCTTCTTCTGTCGCCGGACTTACATAGCCGAGGTGTCTCTTAGGGTAATCAAGAGGCGTCATCGCACACGCCTCTAATAACCCAACTGAGCACCAAATCCATCCTTCCAACTTTTATTTTTCTCTAATCTTTATTCGACAATGAGGGAGTGCATTTCAATCCACATTGGACAGGCCGGTATTCAGGTCGGCAATGCTTGCTGGGAGCTTTACTGTCTTGAGCATGGTATCCAGGTATAGATCGCATTTGGCTTTCTTTTTCAATTCTTGTTGTAGTTTCATTGATTTAGCTGCTTCTGGATCTGGTGATGTTTAATATCCTTGGATTTTGGAGCTATCGCACCGCGTTTGAGATATCTACTTCGATTTAGATATAAGCATATTCGAGATATCTGATTAGAGTTATAGATCTGTGGCTTTTTGTGTGGATCTTTTACGTTTTGCGTGTTCCGTTTGGATGTGGTAGCTTATATCGTTTCATTTTCTTGAATCTGTTTATGAAAACTTAGATCTTATGTTTTATACGAGTTTCTATTGCTAAGATTTTGTGTTGTTTAAAATATTCAGCCTGATGGCCAAATGCCAAGTGACAAGACCGTAGGGGGAGGAGATGATGCTTTCAACACCTTCTTTAGCGAGACTGGTGCTGGAAAGCATGTACCTCGTGCCATATTTCTGGATCTCGAGCCCACCGTTATAGACGAAGTTCGAACTGGAACATACAGACAGCTTTTCCATCCAGAGCAGCTTATTAGCGGGAAAGAAGATGCCGCCAACAACTTTGCTCGTGGTCATTACACCAGTAAGTGCCCCTTACATGTACAAAAGTTGTTCTGGGTTTGAATGTAGGTAGATCTGAGTTGCTTTTTTTTCACTAATTGCATGAAAATGCAGTTCAGACACTAGGCCCTTATAATGCATATCAGTTTCAGTTCCGTTCTATCTTTTACTCACACAGCTAAATCTTTTTTTGATGTTGCCTGATTTTTGTGCGAGAACTTGCATACTGATCTGTATTTATGTCTCTTCGAGATATCTTAACCTAAATGCACCATTGGAAATATCAAGATCATGTAGAGGAGAGCTAACGATGTTTGGGAAGTTCATTTTGCATCTCTCAATTGTAATAAGATTATTTGTTAGGAATTACTTGATTGTTAAAAGCTTATTTTGCAGTCTCTTAATTCATTCATTCCTTATTCTGCTTAAGAATCAGTAATTTATTATTTTAGGTTTTAACTTTTTATTTTGGCTCTGATTGTTGGATCTGTTGTATCTGTAGTTGGAAAGGAAATTGTGGACCTTTGCCTTGACCGTATCAGAAAGCTTGCCGACAACTGCACTGGACTGCAGGGATTCTTGGTCTTTCATGCTGTTGGAGGTGGCACAGGCTCGGGTCTAGGATCCCTTCTACTTGAGAGACTCTCTGTGGATTATGGAAAGAAATCCAAGCTTGGATTTACTGTGTACCCATCACCTCAAGTTTCTACTTCAGTGGTTGAGCCCTATAACAGCGTTCTGTCTACTCACTCTTTACTTGAACACACTGATGTAGCCGTGCTTCTTGACAATGAAGCCATATACGACATCTGTCGTAGATCTTTGGATATCGAACGACCCACTTACACCAACCTGAACCGACTTGTCTCCCAGGTAAAAAGATTCTGCTTTGACTGTAATTAAAATGTGTCATAAAACATTTTTTTTGGTTGTTATATGCCTTGTCTTGTACCCTAGTATCGTAATTGATCTAATTTTAATGTCCTCTGCAGGTTATTTCGTCTTTGACTGCTTCTCTTCGGTTTGATGGTGCCTTGAACGTGGATGTGACGGAGTTTCAGACCAATTTGGTGCCATACCCAAGGATTCATTTCATGCTTTCTTCGTATGCACCTGTGATTTCCGCAGAGAAGGCATATCATGAGCAACTCTCTGTTGCAGAGATTACCAACAGTGCCTTTGAGCCATCTTCTATGATGGCCAAGTGTGATCCTCGCCACGGCAAGTACATGGCTTGCTGTCTCATGTACAGAGGTGATGTAGTTCCAAAGGATGTGAATGCTGCTGTTGCAACCATCAAGACCAAGAGAACAATCCAGTTTGTGGATTGGTGCCCAACTGGATTCAAGTGTGGAATTAACTACCAGCCTCCCACTGTGGTGCCAGGAGGAGATCTTGCCAAGGTCCAGAGGGCTGTGTGCATGATTTCCAACTCCACCAGTGTTGCAGAGGTGTTTTCCAGAATTGATCATAAGTTTGATCTCATGTATGCCAAGAGAGCTTTTGTTCACTGGTATGTTGGTGAAGGTATGGAAGAGGGTGAATTCTCAGAGGCTCGTGAGGATCTTGCTGCCCTTGAGAAAGATTATGAAGAAGTTGGTGCTGAATCTGCTGAAGGTGAAGAGGGTGATGAAGGAGAAGATTATTAACTGTTAGACATGTGAACTTGGTTTTCTATTTGGAATTGCCCGCTTTCCTATTAAAATTGCGTTTTCATTATAAAATTGCCTTTTTAATGAAGAGTATTGTAGGGCCATTTGGACATATCTTGTTTAATGAAAACATCTACTTGCTTTTTACGTCGTCTTTAATGAAAAAGTCGTGCTTTGAAGCTGTTTAGCTTTTTTTTACTTTGCTTTGTTTCAAACTGAAGGTAAGACGGCGTTGGTATCACTTCTACATGCCTGCATCACTTGTATGCAGAAGGGAGCTATTTCCCTTCTACATGCCTGCATCACTTGCATGTAGAAGGGAGCTACTTGTGCCACATGGGGTCCTTTCTTCCAGTTGATCATTATAAAGACCTAATAGAGTTGGAGAGAGGGGGCACTGTTGACATACTCCAATGTTGCCGATAATGTGGTGATGCAAGTGAGCAGCAATACTGATATATTGTTATAGAACCAGTAAACTGCATTTTGCAGAGAGGGATTCATGTTATAGATACAAGAAATTTATCGCGGCGGCCTTGCGGCCGCCGCGAACATTTCTCTTCTCTAACCCGCTGCAAAAGAAGTTTTGTGCTTGAATAGATTTCAATTCTGGACATCATTGAGATGTGAAAGAACATGCAGGAGTTGAACCTGCATGTTCCTCAAACTATATTAGTTTTGAGAATCTACTGCTCATTCCCTTGATAAAAATTTGGCTGCTTATTCATGTTAAAAGTTTTAGTTTTATGAGCTTGGTGCCCGCCATACCCATCATTGTAGTTTTTATCTTATGAGAGTTTATACTATACCCTTGCTGTCCATGTCTCCTTCAGCTCAAAGAGCACTAAAGAATTTCTTGCTCAAAGAGCACTAAAGAATTTCTTACGAAGCACCAATTCATTCAGAGACTACCCAATAGAGTTAATACTTGAAGAGAGAATCTGAGCCATAGCCCATTATTGAGTGAACAATTTACCCGCCAAAATGCAATTAACTTATGACTACTCCAATTTTACTTTTTTTTTTTTTTTCCTTTTCCTGGAGGAAGCTGCACCTAGCCTCTCCATCATGATCTCCATGATTTTGCCTTAATTACTAGGTGCTACCCAAGTGGTCCTAGATATGGCATCTAAACATCGAACTTCTTTTAAGGGAGGGGAGGTTTTTGGATTGCCCCTCTTAAGGGGGTGGCTTTGAGCATCTTGAGGAATGTTTTTGGGTTGACCCTGTTAAAGTGCAATTCGTTAGGTAGAGGGTGCCTTGAGCATCCTGAGGCATATTTTAGCATATCTAATGGTGCAATGGCTAAAATTTTGGTACCAATTTAATTCGGCGGGGCTATATGCTTTGTCTCAAGGGAGGCAATTTTGTGGATATCAATTGACTCTATTGTTAATTTCACCCAATGGTCTGACAATCATAGGGTACAATTTTGTGGATATCAATTACTCTATTGTTGACTCTCACCCTATGGTTTGATAATCATAGGGTGACTGAAAAGCATCTTGTTTTTGAAGGGAAAGTCATACCGCTATGACTTCCTACCACCACAAACAATTCTTTGAAAAGGAGGTATTCCTTAGGAATGAAGCATCTAAGTCCACCCGCTCAACCCATGAATAGGAGTGGCTTTTTTGCACCACCCAAAGTTTCTTCAAGGTAAAAACCCGATAACCAGATCACGGATGATCCAAAAATGCAAATGATTCACTTGGTATTAACTTGGGATCATCCCCAAAGGGATATCTTTAGAATTAAAACATATAAGATCTCAAACAAAACTTCTTCAAGTATCACCTCTGGCCGTATATAGCCCCCCTTTTTCCATGGAAATCCTCCCTGTCACGTTAAATGTTTTTTGCCTTCATTCTTGAACATTTACTGCATGTCTTCTTGTGTCATCTTGCATCTTCATTCCATGCTTCTCTAAAACAATATCTATCTATCTTACCTGCTTTGCAAGGCAAAAAGACTGAAAGAAATTAGAAATGTCAGAAAACTTCACAAGCAAGACTTTAAACAAAAGGTAGCTCGTGTGGACACCTGAAACTGTCATTGAAGGGCAGAGGCCTGCCATTAGACAACATTTGTACACGGAAAATTCACCAAGGGATAACTAAGATCCACGATTCCAAAGGATAATAGAAGTCTTCATGCATGCCACTGTTTTTCAGGCTAGAGCTACAGACCGCCTTCCGGTATATAATTTGAAGTCCTACAAAATCCAAAGCAATTTTTTTTTCTCAAATTGCTTCACTAGAAGTGAAATGTCTCTTTGAAACAGATAAGCATGGAAAATTCCAATACCTAGATGTAACAGAGAATGTTTTGAAAAGATGCAACACAGAATGTTGTTCTTGGTGCAGCCAAAGACGCAATATCATGCCAGAACCTGCAATGATCCCTTTGCCATTTGACAAAGCTGATTATATAATATCAGATGATCCACATTACCAAGACATAAGGATAAACCCTGCATTTGAAGCAGGAAAAGATATAAAATTTTAAAACAATGCAGACTTATCAAGTTGTCTCTACAATTGGTAGAGGAACATCTTAGCCTCTTTCACAAAGGCCGAGCCACCGCCTTCATCTAGCCATACCGACCTAGGGTAGCAAAACAAAAGGCAATTTCTGACCTGGATATTCACAACGCTCTCAAGGATGCCCGTACAGCCACTAGTAATGACAAAGCTTCTTTCGACGTTTATGCAAGCAGGATAGATAGAGCAAATATCTGTTATTATAAGCTCAACCCAGATGGAAGCAAGGCAAATAGCATAGCATAGCATCTGATTAACGATCAAAGCATAGCATAGACGAAGGCCATGCATGATCCGCTGGCATTATAAGAAGATCCTCCACATGCTCAGGGCAAGAAATTCCGCAAGATCCTTGAATCGCACAGCCGAGGTGGCCTTGCAGCAGAGATGCAATGCCGAGGCGCAGATCCGGCACTAGATAAGCTCAAAAATTGGTTGCTTTCTGAAACTTCAAGGTTGGAAGCAATTTTTTGAAGCTTTGAAGCTGGAACCTGTCGCCACAGCCAGACCGAGCCTATCGCCATAGCGCCATAGCCATAGTTGAATCCGTCGGCAAAGCTGTCCTGTTACATGGCTACCGTTTGTCACAAAAACCATTTTCGTCATTTTTTTTTAAATCTCTATTTTTTCCTTCCGGAAATACGTGTCGAATCTAGGAAGAGGCATCAACTCCGAATATGCCTAAAGAATCTTTCCCATAAGAATTATACATGTATTGAATACGATGTCCTTCCTAATTTCAGAAATATAGACGCCTTTCTTGGCATAGAAAGATGCCGATATTAAGTTTTACTTTGGATATCACGAACCAAAAAACAACATTAACAATATCATCCATTTCCATTGCATGGTTAGGAAAGGACAAAAGGTTTGAGTTCCTTGATATTTATGATGATGACCTACCTTGTTAGTTGACAGCTTTTGTATTGCAACAAAAGGAAAACTATTGTTTTGTAAGCTACGTAAATCAATGTTTTGCAAGGGGACCACCACTATAAGCACGCAACCTTAGGATCTTGGCATGACGTATTGAATATAGGGGCAATATTATATAATGTCAATGGTTATGTGATATGGAACTTTGCTGGAACTTGCAATCTACTACAACATCATGGTCTCAATGGATTTAGCAATTACTATCTGTAGCAAGGAAGCAGTTAAACTATTGCTTGCTGAACACCTGAACAAAGCAATATATACTTAAGCAACACATCAACAAAGCTTATTGAGGTCTAAGCCTAGTAAACATAAGCAAACTCTCTTGCCATTTTGTTTGCCACAAAACTATTACATGAGGCATTTCAAAATATGTCTGGTATTATATTTTTATATTTGATCCACATGGAATCTGCATTCTCAACTATATATGCAGGAACATGAATTCGACCCTTCAAAATTGGAAGGTTTGGATTTATAAGACACATGACGATAGAAAGTAATATCATATTGAGTATTTAAAGTTTGCATAAAGAAAATGACATTGCATCAAATTGAGTATTTACAGTTTGCAGAAAGAAAATGGCATTGCATCAGGAAAATCTGGACGGCCTAAGCTTAGTACATTTAAAGTCAAAGTTCAGTTAAAGGGTTGGTAGAGACCAAATGCTTGCAAGCCAAATCAAGAGACAAAGAAACTACTTGCTCGTTTGTGAATCAACATCATGCATACGGTACAACATTTCTCAAAAGCACAAAAGATCGTTGACAATGACTACAACATAGAATACTAAGATGATAAAGCATTTTAGTACACCATTTTAACAATTTTGGCGGTCCTTGACAGTAGCACTTATTCAAAGATACAGATCATAGGCAGACTGGTATATGGAGCAATTTATAGACAATGACATCTTGGTACCAGCTTGATGATCATGATATGTGATGAAGATCTGTCTGATCGAAAAAGAGGTCTCTGTTATCTTGTTCTCTTTCTTATTTTCATGTTGATAACAATGAGAGAATGAAAAACACTAATCACCATGGCAGAACTTGGCACTCTAGAAAATGCTATTTGATCATTCTAGGGACTTCATCCATTGAAGCTGCACCTGGCACTTTTGGCACTTTAGAAATGCTACTAAATCATTCTAAGGACTTCATGAACTGTACTCATATTTTGAAAGAAGGAAGCAATGAAGAACAGTAAATACGTTGGTTTGAAATAAATTATAATAGTGTCCAGGTAAGAACACAGATTGCTGACGACATGACGTTGCAAATATCCAATCCATCTTCGCTATAAGACTCAAGCTTCAATGATTTTCTAGGTTTTAGCAAGAAAGTACTATTAATATTTTGGTGGGATGCAAATCAAAAAGCTGAGAAAAAATAAACTGGAATAACAGGCTCAAATACCTTTGGAACTAAAAGCTGATGAATGTAGAGGCAACTGCATTAGGGCCGAGTGAAATAGATTTGAATCATATTTTGAATCCCTGAATACACCGTGTATGACTTGGAGTAGGATGAACACTATATTTTCCGCCTCTCAGCATTCCTCTTCCCAACAACGTAAAAAAAGGTAACAGGATCTAAACCCCATTTACCTGCTTGCACAATAAAGAAGAAAATATGAAACCTGGCATGAGTGGAGGAAGAGCACAACTGAAATAGAAAATCCTATTTTTAATAAAGAGTTGTGGAAGCTCTTTTTACCTCTATAGAGCAAAAATGAATTCGGCCTGCATACAATTAAACACTTTTTCAAATTCGACATGTTAAACAATCTGAGGCGCTTCTATATGTAACATGATAACTACCCAAAACATAGATGAAAATGAAAAAATCCGGTACACATGCTTTTCAACTGATGCAAAAATATGGAAGCTCTTTAGTAGAAAAAATTCCTATTTAAAAATAGACGGCTACAGAGTCGGATTCATGCTTCACTGTTCAAACCCAGCTCATTCATGTTCACCGCAGAAAAATTAGGCTGATACAAGGTTGTAAATAGTAAGAGATCAAGTGGTTGATCACAAAAACCTATTACAAATGTGAAGTTAAATACCCACTTTGTAAGCACACTTCATGTAATTTTACCTGCAAAAAATGCTTCATATATTGGACCCAAAGGATATTATAAGAAGAAGTCGACTTCCCTGGCTCATGCGCTGTTATGACATGCACTAAAATCGTGGCCTTCTTGAGCTTCTTGTGCGCGTGAAGCTGTTGTCGCTTGTTTTCGCATTCTGAGGTGTTGAAGAAAGCACAGAAGGAGAGTCGTGTAAGGCCAGATTTCGGGAATATAACCTAAAAATATAGCATAATGCTTATAATGTTTGCACGACCAAGTTTCGTATATTTATAACTTAAGATTGGTAATGGTTTTTGACTGTATTCGTAGCCGCAGAGGTAGAAAGCTGACGCTGGCAACTCAGTTAGGGGAAGAAGCCGTATTTTGCTGATTTCGAAGGTCGGATTGGGGATAACAAAGGCGCTGCGGCGGTCGGACAGATGGTAGCCGGCCATGGGCTTGCCAATTCTACCGCTGGTGGCGGGTTGAGGACGGTCGCCGACCTAGCTGCAGATGCTTGGAAGTGCTTGGGTTGGGTCGGCAATGCTTTGTATCAGGTGAGACGACTTGCTATCTAGCTCTTGTTTTGTTTGTGTGATATGTCATTGAAAAAGGCAGCTAGGAAGGTTAGGGGTGCGGCAGGGCAGGCCGGCATCCCGCCTGGTAGCCCACAGATTAATCCTTTAGGGCCTGCTAGTTCCATGCATGGTAGTGCTAAGATGAATTCAAGTTGCTCTGCTGGTGCCATGCCCGGCAGCTGCAGCTCTGGACAGACCCAGCAGCACCCTGCCATGCCCAATTCGTTCTCCTGTTGGGGTGCAATTGATGTATCTAGAACATTAGGATTGTCGGGCGGGGATGTTCCCCTCAGCTTCTATGAGGCTTTGTCTTCTTTCTGCGACAGAAACTGCATAGCAGGGGCTGTTGCTTTGGAGAGGGGATCGTCAGCAGATCACCTGCACGTTCAGAGTGTCTTGAGAGGTCGGTTCAATTCTCCCAAAGCCATGAACGAAGCCATTAAGAGAGCCTTCAATTGGCCATCCAAGCCACCAGATGTGATTTTGGTGTGCAAGGCATTGAAGAACACCAGACTTCATTGCTTTGAAGGCATGGTCGGCTATTGCATGAAGGACATTGGCAAGGTACATTACTTGTGTCATCTGCACAATGCCAGTGAGTCAATGATACAGAAGGGCAAGGATCTTTATCTGCGTTGAGGCGCTGGAGACACCAAGGGCTTCTGTGTTCTTGACAATCGGAACATCCTGAACAGGGCTGCACGTTTTGTTTCATATCATGGTGGTCGCCGTGCACACCAAGCCTCACTTTCACCTTGGCTCGAATGATCAGGAGCAGCAAGTTTACCTTGTCCAGTAGCTGGTTAATACCTTCTAACACAGCCCATGTCAATGAGCATAGAATCCGTGCTGCCTGGAGAATTCTCCTAAATCCTGCTCGTTGCATGCCTTCAGATATTCAGACAATTTTATATGGGCTGCCAGCTGGGTATGTGCCGATTGAATGGAATGGCCTGGAAGGCGTAGATATTGGGATGATTCCATCCCTGCTGATGAGGCCGATGAGAACTTTGTTGACTTGTGTGATCCCACGTTTAGCCCAGAGGTTGTCATAGCTGAGGAGGGTGCTGATTATATTCCAGTTTACACAGGCGACCATACCATGGCCGTTGGCTAGGCCTGGTAGCTGCTGTGAGATTGTACAGTTGTCTTTACGCATTGTTTTTATTTTTGCAGGTTAGAGATGGAGGTTGATGCGAATGGCCAGGATGGCGGCGCTGACGCTGTGGTGCACATAGATCTCTCAGTCATTAGTTCCAGTGTGGATGTCTCTCGTCCTGATAGCCGAGTTTATCCACTGGAATTGGAAAAAACATTTTGCGCTGAAGAGTTTATTAACCAGTTGGTTCAAGTTGGAGCAGAAATGCAGAGGATGACAGCCTCAATGCGGATCCTTAGGCGTCAGCTGCGCAGGTTTTACATGGCGATTGACGGTGATATGAATAGTGTTGCATGGGAGCGGTGAGGAGTTGCGACGTTTGAACTCCATACTCTCCGATCGCATATGAGCCTTGCCAGGGCGCTCTTGTCACAGGAGATCCGGGCGTTAGATAATGTGATAAGGCAGGGTCGATCTGGGGAACCGCGGAATTGAAGCTTGCTAGTGGTGTCTTTTGTGGATGTAGATATCTGTTGTTTTCTTGCCAAGAAACTTATCAGCTAGAGTTGATGTACTTGTCTGTTGTCTTCTTGCTGGAGTTCATATACAGGTGTTTGCTTTTTGTTTGATACTTGCCCCTCACGCTTAGCCTTGTTGGGATCCTGCTTGTGAGAGGGCCGATGATGTGAATGTGCATGTGGCACTTCTTTACTGTAACAAATGTTTATGTTCTGATGAATTAATGGCACTTGCTTGTGTGTTCACACTGTGTTTTTGTGCTGGCCAGCCAATGTAAGTATTTGATCCTTGCTGCCCACGTGTATTTTTGTTTTAGACAATGGTTTATGGGCAATTTGTGCTCCTATTTTATGGGGTCAATTTGACCCCTGGTTGACTGCACACTTGCCGCCTGGATTTTCCCAGGCAGCATATTCCGTGGAAGCTGCCGTCATTGGACGGCCAAAAAATGATAATACAAGCAAAAAACGATAAGTACGCAAAAAACTTCGCCAGATTTGGGTTATTAAACACGTCAATGGAAACCCTTTCTGGCTTCAACATGGAAACACTTTCAAATTTCCACGTAATCCGGAAGGGTTTCCAATGCTTAATTCGGAAGGTTTTTCGCTAAAATTAGAATCAATCTAATTTTTTGGGGTGGAAGAGATTCACCGCTAATTAATTCTCTGCAATTAATTCTCATGGCTAAGAAAAACCTTCTATATTTCCCTCTTCCTCCGGCGATATTTTGAAGGAGCCGATATTCTGAGAGAACAAGCCGATATTCCATAAGATCGATATTCTGAGAGAACGGTTCCATTGATTCAAGAGATTAATCATTCAAGAGGTTGATTCAGGAGGCAAAACCATCGTTAGTTGCCGGAGCAAGGAATCGCAACATAGATTTCTTGAAATTAAATCGATATATTTTCTCATTGCCATATATTGTTACTACCCGATTTCATCCTCAGTTCAACAAATCAGAAGTGACATCAGATCGAAGTCGATATAAATTAATTGAAAAATTACATCCGATGAATTTGATCCATTTTGCATCTCACAGATGATTTAAAAACATAAATTCGATGCGTCGATGTTTCTGCCGGTATTTTGCCCTTTTGGGACTTAGAAACAATTTGGGCAAGCCTTCTCTTAGGTTTGAAGGATTAGAACAGGGTTGGTATGGAGATATGGATACTCTTGGTAGCCGCTGGTTCATGCTAGGATAAGTGTTGGCAAAATGCGTTAAACATCAGTTGAGTCTGGAATTTTACATGAAAAGGATAAAACTTTAGAAGCACAGGAGTTTGATGACAACCGCGAACTGGATGGCTACACTAATGGCATTCAAATTGATGGGGAGAACAAGATAAGGTATCAGGAGGACGGGTCCAATAGCGTGCCTTCCAACACTGGAATAAGAATTGACGAGGTACTATATGATTCCAATGAAAAACTACTTAAATTTCCAAAAGGTGATGTGGATTTAAGAACATCAGGTACTATATCATATAGACTTGAGATGGGCCATAGTTTTAAAGTTGAACTTGAAGGCATGCATATTGTGGGGCATGTTACCTCCGGTGATGCAAGCTCTTCTGCATTTCCACTTGGTCAGTTGAAAGTGGCTAACACTTCCAACTGGTAAAAACTTCCAGCAGGCCTAGCAGAGAAAAAGCTGCATTGAAGAAGAGTAGGTATATTAGAGCATCTTCGAAGCATGTGTCCTCACTAGAAAGTTGTTTGAGAACTCAGATGCATTGTGATAGGTTCAATGACAGTGGGAGACAAGTTTCTCAGTCCCCGTTTTTCTCACCGTTACAGCAGGAAGTGGCAAACGATGGATTAAGTGCAGGAATGGGCAGATATCCTTGTGCACAAAATGCTCCAGAAGCACAGATGCAAACTACAAGTTCATATCTAATGGTGGAAGGTAATCCAACCCCGTAGTAGCTCTAGTAACTCTACCGAGGGCAATCCGTAAAACAACAATATAGAATATAGAACCTTGCCAAAGAGTGCGTGAACTAGGCGCATCAAACATAAAAGATTAAGTCAACTTGTAAGGGAAAGAATCTAAAGAAAAGGAAGACGTGGCAACCTACCAGAAATGATATAGGTACATATTGATATGCATAATTATTATATGAAGCACTCTGGTGCATATGTAGTTTAGATAGTGGCAGTAGCTTCCATGCTTGAAGCAGCTTTAAAGAAGAAAGCATCTCAATGGAGACTGGGTGATATTGGCACATGACATCTGCTATTAGATTTTTGATGTAAGAATGGAAAGCAGTGGATGCCCTTTAGCACCACTGCTTTTCAAAATTATCGCAGAGGCTTTGTCGCAGTTATTCACCATTGCAACCACAGAGGGACTTCTCCATGGTCTTACAATAGAGGATGGCACACAAGAGGTCTGCAATCAATATGCAACGACACGTTCCTCTTCCTAGTCGCTAATGCTGAGAATCTTGCAACTGCCAAAATGCTCTTAGACACTTTTTCACTGGCTTCCGGTGTCCTTTTGGGATGACAGAAGTGTACAACTTTATGGACATTGGATACTCTGACTCCGGCGTGTGTTCATGATTATCCATGGAAATTACTTGCACATGGACAGGCCATCAAGTTGTTGGGGATTCCAGTTAGCATCCATGGGAAGAGATTATTAAGGGTTTGGAGAAGAACTTATTCTGGTGGTCCACCGCAAAGTTGTCTCTTATGGGTCGCATTACAGTGGCCAAGTCAGTCCTTAGTAGTAGCCATGTTTATATGGCATCTTTACTACTAGCCCCGCAGATCAAAGTATGTGAGCTCATTGCAATAGTTTGGAACTTTATATGAGTGGGTACTGAGGAAGTTGCTGTGATTAAGGTGGCTTGGTCGAAGTGCAACCTTCCAAAATGGGCTGGTGGTCTGGATATGATGGACTAACACTTCCAACTGGTAAAAACTTCCAGCAGGCCTAGCAGAGAAAAAGCTGCATTGAAGAAGAGTAGGTATATTAGAGCATCTTCGAAGCATGTGTCCTCACTAGAAAGTTGTTTGAGAACTCAGATGCATTGTGATAGGTTCAATGACAGTGGGAGACAAGTTTCTCAGTCCCCGTTTTTCTCACCGTTACAGCAGGAAGTGGCAAACGATGGATTAAGTGCAGGAATGGGCAGATATCCTTGTGCACAAAATGCTCCAGAAGCACAGATGCAAACTACAAGTTCATATCTAATGGTGGAAGGTAATCCAACCTGTAGTAGCTCTAGTAACTCTACTGAGGGCAATCCAGAAACAACAATATAGAATATAGAACCTTGCCAAAGAGTGCGTGAACTAGGCGTTTACTGAAACATAAAGATTAAGTCAACTTGTAAGGGAAAGAATCTAAAGAAAAGGAAGACGTGGCAACCTACCAGAAATGATATAGGTACATATTGATATGCATAATTATTATATGAAGCACTCTGGTGCATATGTAGTTTAGATAGTGGCAGTAGCTTCCATGCTTGAAGCAGCTTTAAAGAAGAAAGCATCTCAATGGAGACTGGGTGATATTGGCACATGACATCTGCTATTAGATTTTTGATGTAAGAATGGAAAGCAGTGGATGCCCTTTAGCACCACTGCTTTTCACAATTATCGCAGAGGCTTTGTCGCAGTTATTCACCATTGCAACCACAGAGGGACTTCTCCATGGTCTTACAATAGAGGATGGCACACAAGAGGTCTGCAATCAATATGCAACGACACGTTCCTCTTCCTAGTCGCTAATGCTGAGAATCTTGCAACTGCCAAAATGCTCTTAGACACTTTTTCACTGGCTTCCGGTGTCCTTTTGGGATGACAGAAGTGTACAACTTTATGGACATTGATACTCGACCGGGCGGTTCATGATTATCCATGGAAATTACTTGCACATGGACAGGCCATCAAGTTGTTGGGGATTCCAGTTAGCATCCATGGGAAGAGATTATTAAGGGTTTGGAGAAGAACTTATTCTGGTGGTCCACCGCAAAGTTGTCTCTTATGGGTCGCATTACAGTGGCCAAGTCAGTCCTTAGTAGTAGCCATGTTTATATGGCATCTTTACTACTAGCCCCGCAGATCAAAGTATGTGAGCTCATTGCAATAGTTTGGAACTTTATATGAGTGGGTACTGAGGAAGTTGCTGTGATTAAGGTGGCTTGGTCGAAGTGCAACCTTCCAAAATGGGCTGGTGGTCTGGATATGATGGACTTCTTACTGCATAGCAAAGTTCTTATTTCAAAGTTCATTTGGAGAGTCCAGAATGGTGAAGATGACTCTCCTGATTTACACCTTCTTAGACAAGCTCTTAGTTATTGTATCCCTCTAGGCAAGAAGGCTGTCAAACCAGTCCTACATTGGGCATTACTTCAGACTCTACAACCTTTTCCAAGTGCTTCTCCATTTTTTTGTGGCTTGTTGACAGCATGGGAGGCAGTCAAATATCTTTTCTGGCCATGCCCCTCTATCCACACCCTGTTGGAGACTCCATGGTGGTGGGCACCATTGCCTCCAAACCCCTCAAAGACCTCCATTGGCAAAGATCGGGCTTCATCCCCTTACACAGACAATGGGTTCTTGCAGGTGTTGTTCCATTCAAGCATGGTATGAAGCTGGTCGCCCACCGTCTTGGCCTCAATTTCGTGCAAAGTTCCCGCCTCTCGTTGGGATGTGTCTCTATGGGAGAAGCTCGCAAAAAATTTGCCTCTTATAGTGCAAGTTAGTGTTGGCCGAAAGGGTGCCATGGGACCTGCTATAAAAATATTCACAAAGGTAAGCATTTTGTCGATCAATATATTGCCTTCTTTTTAGCACCACAAACCTCCAGCTTGCTAGATGGGTGGCACCTACTAGTTCCACAACCCACTTTGTGTCTTACATGGCGATGGCTTTGGGATAGGTTGCTCCACCCCCTAGTCTCTCGTACTATGGTGGCAAAGTTATCCCCGTGTGCCTCACAGATAATGCCTTCCGACATCGCTATGATTCTCGCGATATCCGGCAGTATGCTCGCTTTGCCTTTCGGGATGTCGAGACTCTTGAGCACCGCTCTTTTGATTGTCCGTGAGGTTCAACCAACCGCGGTCCCCGCTACAAGGTTTGTTTAACAGTACGTTGGACTGCCGATGCATCCTCTTGGCGTCCTATCCCAACGCATGGCCTCCAGCTAAACAAAGGGCATTCCATCTTCGTTTCGGTTGGCTCTTAAGGTCGATATGGGAGTGTCGCAGACACCACATCTTTCAGGGCATTTATTCATTTGCATGCAATTTTTTTTTTTTTTTTTGAAGAACTGTGTCATCGATATATTAAAAGAATGGTAATGTTACAAAGCAAGTGAGGAGGAAGGAGAACTGCCCCAAAGAGATAGCGATACCTCGACACTCCACAACATGCGGTGTTATAACAGTGGCCCAGAAAAAGATATTGACGGCCTACAAGTGTTCCTCCCTTGAATCAGAAATGATGGAACACATCTGGATTCAGTATCTTCGAATTGATTCTTATCGTTAGTCTCCTATTCTGAAGTAAGTACATTGTGCTCCAGGCTCGTGTTCCTATGGCATCTTTTTGTGTTTACACAGTTAGATGAGACATGGAAATTTTGTACTTTTTATTTAATTATTAAACTTTTTGGCTTTCATCCTTAAAAAAATAAAATAAAAATGTTGTAGTGGTTGGTTTATATTTGTGAACCATCTTCATTTTCTGCACTAAAGGAGTGAAATTTATTTGTTTGTAATCTTGTTAGGCAGTCTATTACTTACAATTTAAACCTTCTTTTGTATTTTTTCAGGACGAGAACAGATATAAGTTGCATGAATCTCCCAGAGGGTAAGAAGTTGTGAATCTCCCAGAGGCTAGTACTTGATCCCATTCTTCATGTGCAAGTTATAAAGCAGTATAAGGCTTTTCTCAAGGGCAAGAAAGCTCAATACGTGGCAGCATGAACAAGACATGTTCTTTCTTCTTGCACACATGCATTTTAGAGAAGAGTCTTCTTGCAAGAATTTTAGAAAAGCAGTTGATGATTTGGGCTGAGGGATCAGGGTTCGTGCAATTGGTCAGACAAGATATAGATCTAAGCTAAGCATCAATATGTAGGGTATACAATAATACAAAAGAGTACAACATTGATTTTTTTGAAAGAGAAGTTTAACTCTTATAGGATGATATAGAAAAGACTTTTTAGGATGATACTTTTTGAACGGGAACTTTAACCTTATAAGATGAAATATGAAATGTGAAGCATAGAATTAGAAGTCTAAGATGAACCAATGGTTTTGAAACAATTCTTCTAGATGAGTGTTGAAGGTGTTCCTGGCAAAACCTTCAACCTCAGTGGTTTAGAACCTCCAGGTTGCTTATGGCAACCACTCTAAGTGAGAAAGATCCAAAAAAATGCTCAAACAATTGCCTGACTTAGCTTTTCCTGAAGGGTAAAAAGTCTGCCTTACAAGAAAGTGTATCAAATGCAAACCAAAGGGATTTTGATCATGATTCCTGTTTTCATAGTTGCACAAGGCCTTAAGGTATCTTGGGACAAAAGTCAGAAAGACTATGATAAGAGCAGGTATGCCAAACAAGCACTTCTGACCAGGTCAATTTTTGGTCAATATCCATGGCAGAGAGCTAGATTTTAAAACTCGATATTGATGCTTTTTTTTTGGGATCTAATGCCTTTGCCTTCTCCCAAAATGTCTGTGTACAATGTTCCTTGATGGTCTTTGCAAGAAGAGATCTACTTTTTCGGGATTTTGTTTTTTAGAATGGTTGACTGTCACAGGATATGAGCAGAAGCGAAAATATGGTTTTGCTTTTTTTTTTTTGCAATATCCATGCATGCCATGACCAACTAATGACTCTAAGAATTTTTGATGATTGCTGTTTGAGAAATAAGCGGACTTATGCTTCAATGACCCTAAGTACAGACTCCGATCTATGATGATCGATCAAGCAAATATTATAGCCATCAAATGCTTGTATTCTAGGTGTCTAGATGCAATGCTTGAAATGCTCTTTTCTTTAGAATGATATGCAAAGGGATAATAATGCAAGCAAAGTGAACTCTGTCACCAAATTGATAAGAATCACTCATAATCTTAATAACAAGGCTCGGATTTTCATTTGAATCAGGTACACACATGCAAACAATATCAATCCCAAGCTCTAAGTCTTGGGCACAGGATTGAATAGGTATACAATCAAAGAATTCGCATGAATTTGTCAGTAATTCAAGCTGGATATCGAGTGTGGAAGCCAGAATCAAGCTTCAAATATGCAAGCCGGTCCTTTTGCAAGGTAATTAATCTCTTTTTCACATCAAAGCCCTCGAATTTTCTCTGAGCACAAAAGCCCCTTTTAAAATTCCCATGTTTCGTCCCGTTCTTGGCCATTTCAGTTTAATTCTCTGTCCTTTAGTTTTTGTGATGCAATCTTGGTGTTAAACAAGACAATTCGGCTGCTAAGAATGATGATTAGTGGTTACTTCAGGCGAATTAGGCGGATCTTGGCGTTTACAGGATTTAGAGTTCTTGGCAAACTTGGCGAAATATCCCACAGGCCAAATTTGATTCGGGAGCCCAAGGTATATAACAACAAATTAATCCATTATTAATAAGATTTACGTGTAATATCCACGTGGGCATCGGTACCTCCACCGCCCCACACGCCCGGATGTTCCACGTGGCAAGGGGTGATTGGCTGAGGAAAAAATAGGCTTTTTGGGGAGGGGATAGATAGGACAAATTTTTGGCAACATATATTTTTTTCAAAAGGAATCTTTTTTATGCTCTAGAAGATTCTGGAATCTTTTTTTTGCGAATGAGCACTTTCGAATTTTGGCCTTAAAATGGTGTGTATGGAGGGTGATGTGGCAAGAGAACATGATGAGTTGGCAATGTAATGGTGACATGGCAAACAAGTGAGGTGTCAAATAACTTGGCTTAGAATATTTTTTCTAGTCAAAACTTTGGGTGAGGTGGACATGATGTGTATGATATGTGGATGATGATGTGGAGGTGTTGGTGATGATGTGTCATGATGATGTGTCTCCCTTATGGATTCAAACATGATATTTGAAGAACTTCTGCAAAAAATAGAATTTCAATGTGGTGACACGTGCATGGTATGACATGGCAATGTGGATGACATGTATAGTGACTTGGCCTCTTTTGGGGTGTTGTCATAGGTCAATTTAGGCATAAATGCATGAAATTTGCATTTTCTAGGCAAATTTTAACTTTGGGTATTTCCCTTAGGAATTTTTGCATTCTCTCCTTTTTTGACTTATAGGGAGAGGAAGTTGACCTTTGACCATGTGTATGACCAAGTCAAGTGGAATTTTTGAGTTTGAATGATATGGCAATGGCATGGCAAGTGTGTGGAATGTGAATGACATGTAAAGGGGAAGTTTTGACTAGAAAAACTCTTCAAGGCCAAATTTGACTTGGGAGATAAAATGTAGGCATGGAACTAGAGATCTCACGAGCATTTCTTTATGGCAAAGGGTATGGAGGATGTAGGATGGGAATCCAAGGGTGTAATTATGACAAGAACTCAAATGATAGCATCACATACCAAGAACTCTTCAAGGGGTCTTCAATTCTTCAAACTTTGCTTGATTCTCCTTCATGTCTTGCTTTATGACATATTCAACAAAAATTGGACTTATTCAGATTTAATAGATAGTGGTTCAAAAATGCCATTATAAGAATTTATGTATTGTTTAATTCTTCTTGATTGTTATAATTTTTATGAGTTTTAATTATATAAATTTATCTTTAAATTAAAATTATAATGGTTGTCAAAGAATAATTTTTAGTGATTTAACAAACATGATAATTTTTAAATAAAATCTGATGGTTTAATAAGTGATTGACTTAAAATTCATGTGAGAATTGCACAATTGATAAACTTTTACACTTTTAAGAATACTTTAGGAAAAGTTTTAGATTGAAATTAACTAAATGATAAAGTTAATATTTTAATAATAACTATTGAATAATTTATTATTGATGAAATAAAACATAATCAATAATAAGCTATTTAATTTGTTAAAACATAAGCATAATTAGTTAATTAATTTCAATCTAAAAGATTCTTCTATGAATATTTCTAAAAAATAACACTTTAATCATACAGAGTTTATCTTAGATTAAAATTTAATTTAAAATAGAGTAAAGTGAAAATTAGTTTAGAAAGCAATTTTATACTTTAGTAGCCATCATACTTTTGATCTAAAGGTGCATCCTTTACGTATTGGAAGTTCTGAGGAGACGTCGGGGAATCCCCCTGTGATTTCTGACTCCTTCTCACTGGAGCCTTCTGCATTCTCACTTCTGGGAAAAAGAAAAAAGGAAAACAAATAAGTAAAAAAAAAAAGGCACAACACACCAAATAAAAAACTTACGCGAGTCCTGCCATTTTCGCTCTTTTCTTCTCCTTCTTCTTCCTATTTTTCTCCTTCTTCTTATGAAGAGCTACTTCAGACTAACACGTGGCAGAAAATAGAAAATGATAAGAAACAGACTGGGGAAAAAAAAAAGGAAAAAGAAAATTTTCTTCATCCTTGATAAGCTCGCCCATCATTCTTTTTGCTTTTTTCTCTCGATTGCTGTTCTTTCCGATGGAGTGGATATCCTCCTCTTGAAATAGCCCGCTTCTTTTGTAAGCACAGTACTCATCATCGCCCCCCTTGATATGCTCGAGGAAATCTTCTAACTCAGGAGTAGGCAGCCACCGCTTCCTCGACTGGCTTCAACCACCAGTTTTTCATACACGGCTAAGACCCAGAACAATCTTCTCTCGACAATGCATGGCGGTTTGTAGAGGACCACATTAGATTTCTTGAGTTCCTAGAAAATTTTCAAAAATATGAGCTCTAGTTTATGAAATCGACTTCAACAATTCGCAACTAACCTCCCACAGATCATCTCCGAGGATCTGCCGGCCGATAGCACTCTAGTCTTCTGCCATCATGAAGCCTTCCTCTTATATCATGAAAAAACGTAAGAACTTTTCTCACTTAGGACGTGCATATATGTGTATTTTAAAGCTTGTGAGATAACAATTGTTTCTGTTGCAATATGTCATTTTTAAGGCATAAAGATATTAAGATTGAGAACAACTATATAGTCTTAAAGATAAATATCAAAGATTCTATTATATGGATAAAAATGAGCAAGCTCTACCATTACAAACTTGGACCATATCAACAGTAAATAGCTTAGATGACATATTCAACAAAAATTGGACTTATTCAGATTTAATAGATAGTGCTTCAAAAATGCCATTATAAGAATTTATGTATTGTTTAATTCTTCTTGATTGTTATAATTTTTATGAGTTTTAATTATATAAATTTATCTTTAAATTAAAACTATAATGGTTGTCAAAGAATAATTTTTAGTGATTTAACAAACATGATAATTTTTAAATGAAATCTGATGGTTTAATAAGTGGTTGACTTAAAATTCAGTGAGAATTGCACAATTGATAAACTTTTGCACTTTTAAGAATACTTTAGGATTGAATAACTTTAGTTTTAATAATAACTATTGAATAATTTATTATTGATAAAATAAAACATAATCAATAATAAGCTATTTAATTTTTTAAAACATAAGCATAATTAGTTAATTAATTTCAATCTAAAAGATTCTTCTATGAATATTTCAAAAAAATAACACTTTAATCATACAGAGTTTATCTTAGATTAAAATTTAATTTAAAATAGAGTAAAGTAAAAATTAGTTTAGAAATCAATCTTATACTTTAGTAGCCATCATACTTTTGATCTAAAGGTAAATTGATCGAATTTTTGAAATCAATAAGAGTTGAAAATACTTATAATCTTAGCATCCTTGAAGTATATCTATTAGATCTGAATAAGTCCAAATTTTGTTAAATATGTCATATTGTGTAACCTTACTCAAATGTCCTCATCTTGCTCTTCAAGCCTTCAAAGTGTGCAAGTATGAATTCTCCTTGTGTCTCTAAATTCAAATCAAAGTGTGAGCATACGTATGTGAAATGTGCCTTGCTTCTTCCGTACGCCATAGCATGACAAAGAATGAGATGCAAAGGTGATATCAGGTATTTCTCTTCCCATTGTCCTTCTAACTCGCACCCCCAATGTAAGAGATGAATAGTCTAGGCAGTCGGTACAATTACAGGATTTGGTCATTTAGAAATCTCCCCTTTACATCTATCACAACAACCCGCTATGCTTAACATTGCAATTCTATTGACATGAACACTCACATTGACAAGAATCTCCATGCTTTGCCGCAAAAATCCCTCGCGGTTCTAGCAAAGGGTTAGTTGTTACTTTTGCAAATGAGGGATGCAAGGGGCGAGACTACTCATCATCTTCAGACCATGGATTGTGTCCATCGTGCCCAGTGCATATGTATATTGTGACAAAACTTTCTGTACTCGGGTTGGTTGGTATCACTGTACGAAGGTGAAACCCGCATCTTATTTTGAAGCTCTTTCTTGTCTGCCTTCCATCTAGCAAACCACACCTCCTAGCAATTGCCTCCTCGATGACGCATAACATATCATATCATTCATCCAATTTCTAGTATGGCATCGGCTAAATCTAACCTTTGTGATCTACTTGTAACTACTCCACTCGATTTTCCAAGGAGATATATGGCACTATCTCCTCGTAATCGATTAATTCTTGTCTCCTGGTAGGCTCTGCAGGACGAGAACTGCATCCATATACTGCTATACATTTTCTCGCATAATCTTCTGGAATGCCATGAAACTTGGCTTTCATCTGCCATACCTTCTTAATATTATCTAAAGTAGGACATATAGGTAGGTGCCCTAGATCGCCTTCGACGTGCGCTCTAAAAAAAAATTGCTTCCACATCCACGATGGTGGCATGTACAACTATTTCCCAAAAGTCAAGCGCATGAGAAGACGAGATTCTGTATAAACTTGCAACTTCTCCTGAAAAACTCAACCACCTCCATATAAGTTGTGTATCTCCTGGCTTTTGTGACTGGCGAACATACCCTCCGAGAAAATTAGGATCTCCTTGAAGGACATCTTGAATAGAGGGATGGATGGAACTTAAGACACAATGCACCATCAAATAGTATGAAGCTTCATTAAAGACGTAGCCCTCAGCTGAGGCGATTAGATGAATAGGAGGAAATTTTTGAATATAACGGTCCTCTTCCAGGGGATCATGACATTTGCACCATCTTCCTTGCGTTGATCCTCAAGACTTGCAGCATCCTCAACATTTTCAAAAGCAAAATCACTTACACTTTCATCCGTTTCATATAGAGATGAATTTGTGGAAGCATCCTCCTCACATCGCTGAAACGCGTCTACATTCGGATCCATTGGGGTGTTTGCAAGCATGAAGTGAAAGCACAAGAGAGGAGAAATCATTCAAAGGCAAATCATAATACCTCATGAAATTTCTAAAGGCATATGGAAACCCTTCCTATTTTCCACCTTATGTGGAAACCCTTCCTATTTTCCCTCTTGCCTGGAAAATAGGAAGGGTTTCCCTGCCGTTGGAAAGTAGAAAGGGTTACATTCAAAATTTGAGATCTAGGGTGACGTGCCACCTTAATGAAAGGCGGCGTGTTGATAAGCGTGATCCATAAAGACCTGCACGTGCAAAGATTCTAAAAATACCCTTCCTATTTTCCTTGGAAACCCTGGTTCTATTGAATCATAAATTATAGCTATCCATTTTCCAAAGGGAAAACCCTTCCTAATTTCTGTGGAAACCCTTCCTAATTTCAGAAGCTAGAAATTCGGAAGGATTTTCACAGAAAATAGGAAGGGTTTCGGTGGAAGCCCTTCCTAGTTTGATTGAAAGCCAGAAGGGTTTCCCTGAAAATTGGGAAGGGTTTCCAGGTAGAGTCGGAATGGTTTCCAATTGACCATCATTATATTTAAGTAACTCCTATTAGGGGAAAATTTTTCGATCACAAAATTTCACTTTTTTTGCCGGATTTGAATGTCTATAGGCGGCCGGAAAAAAGTGGACACCCACCCCAAAAACATTTTAAGTAAGTAGATTGGTGGTGCTGCAAGTTAATTCATGTACACAAGGTAATGGGGTAACGGTATAATAAATATAATAAATCATGAAACTCTTTTGGTTGCCATTCGAGTTAAATTCCCCATTGATGGTAGAACTCTAGTCTCAGGACTCTAATTTAGTGGCCCACCCAACTGAGAAAAATGTCGCCCTCCATTTGGTGTTATGGGGAAAAAGGATGTGCACCCCATTTTTGAGCCTATTTTCCGGATTTTTTTTTGCAAAGAGCACTAGGATTGTTTTTATCATCGAAATTTTTTAAGAATGGTCGGATTTTTTTGGGCCAAACCCCCCCTATTTTCGAACCATATTAATAATGCCCAGTTAAATCCCCAGTTGGTGGTAGAACTATGTCAGAAAGTCTACATCTTATAATAATGCCCTTTAAGACCGAGAGGGTGTAGGCTTTCATGCTTGTTTTTGCAGTCAAAACAAGTGAAAAATAAAATTATATTGTAAATTAAGGGTAGTCATTTTTGCTTGTCAAAATTAATGTGCTATAACGTTGGGGGTTGCGCATCAAAATATACTTCATCAAGGCTATTTCTGTTGTTTCTTTGAGGTCAATGTATAACCTCTGAAGCTCAAGCCTTGTATTTTGTGATTGGGTTAAAACACAAAGATTACACAAAGATTGTTTCAAATGAAGCAAATTCAAGAATGAACTGCATACTCAAGCCAAGAATTTCATAGCAAACATCCCAAGGAAATTAAAAAAATACCTGCGCTGAATTCTCCATATCCTTTATCTGGGTGGTTCCTTGAAATGTAATGACGAAATAAAATTCAAAGACTGATCCACTATCTTACAAGATCGTCAATATTTTCAATTTGGGCCTGCTTGGAGAAAGAAGGTGAAAAGGGGTATTTGAGAAGAAAGATTTGAGAAGGAAGAAGCAAGTGGATGCAGAGGAGCTGCTGATACTTGAAGATTATCTATAATGCGAGAATTTATCTTTGGACAAACTTGTGGATTCTAGAACCTTAGAAAAATAGAGCTACCGCAACTGGATTCAAATAAGCGGTCACTTAATGTAAAATGGACTTTTATTATAGTAGTAATTTGAAGAAAAACATGTCCTTTTCCCGCTACCTAGGGTCTTGGTTTCCAAGTGTAGGGTTTTTATCTTTATCTTTACGTAATTGTATATACTATAAACAAGCAATATAAAGAAGTTATTTTTGGGGTTATCGTCTATGTTCTTTCTATATTTGCCTATGAAAAGGCGCATATTCATTGCGTCCATTTGCACAGATGCACACTATCTCCGAATTGAGTCGGATAGATGGATTAGGGAGCCACGCCAGAACATGCTTTGTCAATGCTACTAAATGGGAGCCGTTGAGGATGAATGCCATAGTCTTTAGAGCTGTCCAACATATGATCAAATTCGGACATGCTATACTAAGTTGGTCAGGCTCAACAAGGTACAACATGTGATATTGAGCACGACTTTAGTATGGATGCGGATCATACCTTTAGGAGGTCATGGATCTGCAGGATCAGCTACGTCCTCGGACACTCACCTGACATGTATATATATCTCATGATGTATATTTGTAAAGTTTGACAACATTCTTATTATTGACACGATTTTTCCCTCGAAAATCCATCGGGACAGGGGTTTTTTAATCCAGACAGTAATAAGTCAGCTGTGCTTCATTGGGTCCCATAGGCAAATTGGTCTCCGTGGACGATAAAAACCATTCTATTCTATTCTATTCTATTCTATTCTATTCTATTCTATTCTATTCTATTCTATTCTATTCTATTCTATTCTATTCTATTCTATTCTATTCTATTCTATTCTATTCTATTCTGTTCTGTTCTATTCTAGCAAGGCTATGCTCATTATAATATGCCACATCGACAATCATTGATTTCTTTGTATGTGAGTGGTCCTCAGGTCTGTTTTTTTAGTACTGCATTTTATGAAGGTCTGCAAAATAATTCTTACATGATTTACTAAGACAAATGTTTAATGATCTAAATTATTGTACTCTACCATATTGCAACAGTTTTTATTCTTCATCGCAACCCAAACTTCACAAGAACTTTAAGGACTAGCCTTCCTAATCACAAGTCAAGTGCTCAATCACACACAAATGGTGCATTTGCATATTCATCAGCGCAAGAGAGGCAGATATTGTTGAAGCCCGGGGATGTCACATAGTTTAAGGCGTGAGTGAATGAATGGGGTGGTTTTTTTTACCCTAAACCGTATGTATATATACGGATAGGGGCTTGGCTAGGGGGTTTTATGGGGGGAAATACAGTGTAATATGTATATGGGAAGGGGTGTTTAGAAGGTTGGACAAGGCGTATATGGAGGGTTTTTTTGCTGACCCCATTAACGCACGTGGCGTATCCCCTTTATAGTAGGTGAAACCCCCGTTGAAGCCCTGGCATGCCAACAGTTCATGAGTAGAAAGGACAAACTCACGATTACGTACAGGCCTTTTAGAACTTGATAGGATATAGCATTGCTCAGAGCTCTATATGCACCATATGAAGTATTAGTTGGATTAGCATCAACTGATGTTTCATGTAATTGGCAACCATTTACAAGAATTCCCATATCACTTGATGCATGTTTTGTCACTGTCAGCATATGCTTCATGTGAGACTTATAACATGGTCTCAAATGTAAGTCTGCTATACTCTTGCTTATTATCTGCCTGTTGTAACGTGTTACAAGTGGTTTTTCATTGATAATGCGTGATGAATTACCTTTTGTGATGCAAATTAAAAAATACTTATTGAAGCTGCATAGGTCAGCACGGGCTACGGTGGTGTGCCAGGGTGAACCCTCTGCCTTTTTCTCATTAGGCAGAGGGGTGCGTCAGGGGTGCCCTTTGGCGCCGTTCTTGTTTACGATTGTGGCGGAGGCACTGTCTCAGTTGGTTTTGGCTACAGTGGAGGAGGGGGTGGTGGATGGGCTTCGGATGCAGGATGGTAGCCAGCAGATTATTAACCAGTTCGCCGATGACACCTTCCTCTTTTTGGTGGCAGAAGAGAGAAATCTGCGGAATGTGAAGGGTCTGCTGGATACTTTCTCCTTGGCCTCGGGCGTTCTTCTGAATTGGGGTAAATGCTCCGCATTATGGGCCCAAATTGACTCACCTCTGCTTGTTTGGCTCTATTCCCTTGGAAGGTGCTTCCTGTGTAATGTGTGTACTAAGTCATTGGGTATTTCCTTTGGAGGGAATGTTTCCATGGGGAGGGTGTGGGATGAGATTTTTGCGGGGTTGCGTAAAACACCTCAATTGATGGAAGGGTAGCAAGTTGTCCATGGCGGGTAGGATCACTATTGCCAAGTCGGTTACTTTGTAGCACTCATGTGTATGAGATCTGCGATGTTAGCTCGAGGGTAAGATCACGGGCTTTGGATAAGATGGTTCGAAATTTTGTGTGGGGTGGGGATGATGAAGGGGCGGTTGTTAAGGTGGCTTGGTGGAAGTGTCTCCGCCCCCGGGAGGATGGGGGCTTGGCCATTCTAGATTTGGCGCTGCATAGTAAGGTGTTGGTCTCCAAGTTTGTTTGGAGCATTCTCGCAGGATGGAGCATCTTCTCCCGGTGCCGCTTATTGTTGCGATCTCTGCGCCATTGTGTGGCATTTGGGAAGCCGTCTGTGCATGTGGAGTTGCCATGGGCACTGTTGTATGGTCTTCGGCATTTCCCACATGCATCCCCTTTTCTCAGGGGGGTGTTGCGTGCTTGGGACCATGTGCGTGTGCTCTTCCAGCTAGATTATGCCTCAGTTTATCACTACTCTTCTCCTTTCTTGTGGGTTCCTCTACACCTCGCAAGACTTGCCCTTTGGCACATCATGCATGCTTTGGACGCCTTGTTCGGTTGGAGGCGAAGCCAGGTGCTCACCTTAGAGGATTGGTATTGGGATGGTCAGCTAGCTTCGTGGGAGTTCTTTCGAGTTCACTTTCGCCTGAGGGGCAGTGACCGGGCTATCTGGGAACAAGTGGCGGGGAGTATTCCGCTACACATTCCTATAGTCCTTCAGGTGATGTGGTGTGCAGGTTTGGAAGGTCCATCCGGATGTTGTGTCTTCTTGTTTTGTGCGGTCTTGCTACCGGGTGCTGGCTATTCATGACACTCTGCCTCCTTCAGGCAAGTGGTCTATGCAGCTTCCGGGTTCTCGATGGCGCTCGGTTTGGACGTGGACATGGAGCTCACTTCCCTTATTGACGGTTAGGGTGCTTCTGTGGCAGGTGGTGCACCGCTGTGTCAGGGTGAATGCCCTTGTGAGTCAGTTTAGGCCGGGTGTGACCCCTTTCTGCCCTTGTTGTGGGCCTTCATCATGAGATTGTCTGGTCTTATGCCCTCACTTGCAGGCTGCCCGGGATTGGGTCAGGGCTCGCTTTTGGTGAGATTGACTAGCCAGCCATTCTTTGCTTCATGTGTATCCTCGGTGCTTGGCCGCTCTTGCGGCGAGCAAGCCTTGCATCCGTGGCGTGGCTTTGGTTGGTGTGGCTGATTTGGAAGCGGCGGTTGTAGATCTTCGGGGGATTCAGTTGACCGCTGCACCTCTCGATTCCTCGACTCAAATACAAGCTATTTCAAAGCTTTCTGGTGTTCCCGGGATTAGTAGAGCGGAAGTTCGCCATTTGCGGGACTTCTTGGGTGTGGTAGATGGTGATGGTCGGTTTGTACAGCAATAGAGTTGTAGTTTTTCTGTGAGGTTGTTGTGGAGTGTCGAGGTATCGCTGTCTCTTTGGGACAGTTCTCCTTCCTCCTCACTTGATTTGTGACATTACCCTTCTTTTAATATATTGATGACACAGTTCTTTAAAAAAAAAAAAAAAAATTTATTGATGTACTTTTTGTTACAAAAAACGTGACAAACTATTAGTGTTTAATTCTAACTTAATGCGCATGATGCGAATGCAAATTTCCATGCTTCTTTAAGTTACTTCTAGTTTAACCACCTCAATGTAAAACTAGAAATTTTTTCTAGCTAGGTTAAGAGATAAGCAAGTAGTTAAGCTAATTTAACTTAAATTTAACTTAATGACGGGTGGAAAATGACCCTAAAGCTATTAATTAGCTTTATGAAGAATTTGATATTATTTATGTCATTCAATAGACAATTGAAGGAATCATCAGCATATTGCAAGAAGGCAAATTGGATCAATTTGCTTGGCAGATTTAAACCCTTTAAGTTCCCAGCATTTTGATGGTAAAGAATAGCTTTGTTTAGCTGCTCAGCAACCACAATAAACATAAGGGGCAAGGAGACAACCTTGCCTCCCCCCTCATTCAAAGAGGAAAATTTTCCAGGAGATCCATTTATCAAGAAAGTAGATTGAGCTCTGCAATTGAGGCCAAGAATTAATATAATAAGCTTTAAAGGGAAGCCTGTCATTTTCAAAGCCAACTCTAAAAAGTCCCATCTTACAGTATCAAAAGCTTTGGAAAAGTCGAGGAGGAGGGCACAATTTTAATCAGAAGCTCTAGCCCAATGCAAACATTCCATAGCAACAATGTAATTGTCTAAAATCTATTAGACAAGAAGGCAGATTGATGCAAGCAAATATTTTTTTGCAGAAAACTTTTAATTCCGTCAGCCAATATTTTAGCACAGATTTTATAAGTGGTATTGATCAAAGATATTGGCATCCAATCACGAAAAGATTAAGGATTATCTGTCTTGGGAATAAGACTAATGAGCCAGAAGCCAAAGTAGGGTGTAAATGATTGGAATATTAAAAGCCATGTATCATTTGCATCAAGTCACTTTTAATAACATCCCAAAATTTTAAACAAAATTTGGGGGGAAGACCATCAGGCCCAGAGCTCTTTCCCTTTGCCAAACTATTTTTGAATACAGGTGAAAATTGAAGAAGATCACATAACTTGCGACAGTATCTCGATGCTTGCTTCCTCAACAAGCTTTGAGATACTAGTGCCTTGGAACAGGTTAAACCATCACACTACCACCTAGGTCAACCTGATGCTTACACGAAGTTCACAGCGCTACCTGCGTACACATTTGTCACTGAAAAAGTGCAGGTTGATAGTGTCAATTTGCACAGGCGCATATACCTGCGAATTTAAACAAGCCGATGGGCTTGAGAGGCAGGCGAGTATAGACTTTGTCAGTTTTGCCATCAGAGTGCCAATGAAGACGAATGCCATATATTGCCACAATGTCGAGCATTTAATCACATCCGAGCTCATTATGCAGAGTTGATTCAGCCTAACCAGCCATTTCATGCGCTACTGGACACAACCTCAGTTGGGTTTGTTAGGACCTTTTTACCAAGACATCATGGATGCACACACTCAATTATGT
This sequence comes from Isoetes taiwanensis, assembly GCA_021234155.1. NCBI lineage: Eukaryota > Viridiplantae > Streptophyta > Lycopodiopsida > Isoetales > Isoetaceae > Isoetes > Isoetes taiwanensis. Next base: position 6,300,520 of record JAJEKV010000022.1, on the reverse strand, counting down.
CCTCAAGCATGACACTGAGATTAAAATGTACCATAATATATCATTATGTAGTCTCTTAGCGTACCCTATTACTGCCAAGATTTTTCCCTCGAAAACCCTTCGGGCAGGGTTTTTTCAATTCTAGCAGTATTACACTTGTTGAAACCTTTGTTTGAGTCCCATAGGCCAATTAGTTTGCGCGGACGATAAAAATCAATTCAATATTACTCTTTGAACTATTTATAAAGACCATAATTGGCTAGAGCATTGTCAAATTGACAATCCATATATTGATGTGAATCTGGATTCACAAATTAGGGTTCAGTTCAGCAAAAGATTAGGTTTGAAATGAAGAGCCAATTTCTTGAGCTTGCAGACCCAATTCATGCAAATACTTAGCCGAATTACCCTGAACAAATACTATAGAGCCATAAAACTTGCTTTTTACGTCGTCTTTAATGAAAAAGTCGTGCTTTGAAGCTGTTTAGCTTTTTTTTACTTTGCTTTGTTTCAAACTGAAGGTAAGACGGCGTTGGTATCACTTCTACATGCCTGCATCACTTGTATGTAGAAGGGAGCTATTTCCCTTCTACATGCCTGCATCACTTGCATGTAGAAGGGAGCTACTTGTGCCACATGGGGTCCTTTCTTCCAGTTGATCATTATAAAGACCTAATAGAGTTGGAGAGAGGGGGCACTGTTGACATACTCCAATGTTGCCGATAATGTGGTGATGCAAGTGAGCAAAGAATACTGATATATTGTTATAGAACCAAAGAACCGCATTTTGCAGAGAGGGATTCATGTTATAGATACAAAATTTATCGCTGGCCCTATGTGCGGCCGCTTGCATTTCTCTTCTCTAACCCGGCCGCAAAAGAAGTTTTGTGCTTGAATAGATTTCAATTCTCGACATCATTGAGATGTGAAAGAACATGCAGGAGTTGAACTGCATGTTCCTCAAACTATATTAGTTTTGAGAATCTACCGCTCATTCCCTTGATAAAATTTGGCTGCTTATTCATGTTAAAAGTTTTAGTTTTATGAGCTTGGTGCCCGCCATACCCATCATTGTAGTTTTTATCTTATGAGAGTTTATACTATACCCTTCTTTGTCCATGTCTCCTTCACTCAAAGAGCACTAAAGAATTTCTTGCTCAAAGAGCACTAAAAGAATTTCTTCTGAAGCACCAATTCATTCGGAGACTACCCAATAGAGTTAATACTTGAAGAGAGAATCGAGCCATAGCCCATTATTGAGTGAACAATTTACATAAAATGCAATTAACTTATGACTACTCCAATTTTACTTTTTTTTTTTTTTTTTCCTTTTCCGGAGGAAGTCGCACCTAGCCTCTCCATCATGATCTCCATGATTTTGCCTTAATTACTAGGTGCTACCCAAGTGGTCCTAGATATGGCATCTAAACATCGAACTTCTTTTAAGGGAGGGGAGGTTTTTGGATTGCCCCTCTTAAGGGGGTGGCTTTGAGCATCTTGAGGAATGTTTTTGGGTTGACCCTGTTAAAGTGCAATTCGTTAGGTAGAGGGTGCCTTGAGCATCCTGAGGCATATTTTAGCATATCTAATGGTGCAATGGCTAAAATTTTGGTACCAATTTAATTCGGCGGGGCTATATGCTTTGTCTCAAGGGAGGCAATTTTGTGGATATCAATTGACTCTATTGTTAATTTCACCCAATGGTCTGACAATCATAGGGTACAATTTTGTGGATATCAATTACTCTATTGTTGACTCTCACCCTATGGTTTGATAATCATAGGGTGACCTGAAAAAGCATCTTGTTTTTGAAGGGAAAGTCATACCTGCTATGACTTCTGCCTACCACAAACAGTTGCTGTAAAACAGAGGGGGTATTCCTTAGGAATGAAGCATCTAAGTCCACTGCTCAACCCATGAATAGGAGTGGCTTTTTTTGCACCACCCAAAGTTTCTTCAAGGTAAAAAAACCTGATAACCAGATGCAGATGATCCAGCAAATGCAAATGATTCACTGGTATTAACTTGGGATCATCCTGCAAAGGGATATCTTTAGAATTAAAAACATATAAGATCTCAAACAAAACTTCTTCAAGTATCACCTCTGGCCGTATATAGCCCCCCTTTTTCCATGGAAATCCTCCCTGTCACGTTAAATGTTTTTTGCCTTCATTCTTGAACATTTACTGCATGTCTTCTTGTGTCATCTTGCATCTTCATTCCATGCTTCTCTAAAACAATATCTATCTATCTTACCTGCTTTGCAAGGCAAAAAGACTGAAAGAAATTAGAAATGTCAGAAAACTTCACAAGCAAGACTTTAAACAAAAGGTAGCTCGTGTGGACACCTGAAACTGTCATTGAAGGGCAGAGGCCTGCCATTAGACAACATTTGTACACGGAAAATTCACCAAGGGATAACTAAGATCCACGATTCCAAAGGATAATAGAAGTCTTCATGCATGCCAACATTTTTCGGCTAGAGCTACTGATCCAAAGCTTAGGTATATAATTTGAAGTCCTACAAAATCCAAAGCAATTTTTTTCTCAAATTGCTTCACTAGAAGTGAAATGTCTCTTTGAAACAGATAAGCATGGAAAATTCCAATACCTAGATGTAACAGAGAATGTTTTGAAAAGATGCAACACGAATGTTGTTCTTGGTGCGACCAAAAGACGCAATATCATGCCGTAACACCGCAATGATCCCTTTGCCATTTGACAAAGCCGATTATATAATATCGGATGATCCACATTACCAAGACATAAGGATAAACCCCGCATTTGAAGCGGAAAAGATATAAAATTTTAAAACAATGCAGACTTATCAAGTTGTCTCTACAATTGGTAGAGGAACATCTTAGCCTCTTTCACAAAGGCCGAGCCACCGCCTTCATCTAGCCATACCGACCTAGGGTAGCAAAACAAAAGGCAATTTAGACGGATATTCTAACGCTCAAGGATGCCCGTCTGACCACTAGTAATGACAAAGCTTCTTTTCGGCGTTTATGCAAAGCCGGATAGATAGAGCAAATATCTGTTATTATAAGCTCAACCCGGATGGAAGCAAGGCAAATAGCATAGCATAGCATCTGATTAACGATCAAAGCATAGCATAGACGAAGGCCATGCATGATCCGCTGGCATTATAAGAAGATCCTCCACATGCTCAGGGCAAGAAATTCCGCAAGATCCTTGAATCGCACAGCCGAGGTGGCCTTGCAGCAGAGATGCAATGCCGAGGCGCAGATCCGGCACTAGATAAGCTCAAAAATTGGTTGCTTTCTGAAACTTCAAGGTTGGAAGCAATTTTTGAAGCTTTGAAAATCGAACACAATAGCCACAACCCGGCCAGGAAGCCTATCGCCATAAGCGCCATAGCCATAGTTGAATCCGTCGGCAAAGTCATCTGTTACATGGCTACCGCTTTGTCACAAAACCATTTTCGCCATTTTTTTTAAATCTCTATTTTTTCCTTCCTAAATACGTGTCGAATCTAGGAAGAGGCATCAACTCCGAATATGCCTAAAGAATCTTTCCCATAAGAATTATACATGTATTGAATACGATGTCCTTCCTAATCTCAGAAATATAGACGCGTTTCTTAGCATAGAAAGACGCCTTTAGAATCGCGTGCTTCGCAAAAGAGGATATTAAGTTTTACTTTGGATATCACGAACCAAAAAACAACATTAACAGTATCATCCATTTCCATTGCATGGTTAGGAAAGGACAAAAAGGTTTGAGTTCCTTGATATTTATGATGATGACCTACCTTGTTAGTTGACAGCTTTTGTATTGCAACAAAAGGAAAACTATTGTTTTGTAAGCTACGTAAATCAATGTTTTGCAAGGGGACCACCACTATAAGCACGCAACCTTAGGATCTTGGCATGACGTATTGAATATAGGGGCAATATTATATAATGTCAATGGTTATGTGATATGGAACTTTGCTGGAACTTGCAATCTACTACAACATCATGGTCTCAATGGATTTAGCAATTACTATCTGTAGCAAGGAAGCAGTTAAACTATTGCTTGCTGAACACCTGAACAAAGCAATATATACTTAAGCAACACATCAACAAAGCTTATTGAGGTCTAAGCCTAGTAAACATAAGCAAACTCTCTTGCCATTTTGTTTGCCACAAAACTATTACATGAGGCATTTCAAAATATGTCTGGTATTATATTTTTTATATTTGATCCACATGGAATCTGCATTCTCAACTATATATGCAGGAACATGAATTCGACCCTTCAAAATTGGAAGGTTTGGATTTATAAGACACATGACGATAGAAAGTAATATCATATTGAGTATTTAAAGTTTGCATAAAGAAAATGACATTGCATCAAATTGAGTATTTACAGTTTGCAGAAAGAAAATGGCATTGCATCAGGAAAATCTGGACGGCCTAAGCTTAGTACATTTAAAGTCAAAGTTCAGTTAAAGGGTTGGTAGAGACCAAATGCTTGCAAGCCAAATCAAGAGACAAAGAAACTACTTGCTCGTTTGTGAATCAACATCATGCATACGGTACAACATTTCTCAAAAAGCACAAAAGATCGTTGACAATGACTACAACATAGAATACTAAGATGATAAAGCATTTTAGTACACCATTTTAACAATTTTGGCGGTCCTTGACAGTAGCACTTATTCAAAGATACAGATCATAGGCAGACTGGTATATGGAGCAATTTATAGACAATGACATCTTGGTACCAGCTTGATGATCATGATATGTGATGAAGATCTGTCTGATCGAAAAAGAGGTCTCTGTTATCTTGTTCTCTTTCTTATTTTCATGTTGATAACAATGAGAGAATGAAAAACACTAATCACCATGGCAGAACTTGGCACTCTAGAAAATGCTATTTGATCATTCTAGGGACTTCATCCATTGAAGCTGCACCTGGCACTTTTGGCACTTTAGAAATGCTACTAAATCATTCTAAGGACTTCATGAACTGTACTCATATTTTGAAAAGAAGGAAGCAATGAAGAAACATGAATCGTTGGTTTGAAATAAATTATAATAGTGTCCGTGTAAGAACCGCATTTCTTTGGCGACATGGCGTTGCAAATATCCAATCCATCTTAAGCTATAAGACTCAAGCTTCAATGATTTTCTAGGTTTTAGCAAGAAAGTACTATTAATATTTTGGTGGGATGCAAATCAAAAAGATGAGAAAAAATAAACTGGAATAACAGGCTCAAATACCTTTGGAACTAAAAGCTGATGAATGTAGAGGCAACTGCATTAGGGCCGAGTGAAATAGATTTGAATCATATTTTGAATCCACAGAATACAGGTGTATGACTTGGAGTAGGATGAACACTATATTTTCCGCCTCTCGGCATTCCTCTTCCCAACAACGTAAAAAAGGTAATGTGGATCTAAACCCCATTTACCTGCTTGCACAATAAAGAAGAAAATATGAAACCTGGCATGAGTGGAGGAAGAGCACAACTGAAATAGAAAATCCTATTTTTAATAAAGAGTTGTGGAAGCTCTTTTTACCTCTATAGAGCAAAAATGAATTCGGCACGCATACAATTAAACACTTTTTCAAATTCGACATGTTAAACAATGCGAGAAACTTCTATATGTAACATGATAACTACCCAAAACATAGATGAAAATGAAAAAATCCGGTTTTATGCTTTTCAACTGATGCAAAAATATGGAAGCTCTTTAGTAGAAAAATTCCTATTTAAAATAGACGGCTACTGAGTCGGTTCATGCTTCCTTTGTTCAAACCCGACTCATTCATGTTCACTTGAAAAAATTAAGGGCGATACAAGGTTGTAAATAGTAAGAGATCAAGTGGTTGATCACAAAAACCCCTTCTGTATCTCATTAAACTTTCAACAAAGAGATATTACAAATGTGAAGTTAAATACCCACTTTGTAAGCACACTTCATGTAATTTTACCTGCAAAAAATGCTTCATATATTGGACCCAAAGGATATTATAAGAAGAAGTCGACTTCCCTGGCTCATGCGCTGTTATGACATGCACTAAAATCGTGGCCTTCTTGAGCTTCTTGTGTGAAGCTGTTGTCGCTTGTTTTCGCATTCTGAGGTGTTGAAGAAAGCACAGAAGGAGAGTCGTGTAACGCCACATTTCGGGAATAAAACCAAAAAATATAACATAATACATATAATGTTTGCACGACCAAGTTTAGTATATTTATAACTTAAGATTGGTAATGGTTTTGATTTGTATTAAGTAGCCTTGAGAGGTAGAAAGTCGTGGCAACTTCGATTAGGGGAAGAAGCCGTATTTTGCTGATTTCGAAGGTCGGATTGGGGATAACGGTCTTGTCGTCTCCTTTGGACCGATGGATGGTAGCCGACCATGGGCTTGCCAATTCCTTTATTCTTGCGGTGGCGGGTTGAGGACGAAGCTGATCTGCTGCAGATGCTTGGAAGTGCTTGGGTTGGGTCGGCAATGCTTTGTATCAGGTGAGACGACTTGCTATCTAGCTCTTGTTTTGTTTGTGTGATATGTCATTGAAAAAGGCAGCTAGGAAGGTTAGGGGTGCGGCAGGGCAGGCCGGCATCCCGCCTGGTAGCCCACAGATTAATCCTTTAGGGCCTGCTAGTTCCATGCATGGTAGTGCTAAGATGAATTCAAGTTGCTCTGCTGGTGCCATGCCCGGCAGCTGCAGCTCTGGACAGACCCAGCAGCACCCTGCCATGCCCAATTCGTTCTCCTGCTGGGGTGCAATTGATGTATCTGTAACATTAGGATTGTCAGGGCAGGATGTTCCCCTCAGCTTCTATGAGGCTTTGTCTTCTTTCTGCGACAGAAACTGCATAGCAGGGGCTGTTGCTTTGGAGAGGGGATCGTCGTGAGGATCCGCACACTGCGTTGAGTGTCTTGAGAGGTCGGTTCAATTCTCCCAAAGCCATGAACGAAGCCATTAAGAGAGCCTTCAATTGGCCATCCAAGCCACCAGATGTGATTTTGGTGTGCAAGGCATTGAAGAACACCAGACTTCATTGCTTTGAAGGCATGGTCGGCTATTGCATGAAGGACATTGGCAAGGTACATTACTTGTGTCATCTGCACAATGCCAGTGAGTCAATGATACAGAAGGGCAAGGATCTTTATCTGCGTTGAGGCGCTGGAGACACCAAGGGCTTCTGTGTTCTTGACAATCGGAACATCCTGAACAGGGCTGCACGTTTTGTTTCATATCATGGTGGTCGCCGTGCACACCAAGCCTCACTTTCACCTTGGCTCGAATGATCAGGAGGCGACAAGTTTACCTTGTCCAATGGTTATTAATACCTTCTAACACGTTTCATGTCAATGAGCATAGAATCCGTCTTTGCCCGGAGAATTCTCCTAAATCCTGCTCGTTGCATGCCTTGAGATATTCAGACAATTTTATATGGGCTGCCAGCTGGGTATGTGCCGATTGAATGGAATGGCCTGGAAGGCGTAGATATTGGGATGATTCCATCCCTGCTGATGAGGCCGATGAGAACTTTGTTGACTTGTGTGATCCCACGTTTAGCCCGAGGGTTGTCATAGGCGAGGAGGGTCTTGATTATATTCCGGTTTACCTGGCGACCATACCATGGCCGTTGGCTAGGCCTGGTAGCTGCTGTGAGATTGTACAGTTGTCTTTACGCATTGTTTTTATTTTTGCAGGTTAGAGATGGAGGTTGATGCGAATGGCGGGGGATGGCGGGCCCATTTATGGTGCACATAGATCTCTCGATCATTAGTTCGGTGTGGATGTCTCTCGTCGATGGCGAGGGTTTATCCACCGGAATTGGAAAAAACATTTTAAGCTTGAAGAGTTTATTAACCCGTTGGTTCAAGTTGGAGTAATCACGAGGGATAGCGGCCTCAATGCGGATCCTTAAAATCGGTGCCCGGAGTTTTACATGGCGATTGACGGTGATATGAATAGTGTTGCATGGGAGCGGTGAGGAGTTGCGACGTTTGAACTCCATACTCTCCGATCGCATATGAGCCTTGCCAGGGCGCTCTTGTCACAGGAGATCCGGGCGTTAGATAATGTGATAAGGCAGGGTCGATCTGGGGAACCGCGGAATTGAAGCTTGCTAGTGGTGTCTTTTGTGGATGTAGATATCTGTTGTTTTCTTGCCAAGAAACTTATCAGCTAGAGTTGATGTACTTGTCTGTTGTCTTCTTGCTGGAGTTCATATACAGGTGTTTGCTTTTTGTTTGATACTTGCCCCTCACGCTTAGCCTTGTTGGGATCCTGCTTGTGAGAGGGCCGATGATGTGAATGTGCATGTGGCACTTCTTTACTGTAACAAATGTTTATGTTCTGATGAATTAATGGCACTTGCTTGTGTGTTCACACTGTGTTTTTGTGCTGGCCAGCCAATGTAAGTATTTGATCCTTGCTGCCCACGTGTATTTTTGTTTTAGACAATGGTTTATGGGCAATTTGTGCTCCTATTTTATGGGGTCAATTTGACCCCTGGTTGACTGCACACTTGCCGCCTGGATTTTCCCCTGGCAACATATTCGTGGAAAATTGCCGTCATTGGACGGCCAAAAAATGATAATACAAGCAAAAAACGATAAGTACGCAAAAAACTTCGCCAGATTTGGGTTATTAAACACGTCAATGGAAACCCTTTCTGGCTTCAACATGGAAACACTTTCATATTTCCACGTAATCCGGAAGGGTTTCCAATGCTTAATTCGGAAGGTTTTTCGCTAAAATTAGAATCAATCTAATTTTTTTGGGTGGAAGAGATTTACCACTAATTAATTCTCTGCAATTAATTCTCATGGCTGAGAAAAACCTTATGTATTGCCTCTTCCTCCGGCGATATTCTGAAGGAGCCGATATTTTGAGAGAACATGCCGATATTCCATAAGATCGATATTCTGAGAGAACGGTTCCATTGATTCAAGAGATTAATCATTCAAGAGGTTGATTCAGGAGGCAAAACCATCGTTAGTTGTCGGAGCAAGGAATCGCAGCATAGATTTGTTGAAATTAAATTGGTATATTTTCTCATTGCCATATATTTTTACTACCCGATTACATCCTCAGTTCAACAAATCAGAAGTGACATCAGATCGAAGTCAATATAGATCAATTGAAAAATTAAATCCGATGAATTTGATCCATTTTGCATCTCACAGATGATTTAAAAACATAAATTCGATGCGTCGATGTTTCTGCCAGTATTTTGCCCTTTTGGGACTTAACATTTTGGGCAAGCCTTCTCTTAGGTTTAAAGGACTAGTGGGAGATATGGATACTCTTGGTAGCCGCTGGTTCATGCTAGGCTAAGTGTTGGCAAAATGCGTTAAACATCAGTTGAGTCTGGAATTTTACATGAAAAGGATAAAACTTCAGAAGCACAGGAGTTTGATGACAACCGCGAACTGGAGGGCTACACTGATGGCATTCAAATTGATGGGGAGAACGAGATAAGGTATCAGGAGGACGGGTTCCATATCGTGCCTTCCAACACTGGAATAAGAATTGACGATGTACTATATGATTCCAATGAAAAACTACTTAAATTTCTAAAAGGGTGATGTGGATTTAAGAACATCAGGTACTATATCATATAGACTTGAGATGGACCATAGTTTTAAAGTTGCATATTGTGGGGCATGTTAACTCCTGTGATGCAAGCTCTTCTGCATTTCCATTTGGTCAGTTGAAAGTGGCTAACACTTCAAGCGGTAAAACTTCAAAGAGCCTAGCGCGAGAAAAAGCTGCATTGAAGAAAAGTAGGTATATTAGAGCATCTTCGAAGCCTGTATCCTCACTAGAAAGTTGTTTGAGAACTCAGATGCATTGTGATAGGTTCAATGACAGTGGGAGACAAGTTTCTCAGTCCCCGTTTTTCTCACCGTTACAGCAGGAAGTGGCAAACAATGGATTAAGTGCAGGAATGGGCAGATATCCTTGTGCACAAAATGCTCGGAAGCCTGGTCTGCAAACTACAAGTTCATATCTAATGGTGGAAGGTAATCCAACTTTGTAGTAGCTCTAGTAACTCTCTTTGAGGGCAATCCGAAACAACAATATAGAATATAGAACCTTGCCAAAGTCTCGTGAACTAGGCGTTCTTGAAACATAAAGATTAAGTCAACTTGTAAGGGAAAGAATCTAAAAGAAAAGAAAGGCGTGGCAACCTACGAGAAATGATATAGGTACATATTGATATGCATAATTATTATATGAAGCACTACGGTGCATATGTAGTTTAGATAGTGGCGGTAGCTTCCATGCTTGGCGACTTTAAAGAAGAAAGCATCTCAATGGAGACGGGTGATATTGGCACATGACATACGCTATTAGATTTTTGATGTAAGAATGGAAGCGGTGGATGCCCTTTAGCACCACCGCTTTTCAAAATTATCCTTGAGGCTTTGTCGCATGATTATTCACCATTGCAACCACGGAGGGACTTCTCCATGGTCTTACAATAGAGGATGGCACACAAGAGGTGCGCAATCAATATGCAGCGACCGCGTTCCTCTTCCTAGTCGCTAATTTGAGAATCTTGCAAGCTGCCAAAATGCTCTTAGACACTTTTTCAGCTTAGGTGTCCTTTTGGGATAATGAAGTGTACAACTTTATGGACATTGGATACTCGACTCCGTGTGTGTTCATGATTATCCATGGAAATTACTTGCACATGGACCAGGCCATCAAGTTGTTGGGGATTCGGTTAGCATCCATGGGAAGAGATTATTAAGGGTTTGGAGAAGAACTTATTCTGGTGGTCCACCCATAAAGTTGTCTCTTATGGATTGCATTCACGATTGGCCAAGTCGGTCCTTAGTAGTAGCCATGTTTATATGGCATCTTTACTACTAGCCCATGAGATCAAAAGTATGTGAGCTCATTGCAATAGTTTGGAACTTTATATGAGTGGATGCTTGAGGAAGTTCTTTGTGATTAAGGTGGCTTGGTCGGTGCAACCTTCCAAAATGGGCTGGTGGTGCGGATATGATGGACTAACACTTCCAAGCTGGTAAAACTTCCGGCTTCCCTAGCGAGAAAAAGGCGCATTGAAGAAGAGTAGGTATATTAGAGCATCTTGAAGCATGTGTCCTCACTAGAAAGTTGTTTGAGAACTTCGGATGCATTGTGATAGGTTCAATGGCGATTGGGGAGACAAGTTTCTGATCCCCGTTTTCTCACCAGATTCTGGCCGAGGAAGTGGCAAGCGATGGATTAAGTGCAGGAATGGGCAGATATCCTTGTGCACAAAATGCTCGAAAGCAGGTCACAAACTACAAGTTCATATCTAATGGTGGAAGGTAATCCAACACGTAGTAGCTCTAGTAACTCTCTTTGAGGGCAATCCGAAACAACAATATAGAATATAGAACCTTGCCAAAGAGTCGTGAACTAGGCGTTCTTGAAACATAAAGATTAAGTCAACTTGTAAGGGAAAGAATCTAAAAGAAAAGGAAGGCGTGGCAACCTACGAGAAATGATATAGGTACATATTGATATGCATAATTATTATATGAAGCACTCTGGTGCATATGTAGTTTAGATAGTGGCGTGCTTCCATGCTTGAAGCGACTTTAAAGAAGAAAGCATCTCAATGGAGATCGGGTGATATTGGCACATGACATACGCTATTAGATTTTTTGATGATGTAAGAATGGAAGCGGTGGATGCCCTTTAGCACCAACGCTTTTTCTGAATTATCAGAGAGGCTTTGTCGCGATTATTCACCATTGCAACCACAGAGGGACTTCTCCATGGTCTTACAATAGAGGATGGCACACAAGGTCTGCAATCAATATGCAACGACCGTTCCTCTTCCTGAGTAAGCTAATCTTTGAGAATCTTGCAACTGCCAAAATGCTCTTAGACACTTTTTCACTGGCTTCCGGTGTCCTTTTGGGATGACAGAAGTGTACAACTTTATGGACATTGGATACTCTGACTCCGGCGTGTGTTCATGATTATCCATGGAAATTACTTGCACATGGACCAGGCCATCAAGTTGTTGGGGATTCAGGTTAGCATCCATGGGAAGAGATTATTAAGGGTTTGGAGAAGAACTTATTCGGTGGTCCACATAAAGTTGTCTCTTATGGGTTACATTTCTGATGGCCAAGTCGGTCCTTAGTAGTAGCCATGTTTATATGGCATCTTTACTACTAGCCCCATGAGATCAAAGTATGTGAGCTCATTGCAATAGTTTGGAACTTTATATGAGTGGAGTGCTTGAGGAAGTTCTTTGTGATTAAGGTGGCTTGGTCGAAGTGCAACCTTCCAAAATGGGCTGGTGGTCTGGATATGATGGACTTCTTACTGCATAGCAAAGTTCTTATTTCAAAGTTCATTTGGAGAGTCCAGAATGGTGAAGATGACTCTCCTGATTTACACCTTCTTAGACAAGCTCTTAGTTATTGTATCCCTCTAGGCAAGAAGGCTGTCAAACCAGTCCTACATTGGGCATTACTTCAGACTCTACAACCTTTTCCAAGTGCTTCTCCATTTTTTTGTGGCTTGTTGACAGCATGGGAGGCAGTCAAATATCTTTTCTGGCCATGCCCCTCTATCCACACCCTGTTGGAGACTCCATGGTGGTGGGCACCATTGCCTCCAAACCCCTCAGCACCTCCATTGGCAGCATCAGTTCATCCCCTTACACAGAGACAATGGGTTCTTGCAGGTGTTGTCTCCATTCAAGCATGGTATGAAGCGGGTCGCCTACTGTCTTGGCCTGAATTTCAGGCAAAGTTCCTGCTCTCTCGTTGGGATGTGTCTCTATGGGAGAAGCTCGCAAAAAATTTGCCTCTTATAGTGCAAGTTAGTGTTGCTGAAAGGGTGCCATGGGACTGTTATAAAAATATTCACAAAGGTAAGCATTTTGTCAGATCAATATATTGCCTTCTTTTAGCACCACAGCCCCTCCAGTTGCTAGATGGGTGGCACCTACTAGTTCCACAACCCACTTTGTGTCTTACATGGCGATGGCTTTGGGATAGGTTGCTCCACCCCCTAGTCTCTGTACTATGGTGGCAGGTTATCCCCAGGTGCCTGCGTATTAATGCCTTTCGACATCGCTATGATTCTCGCATATCTGCAGTATGCTCGCTTTGCCTTTCAGATGTCAAGACTCTTGAGCACTGTCTCTTTGATTGTCCAGAGGTTCAACCAGCGTGGTCCTGGTTACAAGGTTTTTTTAACAGTACATTGGACTGCCGATGCATCCTCTTGGCGTCCTATCCCAAGGCATGGCCTCCAGCTAACAAAGGGCATTCCATCTTGGTTCCAGTTGGCTCTTATGGTCGATATGGGAGTGTCGCAGACACCACATCTTTCAGGGTATTTATTCATTTGCATGCGGTGTTATTACGGTGGCCCAGAAAAATATATTGACGGCCTACGAGTGTTCCTCCCTTGAATCAGAAATGATGGAACGCATCAGGATTCAGTATCTTCGAATTGATTCTTATCGTTAGTCTCCTATTCCGAAGTAAGTACATTGTGCTCCAGGCTCGTGTTCCTATAACATCTTTTTGTGTTTACACAATTAGATGAGACATGGAAATTTTGTACCTTTTATCTAATTAATAAACTTTTTGGCTTTCGTCCTTAAAAAAAAAAAAAGAAGTTGTAGTGGTTGGTTTATATTTGTGAACCATCTTCATTTTCTGCACTAAAGGAATGAAATTTATTTGTTTGTAATCTTGTTAGGCAGTCTGTTACTTACAATTTAAACCTTCTTTTGTATTTTTTCAGGACGAGAACAGATATAAGTTGCATGAATCTCCCAGAGGGTAAGAAGTTGTGAATCTCCCAGAGGCTAGTACTTGATCCCATTCTTCATGTGCAAGATATAAAGCAGTATAAGGCTTTTCTCAAGGGCAAGAAAGCTCAATACATGGCCGCATGAACAAGACATGTTCTTTCTTCTTGCACACATGCATTTTACAGAGGAGTCTTCTTGCAAGGATTTTAGAAAAGCAGTTGATGACTTGAGCTGAGGGATCAGCATTCGTGCTATTGGTCAGACAAGATTTAGATCTAAGTTAATAGGCATCAATGTGTAGGGTATACAATAATACAAAAGAGTACAAAACTGATTTTTTTTGAAAGAGAAGTTCAACTCTTATACGATGATATAGAAAAGACATACTGTTTGAACGGGAACTTGAACGTTATAAGATGAAATATGAAAGAACTAAGTAAAATAGTTTTGTGAAGCATAGAATTAGAAGTCTAAGATGAACCAATGGTTTTGAAACAATTCTTCTAGATGAGTGTTGAAGGTGTTCACAGCAAAACCTTCAACCTCGATGGTTTAGAACCTCCGGGTTGCTTATGGCAACCACTCTAAGTGAAAAGATCCAAAAATGCTCAAACAATTGCGACTTAGCTTTTCACGAAGGGTAAAAAGTCGCCTTACAAGAAAGTGTATCAAATGCAAACCAAAGGGATTTTGATCATGATTCTGTTTTCATAGTTGCACAAGGCCTTAAGGTATCTTGGGACAAAAGTCGAGAAAAGACTATGATAAAGCGGGTATGCCAAACAAGCACTTGACCCGGGTCAATTTTTTGGTCAATATCCATGGCGAGAGCTAGATTTTAAAACTTCGATATTGATGCTTTTTTTTTGGGATCTAATGTCTTTGCCTTCTCCCAAAATGTCTGTGTACAATGTTCCTTGATGGTCTTTGCAAGAAGAGATCTACTTTTAAGGGATTTTGATTTTTAGAATGGTTGACTGTCACAGGATATGAGCAGAAGCGAAAATATGGTTTTGCTTTTTTTTTTTTGCAATATCCATGCATGCCATGACCAACTAATGACTCTAAGAATTTTTGATGATTCTTTGTTTGAGAAATAAAAGCGGACTTATGCTTCAATGACCCTAAGTCTGATTTCCGATCTATGATGATCGATCAAGCAAATATTATAGCCATCAAATGCTTGTATTCTAGGTGTCTAGATGCAATGCTTGAACTGCTCTTTTCTTCAGAATGATATGCAAAGGGATAATAATGCAAGCAAAGTGAACTCTGTCACCAAATTGATAAGAAACACTCATAATCTTACTCGGATTTTCATTTGAATCAGGTACACACATGCAAACAATATCAATCCCAAGCTCTAAGTCTTGGGCACAGGATCGAATAGGTATACAATCAAAGAATTCGCATGAATTTGTCAGTAATTCAAGCTGGATATCGAGTGTGGAAGCCAGAATCAAGCTTCAAATATGCAAGCCGGTCCTTTTGCAAGGTAATTAATCTCTTTTTCACATCAAAGCCCTCGAATTTTCTCTGAGCACAAAAGCCCCTTTTAAAATTCCCATGTTTCGTCCCGTTCTTGGCCATTTCAGTTTAATTCTCTGTCCTTTAGTTTTTGTGATGCAATCTTGGTGTTAAACAAGACAATTCGGCTGCTAAGAATGATGATTAGTGGTTACTTCAGGCGAATTAGGCGGATCTTGGCGTTTACAGGATTTAGAGTTCTTGGCAAACTTGGCGAAATATCCCACAGGCCAAATTTGATTCGGGGAGCCCAAGGTATATAACAACAAATTAATCCATTATTAATAAGATTTCGTGTAATATCCACGTGGGCATCGGTACCTCCACAGCCCCTGCGCCCGGATGTTCCACGTGGCAAAAAATAGTGATTGGCTGAGGAAAAAATAGGCTTTTGGGGGAGGGGATAGATAGGACAAATTTTTTGGCAACATATATTTTTTTTCAAAAGGAATCTTTTTTATGCTCTAGAAGATTACGGAATCTTTTTCTTGAATGAGCACTTTCGAATTTTGGCCTTAAAATGGTGTGTATGGAGGGTGATGTGGCAAGAGAACATGATGAGTTGGCAATGTAATGGTGACATGGCAAACAAGTGAGGTGTCAAATAACTTGGCTTAGAATATTTTTCTAGTCAAAACTTTGGGTGAGGTGGACATGATGTGTATGATATGTGGATGATGATGTGGAGGTGTTGGTGATGATGTGTCATGATGATGTGTCTCCCTTATGGATTCAAACATGATATTTGAAGAACTACGCAAAAATAGAATTTCAATGTGGTGACACGTGCATGGTATGACAAGGCAATGTGGGTGACATGTATGGTGACTTGGCCTCTTTTGGGATGTTGTCATAGGTCAATTTAGGCATAAATGCATGAAATTTGCATTTTCTAGGCAAATTTTAACTTTGGATGTTTCCCTTAGGAATTTTGCATTCTCTCTCCTTTTTTGACTTATAGGGAGAGGAAGCTGACCTTTGACCATGTGTATGACCAAGTCAAGTGGAATTTTTGACCTTGAATGATATGGCAATGGCATGGAAAGTGTGTGGAATGTGAATGACATGTAAAGGGAAAGTTTTGACTAGAAAAAATCTTCAAGGCCAAATTTGACTTGGGAGATGAAATGTAGGCATGGAACTAGAGATCTCATGAGCATTTCTTCATAACAAAGGGTATGGAGGATGTAGGATGGGAATCCAAGGGTGTAATTATGCCAAGAACTCAAATGATAGCATCACATACCAAGAACTCTTCAAGGGGTCTTCAATTCTTCAAACTTTGCTTGATTCTCCTGCATACCTTGCTTGTATGACATATTCAACAAAAATTGGACTTATTCAGATTTAATAGATAATGCCTCAAAAATGCCATTATAAGAATTTATGTATTGTTTAATTCTTCTTGATTGTTATAATTTTTATGAGTTTTTATTATATAAATTTATCTTTAAATTAAAACTATAATGGTTGTCAAAGAATAATTTTCAGTGCTTTAACAAACATGATAATTTATAAATAAAATCTGATGGTTTAATAAGTGATTGACTTAAAATTCATGTGAGAATTGCACAATTGATAAACTTTTACACTTTTAAGAATACTTTAGGAAAAGTTTTAGGTTGAAATTAACTAAACGATAAAGTTAATGTTTTAATAATAACTATTGAATAATTTATTATTGATGAAATAAAACATAATCAATAATAAGCTATTTAATTTTTTAAAACATAAGCATAATTAGTTAATTATTTTCAATCTAAAAGATTCTTCTATGAATATTTCTAAAAAATAACACTTTAATCATAGAGAGTTTATCTTAGATTAAAATTTAATTTAAAATAGAGTAAAGTGAAAATTAGTTTAGAAAGCAATCTTATACTTTAGTAGCCATCATACTTTTGATCTAAAGGTGCATCCTTTACGTATTGGAAGTTCTGAGGAGACGTCGGGGAATCCCCCTGTGATTTCTGACTCCTTCTCCTGGAGCCTTCGCATTCTCTCATACGGGAAAAGAAAAAGGAAAACAAATAAGTAAAAAAAAAAAGGCACAACACACCAAATAAAAAACTTACGCGAGTCCTGCCATTTTCGCTCTTTTCTTCTCCTTCTTCTTCCTATTTTTCTCCTTCTTCTTATGAAGAGCTACTTCAGACTAACACGTGGCAGAAAATAGAAAATGATAAGAAACAGACTGGGGAAAAAAAAAAGGAAAAAGAAAACAGCTTTCTTCATCCTTGATAAGCTCGTCCATCATTCTTTTTGCTTTTTTCTCTCGACTGTTGCTCCTGCTCGATGGAGTGGATATCCTCTGCAGAATAGCCTGCTCTTTTGTAAGCACAGTACTCATCATCGCCCCCCTTGATATGCTCGAGGAAATCTTCTAACTCAGGAGTAGGCAGCCACCGCTTCCTCGACTGGCTTCAACCACCAGTTTTTCATACACGGCTAAGACCCAGAACAATCTTCTCTCGACAATGCATGGCGGTTTGTAGAGGACCACATTAGATTTCTTGAGTTCCTAGAAAATTTTCAAAAATATGAGCTCTAGTTTATGAAATCGACTTCAACAATTCGCAACTAACCTCCCACAGATCATCTCCGAGGATCTGTAGGCCGATAACACTCTAGTCTTACGCCATCATGAAGCCTTCCTCTTATATCATGAAAAAACGTAAGAACTTTTCTCACTTAGGACGTGCATATATGTGTATTTTAAAGCTTGTGAGATAACAATTGTTTCTGTTGCAATATGTCATTTTTAAGGCATAAAGATATTAAGATTGAGAACAACTATATAGTCTTAAAGATAAATATCAAAGATTCTATTATATGGATAAAAATGAGCAAGCTCTACCATTACAAACTTGGACCATATCAACAGTAAATAGCTTAGATGACATATTCAACAAAAATTGGACTTATTCAAATTTAATAGATAGTGCTTCAAAAATGCCATTATAAGAATTTATGTATTGTTTAATTCTTCTTGATTGTTATAATTTTTATGAGTTTTAATTATATAAATTTATCTTTAAATTAAAACTATAATGGTTGTCAAAGAATAATTTTTAGTGATTTAACAAACATGATAATTTTTAAATGAAATCTGATGGTTTAATAAGTGGTTGACTTAAAATTCAGTGAGAATTGCACAATTGATAAACTTTTGCACTTTTAAGAATACTTTAGGATTGAATAACTTTAGTTTTAATAATAACTATTGAATAATTTATTATTGATAAAATAAAACATAATCAATAATAAGCTATTTAATTTTTTAAAACATAAGCATAATTAGTTAATTAATTTCAATCTAAAAGATTCTTCTATGAATATTTCAAAAAAATAACACTTTAATCATACAGAGTTTATCTTAGATTAAAATTTAATTTAAAATAGAGTAAAGTAAAAATTAGTTTAGAAATCAATCTTATACTTTAGTAGCCATCATACTTTTGATCTAAAGGTAAATTGATCGAATTTTTGAAATCAATAAGAGTTGAAAATACTTATAATCTTAGCATCCTTGAAGTATATCTATTAGATCTGAATAAGTCCAAATTTTGTTAAATATGTCATATTGTGTAACCTTACTCAAATGTCCTCATCTTGCTCTTCAAGCCTTCAAAGTGTGCAAGTATGAATTCTCCTTGTGTCTCTAAATTCAAATCAAAGTGTGAGCATACGTATGTGAAATGTGCCTTGCTCTTCCGTGCTGCCATAGCATGACAGCAATGAGATGCAAAGGTGATATCAGGTATTTCTCTTCCCATTGTCCTTCTAACTCGCACCCCCAGTGTAAGAGATGAATAGTCTAGGCAGTCGGTACAATTACAGGATTTGGTCATTTAGAAATCTCCCCTTTACATCTACTGCTGAACAACCGGGCTATGCTTAACATTGCAATTCTATTGACATGAACACTCACATTGACAAGAATCTCCATGCTTTGCTGCAAAAATCCCTCGTGTCTAGCAGCAGGTTAGTTGTTACTTTTGCAACAGAGGGATGCAAGGGGCGAGACTACTCATCATCTTCAGACCATGGATTGTGTCCATCGTGCCCAGTGCATATGTATATTGTGACAAAACTTTCTGTACTCGGGTTGGTTGGTATCACTGTACGAAGGTGAAACCCGCATCTTATTTTGAAGCTCTTTCTTGTCTGCCTTCCATCTAGCAAACCACACCTCCTAGCACTGCCTCCTCGATGACAGACACATATCATATCATTCATCCAATTTCTAGTATGGCATCGAAGCAATCTAACCTTGTGATCTACTTGTAACTACTCCACTCGATTTTCCAAGGAGATATATGGCACTATCTCCTCGTAATCGATTAATTCTTGTCTCCTGGTAGGCTCTGCAGGACGAGAACTGCATCCATATACTGCTATACATTTTCTCGCATAATCTTCTGGAATGCCATGAAACTTGGCTTTCATCTGCCATACCTTCTTAATATTATCTAAAGTAGGACATATAGGTAGGTGCCCTAGATCGCCTTCGACGTGCGCTCTAAAAAAAATTGCTTCCACATCCACGATGGTGGCATGTACAACTATTTCCCAAAAGTCAAGCGCATGAGAAGTTGAGATTCAGTATGAACTTGCAACTTCTCCTGAAAACTCAACCACCTCCATATAAGTTGTGTATCTCACGGCTTTTTGGATTTGCGAACATACCCTCAGAAAATTAGGATCTCCTTGAAGGACATCTTGAATAGGGGATGGATGGAACTTAAAGTTACAATGCACCATCAAATGGTATGAAGCTTCGATGCAAAGGCATTAGCCCTCGGTGATTAGATGAATGGGAGGAAGTGCAGATATAGCGGTCCTCTTCGGGGATCATGACATTTGCACCATCTTCCTTGCGTTGATCCTCAAGACTTGCGGCATCCTCAACATTTTCAAAAGCAAAATCACTTGCACTTTCATCCGTTTCATATAGAGATGAATTTTGTGGAAGCTTATCCTCACATCGGCTGAAATGGCGTCTACATTGGGGATCCATTTAAGGTGTTTGCAAGCATGAAGTGAAAGCACAAGAGAGGAGAAATCATTGAGGCAAATCATAATGCCTCATGGGGGAATTTCTAAAGGCATATACGACCCTTCCTATTTTTCCACCTTATGTGGAAACCCTTCCTATTTTTCCCTCTTGCGGAAAATAGGAAGGGTTCCTGGATTGGAAGAGAGTAGAAGGGTTACATTCAAAATTTGAGATCTAGGGTGGCTGATGCCACCTTAATGAAGCTGATGTTGATAAAGCGTGATCCATAAGACGCACGTTAAAGATTCTGCCACCCTTCTATTTTCCTTGGAAACCACGGTTCTATTGAATCATAAATTATAGCTATCCATTTCCGAGGAAAACCCTTCCTAATTTACTGTGGAAACCCTTCCTAATTTCGGAAGCTAGAAGTCCGAACCTCCTGAAAATAAGGAAAAGGGATTTCGATCAAACCCTTCCTAGTTTGATTGAAAGCGAGGAAGGGTTTCACGAGAATGGGAAGGGTTTCGGTGAAATTCGAATGGTTTCAATTGACCATCATTATATTTAAGTAACTCTATTAGGGGAAAATTTTTCGATCACAAAATTTCAACTTTTTTGCGGTTGAATATTATGAAGTAGGAAAAAGTGGACACCACAAAACATTTTAAATGCAAGTAGATTGAGGTGGTCTTTGCCAAGTTAATTCATGTACACAAGGTAATGGGGTAACGGTATAATAAATATAATAAATCATGAAACTCTTTTGGTTGCCATTAGAGTTAAATTCCCCATTGATGGTAGAACTCTAGTGCGCATCGTTTAGTAATCAGGACTCTAATTTAGTGGCCCACCAATGAGAAAAATGTAAGCCCTCCATTTTGGTGTTATGGGGAAAAAGGATGTGCACCCCATTTTTGAGCCTATTTTCCGGATTTTTGCAAAGAGCACTAGGATTGTTTTTATCATCGGTTACACTTTAAGAATGTAATTGGGATTTTTGGGTTGAAACCCATTTTAAGTGCCATTAATAATGCCCTTTAAAAACAAAGGGAGTTAAATCGAGTTGGTGGTAGAACTATATCCGAGAGAAAGTCTACATCTTATAATAATGTAGGCCCAGGAAGTTGTGAAACTCATGCTTGTTTTTGCGGTCCAAACAAGTGGCATAAAATTATATTGTGAATTAAGGGTAGTCATTTTTGCTTGTCAAATTAATGTCTTATAAGTTGGGGGTTAGCATCAAAATATGCTTCATCAAGGCTATTTTACGTTGTTTCTTTGAGGTCAATGTATAACCTCGAGGAAGCTCAAGCCTTGTATTTTTGTGATTAGGTTAAAACACAAAGATTACACAAAGATTGTTGTTTCAAATGAAGCAAATTCAGGAATGGTGCATACTCAAGCCAAGAATTTCATAGCAAACATCCAAAGGAAATTAAAAAATACAGTGAATTCTCCATATCCTTTATCACGGGTGGTTCCTTGAAATGTAATGGCCGAAATAAAATTCAAAGGCTGATCCACTATCTTACAAGATCGTCAATATTTTCAATTTGGGCCTGCTTGGAGGAAAGAAGATTGAAAGGGGTATTTGAAGAAAGATTTGAGAAGGAAGAAGCCAGTGGATCTTGAGGAGAATTGCTTCGATACTTGAAGATTATCTATAATCTTGAGAATTTATCTTTGGACAAACTTGTGGATTCTAGAACCTTAGAAAAATAGAGCTCACATGGCTGGATTCAAATGGCGGTCACTTAATGTAAAATGGACTTTTTATTATAGTAGTAATTTGAAGAAAAACATGTCCTTTTCCTAAAGCTACCTAGGGTCTTGGTTTCAAGTGTAGGTTTTTTTTTATCTTTATCTTTACGTAATTGTATATACTATAAACAAGCAATATAAAGAAGTTATTTTGGGGTTATCGTCATGTTCTTTCTATATTTGCTAGCGAAAGGCATATTCATTCGTCCATTTGCCTTGAGATGCACACTATCTCAGGGTGGAGTGGATAGATGGATTAGGGGAGCCCGCCTTGAGAACATGCTTTTGTGATGCTACTAAATGGGAGCCGTTGAGGGATGAATGCCATAGTCTTTAAAATTTGTAATACGTAGCTTTGCA